>CM066728.1:24674851-25274851 GCA_033961575.1 Aselliscus stoliczkanus
CTAGTGGAATGCTCAGGGCTACTCAGAGAGCCTTTTGAAAACCAATGATGAAGAAGAACAAAGATGGCCGCCATCTCCCACATCATAAAGATGGACATTTCAATCTGGAATTGGCAATTCCCTTGGTACCACTTGTTTGGGTGTACAAAATTAAATGCTGTTCAGCAGCTAGAAGGAATAATATATTTATTATATATGTTATATGTAATATATACATATATACTATGTAATACACATACATGCGGACTGACAATTAAGTTAGCAAACTTGTTGCAATGATGTTGCTAAGTTTTTTTGATATCAGAGGGATTATTTAGTATGAATTTGTACCAACTGGACAAACAGTTAACCAACTTTACTATTTGGAAGTACTGAAAAGGCTGTGTGAAAAAGTTAGACAACCGAAACTTTTTGCCAACAATTCATGGCTCCTGCATTACGACAATGCACCAGCTCAAACAGCACTGTCTGTGAGGGAATTTTTAGCCAGTAAACAAATAACTGTATTGGAACACCCTCCCTACTCACCTGATCTGGCCCCCAATGACTTCTTTCTTTTACCCAAATATAAAGGAAATATTGAAAGGAAGACATTTTGATGACATTCAGGACATCAAGTGTAATACAACTACAGTCTTATGGGCTTTCCAGTAAAAGAGTTCCAAAATTGCTTTGAAGGGTGGACTAGGCACTGGCGTCGGTGCATAGCTTCCCAAGGGGAGTACTTTGAAGGTGACCATAGTGATATTCAGCAGTGAGATAAGTAGCACTTTTTCTAGGATGAGTTTGTGAACTTAATTGACAGACCTTCGTATGTTTTAAAAATTGCTTTTGTTCACCTTAGCAGGTAGTGTATTGTCTCAGGCCAGCCACACTTCTTTCCCTGTCTACCTTGATGCATATCAGACAAATTCTTTTGCCTGCCAAAACATGGAGAAGTTGCTTTGATTATTTTGAAAATGTAAAAGTGTTACATAAATGAGGCAGGAGGAGGTCACAGGTCAACTGCACATGTTCTAGGAACTGAATTTAGAATAAATTAATCTGGAATTGGTAGCCTTGTTTATTCTGGAGGCAAGAATGCTGCATATTCCCAAAGTTGGCTCATCTCAGGACGGTTTTCCAGGGAATCTAGGAGCCGACCACACTGAATTCTCCTGGGATGGCTTTAGGCATTCTCCACTAAGGGGTGAGAACTTCTCTAACAGGTGTTTTGGGGCTTTACCCAAGGATCATGAGATCATTTTTGCCCCAGGAGTTCCTCCATTTCTGACTTATTTCTGAATGTCACTGCTTTTACCTAACCATCAATATTACTCCTTTGCTATTGGAACAACAGCCCTGTGTGTTACATGGAGCTATTTAAAATATTGGCAGTGTCTCACTTCCTCCCTGCCCCCCTCATCTCTCTTCTAGGATTTGTTTTCTGTAATAGATGTGCTGAATCTTTTTTTACTGGCACATTTGATATAAGCTGCCTGGCAGTAAATAGTGTGTGGTGTTACAGATTGCCTCCAACCTGATTTCTTAATCCTTAGCTTGTTCCAGTATTTGGATGGCTGAGTTAGCACATGGGATGCCGTAAGACACTGGGCTGGGCTGACAGAGAGAGGAAAAAAAGCCTTCCTGATTCTCCAGATTTCCTTTCAGAAGACTTTATTTTTAGAGCTAGAGCTAAAACATTCTAAAGTCCACATGCAGAAGATGAACTTGGAAGTCTAGCCTGCTGAGGCTCAGGGGAGCTTTAGAAGTTGAATATAATTATCACTAACTGTTTGCAGTAAGTTTGGGTTGCCATTTTGTAAGTTGCCTTCTTATGTGTAAAAATGGAATGGAAGGTTTGAAAAATATCTTACTGCTTGTGGGCCACCCTGAAATTATGCTGGTTTCAAAAGCCATTTTTCAATGAAAAAATGTGAGACCATGTAGAGAAAATGTGAAGCCAGTGTAGACTCTTAAAATTCTGTTAGTGAATTCAGTGAGGGAAAAAAAATGGGCAGAATCAACAATTTTTAAATCCCATCAATTGCACAAGGAGAAAAATGATTTTGTTCAAGAAGATTTATAATTTGTAACCCTGTGAATGGCATAAAATGAAATCAGAACTACCGACATAGTTGGGACCAACTAGTTAACAAGTTGTGGAGGAGACTGCTAGCTCTCACTTTCCTATTCTTTTCTGTTTCTATTTCTTTCCTATTTCTTTCATGGTTTCAGAAGGTGCACCATGGCTGCCCAGATACACTACACTTACCAGCAATCCTTGTAGTTAGATGAGGCCAGTGGCATTAAAGGAGGATTCAGTGGTTTTTAGTTTCGTGCCTGGACCTTCGACTGGATTTTCTATTTTGGCATTGGTGTAAACAAGGAAAGCAACTTGAAGGCATATAATTCCTTTGAATCACTAAATCTTTAGAGCACCAGTATTCCTAGAGATGCATCTATCTATCAAAAACTAACAGCATGTGTGAATATGGTGAGCATCCAACTTGTTTGATTTTACTTATATTCATCACTAGGTGCTCAGTGCACAATAGTATAAGGTGTTTTAAGATATGATCATATCCTTAAGTCAGTGAAAAATGTGTGGGGTTAAGCTAAATGAAAAACCACTTTTGAAGATAGATGGGAATTTTCATTCAAATGGAGAGAGCAAGGCCCGGTAGAGGTTGGAGGGTTGGCATGGGTGGGGGTATGCTAGAAACAGAGAGAAGAAAGTTTGTCGTCAAAACAGAACTAGAGGGCCAGGGTTACAGGTGAGAGGATGAGAGCATAAGTTGATAGCAGGGCTTAGAACATAGGTCTGGAAAAATTCCAGCAGGTTGGCATTGGAAGATGTAGTTGTCAAAAAGAAAGTCATGCAGAGGTGGTTGCAAAGTCTGGGTAGGTGGTCAGTGATCAGAGAGCCAGAGAAACTGAAGAGCTAAAGTGAAGAAGGCAAGACTGACATAGGCAAAACACACAGGAGAGATTCTAAGAGGAAGGAGGCCACACTGGCCCCAGCCAGAGATGTTTTCAGGTTCAACACGGGTAGTGATAGCCCTGCAAAGGGAGTTACTTGCTATTTCATTTTTGCTGCCTTTATTGCCTTCTGTGGAAGGAGTTGTGGTAGAAGTGAAACTCATTGAGTTCCTAGTGGTAAGAAGGGAGTATCCTAGCATTCCTGTTATGAATGTGCACCACCTCCGATGATACGGTAGTCATGCGTACGGCTTTCAGGACCTGACATACCTCAGACTGGTGCTTTTTCTAGATGGAGGAGTCACACTGAGGTTCAAAGGAGAAACAATACAAGTGGGCCTTGACAGCCCTTGTGGGACCCACTCCCATACCAACTGTTTTGCTCAAGTTCCTTAAATTTTTAGATGAGTCACACTCCAGGAAGAGATGATTCCAGTGTGCAATAATAGATTGTTCTCATTTCCAAATTGCAGTTGTGTTCCAGGAATCTTTCTGTGAACAGGAGCACTCACCCTTTCAAACAGGAAGTAAACTCTCTTCTGATGATTTTCAACAAAACGTAGGTTGAAGATTTTTCTACAATGGCAATGTCATTTTGAATTTCATGGTTACCCACAGCAGCTTCCAATGGAGGCTTGGTTTATATCCAGATTCTCATGATTTGAAAGATGATGGCAGATTTAGTTGAGGATTCTAATTTCTAATTAACAAGCATATTACTTGACGATAGCTCTGGTTTAATGACTAACAACCATGATTAGCAGGGGGTCAACCGTATTTGAAAGGGCAAGGCAGTGCCCAGACTCAGGTGTGCCGCTTCCCTTAGAGAAAGCAATATCCAATGTTGTTATGAATTTTCATGAGAATTAACAC
The DNA here is from genome assembly GCA_033961575.1 of Aselliscus stoliczkanus. Classification (NCBI taxonomy): domain Eukaryota; kingdom Metazoa; phylum Chordata; class Mammalia; order Chiroptera; family Hipposideridae; genus Aselliscus; species Aselliscus stoliczkanus. The sequence continues at coordinate 24,678,686 of CM066728.1, forward strand.
TAAGATTTGTATCTTTGCTGAAGGTCTTTGATGATGGACTTAAAATGAGCAAGCAAACAAATAGCTCTTCAAGCTTCGTGGGGGAAAGCCCTTAATTTATTACTTTTGTCTTGTTAATCACAGGAAACCGGGAGCAAGTGAGATGGGGGAACAAAATAAAGTAACCAGATAGCTGTGTGTATATTGAGTGCTGTGATGGTTTTTATCTTGACGACTACCTCAGAGTGGAAGCCAAATACCTAAGTCTAGTTAGGAGCAAAACTCATATGCCCAGCTTGTTTCCTTAAGTCTTGTTGTTCCCCTGACACCAGTTTTCCTCCCATTTGCAATCCTGGGATATTCCACACACATTTTAAGGGATTTAAAAGGAATCTGGGTACTAAACCCTCTGAACACCTAGTTAAATGACCTGCCTCTGGGATTAAGGCTTTGGCTATGCCTTGGATATTTCACTGAACTTCTGTTTTATGAATTTGAGATTTTGTTGTTGTTGTTCTTCTCTTTATGCCAATCCACATCTCCAGAAAATTCAGAAGGGCAGTTCCTGGGCAAGTCTTTCTGTTTTCTTCCAGAGACAATTTTTCTTGCCAATTTTCCTAATGATCTTTGCCTGAAGAGGAAGGGAGTTCCAATGGGAACTTGATTTATGTGTTCGAGATGAAATCTGGGTTGTAATTTCCCAAGAACAAGCACATTACTTTATGACAAGCAAATACCCTTACAGCCTTGCCTTTGGTTTAGAGACCAAGGAGTGTGCATAACAGGTGTCAGTGTGGCAGATCCCATGATTGTCTCACTTGAGATCTATTCCTTCTAGCATGTCTTCCCAGACATGCTGGCCTGAAAAGCTGGAAACTACATCTTACCGATTTCTTTCCTGTTCTGTGTGCCTCTGACCTCCATCCTCCAAGTGGACTCCTTCACAGGAAATATGGAAGGAGGAAAAGAACAGGGGACAGACTATATGCCTGGAGAGCTAACCAGGTAGGACAGAGGCAGGGTGGTTCTGGGGCTGGTAGCCCCTTGATTCAGCTCAAGAACTGCTTGGATTCATTTACAGCAGCAGATATAATAGGCATATCCTCATTAAGTGTGGGGGCATGGTGGTGGTGGGAGCAGACCGTTGTCCCTCTAGTTGTAGAGGCCATGTCCTACAGTACTGGTGGTAGCTACAGCTGGTCCAGCTGTTTCTGCTAAAACATAGCTGCAGTGCTCTTGACCTGCATTCTTGACCCTCTTGGCTTCTGGTCTTCAATCTCCTATCAATTCTGAAGCCTCCAGAAGCTTTGCAAAGTTCTTCTGTTTGCTCAAGACCACTGGAAAATGGACAGGCCAAGAGCAGTGCCACCATGCTTTAGCAGAAGCAGCCTGACCAGAATATTGTACCAACTGTGTTGTAGGACAGGACCTCTGCTGCTGGGGGTAAAAGTGCTCCTCTCCTACTCCCCCCTGCATTAATGAGGATGTTCCTATCATATGTGCTGCTAGGAAAGAATCCAGACAGTTCTTGTGCTCTGGTGCTACAAGGCCAAGATTCAAAACCCTTGGATAAGAGCATTTTATTGGCTGACTTTGGGTGACATACCAGATAGGCTGGCAGTGGGAGGGGGTACCTGGTACTTTTAGCTTTCACAAAAGGATGCAGGGAGCTACTAGCATTAAGGCTCCATTTACTGGGCATCACAAATTTTTTTGTCAAATTTATTTATATAGAACTTAGCTTATTTCTGCATCAAAAGAAAATAGGAACAATAAACTTTGGTGTGAATTCAGGATAGGGAAATTTCAGCTAAACATAAACAGGGGAGGAAGGGATGCTGAATAACCAAAAATCACAATGAATAGTGTACTGGAATGAAAAAGGAGCTTAAGAAGGAATGGTAAGAGCGGGCTAAAAATTACTTTATTTATTTTATATATACTATCTGGAATATTTCTGAAAAAAACTGTCTACAATTTCCTTTAGATTTAAAAAGTTTTAGAGTATGGTATGTGTGACCTGGAAAGGATTTTGCATATGAAGAAACTGAAGCTGAGTAAGTTGATATAAATATATAAGTAAAGGGCAGAGTCAGGACAAGAATTCAGTTTTCCTGACTTGAGTTCGGATTATTTTCATAGCAACACACAGCATCCCTTTCCTAAAATTGCTAACTTTTTTTTTGAATGTCAAAAAAAGGAATACATGTGAAATAACTGAAAAATACAGTCAACACTATTTACTGATGCAGCCCAGCTGGGCCACTCACTCTGCACTTACCCATAACTTCTTTGCATCCAGGCATTGCATAAATTTCCAAGGATTGTAGCCTGATACTTGGAGCAAGATATTTCAGGGAAACTTTCATAATTATTTTAGAAAGAATAGCTTCATTTAATGAAATCTATATTTATAGAGTACCCACTATATGCAAAGTCAGTTGGGTATAAAAATGAGCAAAGTGTGGTTTCTAACCTCACTGATCTCACAAGCCATTGAGAATAAAATAGACAAGCCTACAGATATAATACAAAATGAATTTTGAGTGTGATATGCAAAGTATTAATTAAAATTTATGGATTTTCTAAGGAGAACAATCACATCTGTCACATTGAATACCACTGTATTCTTCTGTGCTGGAGACTTCCACTGCTTACCCATATCTGGTTCTCTAGGCCCCCTGAGCATGTGAGTGGATCACATCTTACTCTTGTCACCATGCTCTTGTGACTACTTCTGGCCGATGGGCTACAAGCAGAAGTGATATGTACCACTACCAAGCCAAACTATTTAGTTGCAGTTGTAGCTCTCTTTTCTCACTGTGTTAACAGAGAGGCCACCAGCCTCAGAAGGTGCAGCTATAAGAAAGAGAATCATTCATGAGCCTGGATGGCTGAGTCACTGCATGGAGGTCAGTTGTCCTGGAAACTCTTTGAAACCCACGGTAGATGTTTTGTGCACAAGAAAAAAACCTTTGTTGGATTATATCGCTGAAAATTCTGAACTTTTTTATTATGGCATTATTCAGTTTATCTTGATTCATATATCTTTATTCTCGCCTGTTCTTTATGGAAAAGATGCATATAAGTAAAAATATAAATATAAACAAATATATATTTAATAACAAACAATATTTTAATAATAGCTTTAATAAATAATTGAAATAATGATTAAATATATTTAATAGCTTAAAATAAGTTAATAATTTAAATATATACATCTCTCTCTCTCTCTCTCTCTCTCTCTCTCTCTCTCTCTATATATATATATATATATATATATATATATATATATCAGCCTGTATTATTTATTACAGCATACAATGTAGGAGTCTGTTCAAAGTCCACGTTGTCTCCATTTGTCTCCTTCCCCTCACCTTAACTATTTCTATACATTCAGGAAAAATTTTTATATTTTTCCCTTTCTAATACCCTTGTTATTTTGCAGAGCCAAGTCTTTTGCAGAATTCACCCAACTCTGTTTATAGTCCAAGGATTTGAGATTGATGGACACAAACATGCAAATATAGAAAGTTAAGGTTGAGTGAGTGGAGAAGTAGAGCATAGTCTCAGGATTCCGGAAGCTGCCTCAAAGGAAATAAATAAACAAATAAATAGAGTGAGAGAACTGCTGTCAAAAAGGAATATTCATTTAAATAATAAAACATTTTCATTGTGGGAAAAAATAAAGTTCGTAGAGTTAATTTTTGCAAAGCTTTTTATTTTCTTTTACTCTTTTTTTCCTTTTGGTAATGTGGTAATGGGGATTGGGGCGATTGTTGGACTATATGCAGCCAAGGAAATCAAATGTGGTAATTCTAGCCAGTTGTACTCTCCAAGAAATGTGAAATCACTCCACGTTAAAAAGCACATAATATTGCCTGAAGTCTATTGAAATCCTTCCAAAATATGCCCAAATTAAGTCTTCCATGTTCCATTGCTCTGTTGGTGCTGTCAAATGGAGCAATTGAAAATCATGAAACCTACAAGAAAACTGAAGTGTTTTTTTTTTTCAAATATGAAAACATATATCACCAATAAGTTTATTTATTTGGAAATATATAACATGAAGAGATCATTTTTTCCCTTCATACACCATTACCAGCCCTTTGGCCTTGTTATTTTGCAATTGCAACTCCCTTGGTTTCTTGTCAACTCCTTTGATTGCATCCAAGGGAAACTTGGAGAAATACTTAAAATAGAAATAACTGAGAAACTCTAGGCTGGTCTGCTTTTCTTAATGCCAGCACTTAACCTTTGTTGATGTAACGTTTTCTTTGCAAATAGTGCAAATTGGAAATTTCCCTAGGTTCACAATCCAGCCCTCCCCAGAGCCAAATTCAGCTTCAGAGTTGCTGTTCTCAAGTATAATGATATTTATTCAGTCCCAGCTCATTTCCTACTTTTCTATTGAAATAGTAGCCCCATAGCATTATTTAACAATCGAGTCATTTGGACAATGAGCGTTTTGGTTCCAAATTTTGGATTTCTGAAGGGACATAAATATTTGTCCACAGTTGATATTTTGGGCATTGATCAAGTGCCTATTCTGTACAATCAGCTTGACCTTTTACTTATCCTAGAGTCTTGTGTAAATTTCTTCCAAATTCATTCGTTTTGTTTCACCTGCTGAGAATCATGTTTACATGCAACAATACTGTAAGAACCTATTGAAAAATCCTCTGTGCTGTCGTTAATGTGTTTTCATTTATGTGCAGAGGAGGTTTTTATTGTGTAGCCCTCTACTGACACCCTATTCATGTTTTCTATTATCCCTCGAGCTTTGTCTTCCACTAAACACATCCTCTTTTTCTCCTCCTCCAAGTGATGATTTGCATGAAAATTTGCATTTAAATGGACGTGGAAAGCACATCAACAACACCTACACCAACCATGTAAAAGCTGCACAGTATTTGTTGCTGCCAGACATGAATGGAAAAAAAAAATTCAATGAATGTTTTGTAAGGAGAGTCCTCAGGTAACTGCATTTTAAACACAAAGACTCTTCATTAAATTATATTTAATACTGATTATACATACAGAAATATATGAATACAAACGCTCTATTCCCAAAAAGGCATGTTGTGAAATACTACTACATATATGTGTTCACCACAAGAACCAAACATATATTTCAGCATGTGGGTTGAATTCCTAGGCCCCCTAAGTGGGTTGAGAGGACATTTCAGGGTTGGTCCATTTGACCTTTATGTCCTTGTTAATAGAATAGAAAGCAAAGTGAGAAGAAATTAAAATACACAGCATTTTCTGTTTACATCTTAAGGCTTTTTCCTTGAGCAGCTCAAATAATAAACATTTTGCAAAGGGGCTGGATACCAAAGAGAATAAACAAAAGAAAGAAGGAAAGGGACCAGAGATTAGGTGGGAAGGAAGACAAGTATGTTTAGTGAGATTTTAGGTGTCTATTCAGTATTTAATTAAAGAAAAAATAATTGGAAGAAAAGGGGGTGGGAGAAAAAGATTAAAAAATGGAGAAAAATGGAAAGAGAAGGGCAAGGCATGCTAAAAGGATATATAAATCAGAGAACCAAGTCTGCCTGCAGAGGAGGAAGAAAGGGAGAGAAAGAGAGCAGAGAAGGAGAGAAGAGAAGAAAAAAAAGAGAACCGAAGAAAGATCATAAAAGAACCTTTGTGCTTTATATATAAAGCAGAGACCCAGGTTATCATTCAGTACTACTGGAGAGAAAATTAAATTGGTCTTGGCAAAAGGATTCTATTAAGGGATAATATCTTTCCTTTCATTGTTAATTATTTTATGTTTACAATAGTCAGTGTAAATGTATATTATTTTTACAGTAACACATGGCTTAGCATAAATAATTTACCCAGGATATATGGCTAATTTCTAATTAACTTCTAACTCTGTTAGTTTGCTTTAGATTAAATCCCTTTCTCTTTCTAACAAGTCTTTGAAGGAGAGCAGACAACCTAATTACAGACATTCATTGTGGAATATTTATATTTAGCAATTTAAAAAGGTAATACCAATTGAGAAATGTAGTGGAAATAAAGTGGAAGAGGAAAAGGTTGCCATGGAGGGAGGAAAATTTATTGTTTGTCTTTGTATTTTTATGTCTGCATAAGGAAAAAAAAAAATAGGCCAAAGAAATTTATCAACAGCCTGAATGCAATACGGCACTAGTACCTCTGTGTCCCCAAATACAATTATTGTTTATTGCTTAAAAACAATTTTCCATAGGCTGTATGCACTAAAGAGAAATCCATAAACATCAGAAACAAGTCCCTAACAAGTCTTCATTGTTTATATGGGCGAAAAAAAATCCATATTTCCTTTCCCGTTAATCCAGAATGGACCCGAATAAAGCCAATTCACTGCATCCAATGAGATTTGTAATGCAACAGTAGAAGAATCTGATTTCACACATTATGGTTAGAGTCCTCCATATCCCAGCCATAACAAGGGTAATAAATAAAGTCTACTCTAAAACCAGGCATATAGCTTCAGTAATTGACTCTCTGTCTGCATGAGACACAATGATTTCCGAATGTGAGGGGCTAAACCGTGTGAGAGGGCTTGCAGAAATTCACCATGGGAATGTACTGGCATAAACACTCCTTTGTGCATACAGCCTCATTCTAGATGCTGAGGCTCCTTTAAAAGGCAACAAAATGAGATCAGGTTCTTGCTTTATACCTGTATCATTGTAATTGACACAACAGAGGAAAGCCCTCTCCCCCTAGGGTCTTATTTCTTGAACTAATCTGAGTTACCTTTGGATTTGCAATACCACAGCCCTGAATTCATTGAGGTTTAGATAAGTGTGGTGTATTAGTCTTAATGTGCATTTACAATACACGGTGTAATTGCTCCTTTGGAGCTGTTAATGCATTTTTATAGCCAAAAAACAATTTCCCGGATACTGTATGTATTAAGGAGAAATGTCTGCCTGAAGATTTATGTTGAGAAGGCACAAAAACAAGGCAAAACATCCTAGGCTGTGCATTCATCTTTTTAAAGACCATACACTTGGGTGCATTTGTTCTTCAAAGAGTGTGAGGAACATCAAACATTTACAGTTCTTTGTCATTCCCGACCCTGCCTTCAGAGCTTCCTCAGTCCTTTGTATTTCCTTCTATATCTTCAGCATATAAAGCTATCTAGGGAACAAGTGAGAAAATACAGAGAGGAGAGGTTTATGTGGTAATGGTAAGAGAGAGAAAATGATATACTTTAAATTTTAAAATCATCCTAGAAGAGATGGTACAGATTCATACAAACAAAGACAGGAAGGAAATTCTGGAAAATGAATATTGTTGTACTGAGGCATGTAGGGTCAAAATTAAATTGCTCCCCCCACTCTCCTAATGATTCTTTAAGGGTATTAGATAATTTTTATCAAACTAGGGGATGAGTAGGTATCCTGATTATTCTGTTTTGTCCTGTTCCAGTTTCTTCCTCTGCACTGCTCTCTGCCTGAGGGGCTGACTATTTTCTACCTGCATCATTGGGCTTCATACATAGCCTGTTGGCTTTCAGTTAATTTGGTTTGGTCAGTGAGAGGTGCTTGCAGGAGATCAGAAGGCAGAAGAGGGGTTGAGTCACTGCTTCCTTGCTCTTTCTCAGCCATGGTGCTGCATCTCTGGTAGGCATCCCTCTATGGTCACAGCTCCTGCGAGCGGCCCCTCCAGGACCTCAGGTCTCTCTGGGCATTGGTAATTCAGGGTGGTAAGGCCTTCCCAATTGTTGTTAATTTCTGGGTGCCCTATCTCTTGTAACTTCTGCTCATGCCTCTGTAAGTAATCACTTTACTAAAATATATTTGTTGAAACCATATGGGGTGGGTGCTGAGACCCAGGACCCTGGGACTCGGACGGATACTGTGGGTGCTTAGGCAGGAGAAAGAGACTCTTAAATGCCCAAGCCAGTTTACCTACAGGGTGGCTGAAATGCTCCAGTAGCTCTGCTGACAGTGAAATTTTGGCAAACTCATCCCCATGGTGCTGCCAAAAACGACGGATCCTTCTAGCTCTTCGCTGATTGTGCTGCTATGTTGGTAGAATGCCTTGGTTTGGTTTGATCTAAAGCAATTGTGTATTATTCAGGACTTTAATGCTTCAAATCACAGAAACCCAACCTAAAATCATTAAAAAACAAAAAGGGGAGGGGATTTATTGGTTCTTGTAATTGAAAAGTCCTGTGGTATAGTGACTTTAGACATGGCGAGATCAAATGATCTTATGATTCAAATGATGGCATGGAACTCCGCCTCTTTCCATCCAGATCTGAACGCTACTTTCCTCTGTTAGCTTCTTCCTTTGGCTGGGTTATACCACATGTGTCAGAGATACTGCTGGGAGCACTCAGCTTACACTGCCCCAAAGAGAGAGAGACCTTTCACCCAGAATCCATATAGATCCTGGAAAAGAAATCTAGCTCCAAGGGACGGCCGAGCGGCGCGGTGGTTAAGCGCTGGCCTGGGAAGCCAGCGGCCCTGGTTCGGTCCCACATATAAGGGCCAGTGACACTGCCCTCAAAAACAACAACAACAACAACAACAAACAAACAAACAAAAAATCTAGCTCCAGTTTGATTCTGAGGCTAGCTTCTCTATAGCTGAGGGATAAAACGCTCTCTTTGATTTCCCTAGGTCACTTATTTATGGTTGAGTCCCAGGAGGCAGGGACAGTCCACGGAGTCCACAAGGGGCGGTTTCTTGAGGCATAATATGTGACTGGGCAGAAAGAGGGAATGTGAAGTAATAGAGGCACACCTTATATGTTCTAAACAATTCTCAGAAATAGTCTGTCATTGTGTGCAGAAATGATGCATGAGGGTCACGTGAGAGACTGAAGAAACATATGAGCAGTCAATCCCTAACGCATTGTGACCTTCCTAACTACCTCGGAACACCTGCTTGTGGTCCATAGATAAAATCCAGTGGAGACAACTATGTATTTCTAGTCTCTGCTTTATGGCGAAAAGAAGATAAGAGATTTTTGGAAAGAGCACTGATTATGTCATGTCCAGTGCATGCTCAATAAGTTTTAATTATCCCATTTATGAATGGGAGGGAAAGACAAGGAATGCGAAACCATTCCTGAAAAAGGAAACAGTTGGCTTGGCAAAGTGACTCAAGAGTCTAAATCCAGTTCAGCTCTAACTTGTGAGTCCTTGAGTCTGCTCGTGAGAATCCAGGACCCCAGGTTCATTCCTTTGGGAAATGGGGAGGAGTCTAGAAGGTAAACGGAGGAGGGGCCCTCTTTTTTCCTTTTCTCTGAGACTTCTTTTACAAACAGTTTCATAAGGACATCAACAGTCATTGGACTTATTTGCTGGTTTTACTTTGTTAATCACATACCAGATAATATACTTCCACACAATGTTTTCCATCGAAATATTTCTTTCAGGGCAAACATGTAGGAAGAAATGAACGTTCTGGTGTCCAAAACTATCAATCTAATAGTAGGGGAAGTAGATTGCTTCTTTAACTCTTGACTTAACATTATTCTCTCATACCTTCTTTGGCCTTAAAATGTCTTTTTTTTGGTTGTGAATTCCCAAATCCTAACAAAAATTTCTTAACTTTTTTCCTTCTTAATAGGCAATTTTGTCTAAAGGTTTCTGAGGGCTGAACAAACACAGAGGCTTTTACAGCATGTGTTTTTTATTTGTTTTCCTATCTGATCTTGATATAGAAGACCGTGCTGGCAAAAGATGGGATTTCTTGCCCCTAGTTCCCCATACACATGTTGTACAGGACTTCCCTGAGAAACTTTTTGGCTTGTGGTATCTACTCTCCAAAGATAGCTCCCTCCCCTGTGAAGCATAACCTTCTATAATTGAGTCCTACATCTCCCTTGCCCTTTGAACCTGGGCTGACTAATAGAATGAGGTAGGAAGGCTGCTGCCTGACTATTGAAGAGCATTAAGAAGCCTTGTAGATTTTGCCTGGGTCTCTTGATTGCTCTGGAGGGTGCCAGATGCCATATAAAAAGTCCAACTATCCTAAGACCACACCTGTGAGGAAGTCCAAGCTTGCCATGTAGAGATACTGCAGGGAAAGAGGTTCCTGAGCACTCCCTAATTACTTCAGCCATCTGAGGCACCAGACGTGTGAATGAGGGAGCCACTTTAGTTGGCCAGCTCCAGTCTAGAATCTAGATGACTGTAGCCTGCCGTCTGACTGCAAATGGATGAGAGAACTCACGTGGGAAACTGCTTGGCTAAATTCAGTCAACTCAAGAACTACAAGGGATAATAATAAACTGATGTTTAACTTAGTAAAGCCACTGAGTTTTGAGATGGACTGCTGTCTCATAATAGATAAATGAAACAGGACTCATAAGCAGATGACTGGGTGGTTCCATTTGGCTGAAGTGGTCCATGAAGATGGGGGTGACTTGGTATCATTTTTAATCTGCTTGGTTGGTTATGACAGTAAAGAATGAAATGATGACCTGAAGACTGCTCTGTCCGTTTCACCTGTTGGACCCTCTGTCTAGTGTGAGGATCTTCTCTCCAGCCATGGGATCACCCCACATCTTCTCTATAATGGGGCCCTTTGACACCATAGATTCATTACTTAGTTTTACAAATAGTTTTTCTTTGACTCCATTCGTCCTTCCTCTATTTAGTTAACACCCACAACTGTATACACTTACCAGAGGTGAACTTATGCTGTAAATGTATTTTTTATAATATAAATTCATTGTTTATGTTTTTACATACAGCCATAAGCACTCATCTCAGTATTTCCTACTTCCTTACGTGTGCAAAATACGGTGCAAGGGTTCTCATAAATAGAAAATTATCTTGAAAGATGTTATAGGAAAATACTGGTCAGATTAAGAGAAATGTAAAAGGCACTCAACCCAATCAATGTCAACCCTCTACACTCTATTGTCACTATAAAGAGCTGTTGAGATGACAAGTTCTGAGGGTTTGGTGAGATATAAAACACAATCTCTGACCTTAATAAATTTAGAATTTAGTTTGTGAGTGGAGATGATGATAAGTTGATGATAAGTGTTTATTGAGCATTTATTATGGGCCAGGTACTGTGATAAGCATTCTACATGTGTTTTTTCACTTAATCCTCATAACAATCTATCAAGTAGTTTTATTTTGAAATTATAGATGAGCAAAATTGAGGAAGAGAGATTACATTACTCACCCTAGTTCATGCTGCTGGTGAGTGGTGGTAGTAATTAATACTATGCAATATTGCCATATATGTGATAAAGCATGTTATCATTACCTTTCTGTGTGAGTTAGCATATGCTCTGTTCATAGGATACTTTGCCACTCAAAGTGTGGTCCCTAGACCAGCAATATCAGCATCCCCTGAGAACTTGTCAGAAAGGCAGAATCTGAGCCCTCACCCCAGACTTAATGAATCAAATTGTGTTTTAACAAGATCCCCAGGTGATTCAGGGGATCTAGATCTAGAGAGTAGATGCTAAAGGACTTCCAAAGCAGAAGTTACCATTGTGACCTTCAAAGGGATGGTTGCTGTTTCCCTGCCTGGGGAAATGGGTTACATGATTATATGAGGGGGTTTGTTTTGCCAATGAAGAACTCATAGAGTGTTTATGCAAAGGGAACATGTGAAAAATAGTCTTTTAAGCCAAGTATTTGCTTTTTAAAAATCTGAAAAATATGTGGTTAGGTCAGAGAGACATGCTGTTTCATGAAGTGGACAGGCTCTCAGGGGCAAAGCCTTAGTTTACTCCATTCCCTAAACTCCTGCAATGTCTGCCCTCACTAACCCCAGCAAGTATAATGTGTCAGCTTGGCCCAGGATGATAGATGATCATCCAAAATGTCAGATGGCTGTGTTTGGTGACTTGAGAATAGCTGCTACAACTCTTTATGCAGTAGGAAATGTACTCCATTGCTTCAATAGAAAACAAAAAATCATTTCAATCCCTGAAGAAAGTTGGCTAGGTCATAAATTTAAAAGTATTACATCGAATACAACAATATATTAAAAAGAATCATACATCACGAACAAGTGGGGTTCAACCCAGGGGCACAAGGATGATTCAACTTATGCAAATCCATCGATATATGCAAATCTACCACATAAACAAAATAAAAGGTAAAAATCATATGATTACATCAATAGATGCAGAAAAAGCATTTGACAAGATACAGCATATATTTATAATTAAAACATTTAATAAAATGGGTACAGAAGTAAAATACCTTAACATAATAAAGGCCATATATAAGAAACCCTATAGCTAATATCATAATTAATGGTGAAAAACTGAAGCCCTTCACTCAATGTTCAGGAACAAGACAGAGTTGTCACCTATCACCACTGTTATTCAGCACAGTATTGGAAGTGCTAGCCAGAGCAATCAGGCAACAGAAAGAATAAAAGACATTCAAATAGGGAATTAAGAAGTTAAATTGTCACTTTCTGCAGATGACATGATTCTTTATATAGAAAATCCTAAAGACTCCACCTAAAAGCTATTAGAAATAATACATGAATACAGAAAATTTGCTGGCTACAGAAATCAACATACAAATACCCATTGCATTTCTATATACTAACAATGAAATTTCAGCAAAAGAAATGAATAAAACAATTCCTTTTGCAATTGCAACAAAAAGAATAAAATACTTAGGAATAAACTTAACAAAGGATGTGAATGATCTATACATTGAAAACTATATGACATTTTTAAAAGAAATTGAAGGAGATGCAAAGAAATGGAAAGACATTCCATGTTCATAGATTGGAAGAAACAACATAGTTAAAATGGACATATTACCCAAAAGAATATATAGATTTAATGCAATCCCCATCAAAATCCCAATGGCATTTTTTTAAAGAAAGAACAAAAAATCATCAGATTTGTATGGAATCACAAAAGACCTTGAATAACCAAAGCAATCCTAAGAAAAAAGAATAATGCTGGAGGTATCACACTTCCTGACTTCAGCTTGTACTACACAGCAACAATAATCAAAACAGTATGATACGGGCAATAAAACAGACACACAGACCAATGGAATAGAAATGAGAATCCAGAAATAATCCCACATAAATATGGATAGATATGTTTTGACAAAGGAACCAAAAACATACAATGGAGAAAAGAAAGCCTTTTCAAAAATGATACTGAGAAAATTGGAAAGCTACATGCAAAAGAATGAAACTGGATTGCTATCTGTCACCAACATTAACTACAAATGGATCAAAGACCTAAACGTAAGACCTGAAACAATAAATTGCATAGAAGAAAGCATAGGTACCAAACTTATAGACCTTGCGTTCAAAGAGGATTTTAAAAGTATTACAAGTGACATTACTGATCAAGGATTGAGATCAATGAATCTTTGGGATGTAGGAGCAGGTAATAAAAAGAGAAGTAGATGGAGTGAGAAAAGCCATCTGACAGAACTTGCTGCCATGACTTTGTGTATGGTTTTGAAATATCCCAAAAAACTGAAATAGATTGTTGAGATAGTTATTAGTAGAAGTGGGGAGAAAGCTTAAGAGGCTAAAGGAGAAATTTATTTTCACTGGTGTATAAAAAGCAAATCAATGCACAGATGCTAGAGAAAAACAATTTTGTCTATTCAACTTGGGAGGAAGAAGGGTCAGGTAACTGTATTAAGTCCAATGGGAAAAAGAATCCTGATTATCTTTTAAAGTCAATGGAGGGATCTTGGTTTTAAAAACAAAATAGGGGCTTCTAACTCAGACAGACATGGGTCGGAAATCTGACTTTTGTTCTTTAGTGTTTCCATGCTTTCCTGAGTCTTTTGTATCTGTAAAGTCAAAATTCTCATCAACCTCTCAAACCTGTCCTGAAAATTCTTTTAGAGAGTGGATGTAAAAGATCTCACCCTGTGCATTCAGTTAATCACCATGTCCTGTTTATTTATCTTCTGAAGATCTCTTGCATCCATTTTCTTGGCTCCAAGATACCAAGCACCCAGTCCTCCTCCCTGAACTACTGTTATAGATTCTTAAGTAGTTTCCCCATACTTGCCCTTGATCCCTTCCAAACGGTTCACCCTCTTCACACTGCAAGGTGGAATCTTTTCAAAATGCATTACCCACTCCTCCTAGCCCCCCCCCCCCCAATCCTTAAATAGCTTCACATTGATCTTAAGATAACTATAAAACATGGCCTGGCCCCATTCACCGGACAATTCCTTGCTTTCTTTCAGTTCTTTGAAACGCTTGTGTTTTTGTTTTTTTGCTTGGTTAATGTCATTTATATCACTAGAAGTTTAGCTCCATGAGCCCAGGGCCTGTGTCTATATTGTTCATCACTGCGTCACCAGCACCCAGCAGTGTCAGACAGACACTAGGCTCCCATTCACTGTCACCAAATGAATGACAATGCCTACTTAGCAGAATCTGCCTCCTTTTGCATTGCCAGGAAAGAGAACATATCTCAAAAACAGTGTAAAGGGTTAATGGGAGATGCTTGGCCGTTGGTCCTTGGTCACTGGATTTTCCCATCACACACCTTGAAGAATAAGAGTTGTGCTCCGCCTTAGAAAACTTGCCAAATCTTATTCTGGAATGGCATCCTTGGTCTTGACACAGTATATGAACCCAAGAAAAAGGAGCCAATCAAAGAATTGGGCATGCTAGAGTCTAATTTCCTGAGTTAATAGAAATGTCCCATTTTATACTTCATTTTTCATTACTTCAAATTATTCTCCCAGCATTAATTTGTTTCCTCTTTCAAGTAGTACTTAAGGTAGGAGTAAAAAACAGTAGCACAAACCATTATTAAATAAAACATTACATTTTCAAATACATAGAGACATTTCAATGAAGGAACATTTTAGTTGCCTTACCCATTCTCTCTTTTTATTCTAGGCTTTATGAATTCTTATTCCCATTTGGAAATAGCCTTCTGTCACTTTAATATTGGTGTGCTCACATTTAGAAATTATCCTATGTAATCTAATCTCTGGAAGTTTAGCTTTTGTTGTTAATAATAATATGGTATGATTAATTTCTAAAGACTCTCATTAGTAATACCATTCATTTCAAACCCTCATTAACCTGTCAGATAAGAGCTTTGGATTCTCCACTGCTAGAATCAAGGCAGGTTCCAAAAAGCTTTAATTACTTGGGATAAGGTGCTGCTTGTTATCTTTCAGAGTCTTTGTATGTTCAGGGATTAATAGCACTTGGCTTAAATTTCATCTTAGATACATGTTTTCTGGAATCTGTTGAACTCTGGCACTATTTACAGAAAAGATGAAAGTAAGACTATAATATATGAAAAAAAATCAGATTTCTTTTGAAGGCTCTGCCTAGCCCATTCTGTTGGGGTGAAATCTCTACACATGTGATGAGTCTTGATTATGTCATACATGTGCGGTGGTGCGTGTTAGAAATGTGTCACCTTCAGTCTCTTGGTGGGTGAGATTTTAAGTCTACCTTTGGGAAAGTGTGAGAGCTTTGTGAAGCATTAGGCTACATGATTAGGCAGAAACAGTGCAAAATCACCCTGATTGCTTGTATTCTTGAGCTCTGAAATGGTACCACCTGTATGCATGTTTAGGACACTCAGCATTTGGGCCAGTTGTGTCTGGTAGAATCTTTTGAGAATGCTCAGAATGCAGTTATTTCTCCCCAGATACTTCTTTTAGCAAAGAGAGGTTCTAGAAAATGCATGGTCATGTATCTGTGCCCAGTGGGAGATGGTGCCTAGATGGAGTTTGATATTCGAGGGACAATCATCTTCAGCAAGATACATGGAGATGTATGTCATGGCTATGCTGTGTGAGCTGAGCTAGTGCTGGTTTTAAACATTCATTTTCATATCCAGGCTTATATGTGGTTACTTATAGGTCAGGGTCAAGACAAATGAGAGAAATTGGCCTTCTGTCCTTCGTGATTTTTAGATGCATCAGGATGGAGGTTGGAAGATTGTCTATAATATATAAAGGGTCACCCCCTGAGAAGCAGTGTGTTCTCATTATTTTTAAAATAATTCTCTTTAAAGATGAATTATGTAATATTAAAATAGGATTATTCTTCTAAATTTAGAAAATCTGAATCAACAGAAAGAAAAAAATAAAACTTTACTATAAACATATTATGCAGAATCACTTCCAATTTTGGTATCACTGTAGTCAGTCTCTCCCTTTCTCTTTCTTTATGTAACTAAGAGTGTGAGTGTGTGTGTGTGGGGTGGCGGGAGGGGCATATAATACCTATATGCACACAGACACATGCTGAGCCAGATCACAAAATTACATTAACTCAGGTTAGTTTGAGGAAAACGTATCTTAATTTTTCTCTAACTAATCTGACTCCTGCTTGAGACCCTACACACCGCTTGGCGAACAAAACCTCAATTTTAGTCTGGTCAAATCAAGTCTGATCTGATGCAAACATTTGAAAAGTCTCTTTGGATAACTGTCTTTTCCTGTTTGACTCAGGCACAATTCAGGCTTTCAGAGTTCTGAGCCCTCCCTGTCCCTTTTCTCAAAGAAGGCATCTGGATGACAGACACGACCTCATGACAGTTGGAGGAAGTGTCCCTGGATCCTCGCTGGCAAGCACTGATCCTTGTCTTGGTGATCTCTGAGGTGCCCTAGGTCTTAGGTAGCATTTTCAGGCCACATACGGTCTTGGGCACATTTGCTCATTGTGCATGAAGCTTTCTCCATCCAGACCACAGCTCTCATGTCCTTTGGAGAGCTCTCATCCTTGTGTCCTATCATCACTAACACGGGCTCCCTTGCATTGCAGGCATGGACCTGCGGAAGGCAGGAGATCATCTTGCAGAGCTGGGTTGTATATCTATGCCTGTGGAGGTGTGTGGAGGAAGCTCAGCCTTATGAAAATAGCATGGCAACTCAGCCTGAGTTGTAGAATTGCTTTAAGTATTGCCCAGAATGAGAAACGAGGTGTCTGACAATTGAACATGGTTAAACTGTCTTTATCTGGCTAGGCTTCATTCTGCTTTGTAAATTCCACATTACCTGCCTTACCCTCTCATCTGGGTCAAGATTTGTTCTTATAGAATGTTGCCAGGGCAACAATGCCTGTGGCTTTTCAAGGTATTTCAGGAGTGGCTGAAGAGCTCTCTCCATCTGCTGGTGAAGCTACTTGGGGATAAGAGAGAGGCCTTATGTCAATTTGTTTCTTATTAAGATCACATTAATAAGCATTACTCATGTAAATCTCACAGGCAAACAGTAATTTTTGGGCTTGTGCTTCTATGTTTCCAAACACAGAATTCTCCATCTCTAGGCCTATTCATTAGCACAGCTCAACTCTCAAAAGACAAATAGGTTAATTCACCTCACTTGCTCCATAGCCTCTGAAAACACAGTCCAGTTTGGTTTAAGTGGATGTTGAAGGCAGTCTAGAGAAGTATATAGTTCCTTTTGGAATTAAGTGTGGGGAGATTATACGGTGCATCAGGCTGTATGTAGACTGATATTATGGGTCATGAAAGGGTGTCACTTGACAGGCCCCAAGGAGATCCTAGGGTTGACATCAGGAAGTTGCCCCTTGGGTCAGGATGAGGGACTGTGTGATGGAGGAGCCTGGAGATTGCCCTCTGCTGGGTACATAGGTAGTCAGCACACCCTAACTACCTTTTAGTTATTTATTGAGAAGTGAATTCAACAAACCACAGGAGTCCATTTTTGACCTGAGTCCAACTGACCATGGAATAGCCTAGAACAGTGGCACAGGGTGGGGATTGAATAGATGGGGTTATATAGTCAAAAGGCTCTACCAGTTTTTCTTTGTAGGAAGCAAATTTGTTCTGGTTTTCATGGTGTTTGCATTTGATGAATAAATGAAGGATTCAACCTTCTCTGTTTTGTATTTTCTGAGTAAAATTACTTTTGTACCATCCCCTCAAGGAAACAAATCTCTATTAATATGCTTACAAAATAGAACCTATAGCTATGAGCCAGGCTGAACTTCAGAGGAGACATGCCAGACAGGAGAGAGGAGCTTGTGCCTCCCCGACTTTGACTTTAATTGATCGTCTTGATTACACAGCACAAGCAATGAGAAGCTTGATTAAATGACTTTAGTTCATTGATGTCTTTAAATAGCTGAATATGTAATTTGCAACATTACCAACTCAGTTACCTGTTGGTTACCATGGTTATAAAGCATATGCTGAGATGACATTAATTTTATTATTTTAATTTACAATCAGTGAAACACAATAATACTTTCCTATCAATATACTTCATTTTAAGGTAACCGAGGAAGGGTAAATGTACTTGAATTTTCAGAGTAGTTATAGATTATGGTATATTAAAGAGAAAGGATAAGACTAATTGATCCATCATCCAAATTAAGCCTTAAATTGATGTGGGCAGTAGGGTTAAATGAATTCTCTTGAAACAGGTATCTATCTGGCCTTCTAACCTGTGGATGTGTGGTATTTGGTTCCAAGACAAGTTATGTCCAACTCTATACTGGAAAATATGTTATAATGAGATGATAGTACCCTAGCAATTGGAGTTTAGCATTTCAACACAAGTATAAGTAGTATCCTTACACTTGGAAATCTATGGCAATGAAAAATAGGCCTTGGTTGAGCTTTAATGGTTTAGTTAACATTCTAGGAATAATTACTCAGCCATAATGGAAATACAGAAAACGTTGGGCACTTTTTAAGCCCAATGGTAGATTTGTGACAAAAAGGTAAAATAATGAGATAACATGAAAACTTCTTTTTCCTTACTATTGCTACCAATAATATAGACAACCAAAGGTTGGCATGAAAAAGGACCTAGAACTTTATAATCGTTTGGAGAATAATTCCACACTGATTCACCATTTTCCAAGTAGTGGGGTTGCCACGACCTTTTCTATGTCTTGTGAAGAGCGCCCTGGATTCTGGCCCCTAGTCTTGGCTCTACTCTTGACCACATCTGACCCCCAGGATGTCCACCTTGCTTCTCTTTCTCTCAGCTCCCATTCATGTGTGATGAGAACTTAACTTTTAAAATTCTTTCTATTGGAGGGATTTTTATCATGGGAGTACATTTTGGAGTACCTCTTTTGCTTTTGGTTGGTGAGGGAAACTACTGTTCTGACAGAAGTAGTCAGATATTTCTACCATATTCTGCAGTAGTACATCCTTTCCTTTATATTTGGGGATGAAGATGCATGAGAGACATGCATAAGTCTAGCTAATACCCTGTGTTTTCAGGGAATCTCTTAAAAAATAAGTCCTATGTTTTAATGGTACATACAATCCCTATAAGCTGTGACTAGTGATAGAAAACTTAAGACCTAACTCTCTCCTTAAATGAAGCATTCATCTCAGAAGTTAATCAAATGAAACTTGAACTCAGCACACCCTAACTACCTTTTAGTTATTTATTGAGAAGTGAATTCAAATTTTGCCACCAAGTCATCACATTGATTATTTTTCCATCTAAACACTCATGATAAATAAAACAAGTTCCCCCCCCCTCAATAATTGGCAGTTGTAGGGAGAGAGTGATATTAAAAAGGTAGAAAATAAATGTCTCCATCAGCTAATGGAAGTAAAACTGAAAACAGTAAAGAAAACTAATTCACATAGCGCTCTTTCCGTTTGCCTTAGGAATCATGAGTAGCAATTTGAAACCCTGTTTTTCTCTTGGGAAGAAGTGCTGCCTGGAAAATGATAAAAACTATACTGATCAAATAAAGAGGAGAGCCTCAGGCTAAAACAGAAAGAAGAAGTTACAGCAAAGAAAAACAGCTAGTTGTATGAAATGACACATTTATACACCAGCAAAGTAAAATTAGAAATCTCCTCTCACGTAAATGTTACATCAGCTGCAGAAGAAAAATAGCTACATCACAGAGACCAGACTTGAGAAAGAGGATAATATAAAATAGAAAATTATTTCAAATAGTTCCCAGAGCATACCTCCCATAAATATATATATATATATATATAATAGGTTTTGATCATGATAAGCTGATATTAGTTTAATTTTGTTAAGTGATATATGGAGTTACTAAAAATAAGTTGAATGTTTAAAAAATGTAATGATAAATAATATTAAAAACTATCTACTGGAGCAAAACATTTGGTGGGTATAGATGATTAAATTTAAACAGGAATTTCACATTCTCTTCCTTCCTTGGCAACTTAAAGCTCTTGATTCAGGCAAAATGGTACCTTTGCCTTTTGTGAGCATCACTGGGCTTAGGAAAGTATAACCAATGACAAAATGAAATATTGCAGGGGCATGCTTTGGATGTGACGAATTTGCTACTGCAGAAGTTTCCATTAGAAATTCAATGTCATCTGTTAGGAAGGGCTCTGTGCCTCGGTTTATGCAGCGGATGGGTTTTGAAAGGCAACAGAGAAGTAAAATTTAAAAATTAAATCAGGGTGCTTGTCATTTGTGGTTCATCATTTTGTAAAATCAAGAGTCCATTTGTAATGTCAGTGATTAAGCCTAAAATATCTAATTGATTAGATTTTCTAAATCAGATTTTATTTGAGCAAAGCATAAAAATATTGTTGAAAGCATTTTAAATGTCTGTAAAAATACCAGGATTACCAAGAGAAAAGATAATTATAGGAAATCATGAATGATTCACATCCTAGTCAATACAATCTAAATAAGATTTTATGGCGGTTTAATCTTTGCAACAATTGGCAACCGCCTTACTTTTCTGTCTTCCTTAAGCCCAACTCTCTAGATTCCTAGTTCATACTTTGACTTATGTATAGCATTTTTTACAGTTATCACTTCTTTGTGCTTGAACTACTCCTAAGACATCACCCTCTCCTAGAATTCCTCAGGCTTCATTGACTGTTCCTTTTGCATGTCCTTTTTGGTTGCATCTCACCTGGAGTGTTCTAGGTCTTAGTCGTTGGACCACTTATCCTCTATTTAGGCCTGATGATGTCTTTGAATCATTGAGTCTCATAACTTTGAATACCATGTAAATGAAAATTATATTGCTTTCACCCCTGAGCTCCAGACTCATATGTGCAATGCCATCCTCAACATCTCCATTTGGGTGTCTAATGAGCATCTTATGCTTAATATATGCAAAACTGAATGCTTGCTTTCCTCCATGCCTGCTCCTTGGTATCTTGCCATTTCAGTAAATAAGAACCCCATCTTTTCATTTGCTCTGCTCGGAACACTGAGTCATCCTAAAATCCTTTCTTGTTCTCACACTGTGTCTAATCCACTTGCAAAGCCCCCACCTCCACAATCATCAGCCTGATCTAAACCACTAACTTTCCTTTATTATTCAATGGCCTCCTAAGCCATCTCTGTTTCCTGCCCTACCCGCTTGCAGTTTTTTTTTTTTTTTTTTACCCTTAAAGCAATCAGAGTAGTCCTTTTTTTAAAAAAGATCTGAGGGCAGGTGGAGTGGCTCAGTTGGTTAAGAGTTTGCTCTAGAATGTGAGCGCTGAGCAACAGCCTGAGCTGAGCTGCTGCTGAGCTGCCAACAGGTAGCAGGATGGCTCAGCTAAAAAAAAAAAAAAAAACAAAAAAAAAAAAACAACACACAGATCTGGTCAGTTCTCTACCCACATCCTCCAATCACTTCCTTTGCTACTCGAAGTAAAGGACAAAGCCCTTATATCAGCCTTCAAGGCCTCCCACACAACCCATATGAGATGATCACATTACCTCTCTGACTTCATCCCTCATTACCCTCCCTCCCTGACTCTTTTCCAGCTACAGCCTCCTTATTGTCATTCAAACATGCTAGGTTCACTCCCCCTTCAGAGCTTTTGCACCCTTAGTCTTGACCATGTTTCCCCAGATACACACATGGCTATTTCTCATCTTTACTCAAATGTCATCTTCTCCATGAGGTCTTGTCCAAGCACCCAACTTAAGTTGCAACTCTTGTTCACTCCTTATCCTTTCTGTGCCCTTCTCTATGAGACTTACCATAATCTGATATGTAACTATTTCAATTCTTATGTTTAATGACTATTTTTCCCCACTCTAATGTACATTCCTGGAAGGAAGAAATTATTGTCTTTTTTGTTCACTGCTGTATCTTCAGCACCCAAAGAAGTGATTGATCTATAGGGAGGTTTAATTAGTATTTGTTGAATGAATGACTAAGTATACAAATGGCACTGGGGCCATCTTGAATATTTAAAAATCTAACCTAGATGTACATTCTGTTCTAAAATCTGAATTTTATTACTAGCTGAGTTAATAATCTAAAATTGGGACCACGGTTTATATAGTAGAACACGGCATCAAAGTAGGTGGAGGCTATTCAAGGAAAATAAATTCAAAGTATCTGGCCAAAGTAGTTGATTTCTCATTCAACAGCATTCCCCCTCTTTCTTGGTGAAAGACCTCTGATTTTATGACTGCTATAATGATTTCCATCTAGCCCCGAATAGGTCATGTTAATTTAAAGCAATCATGAAAATTTCATTCCGTTTTGTCCAGTGACTAAACTAAGTCAGTTCTAGCCATTGATCTAAGAAGGCTTCTGGGAAAAGCTTTCTCTCCTCATAAGATAGTGGGTGGTACAGAGTAAATCTCTTTATTTGCCCTCCTCCTTGCTTCTTATTTGGATGTTGTTTGTTGTGGATGTGATGCTTGGAGTTGGATAGCCAACTTGTAACCATGAAGAAAGCATACGCTTTTGGAGGTGCCCGAGCAGAAACAGGAAAGGCTGATGTCCTTGCTGACAGTGTTGACACTTGCCAACCTCAGAACACCCTGCCTACAGGCTTCATGATAAGTGAGATGATAAACATTTATATTGCTTAGCTACTCTTTGTTGGGTATTCTTTTACTTGTGGCTAAAATTATTCTCATAGCAAAGACCTGAAAAAGTGAAGACATGGCCATGATTCAAGTAAACCTCAATTGTAACAAGTTACTCAGGGAAATTGAACACATAGCTATTCTAGAGAAAGAAGGCTGAGATCATTTAAAATTTCAGAGTATAAAGAGTGATTATTCCACCCTCCAGGTTCTTCACTGGTGTTAGATCTCTGTAGAGAATACAAAATATCACAAAGCATCACATAAAATGGTGTTATACTCTCTTCCACATTCTAGGTTATATCTCTCCACCTACCCTGCCTCCCCCACACCATCACCACCACCCATAGTCCCAAAGAGTATACACCATTGGCATTGGTGGTACCTGGCCAGGGGTTGGCCTCACAGCCCTTCTGCTCTCAGGATTGAATGGCAGAACTGAATGAGCTTTCCTCATCTTCATAGAAAATATCTCTATTCCATAGAGCTATAACAGCGGCCACCTTACCCTTGGTACAATTTCTATTTCTCATTATTCCTTTTAAAGTCAGATCCAAATCCTCTGGCTTCAATAAAATGATTCTCTTTTAACATTTCCTTTACAGTGTCAAGCCATTGTTCATGCTCAATTAAGGATGATGACGAATAATGCAACTAACAGTAATTAGTAGCCTGAAAGAAAATGATGGCTAAAAAAACAGTAGGGAACTTCCCAGGAGAGTTTTATTCCTATTTCGACTAGCCATATGAAAAGGGTAGCAGAAGCATCGCCCACCTGGGAATAGAGCGAGGCTGGACAAATAGCAAGAATAGATGACAGTGGGGAATTCTGCAATAGTGAGCTAATGAGCTGAAAGGCCCAATAGTTTTTTATTCTATTTAATTTCAAAGGTTTAATTTTCACCATTACCAAATGGTGATTATCACATCCCCTTGTGAACACAGCATTGACCTAAATACTACCACCTAGAAGCATTAATATGTCAGCATGCAGTTTGAATTTCCTTTGGCTCTATTCATAGGAAAACAGTATCCAGTAGAATGTTCATAATAAAGAAAGATTCTGCTTCTCTGTCTTTTGCTCTTGCTGTTTCCTGAGACTGGAATGCCCCCTCCTCTTCTGCTAATTCTGTTCTTCAAATTCTTCCCACTCAGGACCCTGACCTCCTTGCAGCCTTATGAATCCTTCATCTCCTTCATGACACTGAAGCCTTCATGACAATGGCTTCTTCCTCTTGGTTCTCAAAGTACCTTTTCTGCTTTCACATCCGTCAACATTTTGAAAAGAAGTATGGTATGACTTATATACAATGAAATTCACTTATGTTAGGTGGGCAGTTTGATGAATTTTACATATAACCACCACTCAAATCACAGTTTGGAATATTTCCAGCAGGCTCCCTCACAACCACTCATGTCAGTTGGGATTCTCCCAGGGTAAGCACTCTTCTAGCCTCTAACACTATAGACTAGCTTGGCCTGGGTTTGATCTTCATATAAATCAGCAGTTTTCACCTAAGGGTGATTTGATCCCCTCGAGGACATTTGGCAATATCTGGAAACACTGTTGGTTGTCATAATGGGTGAGGGGTGGTAGGTGAGGGGTGAGGTGGTGCTATTGGCTTCTAGTAGGTGGAGACCAGGAATGCTACTAAACATCCTACAACACATGAGACAATACTCCACATCAAAGAATTATCTGGCTCAACATGTCATTATTGCCAAGAATGAGAAGCCCTGATATTTAAAAAAATTGTAGGGCCGGCCAAGTGGTGCATTGGTTAAGAGCTGGTTTTGGGATGCCAGAGGCCCCCGTTTGGATATCACATATGAGGGCCAGTGACACTGCCATCTACAGCTAACAACAGCTCCACCTGGAGCTGGGCTGTAGGAGCCCCGGCTATGGTGTGGGCTGCAGCCCCTGCTGCAATGGGCTGCCTTGGGCTACAGTGAGTGGCCAGCAGCCAGCGTGAGCGGCTGGCAGCCAGCGTGAGCTGCCAATAGCCTCGGTGAGCGACACCCAGAAGCCGGTGACCGATCTGCCTCTTCCGGGAAGAGCGCAATGATGACACCAACATGGGCCAGTGAAGCAACATCCTCTGCAACTAGACTGAAGAAAATAAAGACAGCAACTTGTCTGTTCCCCTTCCCCAATTCCCCAGCGCTGTTCCCCTCCCCCAATTCCCCAATAAAATCTAAATAAATAAATAAATAAAAAATAAAAAAATTGTAGAGTAGGTACTCTATGTCTGACTTCTTTTACTCAACATTGTGTCTATCAGACTCATCCATGTTGCCATATAAATCAGTAGTTTGTTCTTATTTATTGCAGTGTATTCTGCTGTATGGATATACTTATTTTCTCATTGTATTGTGGGTGGATATCCCAAAGCCATTTTTAAATAGCATACTTAAAATTCTTATTGTATTGGTAGTTATTTGTATCCAACTAGGTTGAAGAAAATCAGTATGAAAAAGGGATTAAGAGGTCAGGTTTGGGTGCCAGACTAACTAGATTCAACTCTTGCCTTCATGTTATCCTAGTCAGAGAACCAGAGTAACTTCTCTGTGCTTCAGGTCCCTAGTCAGTAAAATGGAGATAATGAGATAATTGTACTATTTATAGGGTTGTTGAAAGGATTAAATAAGTCGCTACATTTCAAGTGTTTATAATTGTGCTGAACCTATTGTAAGTGCTAAAAAGTGTTGGGCTATGTGCCTAATCTAGTTCATTGAGCTTAGTCACTGGTCAAAAGTTGTTTTGTGTAATAAACAATTACTGGGGAAAAGGGGGGAAAAGAATTAATTGTTTGGATATCTGTTAAGGCTTCAAAAGAGACTGGTGTTTAACAAAGGGTCTCTAATAAAATATGCCATTCCGAATTGGGGCTATTTCCGATAATCAAAAGATGCATAGATAGATCATTGATATGTACACCTTAAAATAACAAGTTTCAGGGACTTAAAAAAAAGCTGTTAAAGAGAAAGAGAATTTAATGTCAGGATTTTACATATAGAATTAATCTAGAGAGTTCTGGTAAGATGACGGAATAGACGGAGGCTCTCTGAACTGCCTCCCAGGATCACATCAAAATTACAAATAATTTATGCAACATTTAACCTCGGAAGTCCCCTGAACATTAGATGAACAGAAACTCTAAACGAAGGACCTAAAGAGGAGGCCATGTCAAGTCTGGTAGGAGGGGCACAGACAAGAGAGGGCGAGCCCTGTGAGGGAAGCCTCAGCTCTGGGGAGGCTTCTCCGGTTGGGGGAGAGACCCTCTGGCCCCACACCGAGCTCATTAGCCCAGAGTTCCTTCGCTGGGAAGAGGACTTCCATGATAGTGGGCAGTAGAAATTAGTGAGGACTCTCTTTGCTCTGCTCGGTAAGGCTGGGGGCAGCTGGAGAACCAGTGGGGCAGGCGCATGGGTTCGCTCACTGGCAAGCACTCACCTGGTTCCTGTCGGAGGGAGTAGCTGCATGAGCCAGGCCCAGGGGCCTGTGGGGAGGGACTGAACTGAGCACCTGGAGGTTTTGGGAGTATTGTTCCACTGCTGTGGAGCTTGCACACGAGCGGTGTACAGGAGGACACCATTTTTTCAGGGTTGGGCCCTCCCACAGAGGGTCAGATCCGGGATCCCATTGGCCTGGTGAACTTGGTGCAGGAGTGCGTGCGTGCCTGCGTGAGTGTGCATGCAGCCTTAGATTCCCACCCTCTGCCCTGCTTGTGTTGCGTTGCCAGGGAAACGCCTGGCGGATGCCCTCCGGCTCCATCAGGCTGCTCACTGAGACACAGGAGTGTGCAAGCCGCCTTGAATCCCCACCTTCCGCCCTGTTTGTGCTGCGTTGCCAGGGAAACGCAGGGTGGGCGCTCTCCAGCTGCATCAATCTGTTCACTGAGACTCAGTAGCAGACAACCTGCAACAACCTGTGAAGATATTTCTTTTTTTTTTTTTTGGTAGTGAGCACGGTTCCAGAGCACACAGCAGCTAATTTTGGAAAGTTCACTGCAACCCTGAGCAAGTGGTTTGCAGATTAAAGAGGATGGAGAGCCCCCACCACACCTCTTTCTTTCTTTTTTTTTTTCTCTTTTTTTCTTTTTTTTTTCTTTAAAGATTTTATTGGGAAATTGGTGTAGGGGAACAGCGTTGGGGAATCGGGGAAGGGGAACAGACAAGTTGCTGTCTTCTTGTTCTTCAGTTTAGTTGCGGAGGATATTGCTTCACTGTTGGTATTCGTCATTGCGCTCTTCCCGGATGAGGCAGATCGGTCGCCGACCTCTGGATGTCGCTCATCGCGGCTATTGGCAGCTCACGCTTGGCTGCCAGCCGCTCACGCTGGCTGCGGGCCACTCACTGTAGCCTATGGCAGCCCACTGCAGCAGGGGCTGCAGCCCACACCATCACCGGGGATCACACAGCCCAGCTCCAGGTGGAGCTGTTGTTAGCTGTAGAGAGCAGTGTCACTGGCCCTCATGTGGGATCCGAACCGGGGCCGCTGGCATCCCAAAACCAGCGCTTAACCAATGCGCCACTCGGCCAGCCCCTCTTTTTTCCTTTTTTTCTTTTCTCTTCTTTCTCGGTGATCTATCTAATACATCGAAGTATTCACAGAACGACAGCCAGAATGAAAAAACAAAGAAACATGTCCCAAGTAAAAGATCAGAAGAAAACTCTAGAAATGGAACTAAATGAAACAGAGGTATCCAAACTTTCAGAGACAGAGTTTAGAACATTGATGATAAGAATGTTTAAGGAACTTAGTGAAGACATAAAAAAGGATGGGGAAACCATAAAAAAAAAACCTGTTAGAACTAAAGAATACAATAACTGAAATGAAGAACACACTCAAAGGAATCACCAGTAGAATAGATGAAGCAGAGGAGCAGATCAGCGAATTAGAAGACAAATAGCAGAAATCACCCAGCTGGAACAACAAAAAGAAAAAAAAATGAAAAAGAATGAAAATAGTTTAAGAGACCTCTGGGACAACATGAAATGCAACAACCTCCGTGTCATAGGAATACCAGAAGGAGAAGAGAAGAAGCAAGGGATTGAGAATGTATTTAAGGAAATAATGAGTGAAAACTTCCCTACCATAGTGAAGGAAATCGACATACAAGCCCAGGATGTACAGAGAGTTCCAAACAGGCTGAATCCAAACAGGACCACACCAAGACACATCATAGTTAAAATGGCAAAGTTTAAAGACAGAGACAGAATTCTTAAAGCAGCAAGAGAAAGACAGCAGGTTATATACAAAGGAACTCTTATAAGACTGACAGCTGACTTTTTTTCAGAAACTCTGCAGACCAGAAGGGAATGGCAGGAGATATTCAAAGTGACACAAAATAAAGGTCTACAACCAAGATTGCTCTATCCAGCATGGCTATCACTTAAAATAGAAGGAGAGATAAAGAGCTTCTCAGAAAAGAATAAGCTTAAGGAGTTCATTACCACCAAGCCAGTATTGCAGGAAATGTTAAAAGAGCTTTTCTTAAACAGAAGAAAGGGGAAAACAAGCTAACCCAGGAAGACAAGAAATACAAATAACAAAATGGCAATAAATATACACCTATCAGTAATTACTTTAAATGTGAATGGGCTAAATGCTCCAATCAAAAGACACAGAGTGGCTGAGAGGATAAGAAAACAGGACCCATGCATATGCTGTCTACAAGAGACTCATCTCAGATCAAAAGACACACAGAGACTGAAAATAAAGGGATGGAATAAGATATTTCATGCAAATGGAACTGAAAAAAAGCTGGAGTAGGAATACTTATTTTGGACAAAATAGACTTTAAAATGAAGACTACAATAAAAGACAAAGAAGGGCACTACATAATAATAAAGGGATCAATTCAACAAGAGGACATAACCCTAGTAAACATCTATGCACCCAATATAGGAGCACCTAAATATATAAAGCAGATTCTGACAGACATAAAGGCAGACATCAACAGTAACACTATCATAGTAGGGGACTTCAACACCCCATTGTCACCAATGGACAGATCGCCAGACAGAAAATCAATACGGACATAGTGGTCTTAAATGACACTTTAGACCAGCTGGATTTAATTGATATTTTTAGAGCATTTCACCCCAAAGCTACAGAATATACATTCTTCTCAAGTGCACATGGAATATTTTCCAAGATAGACTACATGTTAGGCCACAAAACAAGTCTCAACAAATTTAAGAAGATTGAAATCATATCAAGTGTCTTCTCTGACTGCAGTGCTATGAAAATAGAAATCAATTATAAGAAGAAATCTGGAAAGCTTACAAATACATGGAGGCTAAATAACATGCTACTAAATAGTGAGTGGGTAAAAAATGAGATCAAGGAGGAAATCAAAAAAATACCTTGAGACAAACGAAAATGAAAACACCATGACCCCAAATCTCTGGGATGCAGTGAAAGCAGTCCTAAGAAGGAAGTTCATAGCAGTGTAGGCCTATCTAAAGAAGGAAGAAAAGTCTCAAATCAACAGACTCTCTTTACACCTAAGAGAACTCGAAAAAAAAAACAGCAAAACAAGCCTAAAGGGAGCATAAGGAAGGAAATAATAAAGACCAGAGCAGAAATAAATGAAATAGAGACCAAAAAAACAATACAAAAGATCAATGAAACCAAGAGTTAGTTTTTTTAAAAGATAAACAAAATCGACAAATACTTAGCATGACTAACCACGAAAAAAAGAGAGAGGACCCAAATTAATAAAATAAGAAATGAAAGAGGAGAAGTGACAACAAATACCACAGAAATACAGAAAATTTTAAGAAAATACTATGAGCAACTATATGGTAACAAATTCGACAATCTGGAAGAAATGGATAAATTTCTAGAAGCATACAATCTACCAAGTCTGAACCAAAAAGAAACAGAAACTCTGAACAGACTGATTACTGCCAAAGAAATTGAATCAGTAATCAACAATCTTCCAACAAACAAAAGCCCTAGACCAGATGGCTACACAGGTGAATTTTACAAAACATTAAAAAAAGAATTAGTACCTATTCTCCTCAAACTATTCCAAAAAATACAGAAGGAGGGAAGGCTCCCAAACTCTTTCTATGAAGCCACTATCACCCTGATTCCTAAGTCAGACAAAGATATTACAAAAAAGGAAAACTACAGGCCAATATCCCTATTGAACATAGATGCAAAAATTCTCAACAAAATACTAGCAAACTGAATTCAGCATCTCATTAAAAAGATCATACACCGTGATCAAGTGGGATTCATTCCTGGTATGCAAGACTGGTTCAATATCCGCAAATCAATTAATGTAATACATCACATTAACAAAATGAAAAATAAAAATCATATGATCATATCAATAGATGCAGAAAAGGTATTTGATAAAATCCAGCAGCGATTTATGATAAAAATTCTTAACAAAGTGGGAGTAGTGGGGTCATATCTCAACATAATAAAGGCCATATATTATAAGCCCACAGCAAAGATCGTACTCAATGGGGAAAGGCTGAAAGCTTTCCCCTTAAGATCAGGAACAAGACAAGGCTGCCCGCTTTCACCATTTCTATTTAACATAGTTCTGGAAGTTCTAGCCACAGCAATCAGACAAGAAAATGAAATAAAAAGCATCCAAATTGGAAAAGAGGAAGTAAAATTGTCATTATATGCAGATGACATGATAATATATATAGAGAATCCCAAAGACTCCACCAAAAAACTGCTAGAACTGATACACGAATTTGGTAAGGTACCAGGATACAAAATTAATATTCAGAAATCAGTGGCATTTCTATACACCAATAATAAACTATGAGAAGAAGAAATCAGGAAATCAATCCCTTTTACAATTGCTTCAAAAACAATAAAGTATCTTGGAATCAATTTAACTAAAGAAGTAAAAGACCTGTACTCACAAAATTATGAGACACTGAAGAGAGAAATCAAAGAAGATACAAATAAATGGAAATACATACCATGCTCATGGATAGGAAGAATTAATATAGTTAAAATGTCAATACTACCTAAAGCAATATATAGATCCAATGCAATTCCAATCAAACTACCAAGGACAGTTTTCTCAGAAATAGGACATAGAATACTAAAATTTATATGAGCCACAAAAGACCCCAAATAGCTATGGCAATGTTGAGAAATAAGAACAAAGTTGGAGGCATCACACTACCTGACATCAAAAAATACTACAAGGCTACAGTAATCAAAACAGTATGGTACTGGCATAAAAACAGACACATAGACCAATGGAATAGATTAGAGGGCCCAGGAGTAAACCCATCTGCATACTGTCATTTAATCTATGACAATGGAAGCAAGAATTTACACTGGAGTAAAGATAGTCTATTTAATAAGTGGTGCTGGGAAAATTGGACTGACACGTGCAAAAAAAATGAAAATAGACCACCTACTTACACCATATATGGGAACAAACTCAAAATGGATTAAAGACTGAAATGTAAGAACTGAAACTATAAAACTCCGAGAAGAAAATATAGGGAGCAAGTTTGCAGACATTACCCTGAGTAATATTTTTACTGATATATCCCCTCGGGCAAGGGAAATGAAAGAAAAAATGAACATACGGGATTTCATCAAACTTAAAATTTTTTTCACAGCATAGGAAATCATCAATAAAACAAAAAGACAGCCTACTGAATGGGAGAAGATATTTGCCAACGATATATCTGATAAGGGGTTGATATCCAAAATTTATAAAACACTCATGCAATTCAACACCAAAAAAAACAAACAACCCAATTAAAAAATGGGCAGAGGATATGAGGAGGCATTTCTCTAAAGAGGACATACAGATGGCCAACAGGCATCTGAAAAAGTGTTCAACCTCACTAATCATCAGAGAAATGCAAATAAAAACCACAATGAGATACCACCTCACTCCAGGCAGAATGTCTATCATCAACAAATCAACAAACAAGTGCTGGCTAGGGTGTGGAGAAAAGGGAACCCTGGTGCACTCTTGGTGGGACTGCAAATTGGTGCAGCCATTATGGAAATCAGTATGGAGGTATCTCAAAACACTGGAAATGGAACTGCCATATGACCCAGCAATTCCACTCTTGGGAATCTACCCAGAGGAATCCAAGACGCTAATTCAAAAAAATATATGCACCCTTATGTTTATTGCAGCGCTATTTACAATAGCCAAGACTTGGAAACAACCGAAATGCCCATCGGTAGATGACTGGATTAAGAAACTGTGGTACATTTATACAATGGAGTAGTACTCTGCTATAAAGAAGAATGAAATTGTACCATTTGCAACGATATGGATGGACCTAGAGACTATTATGTTGAGTGAAATAAGTCAGTCGGAGAAAGACAAATACCACATGATCTCACTTATATGTGGAATTTGAAAAACTGAATGAATGAGCAAAATAAACAGAAACAGTCTCATAGATATAGAGGAAAAACAGGGTTGCTAGTTGGGAGGAGGGTGTGGATGAGGGAGAAGGGGAAAGGATTAGACAGCATAAATAGGTAACTACAGTATTGTTACAGGGATATGAAATACAGTTCGGGGAATATAATGTTAAAATTTTGTGGGGTGTCAGATGGTCACATGTTTTGTTAGGGAGACCACTTCATTGATGGAGTAGAGGCTTGATCACTGCACTGTATACCTGAAATTGATGTTTTATAATATTGTATGCCAACTATAATTGAATATATAGATAGTCACGGGAAGTGGATTATACGGTGGAAGGGAGTCAAAAGAATTGTAATAGATAGTATGATATGGGGGGGCGAAGTGGGGGGGGAAATTGGGGGTGGGGGGTTGTCACTTTGGGGGGTAAAAAGTATAACTATTGCACTTTGTTGTACACCTGAAGCTAATTTAAAAAATATATAAATAAATAAATTAAAAAAAATAGAATTAATCTAGAACTTGAATTATGGCTTTTAAGCAACTCTCGTCCAGGTTGAACAGGGAGAATCATAAACAGCTGTTCTAATCCTTCTTGGTCATGAGAAATAGCAGTACATGTGAGAAAAAAGACTAAAACTATTTTAAATATTAATTTAAAAGGTTTTAGAAAGAAATTATATTAAAAGAAACATAAGTAATTTACCTGGTTGAATGAGATTATTGGATGTTTACTATATTCAACTGAAGATAGTTTTAAGAATAACTTTCTGAAGCAAATAAAAAATTTTTAGTCTTTCTTTATATGTTACCTATATTCAGTACAAGTGAGATGCTTAACCACATTACACACCTTTTTGGCTCAGTGTATTGGTAATTCTGTTAATGATGGTCAAATCTGGTTCTAAGAAACAAGTCAATATACAGTGCAGATCATTTACATATAACATAGATTTTGCTTTACTGTCATTATAATCCTTGTCGTGTAAATGGAGATAGTGGTCACCAACCCTCATTATCTAATCATGAATGGGACCTGAATGGTGATCAGCTGAAAAGATGAATTTAGTGATATCATCTGCTAACCTACAAATTCTGGAGGGAACTTCTGGCTATTGTCTCTCTGTTCTCTTTTTCCTAGAAATGACCTTCTTTCTCATGGAAATCTAGGGACATAGTTTTTGTTAACATGATAAACTATAAAGGCAGGTCATGGACTTTGTTTATTCAGTAGTGGGTTCATGGGTTGTGATATCACCACTGTGCAAAGCTAGAAATTTGATAACAAGTCTTTTCTGTGGGTGTCTATCATATTACCAAGCCAGAGGAGGAGTGACCTTTTGCCAATGGGGCTGTGTGACAGTGTTTAAATGATTAAGATGTTTGGAAACTGGTCTGTTGTTGCTGAAGGAGCCAGGCTCTTTCACCTACTTCACAGAGGCCCCGGAGCAGTGGTGCAGCCTGTGACTGCCAGGTGTGCCCGGACTGTGACACTGCTAATGTGACCTCATTTGGACTCACACAGTTCTTTGTGAATGAATAACAATATATAATGTATATGATAATGAAATGTATAACAAGGCAAAATAACTCCTAAGAAAAGTATAGATTCTATTAAAACCAGGTGGTGAATAAAGTGCAATTGTTGGTATATGGGAAAAAAATCAGGAGAGAGGCTTTTTTGCATAATCCCTACTAGTGAATGATTTTTTTTTTTTTTCCCAAGAAATATTTTCCAGTGTTGGATTAATGACAGGTAAATTTGGCAAAACTTGTGGAAGTCACTTGCTGGGGCTTTTGTGATGTGTTAGAGGAGAGCAGAAAGTTATTACCTCCTGACATAAAGATTTGAAATATATTTTTTCCCCCAAGACATGACAGGACTGTTAAAGAGGGAACTGATAGTAAGTTCTCAGCACAACCAAAGCGGAGGCCTCATTCCTGGTGAAGTCTGATTAGGAGAACTGCCAAACAAATGTGACCGAGTTTTATTTCACAAAAGAAAGAACACAGCAACAATGAAGACACAGAAGGAAAACGAGGTCACTGTGCGTTCCCTTAAAAAAAACACAAAAAAGCCTCGTTTTGAGTAGACAGCATAGTTAAAAGTTTGTGTCAAATCCACACTGTAATTTACCCTGGAAGATTGCTTTTCCATGCTGGACTGTGTCTGACATACCCTGAAGGAACACTGAGCACCCATCCCTTCCAGCTCTTATTCATCTACAAGTTACAATGATGGCAACAGTTTAAACGAAGGAAATGGTAATGGCTCCAGAGAGCTAAAAGCAATATAAAATATACTCTTGCCCTACTCCCATCACAAAAGTTTGAAAATACCTCCAAATAGGTTCATTTGAGGCTGATTACTTTCCTAGGGGCAGCTGTAAGTGGAAAGACCACTAGCCAGAGGACGTTGAGTAACTCATTTAATTACTTGAGTATCTGTTGCCCTATTCATTAAATGTGAGCAATAATAATGCAAGCCCAGTAATGAAGAAGAAAGGGCTCCAAGTTTGGACAGACACAAACTTGTGTCAGAGTCTTGGCTCAACACTACTGATGCTGTCATGCTGGCCAAGTCACTTATCCTCATACAATTGAATACTACTTGGTAATAAAAAGGAATGAGCTGATTGATACACAGAGC
The DNA here is from genome assembly GCA_033961575.1 of Aselliscus stoliczkanus. Lineage (NCBI taxonomy): Eukaryota > Metazoa > Chordata > Mammalia > Chiroptera > Hipposideridae > Aselliscus > Aselliscus stoliczkanus. The sequence continues at coordinate 24,713,430 of CM066728.1, forward strand.
AACATGGATAAAACTCAAGTGCATTATGCTGCGTTAAAGAAGCCAAACACTGAAGAGTAAATACTGAGTGATTGCATTTATGTGAAATTCTAGAACATGAGAACTGATGTACAGTGACAGAAAGCAAGTCAGTGATTGTCTAGGTGTGGGGAAGGAGAGATTGACAGCCCTGGGCTCAAGGGAACATTTCCTGGATAAGCGAAAGTTTCTGGATATTGACTGTAGTGGTAGTAGACTTAGTTGTGGGTGTGTGCACACGCGCGCCTGTGTGTGTGTTTGACAAAAGTCATCAAACTGTACATTTGAAATGGACAAAGTTTATTACATCTGAACTATACTTCAATTAAGTGGACTTAAAAAAAATTCTTTTCTTTTTTCTTTTTTTAAATATTTTATTGGGAATTGGGGGATGGGAACAAAGTTGGGGGACCCGGGAAGGGGAACAGACAAGTTTCTGTCCTTTTGTTCTTCAGTCTAGTTGTAGAGGACATTGCTTCACTGGCCAATGTTGGTATCATCATTGTGCTTTTCTCGGGTGAGGCAGATGGGTCGCTGGCCTCTGGACGGCCACTCACAGCAGCTCTTGGCAGGTTACACTGGCTGCCGGCCGCTCACGCTGGCTGCCAGCCACTCACTGTAGCCTATGGCAGCCCACTGCAGCAGGGGCTGCAGCTATGCAGTCCCGGGGACTCACAGCAGCCCAGCTTCAGGTAGAGCTCTTGTTCACCATCTTAGCTGTAGAGGGCAATGTCACTGGCAATCATATGTGGGATTTGAACTAGGGCAGCTGGCATCCCAAGCCAGTTCTTAACCACCGTGCTACTTGGCTGGCACCTATTTTTTCAATTACAGGTGACATACAATATTATATTAGTTTCTGGTGTACAACATAATGTTACACATTCATACAACTTGCAAGGTGATCACTCCAATCGATATATCTAGTACCCATGTGGAACTATACATTGTTATTACATTTTTATTGCCCATACTCCTTATGCTATAGTTTACGTCCCCATGACAATTTTGTAACTACCAATTTATACTTCTTAACCCTTCCTTTTTTCACCCATTCCCCCCAACTCCCTTCTGAGCTGTCAACTGTTAAAATGTTCCCTGTATCTATGAGTTTGTTTCTGTTTTCTTTGTTTATTTTGTTTTTTAGATTCCACAAATAAGTGAAATCATATGGCATTTGTCTTTCTCTGTCTGACTTATTTCACTCAGGATAATAACCTCTGGTATATCCATGTTGTTGCAGATGGCAATGTTTCATTCTTTTTTGTGGCTGAGTAGTATCCCACTGTATACTACTTCTTCTTTATCCATTCATCTACTGATGAACACTTAGATGGCTTCCATATTGTCACTATTGTCAATAGTTTGCAATGAATATATGAATGCATATATCTTTTCAAGTTAGTGTTTTGGGTTTCTTCAGATAAACACCCAGAAGTGGAATTGCTGGATCCTTCTTTGTCTCTTGTTATAGCCTTTGTTTTAAAGCCTATTTTATGTGGTATAAGTATTGCTATCTCAGCTTCCTTGTGTGTTTTGGTTTGTTTCCATTTCCATGAAATACCTTTTTCCATCCCTTTATTTTCAGTCTGTGTGGGTCTTTTGATCTGAAGTGAGTCTCTTGTAGGCAGCATACATAAGGGTCTTATTTTCTTATCCATTAATCTCTCCTATGTCTTAATTGGAGCAATTAATTTATTTACATTTGAAGTAATTCTTGATTACTTTAAGAATGGTTATTGTCATTGTATTATTCAGATATTTTATCCTTTTAAAAATTATTCTCATAGAAGTCCCTTTAATGTTTGTTGTATTACTGGTTTGGTGGTGAGGAATTCTTTTAGCTTTTTCTTGTCTGGGAAGCTCTTTATCTGTCCTTTGATTCTGAATGATAGCATTTCTGGGTAGAGTAATCTTGATTATAGGTTCTTGCTTTTCCTCATTTTGAGTATTTCCTGCCAATCCCTTCTGGTCTGTAAGGTTCCTGTTGAGAAATCATCTGACAGTCTTATGGGAGCTCCCTTGTGGGTAACTAACAGCTTTTCTTTTGCTGCTTTTAAGATTCTCTCTTTGTCTTTAACCTTTGGCATTTTAATTATGATGTGTGTTGGTGGGGGACTATTTGGGTTCATCTTGTTTGGGACCATCTGTGCTTCCTGGGCTTGTATATCTATTTCCTTCTCCAGGTCAGGGAAGTTTTATATCATTATTCCTTCAGGAGGTTTTCAATTCCTTGCTGTCTCTCTTCTCCTTCTGGTACCCTTGTGTAAATGTTCGTATGTTTGATGTTGTCCCAGAACCCCCTTAAATTGTCCTTCGTTTCAGTTATTGCATTCTTCATCTCTGAATGTTACTTTTTATGTTTTCTATCTCTGTTTTAGTGTTTCCTACCTCTTTGTTAAAGTTCTCACTGAGGTCATTGAGTATCCCTATAATTGGTGTTTTCAACTCTGCATCTGGTAGATTGCTTATCTCCATTTTGTTTAGTCTTTTTTTCTGGAGCTTTGTTCTGTTGTTTCATTTGGGACATGTTTCTTTGTCTCCTCATTTTGGCTGCTTCCCTGCATTCATTTCTATGTATTAGGTAGAGCTGCTATGTCTTCTGGTCTTGGTAGAGTGGCTATGTAGTAGATGTCCCATGGGGCCCAGTGGTATAGTCTCCCAGTCACCTGAGAGGGGTTCTCCAGGTGTGTCCCTTGTGTGGGTTGTGTGTGCCCTCTTGTTGCAGTTGAGACTTGATTGCTGTTGGCACATCAATGGGAGGGATTCACCCTCAGGTTGATTGATTTTTGAGGATTAACCATGACTATAATGGGGGAGCTGTTATGCAGGGCTTGACCCTATAGAACAAGATTCACTTTAGCAGGGTTCTGGTGCTGATGAGTTTGTCTTTTGGGTGTGTTGTTTATGGGGGGTGTTTGGGTGGTCCTCATGTGTGTTCTGAAACTGACCACTAAGTATGTTGATTATGAGGCTTCTTGGGGTATGAGGGCTCTGGTACAGGACAAGATCAGCCACTGCTTATGACCTGCTTTGGGCCACTTGGTATGACCTACAAAATGATCTGCAGATGGTTGCCAATTGTGCTGGGCTTGGAGGTGCCTTGGAGAATCTAAGCTGGGTACTGAGGCTGGCTGCCACCAGTCCCAGGCTTGGGGATGCCTGGCAAAAGGTTTGGGGTATGCTGAGGCCAGATGCTGCTTGTTTGGGGCTTGTGAACCTTTGAGAGATTTTAAGAAAGTCTGCAACATTAGTCAAGTCTTGTTTGCAAGAGCCACTGGAAGAGGCTTGGCTGGGCCCACATCTGGGTGGGGCAGATTTGCAGGATATTACTAAGCAGGGTGAATGGTGTTAGCTAGGTTGATATAGACTCAGATATGGAGCCTGCCTGCATGTACAGATTTGGTGTGGGGAGGGCAGAACAAAGAAGACAGAGGGCTTCTCTTAGCACCTCTGTCTGGGAGAAAACTGCCCTTCCAGCTCTTGCCTTGGAGCAAGACAATTCACTTCCTCTCTGAATATCCTTGGTGCCTTTGGTCTACTGCCCCAAGACTGGAGTTTAGAGTGAATGAGTCCGTCAGTAAATAAGTCTGTGTGCCAACCCTTTAAGAGGAATGTCTGGGACTCCAGCAGTCCTCTGTCTCCTTCAGCCACAATATCTACTATTTTTCACAGCCAGAAGTTATGGTGACTTCTCTCCCAGAACTGGTGCCCTGCACTGGGGAGCCCAGTGTGGGGCTGGGACTCCTTACTCCTCAAGGAGGGCCTTTGTGGCTGAGATATCCTTTTTGATACTCAACCACCACACGTTGGTGTGGAGGCCAGCCATTCTGTGTTTCTACTTCTACTAATCTCGATGTGGCTTCTTCTGAATGTCATTATTGTAGGATTTCTGTTCAGCTGGATTTTAGGCAGTTCTCAATTATGGTTTTTCTGTAGTTTAGGTGTAATTTTGAAGTGGTCCGGAGGCAAGCACAATGTTTACCTAATCTGCCATCTTGACCGGATCATCTGAAATGAATTATTTGAAAGTTATGTTTATTACTTTCCTGGAGTTGTCTTGAATGACTGAATACCCCAGCTCTGTACATCTTGGTGGGAAATGTGCCTGTAGGAACTCGGATCAGAGTGCTGAAAGTTTGTCCACTAATTCATTGACTCCTCTTATTATATCTGGAAACTACCAAACAGTTATGATCAAGGTGATGTTTAGTTACCTACTTCCTGTATTTTGTCAGTAGTGGAGTGTTGGAAATATATGGGTAAAGGTCTGTATTATGTTAATGGATTGTCCTTTAAGAATGAATTCAATTTTTAACATGGATCCTCACTTCTAATCTTTCTGAGCCTTCAGCATTGTATACAGATTTAAACAGACTGGGGTGGGGATGTGAGTAGACAGAGAGAAGAAAACATTTTAAATTGTCGAACCATCTCGCCTGCCATTCTATTCTATGACTGATGATGCCAGGAATAGCTATAGGTGGGAGTGATAAAAACTGTTACCTAGGGCCTCCTGTGGTGTGAGCATCTCACCACTCTAAGCATGATGCAACATGCTTTTCATGCAACATATCTGCTAGACATGATCCAATTGCTTATGCAGTATATCATTGAAAAAAACACGATGTTTCCATGGTAGGAAATTTAAGGGGATTTATTCCTTCATCTTTTTAGAAGGAGCTGCAAGCTCCTCAAAAAGACGGATTTGAGTTCAACCCAAAGAGGGTACTAGTGTGGTAGCCAGCCCTCAAGATGGCTCCAATGATCCTGTCTCCTGGTACCCATGACCTTGAGTATTCCCCCCACACACTGTAGTAGGGCTGCTCCACATGAGCAACAGAATTTGTAGAAGTGGTGGTGTGTGTGGCTAATGAGATTAGGTCATAAAAGATCTTGCCACTCTTACTTGCTTTCTCTTGGATTAGTTACTCTAAAGAAAGCCAACACTCAAGCATCCCACAGAGATGCTTACATGTCAAAGAACTGAGGCCCACAGTCTTAAACTGTAATGTTATTTACCCTCCTTGTCTAATTCTATTCTCATTCTAGTTGTTACATGTGCTGTTTTATGTGAGATTTTAATCTGTTTTCATATTTCTCTAAATGAGACACAAAGTGAATTACAGGCGCAGCGCTATTTCACTTGTCCCCATTGTCTGAAACTCCAGCAGCACAATGAACTTAGATTCTAGGAAATCTGAGATCTTACTATATTGTATCTGGGATGCATGTAACCATTTTCCCAGTAAAACAAACCACATAAGGAGGAAACATGCCACTCTTCTTTTTGTCTTCTGTTTTTTAGTTAAGTTGCCTGAAATAGCTTTGCTTATACTTAGTAAAAAATATCAACTTTGTAGAAATTATAATTTCAATATATTCATGGAAACTTTATCCGCAAAAATGCCTTAGTTTGACCTTGGAATTTCATCACACTCTCTGGAAGAGGTTTTTCTCCATGTCTTCAACCAATGCAACAATTGACTTATTCTTCAGTTATTGAATTCTCCCTTAATCTGTTACTTATTTTTATTAACAATAGCTACCTCTGTTAAGCACTACAAAGCTGATATGAGGGAGTAGAAAATTTCCCCTTTCCCTTTTAGTTTTTCTCACTGGTTGAATGAATAAAATGACATAAGAGAGATTAATAGGAGAAAATAACCAAATTGAATTGTGTGTGTTTGTATGGGGGTTCCATTAGAATATGGGGCTTGAGGACAGATTGGGCAGTTAAGGTTTATATGACATTTTGAGCTGAGGAGAAAGGAGAGGTGGTGTGGTTTGGGACTTCAAAGAGGAAGAAAGCAATTCTCATGGGACTAGAAGAGCTAATGTTTGGTAAATAAATGTTTGCTGGGGCCATCTTTAACAATGGGACACAGAAAGTCTTTAGGTTCCTCCCCCATCAGTAACACCTAGTTTATATTTAACTATAGTTATCCATAGTGATACCACCCTTCTTGGATTAGGTTCTGTTTCTAAATTCTTTTAAAGAGTTAGGGGGAAGGTCAAGACTCTTCCAGAGTCTTGTTTCTTGAAATAAACCAAGCTAAAATAATCAATATCCCAAAGAGGCGTATTTTGGGGTAACAAATTCTATTCCCTTTCACTGAGTTGCATAAATGAGCCTCAAGTATATAATTTTAAAAACTCCTCATAAATATCCCTATGAAAATAAGTACTAATTCTATCCATTTTATATATGAAAAAAGTGAAGGTCAAAGAAATAACATTCTTGTCCATGGACATCCAGCTCATAAATGGTGAACGTGGGATTTGAACACAGATCTGTCTAAGCCCAGGGCTATGCTTTTCCCCCCACAACTTCTCCTGCCTCACTCTGAAAAACCTGGCAAAAGTATTGAACATTGAAGAACCAAATGGTCAAATAGAATAGAAACCCATTATGAATAGCTTTGGGATCCAGATGTAATTCTTGAGTGAGTGGATGGATTTCTATGTTACAGTATAAAAAAGTACATACTTGGGCCGGCCAAGTGGCTCAGTGGTTAAGCACTGGCTTGGGAAGCCAGCGGCTCTGGTTTGGGTCCCACATTGAGGACCAGTGACACTGCCCCCCCCCAAAAAAAAAAAATTGAAAAAAAAAAAAGTACATACTTGACTCTGACATGTCATAGAGGCATGAAACCAGTTCTTTCATGCCAAGAGTTTTAAGGTGCAATTTTACTTGACTTTAAAACATGACAGAGAATTGTAATGTGTAGATTTCTCCAGTCACTGAGTGTAGCTCAGGCCTTTATTTACCTGTCTGTTTTTTTATTTGTGAAAACTAGTTTTCAGTCAGCTTAGGTAAATGTAGCCATGGATCTGCTAATGGCAGAGTCAGTCAGGGCTGCAATGCTAGTTTCCAGGTGCCACAGCTAGTGATTTTTGCAACACACTGATGTCTTCCTTTTAAAGTATTTTAGATCTAGCACATAATGATTTTGAGTCAATGTGGGCTTAATGTCTACCCTTTTTTTTTTTTTTTAAGTTGGAAACTAACAGCAATATGAAAAAAAAAAAAGACTTCACATAGGTCTCAACCTATTGCAACTTCTACCAGGACAGTCTATCTATCTATCTATCTATCTATCTATCTATCTATCTATCTATCTATCTATCGTGTAAAGTGATTATCTCCAAATCTATAAGCATTAGATGCTGAAGTAATAAATATATAAATATTCATGGAAGCGAAGAATAATTTAGACTAGTTTTTTCCAGAAACAGACTTTAATGCCATTTTCTCCAAGTCATGTTTTACCATCTAATTTGAATTTAGTATTATTGGCACTCAATGATTGGACACAAACTCAAGAGTTATCCTACGGGTGACTGTTCTAGATTTCCTATACAAGAAAGGCTTGTTCACAGGCAAAAATTTCTTCATGAAATTCCAGTTATGATGCATATATACTTAAAAAGGAAAGTATATAAACTTAGAAAAGTCTTTTCAAGAAGAGCAAAGTAAAGGAGTTTGGCACAACTTATCATGAGCATAAATTATACCCAGACTAGTTCTGTAGAAACACTGAGCTAAAAAAAGTAATGTGAATGCCAGTGACCTAAATGGGCCCATTAGAGTCAGGAAAAGTAAATAAAAATTATATAGTAACTACTTATTAATGGTTTATGCTTTTATCATGTGTTATTTTTTCCAACTTACAAAACTACTTTCATTCAGCTTTTCTCCTTCACTATTCATACATGTGTGGAATCAATAAATCCAGTTTAATCCAGTAAAACACAGTTCTGACTCTCATTTACTGTAGGCACAAAGATCTTTCTTACATGTATGAATAATATTGAGCCTATAAAAACATAGTTTTGTAAGTTGTGATTATGACCTACTTCGGAAAACTTGCAATGACATTGGCAATAGAATGTGAAATAAACTTTGTATAAGGAACGAGTTTAAGGGTGGATCAGAAGATGCTCCCCCTGGACAGTGTGCTTAGAAGTCAGATTGAAAAATTAGTTAATTAGTTAATATAGTTGTTTGTTTATAAAAACTACCTGCTACAGGCATGTTATGTTACATATCACCCACCTTCAGTGGTGTAGAGAGTATTTCAGATTTGGCAGCTATCTCTTTCTTCCTAACCAATTCTGTAGGAAAGGAAGTATCTCTGGAATATTTCATGACTCTGAGCAGTTGTAAATCTGGCTAGCCCTCCTTCTGTGACCTATATATCTTTGATGATGAGCTTATGGATACTATGGGATGCATTTCTATGCAGAAAGAGAGGATGGGCCATAGGGGAATGTCAAGGTCCTGATGTCTTCCATAAGACATTCCTGTATGATGGCAAAGATTGAATGGGTTAATGATCTGCGACTAGTAACTAGCTACTTTAATTCTTATTGGCAAGAAAGGCAATAATCAAATGACTCCTATGGGAATGAATTATAATGATGTTAGCAATAAGCCTTCAAGTGAATTATACTAATTAATTTCTGTAGGTCAGCATTATGCATCACCTCTACCACAAAAGGCAGAGAAACCTCAATCCAGAGAAACAAAGTTGAATTTCACAAGCTTTTTTTTGAATGGGCATCCAGGGATTGGAATTTGTAGCTTTGCATTCCAAACAAGATGTTGAATTTGGAGATTTAGGACAATGCCCAAGGGATTAACTCTCTTCCTTCTCTGTAGAGGTGATGCATTAGGGAAATGAAGAGCAAGTACTTGCAGGAGCCAATGGGGATGCTCTTACTGCTGTCTTGGCAGTACTAGAGCTGCAAATAAACAAACTTCAGTCCCAAAGACTCTCTAGTGTGCAACTTTGAAGTCATGAAATTCACACACACACAATGGTGATTCAATAGCCTACTGCCCAGTAGGACCCCTCTTTAAAAATTAAAATAAGATTGAGTTTTCTGTAAGAGGAAGCAGCTTTGCCCTAGAAATGGGCTCAACTCAGCTCTCTGAATAAGAGCTAATGTAAGTCTTTTGTGAATATATTTTCTCACTTGCACTGTCTTACGTTAGTGCAAATGAGGAAAAGAGGAGATTGCATGGAAAAGAAAATGTAAGAGTTTCTTCTTTTTTTTAAAAAAAAAGATTTTATTGGGGAATTGGGGGAGGGGGACAGCATTGGGAAATCTGGGAAGGGAACAGACAAGTTGCTGTCCTTTTGTTCTTCAGTCTAGTTGGGGGGGATTTGCTTCACTGGCCCATGTTGGTATTATCATTACGCTCTTCCCGGCTGAGGCAGTTGCTCGCCAGCCATTGGACCGCCGCTCACCATGGCTCATGGCAGCTCACTGCAGCTCACGCCCACTACCGGTCAGCCCCACTGCAGCCTATACAGTCGCAGGAGACTCACGGCAGCTAAGCTCCAGGTGGAGCTGTTGTTCACCATCTTAGCTGTAGAAGACGCAATGTCACTGGCCCTCATGTGGGATCCGAACCAGACCCTGCTGCTCAGAGCTGGTGTCCCAAGCCACCTCTTAAACAACATACCACTCGGACTGCCCGAGAGTTTATTCTTAAAGTGATATGAAGTCAACCATTCAGTCTTGCTAATTTAATACAGCACAGTAACAGTTTTTCTGCCATTGTAGAGAGCATATATGCTAATAAAATTTATTTGAACAAGATGGAAAATTGCTAGTGATAGAAAACTTTTATGTCACATTAGTTCAAGGATTCAACTTCCAGCCATGTTGGCTCTAGGATGAAGACTTGTGATCACTACCACATAATGCATTTAAAATGTTGCACACTTTCAGGCCGGCTGAGTGGTGCATTGGTTGAGAGCTGGTTTGGGGATGCCAGTAGCCCCGGTTCAGATCCCACATATGAAGGCCAGTGACACTGCCCTCTACAGCTAACAACAGCTCCACCTGGAGCTGGGCAGTGCAAGCCCCAGCGATGGTGTAGGCTGCAGCCCCTGCTGCAGTGGACTGCCATAGGCTACAGTGAGCGGCTGGCAGCCAGCATGAGTGGCCGGCAGCCAGCGTGAGCTGCCAATAGCCACAGTGAGCGACATCCAGAGGCCGGTGACCGATCTGCCTCATCTGGGAAGAGCGCAGTGAGGATACCAACATGGGCCAGTGAAGCAACAACCTCTGCAACTAGACTGAAGAGCAAAAGGACAGCAACTTGTCTGTTCCCCTTCCCCGATTCCCCAACACTGTTCCCCTCCCCCAATTTCCCAATAAAATCTTTAAAAAAAAAAAATGTGGCACACTTTCTAAACTGGAGGAGATTGTGTTCATACTTTTATTTTTTTCACACCTAGCTCATTTGTAAAACCATTTGCTGTGAACAGTCCAAGTGTACATGTTAAAATCTCATTCCTTGCTGCTAGGTTCTCTAACTTTTGGAGTTTGGTAGCATTTTATAATTTCCTCAGTGACTATGAGCTTTATGTGGAGAATAATGTTTGATGTTACATCTTATTGCCAAACACAAGATAATGGCATATAATTCATGACTAAGTCAACTCTCCAATTTGATAATGTGGCTAGTTTGGACAATTGGCATGAACTTTTACATATAATATTCAGATTGCAATAGCTATTTCCTCTTATGTAAAACTTGCATCAACACTACATGGGGCATTGATCAATTTTAGCACTTTTCTGTGTCTCTAGAATAGCAGTATTTTTGGACTGCTGTCAAAACTTGCTGTACTGCAACCCTAAGGGCTAGATTCAAGGTCATGTGACTGTTTACTGCTTCAATAAAAAGCAACTTATAAATGCTAAATGCAATTCACTGTTCATCTCATGTATTCATGCAATGCTTGTTAGCTTACTGTGGTGTTTGCTTGATATGTATTCCACAGCAGACCTTTTGTTTCTGCGAAACTGCACATTATATCATTTTTGCGTCTAACGCTGACTTTGTTCTAGAAAGTGTTCTAATAATAAAGGGATAAAGAAAATGCTACAATGAGGAGCTATCCAACCCTTGCAGGTTTGTTTAACTTGTTGAAAAGGCAAGGAGATTTTAGAAGGCACACTGACCTTGAATAGTGAGAAATCCCACAGTGAAAGGTGTTAAACCATAGTTCATTGCCAAATCTTAGCACTGCACTTCCTGGTTTGCTTTTGATTTTTACTTTAAGTTCCTTATTATCCAGCAGAGATATGTCATGGTTTACATGAAACCAGAAATAATCACATGGGGAAACCCAACACACTTATTTTGCTTCCTCCCATGAGGAATTTAGAACAATGATTTTAAGGTTATTTCCTTCTCTTTTCTTGGAAGACTGGATTTGAAGCTTTAAATCACGATGTTTCTAAATTCAACAACTTTAGGATTGCATTTGGGGCAGTTCTGCTCATTCATTCACATAATCAAACTCCATTTCTCATCCTAACCCAGGTTTCAGTATGAGATTTGGGACAAACCAGATCTTGGTTTGAGTCTGCTACTTCAGAGTTGTATGAAATTAACAAATCATTATCCTCTCTAAACATTATTTTCCTCATCTACAAAATGCAGATAAAAATGCCCACAGTGAAATGTCGTTGGTTGTGTGTGTGTGTATGTGTGACTGTGTGTGTGTGTGTGTGTGTGTGTGTGTGTATCAGAGACTCAATAAATATTGGTTCCCTTCCCACTTACCTTTGCTCTTACAGAGAATAAAGTAACTACCCCCCACCGCCATATTCTTTCACATCTCTGAAGTAGAGTTAGTTGTAATGATATCTGTTGATAGCATTCTTAGGAAGTAGAGAAGTAGTGACAGCATCTTTTCCAAAACTAATGGCAGACTACCCAGTAGTCAAATCAAAGGGACACAGGCATCCTGAAGGATATTGGTTCCAAGAGGTCAATAGACTGGGACCCAGGTCCTGATCCTTCCACCCACTAGCTGGGTGACTTTAACCTTCTAAGCCTTAGTTTCTTTATCTGTAAAACAGATATCATAATAAGAGAAAGTCTGGGAACAACATCCATAGGGTTGTATAGATTAAATAAAGCGATATGCATGTCAAGTGCTTCGAATGCTTCCCACATTGTGGGGGCTTAGACAGCCCCGGCAGTGTACCTAGAAACTTACTTTTCAGGCAAGATCCCCTGAGAGTATAGCCTTGAAGATCACAGATGGAGACCCAGTGAGTCACTCACACAATTAAGCTATATTGATAAAGATATGGCCAAGACCTAGAAGCATTTATTCTCCTTTTTCACTAAGTGTATGCCAGTTTATTGAGCTTACGTAAACGGTGAATACCATGTCACATGTCTGGGTGGCTCTTCATAGCAAACCCAAAAATTGTACTTAGTACTGTATAAGCAAGGAAGGAAGATTTGTTTTCTCTATTAATTGCTCGAAGATGAAATGCAAATTTAAATGACATCAATGCTTGCTATAATTTTGTTAGCACCTCTTGAATCTTTAGTTTGAACAGTTCCAGGGGAAACATGGCCTTGGCCTCACTGGGAAACTGCTGTATTGCTCTCCAGGGACATAGGGCCAGTGAGTGAAAGATCAGTGACCTATGTATGGGCTAATGATGGAAGGTGAACCTTGACTATATGCTAAGCATGCATTATTTCCAGAGATAAATATTGCTCTGAGCTGAGTGCAGGACTCTCATGAGTTCAGCTACAGAGAGAAAGACTGGTGATGGTACCCTGAGATTGGGGGACAAAGAAACCCACAGAAACCCACTTTGTTCGTTGTTCTTTAAACAATGGGCTGACACAGAGCATATTTTTAACCATTTCCAGATGCAAGCAAAAAAGTCACATGGGAGATTTATTTCTTTTACAACAGAAGTCAATTGGGCATGACATTAATGTATTATTTCAAGGAAAGTCTAACTCAACTAAATCAAGACACAGTAAGAAATTTAAAGAGAAGCAATTTCTGTTATCGGTTTAATGAATACCATTAAGTGATAACCAAAAAGAGAGAAGAAAAAAAAGATTAGGGATTGCTCAGAAAACATCCTTCCCACTCTTCTAAATTATCATGACAACACAATCTTTAGCTGTGAAGTTAATTTCCTCAGTAATTACATTCTATTTAGAGGTGTGATTGCTTAGAAACACCCTTCTGGCAAGGAAGCTTTTTTATTCTAGCAGGGATGAGGAAGAAGGGGTCCCCAGCACCATGCAGCATGTATTTACTTTTCCTGCTTCACCCTTGGGCACTTACCTGTGGGGGTACCTTGGGGGTCCCTCCCATCCCAGTGGCCGCCTCTCATCCTGAGAGTCATGGGCACGATTCATGTTAAAGAGACTCTCAGGAGAAAGCTTCAGCAACAGGATGTGAATGGCACTTGCCTTGAATTCTAGGGGCTCTTTGAAGGCACTTAGCTCTCCTGTCCCCAGGATCCAATGAAGGTGGTTTCAATGGGCCCTAGCATCGCTATTACAGTTATGTAGGTGAGAAGGCTGTGTACTAAGAAGAGAAATATATATTTTTTTTAGAATAAGATTACGCTGATCTCCTTAGACTCTTTCGTTTGCAATTGAATCCTTGCAAGCCCAATTCTGCTATGACACAAATAAGTGTGTTTTAACATTTCCATCACCACAATCCTAGCTTACAAACATTTGTTTCACAGTCACTTGGGGGAGAAAACAAAAGCAGAACCAAAAAAGCCACAACCCAGACTTGCTGTCTTTGGGTTGGTCATGAGGTCTTCACTCTAAGGACTGAAAACTAGGGCAAGGGACTTTGTTCTGATGTAGGCCAATTTCCTAGTTTCCAGACACCAGAAAAAAATGAGGCCAAAGGATGGTGACAAATGAGTCCAAGACATGAATCCCAAGGTTCTCTCCCACGTTTTACGCAAAATCAGAGAATGTTCATGACAGTCCCGAGTCCAGCCTGCAGAGGCTCTAATTCTATTACTGCCTCATCCGGGCACATTATTTTTGCTCATTAACGAGATGGCATCATAATGGAGCACACAGCAGCCAGAGTGATTAGCAAAGCGCCTCCTTCCATTCTTCAAAATGTCATCAACACACTGGTCAGGAAACAAACTCATTTTCCGACTCTGCCGTGATTTGCAGGGTTTCAGGCGCTGATGATAGCTTGTCTGCTTGGTTTAAAAGAGCCCCTGATATAACAGAACCTGACACTGTTTACTTCAGCCTATTATGCCTGCTGCATTCACTGAACGCTTCACTGGAGAAGAAAAATCGAAAGAAGGCTATTCATTGTAATGCCAGCTGCTTTTTAAAAAAAGGAAATCAATTTTTGCTTGAGCTCAGAATGTAGTCTGCTGGTCCAGTGTGACCTACCACTTTTGATGTCAACAACAAAAGGCCCTGCCTGAATTTTCCACAACAATCACCCAACAGCTTAAAGAACATTGAAAATCCTAGATTAGTTTCCTTTTAGTTTATGTTCAAATTGGCATCCACTCGTCCCAACAATATCACAAAATAGAAAGCCTTGGGTGACACAGCCCTTGAACACCACGCTGTTGGATAACTCTGGGCTTTGCCGGGTTTGGTTATAAATTACTTGGCAGGACCATTTTATGACGGAAATAATTAGTTATGTTTAGTATTTATAGTTAGTATCATGATGCCTTTCTGCACTGCTAATTAATTATTTTATGGCCAGCATGTTTCAAATGCAATTAGTTAGGTATGCAATGATCATAATATTTTGCATATTCATGACAACATTCTGCCTATTTACAGCAAAACTTGGGTGTCAAAATCAGTTATTTTCCTTTTGTTATTAGGCAGAATAATTACAGGAAACAATAACAATGATCTCTTGCATGTGAATAACATTTTACAACCGAGCACCTCCATTCATGTCACCCACAATGTACCCCTGTGGTTTCTTACAGGGAAATGGAAACTCCATATGGTGACACGTTTTGGCTGGGTCTTTAGCCAGCTTGAAGGTCACTAACAGAGGCTTTTGCTCTTTTTACATATAGTTGGAGTCTCATTTGGCCCCCAGGGATAGACGGGTTGCTAAAGACAGAGAATTAAGAAACAGAATATTTGGGCTGGATAGGGGAACAAAGGAGTCAGTTTGCACCAGGTTGTTCATAACAAAGCCCCCAATTTTTTTTCTTTATTATTACTTTTTTTATTTTTTAATAGTAGTTGTGGAGGTGTCTCTAACGGAAGGAAAACTTGCTTAGGTTTTTCTGTATTGGGCGGGGGTGGGGGGTTTAGAAGACAGATTGAGTTATTGCTTAACCAGACTCCGTATCCAGGGGGCACGCTGCCTTATGTCGAACTATTGAGTGCTTCTTAAATCCTGAGCGTCTAGAAATAGTATTGCCCTGTGAAGCCCAGGAATGTTCTCAATTAGCTTGTGGACAAGATCAATGACATATGCTCTCTTCCAGATCTGCGCCTATTTCTCTTTGCTCTAAGCCTCCCTGACTAGCCATAATCCTCCATTTCCTTTTCCCCATATGTGCTCTGCAAAGTGCTGAAAAGACTAAAAATCAAGAAAAATATTGTCCACTGAGAACTGAGATTTAGCCATGAATTTCCTTTTATGATACATTCATAAGACTGGGCTCTGGGGGTTTGGAGACCCAGAGTGGTGTGGGGGACTGAAACGTGGACATATTTCTAGTTTTTACTTCTCGAAGTCTAGACTACCAAGGAAAACAGAACATGAAAAAAAGAGAAGTCAATGAATTTAGATTTTTTTTGTAACCTGTGGTTTCTCCTCTTGTGAAAAACTGCGCACAAACATGGACTCCATGACCTCTATGCAAATCAGATGACCTCCGAAGGACAAGGAAGTCTTTCTTCTCCTTCACCAAATTCTCTCCTGCTTTTAATTCAAGCCCATTTCCATGCATTGGGTTTGTTGCAGACATGAAGAGCAAACAGACTTTGAAGTTAATAATCATTATTTTCTCATTTCTTGGGATAAAGGCGGAAAGAATCCCTTTAGCCTTCCCTCAGAAACCATTCTTTATCCCTTTAATCATCTTTGTCACTTCTCTGAACTTACTCCAGTTTCACCACATCTGCACATTACAAGCATGAGTTCTCAGTGTTCTTAAGCATACCCCTAAGTCCATTCTCAAAAACATCTGCCAGCACTTGAGGCCAAGCCTAGGATTAATCCCTCTGTTTTAACAGTTCTGTTATTGGTCACAGGCTAATTGTTTTTGTTGTCTTTCGAAAAAAACAAAAAACGAAACAAAAAACAAACAAACAAAAAAATCCCACACAAGAACAATAACCCACAGAGACGAGAGATTTTTAAGGTGAGCAGTCCACGTTAAGAATGACAACCTTCCCCTGTAATCTCAACCGCTTTTCAGGTTGAGCCTCAGAATTCCAACCAGGCCAAGGCCCAGGGTCTGGAAATGGCAATGTAATTGAGAATGCTGGCCAGCCGGGAGGCTGGGTTATTTTGGAGTGAACCCCGCAAGAGTTCTGTTCCAGTCTTGGGCAAGCTGGGGATCCTGAGACTCCTAAATGCAATTTAGCCCTTCATGGAGTATTTCTTACTAAAATCCCAATTATTATTATTTTGGGAGATTCTTCAGCATCTACAAGACAAACTGAAAAGACAGAGAATGGATAGGGAGAGAGAAGAAATGTCATTAGATATCGGTGCTCCATTGAAATTAATCAATCCTTAATGATTAATAATCATTGATTTACAGTTTCTGCTCCAGTTCACTCTTCTATTTTTAATATGTATTGTAAGTCCTCACTATGCTTTCCCACTGACTCTTCCTCCCTCTAACACCATGGTAGTCCCTTTGTCTAGGGACCTTGCTTACTCTTCATTGGCACTGAGACAAATTAAAAGGTGACTGATACCTGTAGGGGGTAGAATCATAATTTCTTTTCCTATAAGGATCCGTGCCAGCTTACCCTCTTTCCGTAGCTCTCACTGTAGTTGCAGATGTTCCCTCACTGAGAGAAACCCAAATACTACAAACATATTGTAGTCATGATGAGCTATTCATGTTTTTTTTTTTTTGTCATCAAAGAGCAGCATAAAAAGAATAATGCAGGCAATGTACTTTTAGTCATTGAGAGCCTAATCAATTCCACATTGTAATTGCCCCTGTCATCTGTTTACACACCTTTCATCGGTTTACAATCGAGCTCTTAAAAGGCAGGCTCGTCCCAGCCCTGCAGGTTGGGCAACATCTGTCTTTCAGCTCTCTGAACACAGCATAAAGGCTCTGTTGAAAGAGCAACATCAATAACATTTTACAAACTGATTTTTTATTCATTTCATTGTAACTGTGAAATATTAGCACTGGGCATCACTTTCAGCCAACACAGAAAGCTTTCCTGTGCTTACTTTGTATGAAACAGTCGACACATTTAGGTAATTTGAAAGATTTTAATATATGTATTATTAGTTTACATTAGGCTAAGGTAGTCTTGAAAAATCTGCTGGCCAGTTATTATCATCACAACAGAATAATTTTACATATCTCAAGCTAAGCTTATTTTTTTAAAAAGGTTTATTTATTTCCAATTATAATTTTCACACCTTTTGTATTTCTAGAAACTTCCCAGGCATCACTAATTTATTTCCATGAAGATTGACTTGTAGCAGTTTCTATAGGGATTAGAGCTGACATCTGTGTAACAGTGCCTGAGAGAAAAAAATTATTAATATAGTTTCTGCTATATGATGATCGACATTAGGATGTCATTAACAAACCAATTTCTGAAATAGAAACTGACACCATATTGGGCATTTTGATCTTGTGCTTGACCCAGCAACATGATCTGGAACCAAGACAAGACTGTTGAAGAACTTGCTAACAACTGATGCAAGAGGAAACCTTTTTTTTCCCCCCTTTAAATTCTTTCGGCATGTGAGATCAATGAAATTAGAGAAAGCAGTGTGAGGCTTTTCCGTTTTTTTGGTTTTTTTTGTGTTTTTTTTTTCCCTGTAAGTCTTGCTTTCATAGGGCAACCGTTACTCCCCCCAAAACATATATTTCATTTTTCTTGGGAAAAGATAGATAAAAGCAGAAAACTCACCACTCAATGTTATACTTATTATCGGAAGTGTGAATAAAATGCATATAAATGTAGCAAATTCAAGTGGAACAGAGAAGCTTGATCTCCTTTGTTCCTGGCCCTGCCAGTTATTCCCAGGGAGGCTCCCTCAGCAGTGCTCACTCTGGTGTCTCTGTCCAAGGACGCATGCTCCATCCACACGGAGGGTCTTCAGCTGGGGCCAAGGCAGGGCCAAATGGTTTAACGTACAATTTTTCAGCTGATGCTCCCTGAACCCTTTCAAACTTTGTAAGCTCAAAATATCATATTCCTTTAATAAGTGCAATTGCTTTTAACTTTGCCTTCAAAAATTTAATTTAGCTGCTTTCCAGTCAACAGCGATGCATTAAGCATCTATTACATGCTTTGGTTACCATGGAGGAACACAAAGAAGCCGACACCCACCCTAGTCTTCTTGCTTGGAATCCAGGAGTCTTAGCTAGGTAACTAAATGTGGTTACCTAGTTTTCTCTAGATCAGTGTCCTATTTTTAAAAATCCCATAGCCTATGATCATAAAGTTGTTTGGTTTATGTTAGAGGAGCACCACATTTCGATCTTATCTGTATAAAACTTTCCCCCATTTCTGCATATATTGCTACTTTAGTTCTGCAATCACCCCCTTGAGGGAATAAAAGCTTAAAAGAGGCACGATAAGCACCTCTAAGGGCGATAACATGAAATAGTTCCCCCATTTCATGGTGTGAAGCTGAGTCCAAAGAGCCCAGATGAAAGGTTCAAGGTCGACAGTGAGATACAAAGAAACTAGGGTCCCTACATGCTCAGATGAGGATCATTTCCTTCTCCTCAAGGATTGGATGGAACTGAACATTCCAGGGGTGATTGCAGGCCATGCTAAGGGTACCAATACAATTCCCAGCATTGTGATTTTACCACAGGACATGATCAGATGGTCCAGGGTTCAAGAAGCAGCTGAATGCTTCAATCTGTCCACTGCAGCCATTAGGGCGAGCAGACCATCTCTAACTCACACTGCAGGCCAGAGTGCCATGATTGCAGCTCCGCAGTTCAAATTTGAGGCCTTGTCGAGAAAGCACCCTTCTACCTTTATTGTTATGCTTACAAGAATGTAGGAGTAGGAAAGTACCATTTTTGTTGTTTTCATTGTCCACGTCAACTAAGAATACATTCTTGTAAAAGAATTGTGTAACTGTTCTTTTGTCTTGATCCAATTGTTAGAAGTAAATTTCCTTTGGGCTACAACAACCCAGACCTAATGGGTGCCTTTGGTCTTTGTGCACAGATCGCAGTCATAAAACTCATGCAGATCTGTGTTGATAACCCTCACAGCATCAAACAGGAATCCATCTAGTTTGGAAGAGTTTTGGTTCAGAAGGGATTTAATTGCTACAAACCATAGTTGTAAACTAGTGCTTTCCACCACATCTAACAATTTCATGAAGTAATTGTTAGCAGAAACAAAATCTGTATTTATTAATGTTAATTGTTTTCCAGCTGAAATTAATTTTCAAAGCATACTTCTGAGTGCCATTTACATTCAAAAATAAATACAGCAGATGTGTTATTAGGCCAGCTTCAGGATATTCCAGGGGGCCTAATGTGCCAACATTTACTGCATCAAGGCAAATGAGTAAACCTCCAGAGTGATCAGCTCCATGGAACTAATGTTTTATCTAATCCACTGCTTGAATGAGACGTGAACAGATTTCTGCTTCGCTGCGATACCAGTAATTAGCAAAGCCTCCCTAGGTCTAGTTACATTTAGAATAAAGTAAATAACTTTCCCATGATTTGGCCATTTCTGATATATTCCTGTGGTGTTTAAAATTGAATGAATGAACTAAAACAAACCAGCATATAGCAATCACCATAAATGCTTCTCCAAATAGTGTAGGATTAAAAAAAAAAATCAAAAGCTCCCTCTACCTAAGTCTTATACGAAATAATATTTTGCAGTAGGGCTGCTTTTCCAAACCTCAAGAATAACCACTAATATTTTTAACTGCAGGGTACTTGGTGTGTACTGATATAATTTTCAATCTTATTTTCTGGCTTCACTGAACAGAAGAGGACCCGTTAGAAGTTCTCCTGTCTTCACTTAGGTTTTGTGAGTTTCTACAAATACAATGGACATCTTGTTAAAAGATGACAAAATGCCTGTTTTATTGCAAAAGGCTTCCTTTTCACATAGAAAATGGATCTAGACATAGTTTCTCAAATTGCCAGCCTTCCTCAACGGAAGAAAGGTGACAGGGTGAATTAGTTCTTCCTCCTTCAGAAAAATGCTTTCCACATATCATCCTCTGCCATGATTGGGCTCCACCTACCTGGGCAGGCAGGTTATTCCCCATGACAGGGGAGACATCTGCAATACCTCCACACAACCAGAGTTGTCTACCTTCATAAAATCCCTAATGCACTGAGATGTGGCTTTTTTTGCTGCATCTGTTTTGATGCAAACTCTACAAATGGAAGAAAGAATTTCCCGATACTTAATGTGCCAGGCAGCTCTTTGATCTTCTGGCTTGGAAAATGGGTTTGAGGTTTAAGAAACAAATTTTCATCATGGCAAAGACCTTTTGTAAGGCTAATAATGTGTTAAGCTGAGGAGTGATTTAGGATTTGGGTTTGCTGGGTTTGCATCCCCACCTTTCCCTCTGATGGTATAGTGGAACGTTCTTCGCTTCAGAGACTTTTAAATGTTGATATTATTCCTCAGCAAATTCAAAGTTGGTTTTTATTTTTATTTTATTTTATTTTTTGCCTCACTAATGATTATAGTGTTCATATGAAATCCCTACTCTTGGACAAGTTAGTGTTCGTGGATACAGAAGAGTAATTGTTGAGTGTCTGTTGGCTCAGTAGTGTCACCCTGAGACTCTGGCTTAATTAGCTGCTCCACCTCATGGGCAGTGGCACCCAGCTGGGGAAGGTGGGGAACTGGGCAGAGGAAAGAGTCTGCTTTATGATGCATTACTGAGGACCTGGATTACTTACTGCTTACCCCATGTTTGAGGGCAATGGTAAACCTAAGGCTTTTTCAAACATAAGACTTATGGTTCCAGAACTGTGGACTTTTTAAAAAATAATCTTTATATGTGTGTGCCTCAACCTTCTTAGCTGTGGAATGTGCCAATATCTGATACATTGTTGTAAAATCTCATATTATTATGTCTAACACAGAGCTGGTCTTAGATAATTGTTCGTCAATACTGGACTATATAGCCTTATATGCAAAACCACTCAAATGGATAATTTTATATCATAAAAGTTGCATAATATTCTTTTTATACCTTTGGCAGTTCTCTAGGATGAACATGCTAAATATTGAATGTTACTATCTTTATCTTTGAAATGAAAGGAACAGGAGAAGAGGTAAAAGTTTAAATGAGGGTGATGTGGTCATAGACAAGGCAGTGGAGGATTTATTTATTTTGTTTCAATTTCCTTTAGATTCAGAAAGGCAGAAGCAAGTGAGTTAGTGTTTTTTTAAGGGGTTGCAGTAGCCAAAAGCATTGACTTTTGATTAATTTTTCAAATAATTTAAGACTAAGTTATTCATCTCTGTAATGTTCTACATCAGTGTTTCTCAAAGTGAGGTCTTCAGATACCTGGGAGTTCCCAAGACCCACTTAGGAGATCTGTGAGGACAAAACTGTTTTTATACTAAAACTAATATTTTATTTGCCTTTTCCACCATGTTGACATTTGTCTTGATGCTAGAAAAGCACGGGCAGTTAAAAATCCCTTAGCACAAATCATAACAACAGCACCAAACTGTACTAGTAGATATTGTTCATGCCACTTATAGTTATAAAAAAGCTCGAGTTTCTCTTGAGAATATGCTTGAAGAAAAAGTAAAATTATTAATTTTTACTAAATTTTGACTCTGAGTATGTGTCTTTTAATGTTTTGTGTGACAAAAATATACATAGAGCACTTCTATAGATGAAAATACAATGGTTGTCTTGAGAAAAAGCGCTTGTGTATTATTTGAGTTGTGAGCTGAATATCTACCCTGTTTTTGTTTTTTTTTTTTTTGAGCACTATTTTCACTTGAGAGAATGACTGACAAACTATGGTTTTTTTCTGACTTGGGCTATTGGCAGACGTTTTCTCAAAAAATGAACAAAATGAGCTTGCTACTTCAGGAAAAACAACTCACAGTGTTTGTTGCCAATGATAAAATCTGAGCTTTCAAGAAAAAGAAAAAATTGAAAAATGTATATATACCACTATAAGCTTAACAGCTTCCAGATATTTAAAGGGGCTTTTGATGAGATAAATGGTGATATTAACAAATGCAATTACTTAATATTGTATAATGAAAAATGTCAACCTTTGTATATTGTATATATTGTATATTGTATATATGGAAAAATGTCAACCTTTGGAAGAGCTGCATAACTTGGGGAGCAAGAAACTTCCAAATGATCAGTGCATATTATAAAGTTATTCATGGGTTAAAGATCCATTCAAAGAACAGGGTAGGCCAATTTTAACGAAACAGTGTGAAAGTTCACTGATATAGTTTCAGATTGCTTATTACAATGATTTCTAAGAACTACCATTTGTTGAGTTTTGATGTAGTATTAAAGAATATTTACAATTAGCTGAAAAGACCATTAAAATACTCTCCCCTTTTGCATCTGCATGTCTGTGTGAAGCCCTTTTTTTCATATATTTTCACCAAAAAAATCGTATTGCAACAGACTGAAGCAGAAACAGATGTGAGCATACAGCTGTCTTCCATTAAACGGGACATGAAAGACATAGGCAAAAATGTAAAACAATGCCATTCTTCTTACTATTTTTGAAAATATAGTCATGTTCATTTAAAATATTTGTTGACATGTAATAGATGTATTATGATTATTTTTAAATAATGATAATCATTTTATTATAATTATTACCCTACAGGTAAATATTGACAGGAATAACCCACATAAGCAAAAGCTCTCTGGGGTCCTCAATAATATTTTCAAACTGTAAAGCATTCTGAAACCAAAAATGTTGAAAACTGCTATGCTAGATAGATAGTTTCCTATAAAAGGATGAAAAAGTCAACACAGATAATTTGAGTTTGCAGGTTTAATTTCCATCTTGAGATCTGAACCATCCTGGGTAAAGGCCTTCATTCCTACAATGCATGTGAATTGGAAAATACCATATTTTTGTGCAATAATCATCCTCAATTGCTCACCATCTTTGAGGTTACAAAAGCACATTCACATACTAAAGACCCTTAGAAAGAAATCTGTTAAGCTCTTCTCACCCTTTTTTATCCAAATTTATTAGGTGAAGGACTGGTGTTCTGATTAATAATCCTTGAGCAACAAGGAACTATTTTAGGTTTTACCCAAACATAGTTTTTAGTCCTCTAACTTGTTGTTGTTATAGGCATTATTGTTTTGATTTGTATTAATTTTGTTATTCTTAAAATGTTTTATTTTTAATTTTGAATATTTTGAAAATTCATAGAAGTTCAGAAAATAATGTTACAAGCTCTACGAACATGTCATTGAGGTTTAACAAAGGTTAAGTTGTAACATTTGTCTTAGCTTTTACGCTTCAAACTCTTCAAAGGGAGGAAAAAAGTGGGGGAAAGGAAGTGCAGATAGATTCTTTTAAAATTTTTTTTTTCCATTCCATATTTGTTTTTGAGATTTATCCATGTTGAAACATGTAGGTCCGGTGACTTAAAAAATTCTCATGTTGTTGCCTTTTTTTAATTGTTAAAAAATTTTAATTTCTTCCTAAAGTATGAATGTGTATGTCAGAAAAACAAGGCAAAAATATTTCTCAGAATGGTCAAGTTTTTTGGTTATAATTTTAGCAAAGCCATGGCAACCCTTGGTATTTAGATTTTCAGACGCCAAGTAGTTGCATAATGTGGAGACTGGCTCTTTGGTTTAGTTTTGTACATATATTCTAAGTAAGCAATTCCTTATATAAATTTTTACTAACCCTAACTCCGTGTTTTCAATTACAATCTTCAGCATGCATCATGATTATATATTATAGAGGAAAAGCACTTTGAATCTTACGAAATTCCAAATCCTGTCTGTGTTCCTGTTCCTGAGAGTAATAGATAATATTTGAATCCTGGTTATCATGCAATTGGGCTAGATTATCATCTCAGTCTGTTATGGACTGAATGCTTGTGTCCCCCCCAAATTCATATGTTGAAGCCCTCATCCCCAATGTGACTGTATTTGGAGCTAGGACCAGTGAGGAGATGATAGAGATTAAATGAGGTCATAGCTGTGAGGCCCTCACTCTGATAGGATTGGTGCTCTTATAACAAGAGGAAGAGAAACAACAGGTTCTCTCTCTCTCTCTCTCTCTCTCTCTCTCTCTCTCTTTCAACACAGCAAGAAGACAGCCCTCTGCAAGTCAGGAAGAGAACCCTCACCAGGAACTGAGTTGGCAAACACCTTGATTTTGGACTTCCCAACTTCCAGAGCTATGAGAAATAAATGCCTGTTGCTTAAACCACTTAGTCTGTGGTATTTTGTTATAGCAGCCCAAGCTGACCAATATAATAACCTATGTATTTTAACATATGTGGGGGAATTGTAATTTTAAGAAGTGACCAAAATGAGCTTTCCTGGATTTTTATATTCAGTGTTTCAGAATTAATGAAGTGAAGAATTTAATGTTGGATTGATGTGCTATTATGGGCTGGTTCTTCTGCAGAATGGAGTGGGATTACTTCGTGTGGCCTGATTTCCATTCCCTATTCTTACCTTAAGTGTTGATAAATAAATTTATCACTGTATACAGAGGATGCCAAAAAATGTATACACATTTTAAGAAAGGAAAACAACTATTAAAATTGTAATATTCAATATATACTGATAACAAAAGATGAATACAAGTCATGTTTGATTTCTGCAGTTACAAGAGGTGTTCAAAGTGGTTACCATCAGCGTCCAGACACTTCTGAGTATGGCAAACTACTGCTTGAGCAACGCTGACCAGTATCCACTTGTATACATTTTTTTGGGCACCCCCAGTATTATTATTATTTTTATCTTAAAGATGAGGAAATCGACTTGACAAGAGTCACACAGTTCAACTTGAACTACAAAATCCAGTGCTCTTTCTATGCACACTGTTTTTCAGTTTCAAAATTCTGTCCTGAACCATTTTATTGGTATGACTTGCATCACCCAAAAGAACACTCTGATTTCAGGGAAGGTTCGTGCAGAGAAAGGGAACCAGAGGAGCGGAAGGACACTTAATGGACCTAGAAACTTCTGAAAATTCTAAAGGGGATGCTATGTGGAGTTAAGTGTCTCGTAATTGGAACCAACCTCTAGCAAGTGGCTTACCAAGACTAAGGAGGAAGCAAAGGTAACGCTGAAGGTGAGAAGGTGGCTTGCTGCACTGTTTTTAGTTTAGAGCCTATCGGTCAATATCCTTGCAGGAACATCACTTTCAGGCTGGGTGTTTGATAAGAATTCTAAGAGGTCCTGGACAGGATTTTGAAAAAGCAACTAAGGATGGTGCAGCATCCCCAAGGGATGTTAAAAGTACAGAGCTATCACTACTACATGCCCGAGGGGGAAAGAAGAAGAAACAGTTACTGGAACTCAGAGAAGTTCCAGTAACTGTTTTGTGTGGGAAGGGCCCCTGATGGGAGCTTTGACCTTCAGTGGAGAGTCACAGCCTGTCCACTGTGACCCTCGTTCTCTCACCCTCTGCTCTCTGCATGTACAGGAGGTGAAACCAGGGGTTTAACCCAAACTAGAAGCCCAAGGGCAAAGATTTGGACCAGCTCCTTGTAATCATAGCCTCCTAGTACTGCACAGTCTGTCTGTACCTGCCTTCCTGCTGTCATCGAATACCACTCACTGATCTTGGGACACTGGCCATTTGCACTGTTAAAGAAAAAAAAATAATGACACCTGATCAAGATGGCAAGGCATATTTTATTCAGGACCATTGTATTAGGTACAGGGACAACTGCATTTTATAGTGGGGGAGAGAGACTGATCTCGATTCTGAATATAATATGGACAAGTGGGAATTTATACCCAATTTTAGGCATTCTGGCTAAACTGCCCTCACAGGATTTTCACTGAAGACAGGCCACGATGATCAGATATCACCTAGGGGTGATGCAGGATGAGGAACCTGATCAGATATAAAGGGTGAGCAGATGGGGGGGAGTGTGGGGTGTGGGGGTTGCTTCTAGTAAAATCGACTTAGCAGGGTTCTTGCTAAAATCAAGTTTTATAAGGAAGTACACAGGTGGGCCTAGGAGAAGGTTTAGGAGCCTGACTAAAGTTTGAATCTTTCTTAGGGCTACTTTCTGCCTGGCATTGTTCTCCCTCAGATCAACATTGCCTTTTCAGAGAGACTTCCTCTGTCTCCCCCAGTTTCTGCTGTACCCTCAGTTCCCCATTTTCACCCTGATGGGGCCCCACTCCCTCTTTCGTCCCTGTTTTCTTTGCTTCACACACCTAGTTGTTTCTCAGGTTGTACCGTATTTATCTGTATCATTCCCTGTGTAGAGAAAGCTCTGTGAGAGCAGGGCTTGTCTGTTTTGTTCCAGTCTCTAACCCCAGCCCCTGAACAGTGCTTGGCATACTATACACTTTCAAGATATATGTGCTACATCAATGAATGAGTGAATGAATGAATGACTGAATGAGTGGAGTGTTGAGAGTATGCAGTATCAAGTACAGCCTCATTGCCATGAGGCTGGAATGCAGCAAGCAGATCAGGCAGCCCGGGACCGTGTCTGAGCTATGTGGAGCTCTGTAGCAGCATCAAATTGTGTCTGTACATTGTCCCTGCTGAATTTACTGGCCCCGGGATTACGCTGAACAAAGTCATTGTTGAACCGACCATTCTAACAGCGCTGTCCTTGCTGCCTGTGAGGAAGTATAACTGGAGTTCTTAATAAGTGGCAGCAAATGCCCTTGTTTTCAGGGAGAATCTCAGAAACCTCAGGGACAAAGTCAATTTCATTCTTTTTTGAGAAAGTCTAACAGTTTAGGTCGATGCATTTATACTTTTACTGCTACACTATTGAACACTCCATGCTGTGCCTATATCAGAGAGTTTATGGTCCTGGATTTTTTTACTATGATTTTCAATATTTTCATTAAATTAAATTTTTCGTTTATTCACCTGGCAGGTTGAGAGGATCTAGTACAACCTGTTAGCTGATAGATGGAGTGACCACAAATTCTATTTTTTTTCTGCCAAGCTCAGCTTCTTTTCAACAATTTGTATTTCTGTTTGTCCAGGGAAATCCTTTCCTCAGCCTTTATTTTTAGCTCTTTCAGGAGTGAGTACTTCTCAATTTTTTTGTGATTCACACAAAACAGTTTTTCTTTTAACTTAAATTAAAGCTTAAATTTTGGGATTCATGTCGCATTTTAGATACTTAAGGAAAAAAGAATGAGTGTATTAATTAATTTAGATTTATTGAGGGTCTTGATTATGCTGGGCTCTACCCTGGACACTGGGAAAAATCATAAAGAATGAGAAAGACGCAGTTAAGTCCTCACAGAGCTTCTTGTGGGAGTACAGATTTAAAAAAAACGAAACAAAAAAAACCCAAGGAAGTTGAAAATAATTAAAGAATTGTATGTCATGCTAGGGAGCACATTCACAGGGGCCTTACTTTTGGTAGCATGTGCAAGGGGTGATTTCTGAGGGGTGATCTATAGGATGGGCAGGAGGCACTGGAGGCAGTCAGGAGGGGCGGGGCACTCCAGACAAGGGAATAGGCCCAAGCCCCTAAGTGAGAGAGGAAACCTGGGTGCATTGAAACCTGGCAATGAAAAGAGGACAGCAGGAGTGAGGAGACAAGAGCTGGAGAGGCGAGGCTGTGATCAAGTTGGAGAGAAATGCAGGACTCTGCAGGTCATGGTGAGGACATTAGATTCTCATTCAACTGCGGTAGGGTGCCTTGGACAGTTTTTAAGCTGAAGAGTGACATGATATCATTCCTATTCTAAGATACATTTGTCTATCGATGGTG
Organism: Aselliscus stoliczkanus; assembly: GCA_033961575.1. Lineage (NCBI taxonomy): Eukaryota > Metazoa > Chordata > Mammalia > Chiroptera > Hipposideridae > Aselliscus > Aselliscus stoliczkanus. The sequence continues at coordinate 24,741,394 of CM066728.1, forward strand.
AGTGGCTCAGAGGTGGAAAAAGTGGCAGAGAGTCAACCAGTTAGGAGGCTGTAACTGTGGGCTCCCTGTGACTGAAATTGTGGTAGAAGATATGAAGAAAAGTGGACAGGTTCATGGTATATTTTTAGAGCTGGAGTTAAACAGACCTGCTGATGGTTTTAGATGTAGGGGATAAGGGGACCCGTAATCAATAAAACTCGTAGGTTCCTAGGGAGAATACACTATAATGTATTGGTTAAGAATAGTCGTCCTTGAGCCAGAATGCCTGGATCCTAACCCTGTCTGACATTCTTATTAGCTCTCTGACCTTGGCAAAGATAACCTCTCTGTGCCTTGGTTTTCTCCTCTATAAAATGGGGATAATAAACATATCTACACCAAAGCGATGTTGTGTGCATTAAGGGAAGCTATGCAGTAGCTGACTTGCTTATTGGCACATAGTACGCCTTGAATAAATGCTAACTTTTATTATTACTGAAACAGGAAGACTGGGTAGGGGTAAGAGGAGTAGGGCACAGTTTTGAGAGGGAAATATCAAGTGTTCTGTTACGGACATAGTTTAAATTATCTGTTGGAAATACAAGTGGAGACATCAATTAGACAAATGGAATCACTAGCCTGGAGCTTGGAGGAGAGGTCTAGGTCTCAAGATATAAAATTACAAGTCATCAGTATAAAGATGACTTTGAAACCCATGTAAATAGATATTACCTCGGGGAGAGAGGCAAGATTCAGGGCTAATCCCTGAGCTCAGGCAGAGGAGGAGAAGCCAGGAAAAGAGATGAGAAGCACCATCTGGTGTGGAAGGAAGGAAACCCTGAGAAAGCATAAGGCAAAAATGGGCAAGAATGAGGGAGTAAACACTGGTGGTATGTGGCATGCTGCGGAAAGGCCTAGAAAGGTGTCCACTGGGTCTGATGACATGGAGACCATTGGCTACCTTGACAAGAACAGTTTCAGTGGGGTTGGGATTAGGGGGACAAAGTGGTGTGTTGAGAATTATTTTTAGGGGGAGCGAAGAAGTAGGGACAGGACTTGCAGACAACTCTTGAGAGGATTTACTTGGAAGGGCTGTAGAGAGGCTAGGCCGACACTTGGAGAGGAGATGTTTGGTTTTGTTTGTTTCACTTCAATAAGGGAGCAATTAGAGTGAGAATTTTCCATTAGAAAATGGGAGATTGATGACACAGGAAAGGTAGAAAAGTACTGAAGGAGTGAAATCCTTGGGAAGTCATAGGTAGGAGTTTAGAACCAATGAGGAGAGATTAATTAGCTTTTAGTGAGAGGAGGTCTTTAATGCACAGGCAGGAAGAACAGTAAAGTGGGATTGTGGGCTTGGGGTGGTAAGACGAAGGATTTGTGTTTACTTACTTTTTTGTTGTTGTTGTTTTTTTAAATGAAGTATGAGGTAAAGTTGTCAGCTGAAGAGTGAGGCCACAGGAGGTGTGGGAGGTTTGAGGCAAGGGGAGACATGGAATAGTCATCTTGGGAAGTGGGAAAGAGTCAACTAAAGGAAAACAAAAGGATTGTTGGCTGTATGGCGTCCCCATTTGAGCTTCGAGATCCTGAATTTAAAATGTGACCACTGCATTTGATTGCATGAGTTTCTCCCTGCAGTATTCAGGTGCTGGAAATCCTAATCTGTTAAAAGTAAGGATATTCCTGCATCCTGTAAGCTCAGGGATTGAATTAAAAGTAAGAATCTACTAGTTTAATGGTGGTAGTTGTGTTAATGAAAGCAATTCTTAAAATTTAAGGAAGCACTCACTGTCCTTTCATCATGTTAGACTGATGTAATAGCCACTTAGAAAATGAAATAGACACCATGTGGGGATTGGAGACTAAGTGCCTATTTGTGACATACTGTGAATAAGTAGGAGGCTGAGCCCACAGTTCTCTGTGTCCTAAGGTGGTGTGCTAAGGAGACATTGTGCTTTCAGCAACAATCATTGAAATTGTTTCCTGTTCCAAAGGAGGCAAGTATGATGCTATTGATATATATGAGTATATTGAAAGTATCCGGGAGAAATACCCCACATCAGTTATTTCCATTCTAGATTTTTTAACAGACTGAAAATCACACTGAGTTGTGGCAAATTGACTGACATTGCTTTTAATTTGCTTGCCATTTCCCAACCAATCTTAGATTAGGTGTATGAGAATGTGTGTGTGGAGGTGTGTATGAGGATGCGCATATCTGTGTGCAAGTGTGTGTGGGTGGGAAGGTGGGTGGGGGATGGATGGTGATCATTTTCACTTTGAGAAACCTAAAGCATGTGTTCCCAGCATCAGTTCTTTCCACATATGCACAAAAACAGATAGATCCAGTTGTTATGAGAACAGGTGAGTGTTTCTAAATATGTCATCTACTCAGGTTACCGACTCAGGGAGCCTTTCTACAGCAGGGTTGTGTAACCCTGTTCTATGTTCTAATATTCTCCACTATGGCAGGCAAATCCATGCCCCTGAGAATGTGTTCCCTGGAAGGGGCCTTTATTTGCTACAACGGCCATTATAAGAATTAGCTTTGAAATGGGATCCATGTGAACCTAAAAGGGACTAGTGCAAGGATTTCTACCTTTTGGGAAATGTAACATCTTACTTTGCGAAAGGAAAGGGATTCACAGAGAGGCCCTATTGCTTATACTTTAAATATTAGCTAAAATTAATTTTGTTTGGAGACTTTTATGATATGCATTGATGGAACTGGTAGCACCCTGGTAGTGGGTTGTTAATGATTTAGGGTATGAGGCCATGGCTAATGCCTCTACTGAGACATAAAGTTGTGCACACAAAGGGCTACAAGAAACATCCCTGGGGAGGCTTTTGCACCCAGGCTCTGTCCTAGTCCTTTGGGCTGCTGTAAGAAAACACCACAGGACAGGCTGGATGGCTTATAAACAACAGAAATTTAATTCTCATGGTTCTGGAGGCTGGAAGTTGAAGATCAGGATGCCAGCATGGTTGGGTGAGGGCCCCCTTCCCTTCACAGACTTCTCCTTATATTCCCATAAGGCAGAGGGGTCTAGGAAGCTTGGGTGTTCTGTGGAGCCTCTTTTATAAAAGCACTAATTCCATTCACAAGGGCTCCACCCTCAAGACCAATTCACCTCCCAAAGGCCCCATCTACTAATACTACCACCTTTGGGGGTTAGGATGTCAACATACGAATTTTGTGGGGACACAAACATTCAGACCACAGCAGACTCTAAGCATTGTGAGAAGAGAGGGCAGGAGAGAGTCCAAATCCTCCCCCTTCCTACCAGAAAAGCATGGCCACCGTCTCAGGTAACAACCAGCTCTGTCTCTCACAGGAAACTATTTAATGATTCTGAAAATCAATAGATATGAATACAGAACCTGGCTCTCCCCTTTAATAGTTGCGAGACCTTGAGCTAAAATTCAGTTGGAAGCTTGTAGGGTTGTTGTAAATCTTAAGTGAGCCTCATACATTGGGTTATCAAATTTGGGGATGTCATGTGGGTCTATCGGTGCTTCTCAGCAATATTACTTATTGATAGTCAGTTTGTTCTTCTGCTTTCCTCACTAGCTTCTCTCTTCAAATGTCTAATCCCAGAAATTTTTTCTGCTTCTATTTCACAAAATATCAAGTATGAACCCCCCCAACTTCCGAAGTTTTCATCTACAAAATGATCTTCCTGTGAGTTAGGCCTTATCCCCTCACATGCTTCCATATCCTTACAGGTCTTGCTCTGTCATTGTCCTCTTGGTTCCTATACCAACTTTTCAGCTTTATTATCTTCTACCTCTCATCAGTTATCAAGCACAAGTCCCTTCTACTTATGAAACAGACCATCTCTTGGACATGAGTCTCTTAGTTTCTTAAGCCTGACATGTACAAACACCCTAGATTCTTTTCCATCTCTCACTCTGAAAAACTCGTTAATCAATAAAATGCTCACTCTCTTGTTTCTTTCTCCATTCCTCCAGCCACTTCCTTAATCTGAGCCCTCATCCTCTCTAACTAGGACTATAGCAATCATTCTCTTATCCAGTCTTCCTGTCTCTTCTCCTGCTACCCTTAACTTGGTACTCCTCATAACAGAGAGAAGTGAGGATCAGGTGGTTTCCTGAGATCTGGTGATTTTTGGCCTGTCATCTGGAGGGATCAGCAGTCTGTACCACCAGGGACTTGTTAGAGATGCAAATGATCTAGCCCCATCCAAGGCCTACTGGGTGAAAGAGCTTTGGGGTGGAACTCATCAATCTGTGTTTGACAAGCCCTCCAGATGATTCTTACAGTGTGAAGTTTGAGTGCAACTGCCCTCAAAGATGGATGCTGGGAGGCAAAGCCTTGCCTACCCCAGGGTTCTATTCTACTGTAAGCACCCCAAGGACCTCATGTTTAAAGGGCTGCATCCCTAGGTGCTTAGCCCACAACCAGGCATATGGCTTCTTGAATGTGCTCCTTGCTCCACACTTGGCTATCCAGTGGCAGAATCCAGGTTAGTTTCTTTGGTTATCTTTTTTGCCAGTGTGTTTTAGAGGTTTACTCTTGCTTGGAAGCACCAGGCTATCATTTGGAGTTGTGAGGGCAAATGACCTCTTGGCTGGGAGCCGAGTAGTCTCCCTAAAGCTTTCTGACAGCAGAAGTGCCTGGTACCATGACCCTTTGCCCCAACCTTCTGTGGCTCTGTCTCTTGTCTCCATTAATTTTGACCTCACTGGGTATTGGCATTTGAGTAGAGCTTGAGGGTTAAGAAGGAATTTGGTAAGTGGAGAATGAGGGGAAGGATATTTCAGGCTGAAGGAATGTTATAAACAAAGACAAGAGGGATGAAATTACAAGACACGTTATACCACCAACAAAAGTAGAATGGTATGGGCAGAGAAGAAACGAGACTGAAAGAGTAGTTTGTAATCAGTCTAAAGGCTTTGGACTTTATTTAGAAGGCATGTAATGGCTAAGTAAGAGTCATCATGTTAGATGTGTTATATCACATGTTTGTATCTCTATGTAATTTTACTTCCCAACCAAAGACATGGAAAGGCACGCAATGTGTGTCTTAAGCAGATTCAGAGCTTAGCTGAATGAGGCTGATAGATCTCCCTGACCTCTTGCCTGAGGAACTCAGGTAACAGCTGCATCTCCATTCACCCTACTAGGAAACAGAAAGAGATCGGCTTAAACTGAGCTGCAGATGTCTGATTGTTCTTTCTTTGCTTTCTAAAGTGTTGACACTGGCTTATCCAGGTGTGGGAATCTTTAGCAGTGACATATTAGCTCAGGGACATGGGAGCTAGAGACAGGCGTGTGGTTGCGAAAAAGCACCTTAAATGAGTCTGGTTCCTTCTTGAACACTATCTCCCCACCGTCTCTGCTCATCCACCTTGACATCTCTTACTAAGGGAATGATTTTGATCTTCCAGAGTAAGGATTGTGACTTATTAAAGAAAACAACTGTTAGGTTCCTATTACGGTACTGGTTTTGAACAGGCATCAAGACATTTTCCATCAGATGGAGAGCGTTAACCTTCTTAAGAGGCTGCAAAGCTAACTATCCCTGCAGGTGATCAGTGTGATCCTCAGTCATTAGTTTAGCCCCTGGCTGCTTTGATTTCAGGGTGATAATAAAGAACTTAGTGGAGAAGCCACTGCAGAACTGGCCCAAGCCCACAGAGGAGTTTCACAAGCCTGCCTCTGGTTAAAATGGATTTATTTGATCAGGTTAAAAGATTTGCTGCCCAGCCCTAGCTTATAAGTCTAAGACAAAGACTTAATAAGGAGGAGGAACAGGAGAAGGTGGTTGGAGAGTTTTAAAAATAATGTCGGTTTTTCTTGTTGCTTAATTTCCCTTCATTATATGTTGGGAAATTAAAGGAAGAAACGATTCATCTTTTGACTTCTACCACAAGACATCTCCGCCTCGACTGATAATAAAAAAAGAGCTGGATGGTAGGAAGCCCCAGAAATGCAGCTCAATCACTCCCCGCAATTACTGTGTCTTATTGATAACTTGCAGCCCTATCCAGCAAATGCCATCTCTGGAACAAAGCCTGTCACAGATCAGACTGAATCCATTAAAAAGCTTTGATTAACATGTCCCTGGGGTGTGCTGTGGAAACTTTTTATGCCAAATGACAGCCTATTGCTGCCGCTTCGAAATTGTCCTCCTGAAATACTCTTGTGTTTTAATCTAGTGCACAGTTTAAATTAAAAAACGGCAATGACTTTGTGTGACCTAAATACGATCCACTTCTATTCAGGCTGGGATTTATCAACTGCTTGCAGATTAAGTGTTCAGAGAAGCAACAATTAACCTAACTGTGTGGTGGTATATATATATATATATATATATATATATATATATATATATATATATTTGTGTACATAATCTCTTGTTCTTTTTTTCTGTTTTTAAACGTGCTCCAGAGAAAGGGTCGTAGTGAATGTGCTTAATTTAGTGGATACAAAGTCGTCCTCATCCTGAGTCAGAAAACAAATATGTTTGTGTTGGAGGAGCACAATAATCACTCTCCCTGGTGCTTTTTTATTGGTCTCTGACATGGATGCTGTAATGAACTGCAGCCTTTTGAAGCAAAGATAAAGATCAGTCTTCTAACTGTGGAGTCGTTAGGGGCAGGGACCTGCCTGTTTTCATATAAATATCTCACTTTCATCCTAGGGGGAAAATTCAATCTTGATCGACCCTGTCTGTATGGTGTGTGTGTGTGTATGTGTGTGTGTGTGTGTGTGTGTGTGTGTGTGTGTATGTATGTATGTATGTGTATGTGTGTGTATGTATGTATGCCCATGCCTGTATGTGTGCATGCGAGTTTACTATTACCATAAACTCTCCTAAAATACAAATGTTGAATGGTTACATTTCAAAACTGTCATGAACTACATTATACAATAAAAAATGATTCTCTTAGATGCCATAAAAAGACACTGCAAAAACTATGTACAGAAGGAGGGTACCTACCTTACTGTTCTTTACAGTATTTTAAAGTTTCTGGAATTGGTGGAAGACCTAACATGCTTTTGTTGGCAAGATTCTTGGAAATTAAACTTAAAAATGAGAGTATCACCTATGGAATATAGCAGCACTGGGGGCTCCTGTACTGCCCGTCTAACTCTATAAAAATAGGCTTTTTTCTTCCATCACTCCAAGAATTAAGTCAAACTCTCCGTTTAAGGTTAGCATCTTACCATGGACTGGGAACTCATGGTACCTCCATCTTTTATTATATGGTAGTGCCATGTAGTTCCAGAGGGAAGTCTAGGATAGAGAAAACACTTGATTTTTTTAAAAAACGGATTTCCTGATTAATTTTAGGTATACAAAAATGTAATGGGCTGCACTGTGAAATAGTGAACTCCTGATCATTAAACCAGGCTGGGTAAGATGCATCAAGTGAGAGTTGGGAGGACACAATTTGTGATATTTAGAAAAGTAAGCTACTTAGCTAATTGTGGATCAAAATGTTTGATATTTTCTTCTTGGGAATTGAAAATGGTTTTCTTTTTTTCCTTCAAAACTCACCCAAACCTCACCAGACTATAAGCTTCATAAAAGTACGGATCTTGGTATTTTGTTCATCGCTATATCTCTAGCTTCTAGAATAGTATAAGCACTTAGTTAATACCCAACAAATATCTGTTGAATGAATAAACTACTAGTTTATAATACATTTATTTGCACTGACTTCTCAGAAAGGAGCAGCTCATGGCACATTCTTACCAAAATGGGCAAACTACAGATGTCCCTCACTCTGGGCTTATCTCATCACAGGGTGTTGGGCATCCCAGTGTCTGACAGTGTATATCTTACCCTGGCATCACTGTTAACCTTGGACATCTGCTAGTAGATATTCATTCCAAGAGTAGTGAATTTGGTTTTGACTAACGTAGACCTTCAGCACTTCAAGGGCGTCCAACAGTGAGCTTACCCACTATTGGGGAGCTCAGCACTTTATATTTAGTCCAGGTTCTGTTCCACTCCTCTATTAATAGATGGCTTCTGGCCACCCAGGGTAAACTGGGGTCACAGTATATTAGAATAAATAGGATGGTGACTGGATCTTTTTGAGCAGGATCTTTTAGTCAGATTAGTTTCTAACCTGGTTAACTCTGACTGACCTCTTTTCCACTGATCTGAAGTGCCATCTGCCCTCAAATAGAACAGCATCTGATGTGAGTAAAACATGAGAATGGCTTGGAAAAACCCTCCTTAAAGAAAAATAGAAAGGTAGATGTGGAACCATGGACCATGTGTTCACAAAACAGGACATCATCCTCAATGCCATTACTTACCCAGAAGATCTAATATTCTAACACGTTTTATACTTGGCTTTAAAACTTCACTTATCCCTTTCATGCCAACCTTTTGATTTGGTAGTCTAGTTCCACTATTTCTCAGACAAAGAAGTAGTCCAAACACATGAGAAAAACGAACTCTACAACAATAGTGAAAGGACATTCGTCATGTCCTTTGGACATTCTTCAATTTTCTGTGGGAAAAATTGGGAACACTCAAATGTTCCAAGTAGTAAATGATTTTTCTAGTAATATAATCATGTGCTAAATGGTTATTAAAAAGGCAGATAATGAAAGTGAAATGTGTATATGAAAAAGTGCTGAGCAAAAAAAGGTAAAACAAAATCTAATATGAAAACATGGGTTACAAAAAAATATACATATAGTTGTGTGTGTGTGTGTGTGTGTGTATAAAATAAAACTACACATATAAAAGAAGGAAAAGGACATTAATAAACATCCCAGAAGTAAATTCATGGAAATGGGGAAGGTCAGAAAACACCATTATTTCCTAGGACCTTTATAAATATTCGCATGACAAGTTTATGCAGTAGCATCACCATGTTACACATAGATGTGCTGACCTTCAGAGAGCTTAAATAACATATCCAAGGACAAACTGGGAGGAAGCAACAAAGTGGGAATTCCATGCAGATTTGTTGGATGCCAAAACCAAAACTCTGTTCATTACAACAAAGAATTTAGTGTTTATTTGGTTATTCTTATCTGTAAAGTTGCATAAAATAGCAATTTCAAAAATGTAATTTGATACAATTTCTTCAAATATTAATGGATCATGAGTGAGCATTCATGTTACACTGGTACATTTCAGGCAAATGAAAAGTGATGCTGTGTTTAATTTCCAGTTGGGAGAAGGGGAAAGATGTTAGCTGATATGGTAGAAAAAAAAACCTCTCTCAGGCAGTTTGACGTTTGTTTCCTATTTAATATAGAACACAAGGGAATGAACTGTGAAAATGCATTTGCTGGTGCTCTTTTTGTTTAGGGCACAGGCTCATTTGTGGGGGAGTAATGCTAATAATTTAAGTATTGTTGCTAACTTGGTCTTGAGAGGTGAATAAGCATGTGATCTTTCTACCCTTGTAAATATTAGATCTATCCAATTTAGAAAGTTAAACTTATAAATCAAGTCTATATACCCATAAATATCCACTCCCTATGAGTTCCTCCCTCCCCATCTCTTTTCCATGTCACTATTCAGTAGTAGAGTAAAAGATGTTTCTGATGTCTTGACTTAAAATCTTAATACTGACAGCATCTTTGGTCATGATGATCCTCTCCCTATCTATATAATGTACCTAGTTATTTCACAGTTTGCTAATATGCACAAAAAAATTTATTTTATAAGCAATGTATTAAGACAGTGGCACTAGTCTACATTTCCCAGGAAATCATAATTATTATCAATGCACATTATACGACATTGCATTTAGTATAAGGCACACCCTGGGGTCACTGTACCTAGTCTGTTTGGTGGACCACACAGCCTGGAAGGATGCGTGGGCTACTGAGAGCATCTTGGGCATCAAGGGTCAGCTTTCAATTTGGGTCCTGGCTCTGCTGCTGACCATCAGAGTGACCCTGTGCAAGTTATCTAATTTTCTGGAACTTAATTTCCCTCAAGTATAAAATAAGGATAACATCTGCCTTCAGAAGGTTAAAAATGAGTAACATGTATGTGGAGGACCTGGGATAACAAATTCTATTATTTGTAAGTAATATTAGTACAGCTCAGTGCAAGGGTTCTCAAAGTGTGATCTCCAGACCAGCAGCATCAGCATCACATGTTAAGAAGGAAAATCCTTGGGCCCCCACCCAAACCTACTGAATCAGAAGCACTGGGGTAGAGCTCAGCACAGCTTTAACAAGCCTTCCACATGATTCTGAAGCTTGCTGAAGTTTGAGGACTACTGGATAGAGCAGTTAACTGTGGAGCCCTCATTTGGAAAATGGAGTAAAAAAATACACCTACTTCACAGGATAGTCGTAAAGAGCATATAGCAGTGTTTGGCACTTAACATACACATGATAAATGTCATTATTATTACAGTTGAGAGACAGAGTTTATAGGCTGAAAAGTATATTTGTGTTAAATATACTTAGGTAGGCAAAATACAGTAGATATTAAGTGCATGGATTTGGGATTGAGACAACTGTGTTCAAATCCCACTTCTGCCACATAGAAGCCCTTAGTTGTGAGAAAGTCTCCTTATCTCTCTAGGTCTCAATGTCCTAATCTGTAAAATGGGAATGGTAGTAGTATCTACATCAAATAATTGTGATGGCACATGCTTAATAGGGCGTCTTTGATGAAAATATTAGTTGTTAAGAATTATTTTTCAAATAGAAATCATCTAACTGAATGACAAATGCTTACCCAATGATTTTTATGTCTTAAAATTGTCAGGGTTAATTATCCTAGCTCTGATTCTTGTTTACGTTTGAAGCTTCAGTACATTTATTTTTTTAAGCTTTACGAGTACAAAATATCCTGGTTCGTTAAATGAAATTCAACTGAGCAAATGTAAACATCTAATTGGCTTTATTCAACAGTTCATGAATTGGGCAGCATCCCAACTAGCAAATAGAAAGGAGTTCAGAAGAGCTGTATAAAATGGAAAACTTTTATAGGCAGAAGGGCAAGGAGGTTATTCTAGCAGAGTGAATTGTTTCAGCAAGGTCACCTTCTTTTGGGGTTGTAGGTGGGAGTGTATCAGGCAGATTTCCTAGCTAGTGTTGACCAGGAAATTCCAGACTGACTGGTTAGGATTACATTCCTGAGAGAGGGTGAAACTACAAATAGTTTAGGTGTTAAGTCTCAGTTTGGTAACATGGGTCTTAGAAAAGTGATGCCATTTTGGACCCATTATCTTTTTCTTTTAATACTTCCCATGATAATCTGGGCATTTAATTTGATGTTCCATTTAAAAAACAATACTGGTGTCTCTGACAGTTCTTTAGAAACAAGTATAACCAGCAGCTGCCATCCTATATGACGGTTACTCTATCTGCCCATTTCTTGATGAAGGACAACTCAGAATTAACACTAATATGGTTATACATAGTACAATGCTATACCCAGTTTCACGCTCTCAGAGGAAGTTTTGTTCTTCTTGTAGGCAAAGATTCCTTAGGTAGACCAGGAAACCATTTACGAAAGGCTCTGGATAGAGGAGGTACATGCTTAACAAGCCTGCTTTTGCTAGTCTCCATTGCCTTCTTTCAGCAGGTGTGAAGTTTTATGCCTGACATTCCCTTCTACTACCTGACTCTAAAACCTTCTTTGTTTCTACCCAGATGCCAGCTTCTGGTTAACTGTTCTTTGTTTCTTTCTTTTTCTTTTTGTTAAAGCTATCAACGATCTGGAGGAAAACTGGGGCTAGGGTCATTTTGTGTCCCTTTTAAAACGACCATGTAGGTAAAAGGATTTGTCAAACCCATGAAAGGCTCTTCTCAGGTCCCAGAGGGACTTTAGATTGGCAAATGGCTCCTTCTGGAAGAAGCTGATTCAAGCAGTGGTAGCAACAGAGGCAAGGAGGAGCATGCACAAGCTACAAAATGAGCTGAGACGTACAGATCTGTCCAATTATAATTCAGACAAAAACAAGTGAGAAACTGTAGTCAGTTGAGGCACTCTTGGCCAAGCATCTGGGCTTCGCATGCATGCATGCATAATTAAGTTTCAGGCAGCTGCAGGCTTCCACAGTGCAACAGGGCGGGCAGGGTATCATAATACACAGTAGGTTGCCTATCAATGGAACTCTTTTTAAATTCACATGAAGCTTAAGATAAAAAGACATCAGCAAAAATTAAACAGCATTCAAAATGTCAGTGAATAGTGATACAGGCCACCAGAAAACAATGGAAATCGACCTGGTTTCCCCCCATTGTTCTGATTCCTCTCCACAAAAAGATTAGAGCAACAGTGCTGACTTTGTTTTAAAATACACACTTGTTAGATCAAAGGGATCAATGCACATTCAAGCAACGTTCAAGGCTTAAATCACAGGAAGAGTGAAATGATCTGTTTTATTTTAAAAGACAACAGAAAAATCACACATATGCATTGGGACATTGTGATATGCAGATGGTTAGCTGGCAGAAGAATTAAATATTCATGGAAGATAAAAATCTCTCCTGTTATATTGTTAATGTATATGAGACTTTGGGCTCAATGCCCTCTGTTTTCACATAATAGACAGACCCTGTTCTCTGTACACACTGTGCTGTGCACAAGCGTGGCTCAGATCACATCTGTGATGTCACTCTCGCCTGGGCAGTCAGGCCTTCCATAGCTGGGCTGCCCTATGGTAGCTAGTTACATCATTGAGAAAATTTGCCATTGCTTTACTTCTGTTTCTTTGGATGCAGAGTCCACAGCCAAAGACCTTTAGCGGTGTTTTGTATACTAATTGCCCCCAAGCTTTCATTAAAGCCTGAGTGCCAGGGCCACAGGTAGTCTTACAGACCCCTGACAGGTTGAGGGAGGTCTGAGGTACCTGGGCACATGGTACAGTCACATTTGCTTCTCTTACTAACCCAGGTGTAATATTATACTCTTCCTGCTTTTTTCGTTGTTGTATTATTGAATACTTTTGTTTGACAGGGAACCAAAGACATTTTTCTCAGAGACTTTTAATTTGATTTGCCACAGGGGTAACACCTTAAAGATCGAGAGGTTACAGGACAAGGAGGCATTGTGGATAGAGCTAGATTTACCTTCTTGGAAACTCCACACCCTCCTCCCCTTGTTTTCTGCCAGCCCTCTCCCAGCTTTATCCTCTCCTCACCCCGTATGCCACCTCACACAGCAAACATGATTCAGAGAGGCTCTTTTGTTTAGGAAGAAAGATGAAAAAGATGGATTTGCTCCTCCTAAGCTGCTGAAATAAAGAATTTATTAGTCATAGACCAGTGAAATGAAAGAAAACTACACCTGTTCACAGGGCATTAAGAATGTGGGGGAAATAAATATTCCTCTGGATTTCAGTTTGATTTTTGAATTTAGCTCATTTTAACCCAGTTAGGAAACAGGCTCTACCTACACTATTGAAGTGTCTTCTCTGTCACTATGCAATTATGTGACCTTTTGTCTTCTAGTGCATTCTTTCGCCCCATAATTTCAGATGATACCCTTTATAGAAGATGAGTAATTAAAGAATGGCTAAGGTAGAATAACTGCAGCATTTTGTTGGCATTCAGGTGATTGTGCTTGCACTGTGAGGTAGTTTTTTGATCATTGTCTGTGTAATGTACTGGTCTGCTACTTTTTTATTTTTATTTTTTGTCACTACTACTCTCCTCAAATAAATTCCATCTTATCTCCAAGTTAGATTTAAAAACATTTGTTTTCTAGGTGTTTTGTATCTATATATTTTTTAAATTAAATTTATTGGGGGTGACAATGGTTAGTAAAATTATGTAGGTTTCAAGTGTACAATTCTATACTATATCATCTATATATCACATTGTGTGCTCACTACCTAGAGTCAGTTCTCCTTCCATCATCATGTATCTGATCCCCTTTACCCTCTTTTACCACTCCACTTGCCCCTCTGGTAACCCTCTGGTAAACACTGAACTGTTGTCTGTGCCTGAATTTTTGTTTCTATGTTTGTTTGTCTTGTGTCTATATTTTAAATGCAAGCATAAATGTACTCACGTTTCTGGACTCCCAAATATAAATAGATATGACACTCAGGAATCAGGTGTAATTTCCTCTTTTCCCCCTGTCTGGGAACTGTGCTTGCAGTAAAAAGTAATGTTTTCCTGATGGAAACTTATATATTTTTTTATTTTAAATATCCTCCAAAGCCCTGATTTAAACATGACCCCAAATTTCTTCTTCTAGTGAGTTCAATAATGACATATTGATAATGTAGATGTTAGGGATTAAAGAGAGGACTGAAAAATCAGCCCCTGACCTCCAGTGTCACCAAGTGCCACAGTGAATCAGCATCACCAGTGAGCTGCATGCTGGGCGCAGCTCCAGCCTTGTTGCCCAGAGGCCAAGCGGTAAGCAGTACTGGCGGGAGAGAGATGGGAGGCGAAGCATCTCACAAACACAGCACACCCCTTCAATTCATCAGGCTCCGATATGGACGCAAAACATCTCACAAACACAGCATACCCCTTTAATTCATCAGGCTCCAATATGGATGCAAAGCATCTCACAAACACAGCAACCCCTTTAATTCATCAGGTCCTGTCATTATAGAGAAGGCTGTTTACTTATTCTTCTGCAAGAGGGAATACTGATTGTTGATACCTTTACATTTGACCAATTGCTACCAGGGCCCTGTTCTCTGGAGGAGAGGAAGAAACCGTGCTTGCACTATAATCACACTGTCCACTTTATAAGTGTGAAATAGCGCCATTCATTTTAGCACCCATTAAAAAAAAAACACCTCTCATCTTTCTCCCTGTTGCCCTCCCTCCCAGCCCCCACACACCTTTTTGACAGTTCAGCTGTGTGATTTTCTGATCTTTCTTACAAGGATGTCTCAAAAGAGATAAGTGGTAGGAATCAATGCACTTCATCTTAATTACCAAATACAGTTTATTTTATTGTAAGTCATTTATCTCCCAATGGCCATAAGACACAGGCCTGGTCCTAGTGCTAGGGAGTTGCCTACTTTTCTCAATTCAAACATCCGCAAACTGACCTTTTTATTCAACATATCCTGAACTGTAAGAAAACAATGCCTCAAAATTTAGTTTAATATGCTGACTTATTTTAAAGTGTTCTAGCATCTGATATCCATCTTCTTTCTTTTATCATGACTGCCTGTAATACATAGATGGTTATGTCACTAGATGGGGATGGTTGGAATTCTCTTCAGACAATTTTTGTAAATATATTTTCAACATTCAGGAGGCCCCAGGGCCATGCGAGCACAGAGTTTCTTGGGCCATGCAGGGGAGGTCCGGAGCGCCCCTCCTCTCCACCCCCACCTCACCCAGACAGCAGCACAATGGCGGCACGCATGCCCCCCAGTGCGGCTGGTCACTCACCTACTCTTTGACATGGACGGCCTCCTTCTGGACACTGCACGGTTTTATTCAGTGGTGTTTCAAGAAATATGTGATCACTATGAGAAGAAATATAACTGGAATGCAAAGTCCCTTGTTATGGGCAAAAATGCATTAGAGGCAGCCCAGATGGTAAGACATGTCCTACAGCTTTCCATGTCCAAAGGGGAGCTGGTGGAAGCAAGCCAGATGAAGCTAAAAGAAATGTTCCCCATGTTGACCTCTGTAAACACTAGTCTGATGTCAAGTCCCTTTAAGATCCCTCCATAACTCCCCATGTCCTGCACGATAAAGCCAAGCAAACCATGTGTTTGGGCTTCATCCAACCTCACAGCCACATCTCCTGTCAATACCACCCTGAAGGGCTG
Organism: Aselliscus stoliczkanus; assembly: GCA_033961575.1. Taxonomy (NCBI): domain Eukaryota; kingdom Metazoa; phylum Chordata; class Mammalia; order Chiroptera; family Hipposideridae; genus Aselliscus; species Aselliscus stoliczkanus. The sequence goes on from CM066728.1 coordinate 24,757,096, forward strand.
CCACAATGAGGATCCACACAGGGATAATTTTAGCTTCTGGGACTTAGTTGGTACTGCCCCTTCTGCCCACCTGACCTCCTCTATCACTCCTGCCACACTTGTTCCTATGCATCCACTGATGCTCAGCTTGGGGATCCACCTAGTCCTTGAAGCCTTTTTTGGTTCCTCACTTCCCCAGGGCTGTACAAGAACCCCTGCTTGGTTTTCCCATGATACTCTGTGCATCTCTCAGTTATCAACTGAATAGGTGAAATTCCACCCAGAGCTTAGTTTAGAGCTATGGTACTGGTGGGAATGTTGCCTGGAGAGGCACTGCTTTGAGCATTCCTGGGCATTTTTCACCTGCAAGAAGAAAAGGCAGCAGTGGAAAAAGAAGTAAGGGGAGAGTTGCATAGAATGCTAGGAGTAGAGCACATGAGAGAGGCCCTGGGACTTTAGTGAGGGGAAAGGGAACAGGAGGAAGTGTGCCTATGGAAGACCCACTGGCCTCTTCTATAGAAGTGTTGAGATATCCATTCCTTTCTTGACTTCCATTTGAAGAAAGGAGACAGAATGGAAACCAAGATATTACTGTCAGTTCAATTTTTGGCTGGAAAAAAAATAATTGTTTTCTTGGCTGAACTAGAGGTTTATATTAACCTGATTTTTTTTCTTTTAGTGTTATGGAAAATGTGCCTGTGTGATTTAAAACTATACCACTGGAGCGTTGCTATCTTTGGCTGCACTTGACTTTAGAGCAGCTGCCATTGGAGACTACTAAAATATCACTTTTTAACAACTAAACTTCTAGGCTTTCTTTACCCTCTTGTAAAATAAATTTTGAGCAATGTATGTGTTTTAAATCTATTTTTTATGTTCAATGTTACATGTAAATATGGCCATGAAAATTAAATCCTTTTTGTTTAGTATCTAATGTATTTTCTCTTAAACTTAAAAGTGGAGAGTCATAGCCTGTAACAGAGGGAAAGGGCCTAGACATAATCTAATCTAATTGCATAATTTTACAAACAAACATGCTAAAGTAAGAGCATAAAGGAGCTGAGTTTGTCTTCTGGCACAAAATTGCTATGTGACCTTGAGCAGGTTATTTAACTTTTGTGTCAGCTTTCTCCTTTGTAAAACAGGGATAAAAAGGGTACCTACTTCATAGGGTTGTGTGGAAGATTAAATAGTAAGTGTTCAATAATGTTTACTATTATTATTATTGTTGTTGTTTTGTACATCTCATGGCAAATTAACCAGGACTAAAATTCAGATTGGTCCCTAGATAAAAACTAGTGCCGTAACCAAGGACTGAAATTCAATTCTTATCCAAGGTTCTTTCCACAACTCTCTCTTTTTCCAAATCTACCGAATTTTTCTGCATTTACTATAAGATTGTGTAGGCATGATGAAAAAACATGTTTCCTTGCTTTAATCCCATGACTTCTACATCAGGGCTACGTATACAGTGCCACATGTGTTTTTCTGTCTATGTTCATTTAACCCTCTTGTTTGTTACTCTCTTCAATTTATACCAGCACTACACAAATAGGCTAGTCAAACACTGCAAGATATAATCAGCCACCTTCCCTGGATGATCTCATTCAAAGAGGGTAACCTTCAATTTGTAATTCTTAAAAACTATGTATAGGAACATGGTTGAGAACCAGTACTCATCACAGGCCCACGGGCGTTAGGGCAGACTCCCACACAGGCCAAGGGTCACTGCTCTGGACCAAGGCCCTCTGTACTGCTTTGCACATTCTCAAAATCCCTTACTGAGAGCCCAGTCCTCACTGATATTCACCCATTGGACAGACACTGCCCAGAATCAGGGCCCTGCAACCCCATCTGACTGTAGCTCTCATTGAGATCAGAAACTGTGGCTCAGGATGCATGGCCAGCTCAGGAACCAGATGGATTGTGCTAAATGTGGGATATTGGTCACCAGCCTATCATTATTGTCATTCCGAGTCAACTTCCTAAAACTTGGTGAACATATTTGTTGGGTTGTCTGGGATAATTTGATTTACACTTGTTGCCCTGGTACAATTATAAATAGGGTTTTTTATTTACTCTCAGAAGTACCATTTAGTACAGGATGTAAGACCACACTCATGTTCCCTAATCATGTTATCTTCTAGGATTTGTGTTTTATTCCTTTAGTAGTAGACATTTTCTGCCCCACAACTGTTCCCAATTTATACATTAGCCCCCTTTGCTTCCCTCTTGTTTCTCTCTCCTGCCCTTTGGCATTCACTCCATTGTGAAATAACTCTCCAATTCTCTTAGCCCTAGAGAATGTATCACAGCTTCCCAGGCCAGCTGCTTTCCTGACACACATGTTGCTAGAGTGCTTGGGCTGAAAGCTGCTCAGCCTTGAGTCAGCAGCCAGTTCTCACGGATGATTTAGGTCTTGTCCTCAGTGGTTCTCAACAGTCTGCCCACCTGAGTTCCTCCTCATGTGATGGCAGGAGACAGAGGAAACTTGTTCATATGTATGGATTATTGGCTTCTGTTAGTTTCATGCAGTCTGTGTAGTAAAGAACTTGGCCTTGCCCAAAGGGAAGTCTGGCTTTGCCCTCTCTTTCTGGGAGGTTATATCATACCTGACATGAGTATTTTGGTTTAGGGCAGCAGATGACCACACTGAATGTTAGAGTGGGGCCAGTCTCACCCAGTAGATATAAGGTGAGGTCAGGCCATACCAGCTAGGACAAACCATGTGATTTAAGGTCAGGGCTTTGGGTCATGTGGTAATAGTTGATCATTGGCCTGGAGACTGAGATCAACCATGTGGGCAATCAATCAAGCCTGTATAATGGCGCCCCAATAAAAACAATAAGCAACAAAGCTTGGGTGAGCCTTCCTGGTTTTTCTTGGTTAGCAATATTCTGTACTTTACTGCATGTTGATATCAGGACTCCACAGGATGGGGCAACAGAAGCTTTATGTTTAAGACTTCTCTCTTCTCCTCCAACTCTGCCCTATGTGCTTCTTCCCTTGGCTACTTTTGACCTGTATCCTTTTCTCATAATAAACATAACCCTGAGTGTAACAGCCCTCAGTGAGATCTGTGAGTCCTTCTAGTGAATTATTGAACATGAGGGTGGTTTGGGAATCTCCTGAACTTGCATTTGGTGTCAGGAGTGAGGACTATGTTGGGTGGAGACCATACCTTCCAACTTTTGCAGTTTGGCTCACTCCAGGTATGGTCCATCTTAATATCTTTGCATTTCATGGGAGGGCGGACACTTTCCAGCTCCTTTTCTGTCAAGAGGCTATGGCTCCTCTCCTAGGCAGAATTGTCAAGGAAGCAATGCTCACTCTTCTAGTATCAATGCAAGGCCTCACTCTTTGGCCAATAAGGTCTGAGTCTCATTTTTTAAGTTGAACCATACATGTCTGTTATTTCTGTGCCTAGATAGTGAAAACATTGAACTGCTTTCATAGTTGACACTAGAATTCCTCTTCACAGCTTTTATGAAATTCTTGATAAGGCTGTACCAAGACATTAGAGGAAGGGAGATGATCTGCATAGTAAAAAGCAATAACCAATTAATTTTCACTACTTAAAGGAAGAGGGGTTGATAAGTGAAGAGGAAGAAAAAAGAGATGCAGTCAGAATGAATAAGAGCAGCAGTCAATGGGAAGAATGAGCAGTGGGTGACCTAAAGACACTGTTAGAATGCTTATGTCCTGGCTCCCCTTGGTGTCTTTTGGTTGTCCCGATCTACAGCTCCTCCCGGGAACTTGTACCCTTCCCCCTTGTAGAAGTTGAGAGAGAGCCTGAGTTTCTTAGCTGTACAGACACAGTGCAGAGCACAAAACAATGGAGGGAAGTAGATCCTTTGGAGGCAGCAGAGGCCTTGAAACCAATCTGTTGTGGCAGCTTGCAGAAGCCTTAGGGGGGAACTTTGGACCCCAGATAATGGACTTGGGGGCATTAAGATAATTGTATTTTAGATCTCCAGAATGGATGACATTTTGGTCATATAGGTATTATAGTTAGTGTCTCTGACTTTCCTGAGGACTGACCTGTGTTAGCCACTACGCTAAATGGTTTCCTCCCTATTTAAACCTCCCCACCACCCTATGGGGTGGATACTGTCATCTCCATTTTACAGTAGAGGAGCCTGACATGCAAATTCGCAGGTGGTTAGTAGTCCATTGATCCTGGCTCCTGGTTGACATCCCTCAGTGTCTCCTCATGACGTACATGTTAAATTCCAGGGTTCTTACCTCATCCATGAGGCCCTGTGGGATCTGACCCTGCTGTCCCCTGGGGCCTGACTTGCCCCTCCCTGCTTCACCTTACTGGGTACTAGTGTTGGCAGAAACCACCTCATGCTCATTTCTATCTCCAGGCCCTCGAGGTATTGCTTCCTCTTCCTGTCCACCTTTTCCTTCCACCTTGTCTTGGATGACCCCAAATGCTCTATTGCCCAGGTGCCATCGCTGTCTCCCTGTCCAAATGTGGTACACACTCAGTGTCACCACAGAACTTCGTGAATGCTCTGTCTCAGTGGTCGTCTCAAGGTGCTGAGAACCTGTGAAGTCCTCCCAGGCTGGGATGGCCAGAGAGCATACTCTGTGAATAGGTAAGTAGCTGCATTCAGGTTAGCAAAAGAATGATTATGAAGGATGGTAAGAGTAAGACAGGTTTTGATTTTCCTAGTTGAGCTGCTAGGAAAGAGTCTTAGAATGTTAGGATTTGGTTGCATTCACACTCTGACTGAACGATGAAGTTGTGGAGGGAATGAGCAAATGTCAGGAATCAAGAGGAATTGAGGATCTCAGATTCTGCCTTCACTCATCCACGCATGATAAATTCTGTCAAAATTTTTTTCTTATCCATCTACTCACCTCTCTTTTCTTATGTGTCATTCTGCATTCCAATACTTTAAATTGGTTTGAATTTTTAGATTCTTTGCTTATGGCATCAGTGAGTGTGGTAGACAGAATAAAGGTCTATGTCCTAATGCCTGGAACCTGTGAATATATTAGGTTACATAGCAAAGGAAAATTAAGGCTGCTCATCAGGTGACCTTAAAATAGGGACATTATCCTGGTGGGCCTAATGTAATCACAAGTGTCCTTAAAAGTGGGAGAGGAAGGCAGAAGAGGCCAGACTCAGAGGGAGATGTGACTAGGGAAGACAAACCAGAGAGATGCAATATTGTGTCATTTCAGCAAATAAGTTTGTAATGATTTGTTCCAGCAGCAATAGAAAACTAATACAGTGATGTCTACAAAAACGTCCATGGAAAATTCCTCTATTTAGGCCTAGTGTTAAGGAACCCAGGCTCTGAGGCTACATAGGGTTCAAATCTTGACTCTTCGGCTATTGATTTAAGCCCTTTGTAGTGTTATTGTAAGAATTAAGCGAGTTAATATATCCAAAGTGCTGAAAATGGTGTCACTGAGCCCTTCGTAAGTTATTGCTGTAACTATTATCTGTATATTCTACGCTAGCAAGGACCAGTCCTAATTTGCAAAAAAGTATTATATTTAGTAAACATTGGCTTCATGTAATAAATGGAAAACCTTAAAACCCAGCAGTGTAACTTGAAGATCTGAGTGCAAACCCTCGCTTTGCATAAAAGCCTTGGCAGTGGTACATTAGAAGAGCACTATCTCTGAGATGTGGAAAAATTTTCAAGCTAAGCACATAGCTTTGAGAGTACACTGGGGAAGCTATACATTTAAACCAGTGGGAGCTTGGTACTTCACACAGCTGATTGCCAGTGAGCAAGACAGGTTTTGATTATTCTTAGCTGAGTTACCGGGAAGGTGGGATTAGAATACTATAATAGGTTAGGTAATGGTATTCTTGAGCCATTTCATAAAAGTATGGCAAGCAAGAGTTGTTTAGAAATGTAAAGTCAAGGTAGGGTTGGAGGTCAGATTGAGGTTGTTTAGAGAACTCATTTATTAAAAAAACAGTAAAGGAAGGTTTTTTGGCGATGTCTAATTTACAGCTTTTCAATAATTCCATTTAAGGATGCAAAGAATATTTGCATTCATGTATAAAACGGTTTTATACATTATTTGCAAGTCCAGCTGACAGTTTCCAATGCAACTCAAAATATTTGTACTGGCAACAGGCACTCACCTGCAGCCTGGGGATAACCTAGTAGAGTTCGATGTGTATCTATATTTGAATGCCCATCCCTGCTCTTGGTTTCTGGTGGCCTTTCTGTTAGTCCCTACTTCTATTAAAAGCCTTGTTCCTATCCCATACCGAAACACCTACTTTTTCTTTGTCTTCTTTAACCTCTCCTACTTTCCTGGCTTCAGCTTTATCCTGTTAGTTGTTAATGGTGGAATCGAGAGAATCCATAATTTCTGCTCCTCACACCTGCCTATCTCTTCCATTCTTGCTGCCCCTCCCTAATTCATGTCTAGACAATGACCATTACCTCCTGCTTGTGCTGCCTCCAGACTCTCCCCTTTCTAATTTGTTCTCTATGTATTCAATGATTTTTCTGAAGTGAGGTTTTGATATGTGGCCACTCCAGTTTGCACAGTCTCTTGTTGGTTCCTCAATTAAATATCCGTCTCTTGTCCCAACATCCAAAGCATGTTGTCCATTCTCAGTATATCCTGAGATTTCCTTCTCCACAGACCCCGAGGCTGCCTAGCTTTATGCTGCTTCCTCCGCCTCAAATGGCTTTCTCAGTTCTTCTTTTGCCTGGTTGAAGTCCTACCTATTATTTAACCAAATTTTGAATCATGTCTGTTTGATTGTCCCTGTTACTTCTATACATAGTTATTATTTTTTAATATAATTTTTATTTTATAGACATGTTTACTTGCATTTCCCCCAGTATAAGTTATTTGAGGATAGGGACTATGAGTGCTCCAGATCTGTGACTATCTCCTGCATTTGGTACATTATGTTGAACATGGTAGTGTCTAGAGATATCTTATAAATTAAGTCTAATCATTTGTGAAGCTACAATTTTCTTTTTTTTCAATGCAAATAGAAAAAGTACAAGAAGTATATATTCTAATGTGAGAGTCTATACAATGAGTAAATATGGCATGTCTTGGGGTCCTTGAGCTGTATTCTGCCCTGTGGGGTAAAAGAGACTTATGGCTGAATGAATTCCCCCAACACACACACACACACACACCACGTAATTATTGGGGTCTGAAATGAAATGCATGGCTTTATTTATGGAATAGCTTCAAAGTAAAAGGATCTAGTCAAGCAGTTTAAGATTACTCTATGTAATAGTTATCTATTGCTAGGTAACAAATTAACCCCAAACTTAGTGGCATTTATTATCTCACACAGGGTCTGTGTTTCAGGCATCTGGGAATGTCTTAGTTGGGTGATTCTGGCTCAGGGTCTCTCATGAGGTTGTGGTCATGGAACACTAGAAGGAGGCTGGAAGGTCTGGTTCAAGGAGGCCCACTCCCATGGCAAATTGGAGCTGCTGGTGGACATGGGTCCTTCCTTAGTTCCTCACTACATGGTTTTCTCCTCTGGGCGCCTTGAGTGTTTACTGACACCGTGGTTGGCTTCCCTGCCTGTGATCAGAGAGAGAGGGGCTGGGGAGAAAAATGGCAATGTCTTGTATGACTTGGCCTGGCAGGAGATATAATGTCATTTCCACAATATTCTATTGGTTACACAGTAGGCCCTATTCAAAGTGGAAGGGGACTACACAGGGCATGACTATCAGGAAGTGGGAATCATTGGAACCATCTTGGAGGCTGGCTACCACACCCCAGTAATTTTGTCCAATTGTATCTTTGGGACCCCAGCAGAAAGAGAAGTTTATTGTCTTCTCTTTAATTCATAGGGTTTGATGAGATCTAAGAGATAGGTCTTTAGCTATGGAATTTCAGGATTGGCCCTCTGAGAGCCCCTTTGCCCTCTCTGCCCCACTCTGACCATGTACAACTAGCAGGGGCCTTAATTCTTGGGCTTCTCATTCACCTTTGAAAAAATGCAGCAGCCTCACAATAAGTTCACGGCCATCTGTGGTTTTTAAACAAGAATTTGACTGAACATTGTAAAATAAGTCTTGATGCTGCCAGGCTGCCCTTAGCACCTTTGACTTTTTTGTAGGGCTGAAATTAAGGGCTGATTTCTTCCGAATGGAAGGTATTTCCCTCTCCCTTTGGAAACCCATTCTTTTAATAAGGCTCTGGAATGGCTTCAGTTATTTACTTGACACTCAGCTGCAAGATGATTATTAGATACATTCCATTTCAGTGACACACACATTTGAAAGGATTCATGCTTCTAATCATAAAAAGATAAAGTTGTTTTTTTTTTCTTTCTTAACATCTGGAGTCTGATGAATAATTACTATAATTAAACAAGAGGCCATTGTATATTTGGATATTTTTTAAGCTTCAAATGCCTCTCTGTGTGCGAGATTCATGTTGCATCCTCTTTGTTCTGAAGCATTCTACTGTGCAGTGCTCGCAATCTACTGAGCAGCCTTAGTGGCTGGCATTAAAAGTAGGTCATTGTGGCCTTATCTTCATCACTCCCTTCTTCTGCTTCCCCCAAAACCCTTACTAAATGAACCCATTTCTCCACTCAGGATTCCATACCCTGCCCTCCCACGCCTCTTAGCACTGGAGGGAAGGAGTTGGGCTGGTTATTGAGGGTGGATGTTAGCTCCTCTCTTCCTCCCCACCATCATCACTGATTCAATGACATCGTCTTGATAAGTAATGCCACGTCAGTGATTGTTAAGATTATTAGGCATGCATGTTAGATGGACAAATGTAAAATATGGGTTTAAAACAATCTATGGTTAGATTTATAGTGAAAGAGTGCCATCTTATATTTTTTTGGTGCCTATTCCTTCACTGAATGATGCCAGCCCGGTCACCACCCTGTCATCTGATCACACCCCCAGGTTTATTTCCCTTGATATTAGAACATGTTCACTCTTTTGCAGAATCCTGGTGTTTTGCTAGGCAGGCTGAACTTGGCACTGGGTCTACTACCCAAGAACTTTCACCTATAGATGGATTTGGTACACAGCCCTATGATGGAAGCCATGGAAATAAATTAAATTACCTAGAGCTCAAAGGGGCTTTGGGAAGGCCTGAAATCTTCATTTCTCTTTGAGTTTACCATTTGTTACAGTTCATAGATGTTAGTTATTTTGGGCATGCAAGAAATTACAAAAAATTTTGAATGCTCTTATGAAGAAATTGCTTCATATTTCATAATATTCCTTAAGTGCCTTGTTCACGGTAGGTGCTCAATAAATTTTTGCCAATTAATTAAAACAAATTCTCAAGAGTTTGTTGTTTGATATTTATATTTTTGCCTATTGGATCATGATCTCAGAGGCAAAATAACCAGAAGGAGGATGGTGTGAAGTAAAGCTGGGCCAAATTAATATAGAATGTCAGGAGATTGATCATTATAGAAAATTCTTCATAAGTCTATACTAGTATTTAAATAAGTGTTTACTATTCTATAGAATGTAATGTTGAACTTGTTATAAGAGAATGAATGATATAAGCATTTGATGAGCAAATATTCTGCCTATGGCATCTTGAATAATTTAGGGCACAATGACACCCAGGAATAATAGGCTAATGAGCATTTTCACCTCTTCTCATTCACTCTGAAGAGGTTTTATGAAAGTCACAAAATAGACATCAACATTAAAGATGTTGAAATGAAATGTACTTTAGTGTTTTGTGATTTTGTTTTTTGAAAAAGTAATCCAAGTGAAGTTAATTGATGCATACACTCAGTCTGATCAAAAGAAATCTGCTGGGATAATAAATATTTAGGTAGCTATTGCAAAGAAGAAAGTGTTTATTTTTAAGGCAGAAAGAAAAATGTTTTTCTATTAAATATATATATTAAAACTGCACATACATGCATATTAGATCCACACAGAGTTAGAGGTGTGGCTCATATATCATTTTGGAGAAAAATCAAAGCGAAAATTATCCTTTGTAAAGAGTTACTCGTGTCAAGTGGCAGAATCCCAAGTGAGTGGATTCATTTATTCCCACAATGTATCAGATGACCAGCTCTCATAAAAACTACTATTAACCTAAAAAATTAAGGTCAGTAAAAGCCTAGGTCTACTTCACAAATCTCAACAAGCTGAACCATTAGACCCAATGAGCTCATCAGAATAGATTAAAGATGAAACTTAAAGACATTATGAAGTTTGTGATTTTAATGTGTTTGAGTATATCAGAACAATCCTTTTAATAACATGATTTTATCATGGTACCTCATATGTTTCCCTTAAAACCAAGCATACAATCTAAAATAATTTAGCCCATTCTTGTTTCATAGCTTGTAGCTCCATCTTGCTTGACTTAATTTGGTAAACCTGGCTGAAAAGGTGCTATTCTGGTACAGCCCATCATGATGGCAAAGATGACATCAGCCACTCCCATTCTGAACTCCAAATTTCACTCTACCTGCCACTAGGATCATAATCATGTTCAGGGCTGAACTCTAGGCTTGAACCCCAGTCATACACCATACTCTGGCTTACAGCAGTACACACCTATTTCCTTTTATAAGGTCCTAGCCCAAAACAAACAACCTAGGTAGGATTTGTAACAAAGAAAACTAAAAACAGTCCATACCAACCAATCTAATTAGGTCTTCACAGTGAAACAGGACTTTAAAAAAGCACCTTCTTTCAGAATTAGTAATTGTACTTAAAATAGGAAAAAAGCCTGCAGCTCTTACCAAAAATGGGCCAACCCATGCCCAGCAATACACTTTACAAGAACAATTTGTAGCTTATAAGAATGAGCTACATGTTATCTCATTCAGCCTTCAACATAGTTCTATTTTCTGTGATTGCTTTTAGTTCACAAATGAGGAAATAGAAACACCTGATTTGAAATTCCCTGTATTTTCCATTGGTAGGGTCAATTCCAGATAGAGGAAAGTGCTCTCATATAGTCATAGAATTGCTAAAAGAACAGGCAATCCCTATAGGTGATGGTTTCACAGATCAAAATCACCTTTAATAATTTCTTTACCCGGAGCTGATGTTTTGATGGTCATTTTTTTTTTTTTGACCATGAGGTAATGAAAAAAAATTCTCAAAATATACCCTGAAAGCCAATTTCCTTTCTTCCTAGTTGGGAAAGTGTATAAGGTCAGGGGCAAGCCCCTCCAGACCCTAGGTATTGATGGGCACTATCATTCATGCCCAGGGCAGTTGAGCCCAAACATGCTATGAGAGAGACGCTAAGAATAAATGAGATAGAGATGCAGGGAAAGAAACAGCTAAATTAAAAGCATTTACTAACAACCAGCTCACACACTGAAAAAAATTAATTACACTTTTTATCTATGAAGAATGGGGACCTTCACCTTACATCCCGTTACAGTGAGTACCATAAGAGCAAAGCTCTCTGGTTACTTCTGTGAATGGATGACAGAGGATCAGAGCTTTGCCGTCATAATGATTTTATGACCAGACCTCAATGGAAACGGCTATGGTCTGCATGTTTGTTTCCATGTTTGAAATTCTAATGTCCTAATGATAGTAGTAAAAGGTGTGGTTTCTGGAGTTGCTTAGGTTATGAGGGTGGAGCTCTCATGAATAGAATTAGTGTCTTTATAAAAGGCTCCAGAGAGAGCCCGAGGTCCTTCAAACATGTGAGGACACATAGAAAGTGCTGGCTTAGGAACCAAGGAGAGGCTCCTCACTAAATGCAACCATCTTGGTGGCCTTGATCTTGGACTCCCCATCCTCTAGAACAGAGAGAAATAAATTTCTGTTATTAGCCATCCAGTCTGTGATATTCTGTTATAGTAACCCTAATGAATTAAGACAGGGATGGTGGGCATCCCCGCAAATTAATAATTTGATTGTTTTCAAATCAATCTATAGAAGTGTTTACATTTATTTTGAAGAGAGACTGAGCTCTATCTACGAGAAAGGTGGTGGAGGGACCTGGGGTCCCTTCTTTCATGTCTCAATCTAGTCAACTCTACCAGGCTTGAAAATTCCACTCAGCAGAACTGCGCTCATAGATACTTGGCCCACTCTTCTTGGAAGTCAGACTCAAATAACGCCTCTTGGGGTCTTAGCACCACCCCAAGTGTTTCATCCAAACGTATTACTTCTCTCTCTGTAAGATGCAATGTGGTAAGTGCAATTTTCTTCACCTCGTGACATTTCCACTCTTTCAGTACCTCTCAGAGAACGGTGCCCTTGGCAACAGCCTAGCCTGACTCATCTGCCCTTAATTCAGCCCTGTTTCTGACATGTTTTATTGAAAAGAGAATCTTGTACATCAGGTATTTTCTATTTTCAGTACCCAAAAGTCATGATTTAATTACATATGTATTTGTAAGGGTATACAAAAAAAAAAAAAAAAAACAATGAAAAGATTTTTACTACCTTATTTCTTCAATTTAGAAAAGAATAGTCTTCAATTTTCTCTCTTCTCTTTTCTTCAAATACTTTTTTACCTTCATTTAAATATCTGTCCCAGCTATGAAAGCTCAGATTAACCACTGTAATGCATACATACCCACATACTAAAATTTACAGGTTGGAATGGGAAGAATTTGGGGGATGAATTACTATTTTGGGGAAAGAAGACATAATTTACTTTCATTTCAAAATTCATTGTAAGGAGACAGGTAAACCTCAGATCCACTTCTGGACATACGATTTCTAGCTACATATTAACCTCAATAACATTTTAATGTTATTAACAAAAAAATTAAAAGATTCAGGTATTTGTAATGAAGGAATTTTGCCTATATTTATTTTATTTCCAAGGTTCCTGCATCAATTTAATTTAGTAACATTTCAAATTATTTGACAGAAATCCTTCCAACCTTTGTGTTACAGTAATATGAAAACTCTCATTTTTGGTGGCCAAAATATTTTTGTTAATTTCAGTTATGAAGACAGTCTACTTTATTCTAGTTTTAGATTAAAAAGTTTGGGAAAAGTATTAATATTTGTTAAACCTAATTTTTGGCTATGTAAGTTTTTAAGTTATTTATACTTTTAAGTATGTTAGACAGCTTTCATAATAAATTACATAATATTGGAAAAAGAAAACACAGAATAAGTTTTACTTAAAAATTACATTTTCTTTAGACATATAATAAGAACAAAATCCTCTCAGATTAAAAATCCTTAAATTTTACTTTAAATAAAAACAATTTTCAGATATCCTTTAATAATTTTATGTGACTCCTTTTCATATTTTTTATGAAGCTGATAAAATGCTTCATAAACTGATGTATCCATTTAGCCATATTAATAACTTACTGTAGCACTTTACTCCTGATATTTAGAGAGGCATCTATATAAAAACTTTACCAAACTTTGTCCGGGCCTGTCAGGGTCAGCAATGTTCAGTTTCTTTGTGGATCAGCCATTGCTGGGTCCTTGGCCCTGAGTTTGGAACTGGCCAAGGAAGCTGCTGCTGACAGGAGGCTGCTGGATGGGACAGGATCTGAGGTAGTCTGCCCAGTTAGGAAACCTCTGCAACAAGAAGGTTGATTATGGATTTATTGTGGGCCAGACACTGTCTAGGTGTTGGACACCAAGGTGTGTAGATACCAAAGCCCTTGATTTCAGGATATTAGTTTTTTTAGCAAACAAACAAACAAAAACCAGTGCTAACCATTGATATGAAGAAAACAAAACTGGATCTTGCCATAGTGGCTGACACGTAATGGAAGGGCTTGTATGCGTGTGTGTGTGTTTATGTTGGATAAACCAATCAGTGTCCATCATTGGAGTTGGGGATAGGGGTTAATCCCACACAGAATAAGGAAGAAGTGTTTTTCATTTTCTTTCCATTTCATTTATTATCATTGTTTACCTTCCCAAATAAACAAAGATATAGGAACTGGTCCAGGATTATTCGAAATACGGGGTCAGGTTGTGGAGTGGGGAGTGGAATGGGGGAAAGAAGAGGGAAATATAGTCAGTCTTCACACTGTGCTAATTTTCATTCTTGTTACAAATTAATTTTTTAATTTCTGTTATATACATTTTTAAGTTATCAAAGTGAATCTTATAGCCAAAGTGCCTATGGTAGCAAGCATAAATATATGCCCCCTGATGATTAGAGTTTTCATCTAATTGGGGTGTTCTGTATTGTTAACCAATAAAAATGAGAATAAATGTGGGAATGGGAATCATTAAAAAGGATTTTTAAAAAGGCTTAATCTTTGAAAAGTGGTTAAGTTACAGTAGCTACCTAAAATAGGAATTATTTTTTTTACCTTTTAGCTCTTTGGTGAAACTAGTTCATCTAGCAGGAGTGTCTATGTTTAGCCTTATTATTGCAGCGAGACATGTGTGTGGCATAGAGTACCATGCCATGGGCCCCACCATGGCAAGAGACATTAATGAGGGGCAGTGTCTACACTACAGGTCACTACTGCAATTAGCCTTGTTCTCATCAGGCCCTATTTGGAAAGGATTAATGTTTTAATGTTTATAAATGGTCACCATGATTTTATTGTGGGCTCCGGGCCATGAGTTATCACATCAGGGTTTCACCAGAAAATGTTTTTGTTCCACTAACCTCAGGGGACCAGGTGGAGTGATCAGTACTCGTGGCTCTAGACTCACATGGCGTGGGGAAGGTCTGTTACTGGCAGGGCTGGATCATCCAGTCAAAGTGCTTTTACAACACACAGAGGACAAGTCAAGCAAGGAGCCACCTCCTCTGAGGCCCATAGAAAGTTCTGTTTTAATGTCTTCCACAGCAGGGCAAGTGGAGACAATGAGGAACCGAGGTGTGGGTAGAAGAAATGTGATAAGCAGCTCTATTTTGTTTACATCTCTGGCGGCTTGGGAACGTGGAGTTTTTCTGAGACTCAAACAAAGAAACTAAGAAACCACATCAGCCTTAGAGGTTGACTTTAGTCATGTTAGAAGGTTCACATAGTTTAATCTGAAAACTCAACAGTCCTTGTACATTTTTAAAAGCAAAATTCTCCTTACACCCTGTGTCCTTAATAGCAATCTGATAAAGGCTCTCCTACTCCAGAATTCAAGTGCAATTTTAAAAAGGAAATAACCTAATCTGGGATTATAAGTAAAATCTAAATAAACACACCTAAGCAACTCACCGAGATTTAAATACTTGTCTTATGTTCGCCCAGTTAATGATAAAAGAATAAATGTACCAGGGACACAGCCCTGAGACAAATTAGGAAATCAAGGAAGTTTGCTTTTGGCATCTTCAGATTTCACTGTGGGTGCTTTTTGTTTCCTTCTTGACAATCCCATCAGCACACTTCTCTCTCCTGGCTCCTTGCCTCCCAGATAAACATGCACACATTTTATCCAACCCCTTAGCATCTGTTCAGTTCCTGTTCTCAATTTGCTGCTCCCAACTCTGCTTAGTCATTAAGAATAATTCACCCCTGAACAGATAACAATACATACAGAGACTCCTCCAAGGTGTGAAGTTCAAGACTTGAGAAGGAGGAGAGTACAGTGGAATGGGCAGGTGGTGGATGGGTTTGGAACTTCAGGGCAGGAGGTTCTACCTGCTGCCTTCTCAAATCCATCAGCCCTGTCCTGGTTTATCACCTTGTCACTGCCAATAGCTGCCATGAGCGGCTGTCCAGAGGCCGGTGACCGATCTGCCTCATCTGGTAAGAGCACAATGATAATACCAACATGGACCAGTGAAGCAACGTCCTCCACAACTAGACCAAAGAACAAAAAGACAACAACTTGTCTGTTCCCCTTCCCCAATTCCCCAACGCTGTTCCCCTTCCCCAATTCCCAATAAAAATCTTAAAAAAAAAAAAAATCTAACAGTAATTTAAAAATCAGCGCTGGCTATTCCAGGTGTGGTTCCCAGAGCAGTGGCATTACCTGGCAGCTGGTTGGAAATGCAGAGCCTTGGACTCAGACCACACCCACTGAATCAGCATATGAGGAGATTCCCAGGTGATCATATACATGTTTAAGCCTGAGAAGTACTGCTCTGGCCCTCAATACTTACCCATTAAGGATTTGAATAATGGACTCTTTCTTAATAATGATATGCCACTGTGACATGGATACTGCTTTTCAGAGTTAACCTTGAAAGAATGATTTGGGAAAGAAATATTAACACTGAGTGTTCATGTTGAAGTGAGTTCTCATGTGGAAGTGGTGTGCCATTACCTAAGTGTTATGGTAACAAATTTGGAGGAAAAACGGTGGGATAGGACAATAAGACAGATTTGTTTCCAGCCAGAAAGTTTTTCAGTGTTTGGAGGAGGGGAATCTGGGAGTGTTGTAAGGTATAAACCAAAGGAATGATAAAAGAAATTAGAATTATTTAGAAATTTAGTTATGGAGTATGTATCCTCTTCATGGTGTTAGAGAAGTCCAAGTTACTAATGTAAGTTATTTTAAAAGTAGCTTTTGATTTGTGGACCATGGTTTTCTTCTTTTCTATTCTCTTCTCTTTTTTTTTTTCCCCCAAAGGAAAAACTAGACCTATAGAATGTAAAATGTCATAAAATCAGGTGGAGCTGCATGCTTAGGAAAAAGGAGTTATATAGAAACTTCTCAATTTTTCCCCCATTCCCCGCTGTTCTAAGTCAAAGGCAGGTTATACTGTAGGGTCCAGCCCATCTTCTGAGCAGAAAAACCACATGTGCCACCTTTCTTTTAGCCTAGCAGCACAGAAAACCAAGTCTCAAGTGCTATATAGGACTCCACAAAAAAGAATGGGGTAATTTGTAGTATAGCAGCCTCTCATCCTACAGAGGTGAATAGGGTTCCATCACTGGACTCAGAACTTTTGTTTCCTTTTACCAACCTTTCACTAAACCCAAGCATGCATTCATAGGGTTAGCATCTGCACAATGTGGTTCTTAGAAGAATGAAAAAATCATTTAAAAATACCAAATGTCCAAAGACTTCTGAGAAAGCATCTTCTTTCTCTAAGAGAAAAATCCCTCCTCTAATTCAAAAGTGTGGATTTATACATGTGAAAATATGTATTTGGACAGAGATTGTGATGGTTTATTCACATATGAAATTAACCTTGTGATATTTTGTCTTTATGCTTCTTTATCACATCAAAGGTTTTCTTGCAAAATTGGACCTTTGTTCTTTTCCAGTCAATCTATGTCACAGGATGGGCCAGGATTAGATACATATGTAATTTTTTAGCATCTCTTTCATTTCAAATTTTAACACATATTTGGAATTTGCTACTGTAATCTGGACTGCGCTTATCATGATAGTGGCTGAAACTGGAAGCCATTTAAATAAAAACCCTGATGTCATCCATACTTGCTATTTATGTAGACTTCTTGATGAGAACAAAAGGTAAAGAATTCACAAGCACCACCATCTAAGCACCTGTTTCAAATTAAACGTCAGCCTTCAGCTTGTAAAATAATGTCTTTACAATTAAGCAAATAGCCACAGAAGACACATGTCAGTTGCCCCTTTCTTCCTGGAGAGGTCTGCAGGATGACTGCACCCTAAGAACTTTTTGGAATTGAATTTGAGAGGTGGAAAAAAAGAGAAAAGCAGTCTTTTTTATTCCAAATCCTGGAGGTAAAGTGTAGAGAAGAGATATCCACATTTCAAGATGAGAGAAAGTGGTCGGATAAACAAAGCAGGACTACCCACTCCAGGAGATGACATAGAAATACTTGCCAAATCCTGAGTTCAGAATTTTGTTTTCTTTTTGAGATGACTAAAAAAGTACCAGAAAGTCAAATACAGTGTTCTTCCACACCTGAGCCAGCAGAAGCACTTGACTGCCGCGGGAGCCGCCCCACCCCCTGTGGAAAGGCAGGTTCACCTCGGAAAGCCTCACCCCACCATCTTTCCTCCTTCCTAAGCTGGACCATGTTTTTTGATGGCAGCATCCAGCCTGGATCTGACTACATAAGTAATAGCTTCAATAGGGTTATGAAAGATTACACTTTGGAAAACGCCATTATCAGATTCAAGACTGTTATTGTTTAAACTGTGAAATATACCACCAGGGAACATTATGTTTTAGGTCATGCTTATCTGCTGACAGCAAACTAGACAGTGATGAAAATTGTAGGGTCTGGGACCATGCTTTCACTGACTGCATCACCCTTGGCTTAGTATTTGCTGGAATCTAAAGATAAATGCATTTGTCCTTTGATCGTTTGCTGGTTGTGTTACATTATCCCAGCATCTCTGGGACAAATTTTACGTGTATTTCATAAAGCATATGATAGTAAAGTGTGGAACAGGACTTAACCTATTCTGTTCATCATTAATCATATTTTAGTATTTCAAAAAGAGTGATTTACAATGTGCAAATGTAAATTATTACAAATATGACTTTTTAAAAGCATCCCTAATTTAAAAAAAAACTATGTAAAAATACAACAGTTGAATAGCTAGCTATCTGAAACTGTGTTATTTGGTAGAGAAATGTCAGGATCCAGAAATAAGGAATTTCCCTTTAAAAATATTAATCTACTCCTATAGCCTATTGTATATTTCAAAGATGGTCACAAGTACCATTTTATGTCTCACATGATTTTACAATGTGATTTTGACATTCTAACAAAAGTCTATGCCACTTCCTCTTCAATGGAATGTGTAGAAGTGATCTATATGAATTCTGAGACTGGATCATACAAGGCAATTTAAATTCTGTCTTGCTTGCTGGAATAGTTGCTCTTTCAGCTTTCAGCTTCTAAGTTAGTAGTCCTACTGTGAGAACTTCCAAATCAGCCCACATAGAGAGTACATGGAAGAGCACCAAGACTACAGAGAGAGAGAGAGAGAGAGAGAGAGAGAGAGAGAGAGAGAGAGGCAGAGAGGCAGGCTCTGGGTAGTTCAGCCCTCCACTCTTCCAAACGTATCACATGAGGCTTGCCAAAACCACCCAGTTGAACTCTTGACCCACAGAAATGACAAGAAAAGATAAAATAATTGTATTTCTTTGAAGCTACTAACTTATTGGCTACAAATATTTTACTGGTTCCTGGCCAACAACATTTTGTGTTTTCATGCCAGTTTTCTGTGGTGATGTCTAAATCTGAGCTATAATTACTGCTGTCGCAGTGGGGATGATGTTGTCTAAGTGGTAAGGAAGATCTTGAAAGAAGGGCGAGAATTAGAAAAATGAGGGATAGTGGAAGTGGGCTGTGGGAATCCTATCAGAGTAAGGGAGAACAGCTTGAGCACACTGGCAGAAGAGAAAATGGAAATCACTTACGCAGGAATTACTTTTGTTGGCCCAGATAGAGAGCAAGGAGGATTAGGTAACAGAAAAAAGTTGGGGCCAGAATATCGGGGTTATTAAATGGCACGTTGAGTTTTGGCTTTCATCTGTGGACAAAGAAAACTGATTGACACTTAATTTTGTATTGTGGGGGATGGGAGTAGGGAGGATGTTGGTGCTTACCTAATTGCTATGTAGCACAGTTTCAATTGTGCATAATATGAAATGTGTCTGATAAACTTCATCGTGAATCTCCTCTGAATACAATGCCAAAATCTGTTCTTTCATGCTTGATCTTCATAATTTGTTTCTCATGTGGCAAGAGCGCGTGCTCACACTTTATAAAAACATGGAATATTGCTCACAGCTGTATTTGGACCACTCTTACACTCAAGAGATTTCATTCCTTTTTTCTGTTTTTATAACCATCTTTGTCACTTTCACTTCTTTCCTTTTTCCTCTTTTTGATTCAGCTGCAGCCGTATCCAATAAAACACAGTGACAGATAGATGGATCTAACAGAAAATCTGCTGATTGTTCTCTCTGTAAACCTCAAATGTAAACAATAGAAGGACATTTGTTTCTCTGTCATTTTTTTTTTTCTAGTATATAAAGATGAAGAACCAAATCAATGTTGGGGAAAAAAGAAAAAAAAGAATATGTTATGGTTGTCTCCTGGTTGGATTTTTGGTAGTCACTCTCCCTTAAATGGGCTTTTACATTTTGCCTGGGGACAAAAGAATTTCTATTCTTGTAATTTTCAATTTCCTCGCTGAGAGACTCTACAGAAAGAAGCCCCAATCCTACTTATTGAAATTGTGTGTGTGTGTGTGTGTGTGTGTGTGTGTGTATGTGTATGTGTTTGCTCTGATTCTATGAAGTACTGTAGTTAGAATATGGCATTAAAATAACATCTCAAAAATTATATGTGGAATATTCAAGAGTATGCTAAGTTTTTGGTTTAATAAAAATCTAAATGTGAATTATTTTATTTTGAAAAGAGCAGGGTATTAACAAAATGAAGTTCACCATTCCTTTCCCATGTCTGTTTTTAAATCTCTCACCACCCCCCAACCAGTAATTGGAATGGACATTGAAAAATCTTTGCGTTCACTACACAATGAATTGTTTCTCAGTTTAGTTTTGGTTGTACAAATATACCCTTCGCCTTGGTAAAGATCAGTTAGCTGTTCCTGGATGCCAGTATTTCTTTCACTTCGGAATATAACCTCTGTATTTATACTTTTCACAGCTGGAAAATGCATTCCTTGGTCAATAATGTAAGGCACAGAAATTATGCCTTTGTGGTCAATAGCAGGTGAGAGACTCTGGTCCCTTGTGGAGTCAGATGGACAAGGATCCAAATAGCAATACAGATGGATAATTTAGGCACCATGGAGTCCCTTGGGGTTTGTACTGCTGGAAAACATTTTCAGCCCCAAGTAATAAAAATGACAGACAGTCACTCAGCCTACATGGAATTGTATCCTGTCATCTTTAGTCAGGAAAATCTCCCTCTGAAGTCAGTGGGGGGGGGCGGTTTATACTAAGAATGGGCTTTAGAATATGCCACTTTAAGTAAAGACAATGGAATTAATGTTTAGAAGAGCAATTCAGAACACATCTCAGTGACATGTATGAGGAAATTATGTAAATCTTTATAATTTCTCTTATAAGTGCATCATCATATTAGTAGGTATCATGGTAGCCACCAATTTGTCTGCAAGGATAGATTGAACTGGCTTATTCATAATATTCCACAGGGAAAATTGCATTTCTTCCTAAAAAGTCTATTAAGAACTTCATTCTGTCATCAAATTCTAGCTAGTTGATATCAGTATGAAGTGCCAGATAAGGATTTAAAAATAATGTCCTTTACTTAATTCTGAGGATTTCTGCATAGAGTTAATATTGGAATGAACATGGTAGCTGGAACTCAAATGTTATTCCCATGAAGGATAATAGAGAAAACGACCCTAATCAGAGGAAGAGTTGTTGGAGAGAAGCAGCACCCGACCAGGTTCCTGATCTGTGGTCCAAACATGGGAAAAGACCTTCTTCCTTTCCCGGACACACAGGCATGATAGATAGCATCCTTTAGATGGTGATGGTGCCAGCTGTAAATAATCTTATGTGACATTATTGCTTATCATCCTCAAAATATAGTTATTCTTGAAGTTAAACTTCTCTTTAAGTTTCCATTGTTTTCTTTTGGTAGCTTTTTAAGATAAGGGCAGAGGGTTGATTGCAACTCCCTCAGCAATTTTAATTTCTGAGACTCTAATCATATATATCATCAGATATCAAATACATATGTATTATGCCATATGGTATATGATATATATAATATTTATTTAAACCCCACAATGTCCAACAGATTCATACCTTAGAATTAATGTTTGGTTTTTTTAAAAAAAAATATTTGGAGGCAGTGGGATTGAGAAAGAATAGGTAAGATGCATGGGCTATGGGAAAGGGGCAGGGACTTGATTTGATGCTTTAGGTTTAGCGTTAAATGTTGGTGAGATACAAAAAGAAAAGTAAAATTGATGTATACAATCGCTGAGAAATGTAGCCCAGGTGCAATGGTCCGGTTGTAGAACTTCTATCATACTAGTGTTGCTTTATTCCTTCCTCATAATTCTCTTCTACTTCTCCTCTTCTATTTCTCCCCTTGGAATATTTTCTTTTTTCATCCATATGTGTTTGGCCTATTTTCCATTAGAGTTTAGTTGGATGATAGGCACAGGCACACTCCGCCACACACTTAAACAGAACATTGTTTAATGTATAGATGAACCAGAATAGCTGAACCATGGAAGATAGTCCATGTGACAGTTCTCACTCTGTTGTCTCTTCACTCTGTTGAACGGCTGGTATCTCCCTTCATCGCTCCTTTCTGACCTGCAGACAGTATCATCACAGGTTTCTAACATCAGTTCAACTAATGTTTCTCTCAGATTTTTCTGTTTCCCTTTGTCATCCTCATTCTTGTCCTGCAAAGTTTTTTGCATACGTGCCAACATCCCACTAATCTCCCCAGAAAGTTTTGTTGACATGGTAGGTACTGTCTTGTCAGCATCAGATTACTGTTGTAGTGGATTTGCATACACAAGAGGCAGTGAGTAAATGAACATAGATTGTTGGCTGAGGTGCCATCCAATAGGTTGCAGCCACAGATACTGATCTCAATTGAAACTATGAGGTCTGGGGATTAAAAATCAAAACAGATCTCTCTGAACATCTTCCACTTGCTGCCTGATGGCAATTTGTCCAGTTTTCTTTTGAAAAAAACAAATGACTCCCAGATAAATGTCTTGACATTATTTCCTAATACACCTCTGCTCCCGGTGGCTTACATTCCTGTCAGAATCCAAGTGTAAAAACAAAGTGAATAAAAGAGATACCTCTGCCTCAGTTCTTTGCTTTGAGAAGTAGAACGAGACAGGCCCGGACACTAGATACGACTGTACTCAGGGCCACTGGGTGCTTCTTTCCCTGCCAGCACACTGTAATTAAAGAAGAGAGACATCAACGCGGAACCAGATCCCAGGCGCCGTCCAGTTGAAAAGGTCACCGCCGCAAATGAGCAATTAGTGCTCCCTGCTGTTGCTGAAGCTTTGGCTGCAGAAAGAGCTGCAGCAACACAATGCCGGGATAAACCAGCTTTGTAATCTGCTTGTCACAAGTCCCGTTGTCTGGGGTCTGCCCAGACTCATGCTGTCCAGATTGGGACAAGTCAGATGTTAAAAATGAGACGGTCAACAGAACAGAGCAAAGCGAGACTTCATTTGTTGGCAGTGAGGATGTGGTGGACCAAGAACGGGGGCTGTGGCTTTGAAGCCTCATTATAAACTTTTAATATTTGGGAGCTGCTTTCCCTGGCAGCTTCAGAGCTCGACATCAAAGCTTTGTTGCCTATTAAAATACAGATTTGCAAAAATGGATACGAATGCCAGGATTAAACTGATTGTGTTATAAGCACATTCTCTAAGAATGAGCCGCTTTATTAGAGATTGTTCTTAAGATGGTTTCATTTAAAACCCCAAACCTCTGCTTTGCCTTAATAGGAGTGGAAGGTTGATTGAAGGAAGGCCAGTAACTTGGAATGGGTGTGGAAGGAGAAATGGGGAGTCCCCCCACATTCTCCCTGCAGCTGAACCTGTCTAATCCCCCATCTTCCGAACCCCAGAATGGTGCAAACAGAGAGGGCTTTTGTGAGTCTCTCAGGAGCCAGGGGTTGGACCCTGGAGGCAGGTGACCCTGTCTCCAAGGTAGCCTGATATAAACTTCATTTCTTTGTCCACTTCAGTCAAATCCAGAGAATGAATGAAGACAGTTCTCATCTTCTCAGCCCCAAAGGCAAGATTTTGTTTGATGTTACAGACAAAGCCCTGAAATTGCATTTGACAAAAGAGGCCCCAAATAGCAAATCATCTAAGGTTTTGACACATGAATTGGGATTTTCCCCTTTGTGTTGTAAGGTAAGCTTTCAAATTGTAAAGTAGAATGATCACGCTCTTTGTGTTTTATAAAGAGAAGGGAGGCAGCAGCTTCACCCCATCCTCTCCTCCTTAGAGTGTCTCCTTGAACTCATAATAAGCCCTATTTTTTGATAGGCTTAGACTCTGGATTTTGCAGTGTTAGGTCATGGGTCTTCTGATGCTCAGAACTGTGAACACGTGCTTATAAGATTAATTTAGAAATCCTTCATAGTCATACATTAGGTAATCTCAAGAAAGAGCATTTTAATTGTTCTCTCTTCTATTTTGCTACATAAACTTGTATGAAATCCTGCCCTGACTCTGTCCATCTTTGTGTGTGAGTGTGTGTGTGTGTGTGTGTGTGTGTGTGTGTGTGTAAATCTGTGTAATATCTACTCACTCATAAATTGAGTTCTCTCTCTTGTCTGTATTGGTATGGTGAGGTCTTTGATTGGCAGGATTGTTTTATTTCCCTAAAATTGGTCAAGACAGTGAGAGGTACAGAGCCAGCCAAGAGGCAAGAGATGAACAGAATGATAACTCAGGGCAGTCCAGGTGCTAGAGCATGAGGGAGTGTGGGGCTAAGAAGTCAACTTAGCGATAGATGGGGAGTTTTGCAGCCTCTCTGCCTCTTTGGGAAGGACCCAAGTCCTTCTGCCCTTCTCCTATGGGGGTGAAGTTAGAGGGCTCTACCATGCACTCTGCATTTAACTCTTTCAGGAATAGATTCTTCTCAGTTTGGTTTTTCCAGTTGCATTTATCTTTTCTTCTTATGCAACTTACCTGAGCCTCATGGAGGTTGAGACAGCCATTGGTGCTAAAAGCTGCTTTTCTTTACAGAGGCTCAGCTTATTTCATGAAGGCATTTTGTTGTCAAGCTTGGAGTTGATAGCATGGAGTTGCTATCACTCTTTCAACAGAAACTGAGTTTATAAGCTTGCAATTCATGTTTAATAATTATTATTTACACAGAGCTTTACACAGCTCAAAACATTCTAGAAAAAGAAAGGAGAAATTAAGGAGAGAGAGAGAGAGAGAGAGAGAGAGAGATCTTTCTTCCGAATTAATCATGAAAATTTTTAGATTATTCCTAAGGCATATTCTTATTGTGTTTTATTCAGAAATATTATTTTGATTATTTTAGAAGTAACATTATTTGATGTTTTATTGAGTCCAGGTGTTCTGACACTTAGGGGTTCTGGCCATAGCATTCAGAAATTTATTAATGTGTGTATGTCATGTATAGATGGAAGATACCCAGGGGAAAAGTAGGTAACTTTTTGAGGTGGCCTAAGCCACTAGCTTAAATACCATCTCTAGCTAAAGACAAAAGAAAGATGTCTCTGTGTGTGTGGTGTCAGTTATGGGAGGCTACCAGGAAAAACAAGTAAAGTTTGTTATGTGGATTTAAGTAGGTGCCATCACTATTGATAATATTTTCCTGTGATTTAGACACCCTGTTGCTTACAAATGGAGATTTCCTTTATAAATGTAAAGATTCCTTGCAAAAGGATAACTTCTACTCTATTTTCAGATCTTCTCCTCAAAATATTTCTCAAAATATATTTCTCAAATTAATTACCTCAAAATAATCCTTAAGCCAAAGAGCATATTTTGGGGTGGCACATTCTGCTATACTTCATATTTAATAGGCTGCCTTTCTGCTCAGGACTCAAGCTCTTTCTCCTTTTCCTCATGTTGTTTATTTCTTTTCTTTCAGTATATTTTTAATATTTAAATTCATAATAATGCAAGGAAGTCTTCTTATGGTAAGATTACTGATAATGGCAAAAATTCCCCTGACTCATCTCTAAGCTAAATTCCCTCTGCACTCATAACCACTATTCCAGATTGGTGTATATCCTTCAGGGTCATTTTCTTTGCATATACATGGTGCCAAAAGAATGTATACATATTTTAAGAAAGTAAAATTGTATTAAAATTGTAATACTCAGGGCTGGCCGAGTAACTCAGTTGGTTAAGAGCTCTCTCAAGAGTACGAGCTGAGCTCTGAGCAACAGCAGTTCAATGCCCAGCCTGAGCTGAGCTGCCGCTGAGCTGCCAACAGGTGGCAGGATGGCTCAGCTAAAAAAAAATAATAATAATAATAAAAAAATGATAATACTCAATATATGCCAATAACAAAACATGAATGCAAGTCACGTTTGACTTCTGCAATTACAAGAGGTGCTCAGAGTGGTTACCATCAGTGTCCAGACACTTCTGATTACAGCGAATGTTGCTTGAGCAATGTTGACCAGCGTTCCACTTGTATACATTTTTTTGGCATCCCCCCACCCCCCCGCCGCTGCCCCGTATGCATGTGTGATGGTGTGTGTTCACAAAGAGAATACTTAATTTGCTTGTGAATTTTTAAAAGAATACTAATGATAGCTAACATTTCTTGAGTATTTATTTGTGCCAGGCGCTGCTGTAAACATGTTAAATTTCATCCCCACAACAATGCTGTAAGGTGAAGTATTATTTGTAACTACTTTTTACTTTTGAGAAAACTAGGAACACAGAAAAGTTAAATAACTTTCCTAAGATCATACAGTCAGGAAGTGTCAAGATTTATATCCAGGTCTGTATTTGTAACCTCTATGCTCTATTTTTCTCTGAATTAAATACCATCCTTAAGTAGAAATTGTAAATCTGTATTAGCAATAATATGTCTGGGAGCTTTTTGTATACCAGTGCGTTCTAGATTACTTTTTTCTTCTTAATTGTTGTATGGTTCTCCATTTTATAGGTGGGACATATTTTATTTAGCCATTCCTCATTGCTCAACATCTTGGTTGTTAGTACTTTTTCACCATAAATTATTTGCTGCAAATCCTTGTATTTGTATTTTCATGAATATATATGCATGTATTTCTCAATGACAGAGAAGTGGGAATTTTTATACTGATATGATATAATATATATTGCCAAGTTGCCTTCAAAAGTTTGCACTCATTACCATTTCAAACCTGTATTGTATGAGAGTACATACTTTCCTTTTGTCTTGTCTACACTTGATGTTATTGACGTTTGAAATGTTTGCCAGTTGGATGAGAAAAAAACATGATCTCCCATTGTTTAAATCTGCATTTTTCATATCTGTATTAGTCATATTTCACCCACTTCAATCTTATCTTTATGTTTTGCTGTTGTGAGCAGCCACTCTAAAATTTTATTGCCATCAGGTTTTCCCCAGGCCATCCCATCTGGGGCTGCAGATGGAGTCACTTTACCAGCAGTAATCCATGCCCAGCGCAATGCCTAGAACATAGTCAGTATTCAATAAGTAATGACTGACTGAATAGATCATCCAAATTTCACCGACTTCTGAGTCTACCTTCTTCTGTAGGACCTTTAATCTCCTAAACATGAACTCTCCCAAATATAACTGGGAGTCCTAGGGTCCGTGTCACACATGCTCACAAACATGCTCGTTTAGCTGACCATGCCAGAGCTCTGTTGAGCATCCTAACTTCTAATCATCATTATCATTTTGTGCAGCTCTCCAACTCCAGTCCCATGGTGTCTCTGGCTCCTCTACAGAGCACTGTTCCCTGCCAGTGGCATTACTGATCACCAGGACTGCCATAGTGCATGCTCTGACTGTGGGGCCAGGACTGTCCCGTGGTCCCAGGCAAAGCACCCCACAAAAGGATAGGCTTATTCTTCATGTTTCATTTTGTTAGAGGACCCTTAGAGCAGTGCCTCCCTCATGCATCCTACTTATTTAAAAGTTTAGAGAAACAGTTTTTTTCACTGTTTACCTACAGTTTCTCTTTCTTGAATGAGGTAAAGTTAAATGTCTAGTTTATTTTTCTCTTGGGATAATTTTTTTTTCCACCCTCATTGTAACCCCAGCTCCATGCAAATAAGCCTTCACCCACTCTGTTTTCCAATTCATCAAACAATTCCAGACATGCCTGAATGCCAGGATGAGGCCGTGGGGGGCTCTTTAGTCTTGCCATCTCCTCAATTCCATGAAATTTTATGCTTTGAATAGTTAGAAAATATAATTAGTTATAAAATTTATTGTTTAATTAGAGGCAAAGGACTAGGGCCCAAAGCAATAATTTTGGAATTTTTGTATAAGGAAGTTTTTGATAATTGTGTTTAAAAGAAGATCTTTCTACATGAAAGATTTCTTCAGTTCTGCAAACATGTACTTGATGCCTACTATACAGTGGCACTGGAACATAAACACACAGCCATGCCTTCCAGGGATGTATGGGGATGATGATGAAGTAAGAAAAAGAAAATGAGTGTAACCAAGCTTAGCACATTCTCTGATGGTCCAGAGAGGATTCAGAGGGGCCACAGAGCAGAGTGTGGTGAATTCTATCCTAGGGGGTCAGGAGACGCTCATTGTCAAGGTGATGCTTCAGTGAAAAGGATCCAATTTTTTAAAACGTGGGTGGCTGAAGTTAAGATGATTTTGCTGTTGTCAAACTTCAGCCGTGATGATTGACAGTAGCTCAAAAAGGATCTAACCCCTAATTGACATTTAGCCTGGAACTAAAGCCAACCAGTCCCGATAAATGTGAGGACATTTTCAAAGTCTAAAAACACAAGCTTTGTGAGTATTATTCTAAAAATGCTCTGTTGTGATAACATTATTGTGATAACACTAAATAAGACAAATGTTAGAAAGCCCCTGAGAACCTTGTAATCACAGGTTACTTTGAGAGAAATCTGATCATCACAGTAAAGAAGCAATCAATCCCATTTGCCTAGTACAGGAATTGGTCTATGTCTTTATATTTTTAGTCTATATCTATAAATTGATATGTTCTATGTGACTTAGAGTCTATGTTTTTATAAATGAGCTTTTAAAGCAATAGAAAACAATTTAGATGAATTCAAGCATTTCTGTTGCTTTTTGTCTTCACATTCCTAATAAATTGTTTTTTGTTTTTTTTTTTAAAAAGATACTTATAAATGGAAGATGAAAAGCAGGAGAATGCCAACATCTTTGTGATGGTTCCTGTTTTATTTTCAAAGTCAGAGGATAACATATAGTTACATTCCCCTGGAATTTTTTTTCTTTAAAAAAAAACCTTAAAACTTACATTGTCCTCTCTCTCTTTCTCTTTTTTTTTTCTGTTCTCTCATTTTAGATGTTCCTAAATAAACCTAGGAAAAAGGATGGTGGAGATGAGAGTTTGAGATGAGTGAGCATTAGCCCCTTGAGAGACATGTGTTTACGGACCATGTTCATTTATTCATACAGCAAAAACAATCAACATGTTTGTGCTGGGCAGTGTGCAAGAGGGAGGGCATAAAAAGATAACGTAATGCTTTTCTCTTTAAAGAATGTATAGTCTACTCCAGTAGACATGGACCTAAATGTATAATTAGAATGCAATAGAAACGGCACTGTTTCTAGCCAGTCTTTTATTAAATTAGGACTACAGACAAAATTGTGTGCTATAGGAACTTAAAGGTGGGAATTATTTACTTTGCATTGGGTGGGTTGGAGGAACAAGGAGACTTCACAGAGAAGGTGATGTTTTATGGATAAAGAAGTATATGAGCTTTTAATTTTCCCTTAAAAAAAAAGGCAATTATAGGGGCTGGCCAAGTGGCGCATTGGTTAAGAGCTGGTTTGGGATGCCAGCGGCCCCGGTTTGGATCCCACATATGAGGGCCAGTGACACTGCCCTCTAGAGCTAAGATGGTGAACAACAGCTCCACCTAGAGCTGGGCTGCTGTGAGTCCCCGGGGATGGCATAGCTGCAACCCCTGCTACAGTGGGCTGCCATAGGCTACAGTGAGTGGCCGGCAGCCAGTGTGAGTGGCTGGCAGCCAGCGTGAGCTGCCAATAGACACAGTGACCGACCATCCAGAGGCTGGTGACCAATCTGCCTCATGCAGGAAGAGCGCAATAATGATACCAACATGGACCAGTGAAGCAATGTCCTCCACAACCAGAATGAAGAACAAAAAAGACCTCAACTTGTCTGTTCCCCTTCCCCGATTCCCCAATGCTGTTCCCTTCCCCCAATTCCCCAATAAAATCTTAAAAAAAAAAAAGACAATTATAGGGGCCAGCTGAGTGGAACATTGGTTAAGAGTTGGCTTGGGACACCAGCTCTGAGCAGCAGGGCCCCTGTTTGGATCTCACGTGAAGGCCAGTAACACTGCACCCTCTACAGCTAAGATGGTGAACAACAGTTCAACCTGGAGCTGGGCTGCCATGAGCCACCGTGAGTGGCCGTCCAATGGCTGGCGAGTCACTGCCTCACCCGGAAAGAGTGCAATGATAATACCAACATGGGCCAGTGAAGCCACGTCCTCCACGACTAGACTGAAGAACAAAAAGACGGCAATTTTTCTGTTCTCCTTCCCCGATTCCCCGACACCATTCCCCTCCCCCAAATCCCCAATAAAATCTTAAAAAAAAAAAAAAATACAGAAAAAAAAGGCAATTATAAAACCCAGGAAAGGATAATGCAAACAAATACAACAAAAGTGTTACAAAAGAATAATGATCTGAATAAGAGGCAAACTCAAGTATGAGATGAAGTCTTGTAATTAATAATGATTTTTAAGCAAAGGTCATTCATGCGACTGCATGTTTAGTGCACTTGATCCATCTCCTCTGAATGACACAAAGGTCATGACTTTGGACCTGTGAAGAAAGAGAGAAAATCCTGGCACCCTGCTTAGCTCTGCAGTGAGCTATTTTACATGTCATATTAACCCAATCACTTTGATTAGTTTTCAGTCTTCACTTCGCTAAATCCTCATCTTCAAGTTGAAAAAAAATGCCCAAAGAAAATCAATAATTTCAGTATAACATATTATTGAAAGTTAACTAAATCATTAAAAAACAATAAAATTAAGGTGGTTGTTTCTGGGAAGCAGGACCCTGGGGTAGAAAGGAATGGGGATGAGGACAGTTTTTAAAAATTTAAAACTACTTTGTAGTATTTGACTTTTTTAAAAAACAATCTGTATGTATTACTGTAGATTTTATAAGAGGATGAAAACCCCAAGATAGTTTATTAAATTAGTTCAATGCATAGAATCAATATTATTCAAATGACCACCTTTACCTTTATGAAATCTAGAAATATAATGAGTACTTTCATTTCCATTTTTTTGTTTCTGATAATACTGTATGCAGTCCTTGTCATCTTCACTCACAGTGGGACATTTACTGTGCCATGTGATTTTGTGTATTTAGTGTTTTAGAGTTATATCATACTCCTTCAGTCTCTCCCATTTCCTTTTTTTCCCATACCAAACTAAAATAGGTAGAAGGAAAGAAATTGAAGAAATATGGTTCAGTAGCACTTGTCCAGAAGGTAAATGGTTACAAGAGCTTTTGCCACTAAATTATGCTAATCCACTCTGTAATCCAATCACTATTTTCTAAATGACAAGGGACCCTAGAGCCAAACAAACTGTAGTTAATTTTCTCCTTTGTCCCAATAGGTCAATTGTTCTTTTTTTCCTGAGGTTAAAGGTAACTTTCTTTCCCTGGAACTTGTGAGGGCTCTGAAATGTACACCACATACAAGATCTGCCAAACTATTATGCTCCATTAGAACTGGCTGAGATCATAATTACCTAAGGAATACCATTCTTCAACTCTGCATTCCAGAATGTTGGTGACTCCAAGCACCTCAGCTCATTCAAGAGTCAAGGTTCGTATATCCTGTCCTTTATTTTCCCTCTGGACTTCATGATTCCACATGTTGAAGAATCTACAGAGCATTGCCTTAGAGTTAGTTAATGGGAATAAAAACCCAGCCATTTGGAACTAATTCACAGATCTATTGCAGGACCCATAAGATATATGGCATGAAATATTCCTGTTTTTAAGAAGCATGCACATTCCTCACACTTTGGTTCCTGAAATAAAATCATACACACAGGCAAAAATTGGAAAGAGCTGTGGATAGATTTCTTATCATTTGGATGGTTTGTCTATATAAAGATCCAGGAATAAAACACAAACAAATATAAGGCACACACTTTTTTTTTTTAACATTGATGAGGCTCAGAATTTCAGCCACTATAGAATGTGAAGGGAATAGGAGAGTCAGGTAATCTTCCCAGATAGAACTGACTTTGAGGATGGTTTTTTTCCCTGTTACTCCTTGTTTCTCTACCTTACGACACTATTAATCTGCCTTGTTTGCAAGGCCTTGGTTTGTGTGTGTGTATGTGTGTGTAGGAGAGAAGGTGTCTTGATTAGCTTTGAAATATTCTTGC
The DNA here is from genome assembly GCA_033961575.1 of Aselliscus stoliczkanus. Classification (NCBI taxonomy): domain Eukaryota; kingdom Metazoa; phylum Chordata; class Mammalia; order Chiroptera; family Hipposideridae; genus Aselliscus; species Aselliscus stoliczkanus. Next base: position 24,788,976 of record CM066728.1, read on the forward strand.
ATAATCAATATCATTCTGGCAAGAGCTGGCTCTAGGATCGGGGCATTATTGTTAGCATAGCTCTATCAGGCATTTTCCTCAGTCCCTGAACAGTCAAAAGAATGTTATCAGTGAGTTTTCATCCTTTGAGAGTATGTTTGGATTTGAAACTGTCAAAATGTATTTGGAGCCAAGCCTGTTGAATAAATGGATGGGTGATGAATCTGGGAAATAGAATATTTAGAAAAGTGATGAAAAATAAATGATCCTAAAACCATTTTTTTTTTTAGCTATGTACTTTTTGGAATAAATAGAATATTTAACACCCCAAGGTGACTTGAAACAGGAAAACAGGACTTAAATTTGTTCTCTATAGAAACTAGAGAAAGGCTATCAGAGACCTGCTTTTCTGAGAAAATGCCAGGTGGGTAGCAATGTTATTTATATAGATGAATAACTTGGGAACTTTCTCAATACTCTCATCAGATAAATAGAGGATATTATTCCTGAGATACAGCTTCCTGGCTCCTTGTCTCCAGTTCCCAATTCTTGAGTAATCACCTGGTCTTCACAGCAAATGTCATTAACCTGTGGAAAGAAAAAAGGAAATTTGATTTACTTCCATATCTTAGTCTGTCTTATGTTTAGACAACAGAGAGCTATGGAGAAGGTCAAAGAAAGCAGCAAATTGTGAACACTATTTCCCTCCCTCCCCTCCCACCCTTCACATAAAGTAGGACTCACTTATACTCCAAATATATTTATGTACTCTCTAAGTAATTATAGGTACAACTTTTTTTTAATGGAATAAAGAGAGAATGGGAAGCTTGCAAAAGAATTGATTCTTTGTAATAATCTAACATTTTTCTTTCAGAGGAGAACTCTAACAAAAAAAACCCCAAAACTGTATCAACATTACTTCCATTCTGCCCTCCGCCAAATCACATCCTACAGGATTAGTCTCTTGATTTTCCAAAACACTTTATTTGCTTTTGGCAATACTTGAGTTTCATATCAAGAGTAGTTATCTATAGAAATATTAACCATGTGCTTAACCCTCAACAGGGAGCAATATATTAAAAAAACAATAAAAATACTAACAAATCACTAAGCTGGATGAAGAAAATCGGTAAAGGAAGGAAGAGTTGAGAGAGGTAATCAAATTTGACCGTCAGTCTTAACATTCAACTTGGTACTATACAACCATCACTCTAGGAACTATTTACTATTTTAGATCAGCCTTTCATCTAGGAATAAAAAAAAACAAACAGTTTCATGGATCTCTTTCAGTATGTGTTTGGAGCTGTTCCTGTTGGCATATCATATAATTAATTATGTGATTATTGAAATTTATATAAATCCTTATATTCTTTCCAGCTTCACTTCATGTATTTCTTTGACTTACTGGTTAGTTTTAGACTTTGACTTATGTTTTTGGGTTGTAACGATTTTAGTTTTGGTTCAATAAATCAATTTCATAAAAATTAAGAAACAAATAAAATAAAAGCAACAGAACAACTGATACCCCAGTTGATATATACCCCAGCATGAGTGATGCCAATAGAATCAAGTATTTTAATTTGTGTATGCATATATGTGTAGATATTAAGTGGGGGTATTTTTTCACATTTTCCCTGGTGTAAAAGAACATCTGATTTTTGCATTCGGGGACTTCGAAGGAATATTTTGCCCCAGATTTTCCATATAAAGTAACACAATGGCTATTATTTATGAGCTACATATTATCTAGATGGTGTTGTCTTTTATAATAAAAGGACCTAGAATAGATATTGACAGGAAGCAGATGTCGACAAGCAGAAATTTTTAATATAAATCACAAGTTTTAAAGCCTGCATGAATTCCACACCTTCATGAACTCATTCCTGTCATGTTTGTTTCTTTAGTGCTCGTATTTCAAACATTTTCATGAAGGGTTCTCTCTTCTAAATTGAGGAGTATTGTAGGACTGTAAGGCAGGTTGATACCAGGAACTGAGTTTTTTCTTACTTTTGTATGAGAAGCACTTGTTCCAAGAGAGGAGCCTAATAGTCATGCTGGGTCTAGAAGATCTAGTTTACAGTTAGTTATGTTACTGGGTGGAGGGGCCTCCAGGCTTATGCTTTGGAGTGATTTCTCAGTGCTGTGATTCTAAACTGAGCTATTTGCCTTCTGTACCAAACATCGCTAAGGACCTGACATGTGACTTCAGGCAAATCATTTAGTGATTTTAAATTCCAAAAGATATTACTACTGACATCAGATAAAACTTGTAGTAAGCAATTAAGTTGCAATGATGCTTTAAATGTAGTCCTTCTAGGAATAAAGAAAAAAGTCTAGAATTCTCTGTGGTTTGAGGAATAATTATTGCCCACAAGAGGCTTATTTTCAGACACCTTTTGATTAGTGTCAGTGCCATTTTGGAAAATAGATGTATTAATTTTTATTTCCAGGAAGCCATTGCCTCCTACACAGTGATGATAAACTTAGGTATCTTTTCTCTCAAAGGCAACAATTATAGGTGACAGGAGAGCCAATTTGCCATGACTTTAATTTTTCAAATGTCAACATGTCACCCTATTTTGGTCTGGTTCCATTAATGTTGCTGCAGTATATTACAGAATATTTTTACATTTAAATCCCTGGGCATTAAAAGGGAAATTTTAAAAAGATATAGTCATGGGCCGACTGAGTGGCGCATTGGTTAAGAGCTGGTTTTGGGATGCCAGCGGCCCTGGTTCAGATCCCACATATGAGGGCCAGTGACACTGCCCTCTATAGCTAACAACAGCTCCACCTGGAGCTGGGCTGTGCGAGCCCCAGTGATGGTGTGGGCTGCAGCCTCTGCTGCAGTAGGCTGCCATAGGCTACAATGAGTGGCCGGCAGCCAGCATGAGCGGCTGGCAGCCAGCGCGAGCTGCCAATAGCTGCGGTAAGCGACCATCCAGAGGCCGGCGACCAATCTGCCTCATCTGGGAAGAGCGCAATGATGATACTAACATGGGCCAGTGAAGCAACGTCCTCTGCAACTAGACTGAAGAACAAAAAGGACAGCAACTTGTCTGTTCCTCTTCCCCGATTCCCCAATAAAATCTTAAAAAAAAAAAAAAAAAGATATGGTCACATGAATGCCAACAAAAGCACATGGGTATTTCCAATGAATTTGTCTTTCTTTTGCTGCTTCATGGGGAATAGATGAGGGCCTTATATCTCACTGAGGTGAGTGCAAAGAGCACTGAATATGAAGCCAAAGCTCTTGGGCTTGGGGACACTTTTTTGTTGTGACAACATGGACAGGTCATTTAAGCACTTTGAGTTTTAGCTGTTGTTTTTTTTTCAAGTATCAAATAATAAATAATATTTTCTACTCATGTCGGAGTGTTGTGGGGGTGAAATGGGGTACTAAATAAACACATTGTAAACTGTCCCCCATTATATAAACGTTGGTGTAAATTAGTTACATGCCTTTGGTTCCAAGCCATAGAAATGAATCTTGGCTAACTAAAGCTAGAAGGAATTTATTGGAAGGATATCAGAGGCTCACAACATTGCCAGCAGCCTAGAAGACCATGCTGGGATGTGGCAAGACATAAAGGAGCTCCAGAGAAAAAGAAGCAGGACGCTGGAGATGCCCTGGCAGGAACCATCCAGAGGATGGAGTGAGGCTCTAGAAATTCCAGGCCCTTTGACCCTGTGCTCAGGTTTAACCGTGGGGAAGGGGGACCCAGTTGGCTCAGTCCTAATCTTCTGCTAGACCTTAGGGTAGGGAAGGGCATGGCCCCTGATTATTGTTCCACCAGATTGTGTCCAATGGGTAAGAAGTCATTGCTCTAAAGGAATCAGAGCCGACAGAAAATGAATTTCACCAGTGTGGAATCAATATTCCTTCCCGGTTTTGGATATAAAATGTACACATTCAAATTTAGTGACTCTGAGACTTTGTCCTCAGCAACTAAAGGGATGGTAATTTTTTCCTTTTTGGAGTTTCACCAGATAAGTCCCAAGAACATAATGATTGCTCAGACCAAAGGTTCAGTCCTAAACATCAGGTCTCAGACAAAAAAGATCAAACCTGAGATCTGTCTCAGCCTACTGAGGAGTCCTCTTTGGGGGTTGTCCTTGATGTTGTTCTCCAGGGCCCCAGCTTCCTTGTCCACTTCTTAAAGTTGGGGTTGGCTGGATAATCATTGTAAAACAGGGGGCCTGATCACTAAAGAAATGAGCAGTCAGTTATTGAAAGCTACTGCCGAGCTGGGGTCCTGGCTATAGTTCCTCTCTGTGTGTAGAGGTTAAAGGGAGCATCTCCTGTCCCCCAAATCTCTCCAGTTGTGGCCTTGATGTTGGTAACGGGGTCCAGAAGATTTTGTTTCTTTGTCATATGCTTGTCTAGACTTCTCCTTTCTCCTTATCTCTGAGCACTGGTCCTGGGCGGAGGAAGTCCCTCTCACTTTCTGCCCCAATGCCCAGCCCTATGTGTTACCCTAGTACAAGTGAAAGGTTTTTCTTTGTTTGTTTGTTTTATGAGAAAACACAATCTTTTAAGGGTACTTTTTACTGCCTATGTGGTCTTTCTTAAAGACTCAGAAGGAAATACAAGAATGTCATAACATTTAGCAAGTATGTCTAACCACTCCTTCATATGGAAAAGCAGCTTGGTTTTGAGTAAAAATCGAGTCAGAGAAAATTAGGGCACTTACAATAAGAATCAAAATGCAGTAAGGGAAGTCTGACTGACTGGTCAGTTCATGGAGGCAAGAGCTACGCATTTTTTTGCTCCCCTTCTCCTGCCCAATCTGAATTCCTTCCATTCTCTTCACAGGCTTTGCCTACTTGGCTCGTTTGAAGACTGAAATCTTATTTTTCCATGGTTCCCCACAGGTACCCCGATTGGTAAAATCAAGTAAGGAAGAAAAGTGATAGTGTTTGAGTTGGTGGTGTCAGGAGAGCAGTGAGAAGGAAGACAGTGAATTTGAGGGAAAAGACTGTGGTGGACATTAGAGAAGGCATGCGGAGCTGGCCTCTCAAGCTGTTGAGGCAAGGCCAAGGGAAAATTCTAGTGAAGAAATATACCTATGTCTTTTCCCTCTTCCCATCCCCAAGACAAACTACTACACAAAAGTGACTTTTGTGTGGAGACAAGGTTAGGACATGGATGTCTTGTTTTATTCTCGTGCTTTTTGGCCTTCTGAGCAGATCTCAAATATCAAGTTACTTGTAAAGAAGATAGGGGCTCTGTATTCAGATGAGCCCTATGGTACCGGACATTCAGGAAGAAGAGAAACAGATCAGAGCTGCTGGATCCTACTGTACATTAGGTTAAGTTGCCCTGTGTCAGAACTTCTCATAAAAGTCAAGTGGTTAGGAAGCTGGGGGCCAACTAGCAGTGTCTATTCAAGTTTGAGCTTATTTCCTTAGTCAAGATTTTTTTTTTTAATCAAAAAAACTCAATGGATACAGACCTCAGTTTAAGATGATACCAGGCTTTCTTATGATGTATAGCTATCCAGAAATATTTCCGAGGATGCTACAAATGGTTTGTTTGGGAAACTTCCTCCCCACATATTAACTGGATCAGTGTTTGCTGTGAAATCGGAACACATGAGAGTAATCAGATCTGCTGGGAAGATGATAGTTTGGAAGTTCTGCTTTCCAAAGCATTTCACAATTTCTGTCATGTTTTTTTCTTTTTCTCTGAACTCTGTATCCTATGGTATCTCTATCTAGTTATAAATGCCTTCAGGCTATATTCTACAGCTCAGTCAGCATGCTGTCCAAGAAAAGTTATGTTCATTTATAATACATTTCAACTGTTTGGCAGGGGCTTATCAATATGTTTTGGCTTATCAAACAGAAAGATTACCATCTAGTTTGCGCATTTGCTTTTTTTCTCTAACACAGATGTATTTTTTTTTTCTAAATCAAGACATCTTGTTCAAATATTTTTGTTTAGCTTTGGATGATATTCCAGAAAAGGTATGAAAAGAGGCTCTGTGAAATATTTTTGGTGCGATATAATGAGTCAAATAAAGAGCAGCATACCTTGCAGTTTTCAACCCATCAAAAATGTGCTCAGAGTATTAAAGGAAAGAGAAGCTGAAACATACCATGCCAGTTTTCTGTTTGTTAGTACATTTTGGCAATAGCCAAAATTGTTTACAAGGGGGAACATGAGTCAATCTAATTTAACAAGATGTCAATGTGTTTTGGAATAAAAATGTGTAGAGTATATCATGAAATTATGCTCTGGCACTAGAATCAAATAATGTCAGAATTGAAAGAGCTAAGAGGGTGTTCATTTTAATACTCTCATTTAAATTCAGGCTGAAACTGGTGAAATTACTTGCCCAAGATCAAATAGTTAGACATTTGCAAAGCTCAAATGAATTTGATCTTATAATCTTTGTCGACTGTTCTACCTTTCCATGAAGATGATGATATGTTCTCTCTATGGTCCTTCTCCTCACATTTAAAAGACTACTTTGGGTAAATACTTCCATTAAGGTGACCAATGTATATCAGAATACCAAATGACAGACTGTGAAAATTAAAACCAAGGCTAAATTATTACCTAGCCTATAGAACCTTTGCATCTCTTCCTTTAGTCTCAAAAAGTTAAATCAACTATTCAGGTAAGTTGGGAAAAATTCATCTTTTCTCTGAAGTGTACATCATGATTCTGTGACTGAATTTGCCTAAATTTATAATATATATATATGAATATTGTTTGGCCTGTCAAAAGAAGCAAACCCTACCATTTGCGATAACATGGATAAGCCTGGAGGACATTATGGTAAGTGAAATAAGCCAGAGAGAGAAAGACACATACTGCATGGTATCACTTATATGTGGAATCTTAAAAAAAAGAAAAGGTTGAACTCATAGAAACATAGTGGAATGGTGGCTGCCAGGGATCCAAGGATAGGGGAAGTAGAGAGTGGCTGGTAAAAGGGTATGTTATAAGGTGAATAAGATCTGAGGATCTGATGTATAACATGGTGATTAGTTTATAATACTGTATTGTATACTTGACACATGCTAGAGAGAGGAACTTAAGTGTTCTTATAAAAAAAGTAAATATGTGAGGTGATGGATATGTTAAGTTAACTTGATGGTGGAACTCCTTTCCCAATGTATACATATATGACAGCATCACGTTGTACACTTTAAATATATTACAATTTTATTTGTTAATTGTACCTCAGTAAAGTTGGAAAAAATATGATGTTGTACAACAGCAAGAGATAGATTCTAGTCCTCCACCACATTGTATCTGGACTGGCCTTATAACTGGCTTTGACTTTGAATGTAGCAGATGTGATGTGTGAGCTCTGGGATCTGGGCTTCCTGAGAGCACATAGTTTCTGCCTTTGTCTTTTTGGGGTGCTTTCCTGATACCACTATGAAAGGAAGTTAGTTGATTTAGTTTATTGGAGGATGAGAAGCCACACAGAGAAGAAATGATCTACCCCAGCCAACAGGTTAGTGAGTGGCTAGACATCTGAGTAAGGCCATCTTAGTCCTTCCAATCCAATTGATCCATCAACTGAGTGCAGTCATATGTGAAACTTGGGTGATAAATCGATACCTGCTACATGGACACATGCACACTGGGAGGGCATACGAATTCTCTCTTGGCATGCAGATGTTTGTGAGGTTGTGTCCCCATCCCACTTTGCTTTGAGTTTTCTCTGAGGCTGTTTCTTGTGGCAGTCTGCTGCATACAGAGGCCCTATGCCTGCTCCTTCCCCCATTTATGTGATTGGGGACACAAAGTATGAGAGATACCACCCGTGTTGTGCCTTGGCACCTGGGGTATGTATGAGTGTTTTGGCTCATTTATGATGTTAGCCAGAGATTCTGTCCACTGATGATTATACAGATTATGTAATAATATACTGAGTTAAGAAAAAATGTCACAGGAAGTTGGGATTCCTTTTTTCTAAGTCCCTTTAAGACACCATATTTGGAGCATTTGAAGGACAGCCCCAACAAAAAATAAGTTTTCAGTAAATGTGAACTATTCTGACTATTAATAAATATCAGCTAGAAATAATAATTTACATAGTGTTTTAAAGCCTACAAAGCATGCACAACAAATTTATCTTAGTTGAACATCAAAATGATCCCTTGGGGAAATTTTTTCCATAGCTTAGGAAAATTTAACCTAAAGTTAGTATCTTGTTTAAAATCATTAGAATCAGAAGTTAGAAGCAAGTCTTATACCCTACTCTTTTGATGCTATTTCTAATTTCTAGATTTCTTCTTCTGTATAAGTGACATGTAAATAATATATCATGGACATTATTGGTGCTTAGGGTATTAAAGTTTGGTTTCAAGTAGTGAATTAATTATGTAATTTGATTTCAACTTTTCCTCTTGGCTTAGCTTCTGAGATGCTCTCTTAGTGTAGTGTTGGTTAACATGATGTTTGCTTCTCTAATACCCTTGCTTACAATGAGTAAGAATAATTCCTAACATATTTCTCATTTCCTTTACTACTACAGCATGATGTGGTACATATTATCACAAAGGCCTAAAAAGTAAAAGCACCTTCTTAAGTGGTTATCAGTCTTATTGCAGTAAAGCCTGTATTGGCCATTATTCCTCTAAGAAGCACAAAGAAGCCAGAGCAAAATACTTCCAGAGGTGGTAACTTGCTGCAGTAGGGGGTCATTAAAATGTTTTCTGCAAGAGACTAAGACAATTAGCCATCAGGGACGTATAAATCAAAACCTCAAGATACCACTTGATGGCTGTAATCAAAAGGACAGATAATAAAAAGTGTTGGCAAGATGTGGAATAATTAGAAACTTCATATATTGCTGTTGGGAATTTAAAATGGTGCAGCCACTTTGAAAAGAAGTCTAGAAGTATTTAAAGATCTAAAAAATTGAGTTGCCATATGACCCCAAAATTTTACCTTTAGATATATACCCAAGAGGATTGAAAGCATAATCTTGTACATGAATATGCATAGCAGCATTTATCATAATAGCCAAAAAAGTGGAAATGACCCAAAAGTCAATCAACTAATGAATGAATAAATAAGATATGGTATATCCATTACAATGGAACATTATTTTACAGTATTATTTTGACAATAAAGGAATGAAGTATTAATATATGCTACCACTTGCATGAACTTTGAAGACATTATGCTAAATGAAAGATGCTAGACATAAAGTCTATAGTATAATTACATTTATATAAGATGTCCATAATAGGCAAATTCGTAGAGACAAAGTAGATTAGGAGCTGTGTGGGGAATAGAGAAGTTGGGAGGTGGTGACTAAGGGTATAAAATTTCTTATTGGGGTGATGAAAATGTTCTAAAATTGACTGTGGTGCTGAATGCACAAATCTGTGACTATACTAAAAGCCATGGAATTGTACAATTTGAATGCATGAATTGCATGAATTATATTTCAGTGGAGCTGTTAAGAGAAGAAGGGAGACTAAGGCATTGGCTCAAGATACTAGAATGCCAAAAGCTGATCTAGTATGAGTGATATTCAAATTTTAAGGGGATAAATCATCATAAAGGATATAGGTATTGGAGGTAAAAGCATTGGAGGCTTTCTTCATTATTAACCAGGAAAGTGTGGCCCAGGCTCGGAGGTGTGTCCGCTGGGCACTGAGGATGGTGTTGGTTTCTCCAGAAACACAGGCTGTTGCTGATCCCGTTAAACACCTATCCCAATGATTCAACTCTTTGCTCCTCAATTTGCTGAACGCTGTAGAGAGGCTTTCTCTTGTTCTTTCATTTGGAATATATTCATTTCTTTCTTCATTTTACTTGACTCCTGTGTTGGTTTTTATGCATTGGATAAAACAGCCACCTCTCCCAGTCTTGAAGGAGTAGCCTCCTGTGAAAGATAAACCTTATTGTTCAGCCCTACCCTAGCTCTTTTTTGTCTCTCTTTGTGTTGTCCAAGTGGCCTATTTTATTTTTAATGGCTCATTTTTAATGGTAGTTGAAGGTATGCCAAGACCTGTCAGCGTCCCAAAGAGGAGAATCTCAGCACTAGATTCAGGTTGATTGGAAGCCAGACCTTCAGGCAACAGCTTTTAAAGTATGCAAATATATACAGTCCTATGGGATCGCAAGCATAAGCCCTGCAGATCACCAGTGGCAGGCAGTCTAGAGATGTCCTCTGATGGCAGCTGCAAAAACTGGGGCACCAGATGCATATAAAAAGTATCTGACACTCTGGATGGTGGAAAGATGGTACCCACTGGCTGGAGAGAGGCAGAGGGCGAATGTAGAGATGGCGCCTGCTAGAAAAGAAAAGAGAAAAAAAAAGCCTAGAGTTAAAAAAAAAAAAATGGCATCCACTCTCTGGTGCAAGGCTGACAAAGAGCGTGAAGATGATGAGGCAGAGAGAGAGTGTAGAGATGGTGACTGCTGGAAAAGAAAAAAGAAAAGAAAGAAAGAAAAAGCCTTGAGCTTTTAAAGAAAAAGATGGCGCCCACTGGCTGAAGCAAGTTTCCATCCCTGGATGGCACTCCAAATGGCCCCCACATGTATGTCGAATCAGATGCCTGCCCCTTATGCCATCGCTTTAAGACAGGAAAATGATCCTCTCACACACAAAGTCCAGGTGCTCCATGACTGGCCACTTCTGCCTTGGGCCCTGGGGCTGGTGAGTCCAGAGTCCATGGTTGAGCCCTTTAAGAGCCATTCAGATGGGGATAGCTTTGTGTGCCTTGTGGACCCTGTTGTTTTTCAGAGCTAGGGGCTTTGGTGGCTCCTCAAGTTCAGGTCTTGAAAGTTGAGGGTGCTTGACGTGGGGTTCAAACTGTCTGCTTCTTGGGACAAGTTCCAGGTTTTGTGTTCCCTCCCAATTGTGGGTGGCTGTGCTGGGGCTGGGTTTTATGGCCGGATTGTGTCCCAGCCTCTCCTACCCACTTTGATGCCCGCCTTCTTTCATTTGCCTGAAGCGTAGGAGTAGCTCAGCCAGTTTTTAGTTTTTTTCAGAGGAAATTGTTCCATATGTAGTTGTAGATTAGGTGTGACCATGGGAAGAGGTGAATTCAGGATCCTGTTATGTCAGCATCTTGAACGAGAAGCCTGGTCAGTGTTCTCAACAGCATTTCAGCTCTTGCATGAGCAGTGTGAGGAGGTGGGTCAGAGGAAGGGGAGAGAGCTAATGTTTATTCAAATCAGCTGCCGTATTCAATGTACCCTGTTAGGCTCTCTGCCTACCTTTTTATTCTCACAATCCTATGAAATAGGTATTCCAATTTCCACACTAGAGATGAGTAAATTGAGGTTGAAAGAAAAGAAGCGTTGATCACCTTGCCCACAAGTGGCAGCACCAGAATAAAAAACCAGCTCCTTTTTTACTCAATTCTGTGACTTTTCTTACTTAAATTTCTGTTAGTGTGATCCCAAATCCCCAAATCCAACAACATAGGGAATGGATAAATGAGTTTGGGGCCTATAGAACTGAGGACAGACAAAAACACCACACAGAAATTCACTGATACTGCTGCCCTATATTAATCAGGCCTGGCTGATCATATTCACCTTTGGTGAAGGGCATGGGGTCATGCACAGCTGTCTGGAGACAGAGACCAGAGGGGATCCTGCTGACCAATACTCCACCTTCACTTGCTAAACACATCTGGTTGTTCTCCTTTGCAGATGGTCAAAGCACTAGCGCCTAAAGCTAGATGCCCCCATTGCTTCTGAGTGGCCCCTCGGTACCCAGGGACTGCTGCATCCAGCTTTGTGTAACAGGGCTCCAGGCAGCTGCCATGAGCCTAGAGGTCAGGCAAATGTGGGCTGAGGACATGAGGACACCTGCCTCTTGCATGCAAAGATGAAACAAATGACAACATTTGTTGTCTTGGATCCGAGCAGCCCAGGCAGCATGTGTGAGAGCCTCACAAGCTCTGTTTCCTTCATAAGCATAGGTCCCTCTTTTCATATCTGGAGCAGGGAACAGATGTTTCATCAAAAGACACATTTAAAATAAAGATAATTATGCAGTAAGAGGCTTAATTACATCAGCTTATTCAGGTCCACTTAATTGCCTGACAGCCTGAGTGCCTCCCACTTATTTGCAGCATAGGCTTTCCTGTTTTGCTGGTTTATCAAATCCTTTGATGGCTCGAGGAAGATGTTATTGACTTAGCAATTCAGAAAATATCAATTCCTTATATACAGCTGGTAGAGGAAAATGTAAATATTTTTAACAAGCAATAAAGAATCATAATTTTCCTAGAGGTGGCTTATGGTGTCCTATAAATGATTAATAACTGGAATGACTCAGAGAGGTAAGCCTGAATGAGATATTTCATCTTTAGTTGTCTCTTGGTCATATTTGAAATCTTTCTGTCAAATTAAAATCATAAGGAAAAGGTGATTTGCTAATTTAAGGAGGTCATTTGGATCATGTGACAATGAGGCAATTGACCAAAACTGTAAAAGCATAGATTAGCTCTGTTTCAGACTGGTGTCCTAGCTCCCTTTTTTCTTTCTAGACCACCAGCCTTTCTGAAACAACATTTTTTTACCCACTGCCTCTATTTTCTCTCAACACTCATTTCTTCCACCAAACCTTGCATCCTGATTCCTTCCTGCCTAGGCCATTCTTCTGAAACCAAATGTTAAACTGTGCTTCTGCTTGGTCCTTATTCCATTATGCGGTCTGTAGCATTTATGTAAATTCTTCCAGGATATTGCACCCTCCTGGATTTACCCCTTAAATCAGTTGGTATCCCAGCAGAAAACAGTTGGCACACTCACACTGAGTAACTGAAGGGAGTCTAATCCAGGGGCTCTTCGCATAGATTGAGAGAGCCAACAAGGCATAGAGCAGTATGCTGAGACTCGAAGACAGGGGGAGCTGTGACCACCGCTAGGGCTCGGAGGTGGGAACAGTTGGCGGAACTACTGCCTGGAGAGGACAGATGCTGTAGACTTCAGAGGGAGATAGCTAACCTGGGGCAACCTATTAGGGAAAGAGTTAGGGGATATATATTCCACCTTCACTCTCCTCCCAGCCTGTCATCTCTGCCAGTGCTTCTCATTGGCCAAACAGGACCCAATGCCAGAGGACAAGGGAGCTCACACAGGCAGCTCATACAAGTCAGCCTCCCGGAGCAGGATGTAAAGTGACTCAAAAGGGCAAATGGAAAATATTCACTACAGCCCCATCTTTCTTACGTTTTCTTCTTAGTCTCACTTACTGGCCCTTCTTCCCTGATCATCTCTTGTAAGTCTAGTGTTCCTGTAAGCTCAGTATGCCCTTCTTCTTGTCCTAGACAATCTCACCTAGTTCTTGGCTACAAATATCACTGCTATGCTCATGATTTCCAAGTCCCTATAGCTAGTTCTTTCCTCTCAAACCCCACTTGCTGGATGTGTCTATCTTAAATGACTTGCCACTCCTTCCATTTTAACACATTCAAATGGAACTCCCCTCTCCCTCAATTTGAACTCATTCTTGGGACAGTGTTCTCCCCCGACTTAGGCAGGAATCATTATACTTATACTTATTTCCTCTTATCCAACCAACTGGCTACCAAGTTCTATGAATTCCATCTCTGAATTCTCCCCAGTATTCATTCCCCCCTTTCTATCTCTATGGGCAAGACCATAGGTCATACTCTCACTTTTTCTTATATGCCCTCTTCTATAATAACTTCCTTGCTTTTAGTCTTTAACTTTTACATTGTATTCCACACCATTTCTAAAGTTATCTTTCTAAAGAATTTTACATTTTGTTAAACTCTTAAGCAAAAGCCTTCAATGTCTTAGCATTTACCTAAAGAATAAGCTCAATGGCTTAGCATATTTTCATAGCCCATTCCATAATAGTCCCAACCTATCTTTCTATCCTCATAGCTTAGTATATATCCTTTGAAGGAATTCATACCTTATACCTCCCTTCCTTTAATCATGCTACTCCCTCTGCCTCCTCTCTTCCTATAAATTAAGATATACAAATGTAAATAAGGAAAGGAGTCCATATAACACAACAGGAAGGGGAGAAGACTGTGGCCATTGGTGAGAAGGGGCCAGTGTAAAGGAGGTTGTTTTTATTTAGTTCTGTTGATTGTTGCCCTGTAGGCATGTAGGAGCTTTGTTTTTAGATGTTTGTTTATCAAGAGTACCGACAAATTTGTGAATTTTTATGTGAATTTTTATATGTATCTGCAAGTGACCAACAATCATGTGAATTTATGTGTTCAGGGTCTACTTGTGTTAAAGCCTCTCTAACAGTTGCAGTACCACAGACCTTTGATAGGCACATTAGTCACCCACTGATGAGAGCAATTCGAACATTGTATGTGCTTCACAAGTTTCCATATCCAGCTGTTCATTATCCAGTGGCGATCAATGGCTACATCCCATGTGCTTGCTGCGTGTGGGAAATACAACACTGGGGTTAAAAAAAAATATATGGAGCAAGGCAGCTATTTGATGGTTTTCAAATGTTGGAAGCTGAAACTTGCTCAAATTCCTGTGTCCTGAGAGATTTGGGGGCAGTCCATCAATTTTCCCAACATATGATGGCAAAAGCAGCTACCTATGGAGACCCAAGGTTTAATGATCAGAGGAGAATGCAATGAAGTGCTATTTTTCTGAAGTAGTGGAGTGATGGGTGATTTGTTGCTTCTAACAGGGTGACTCTGGATGCAAGGCTGACCCCTGATTCCTGAACACGGGATAGTCATATTTGACAGCTTTATCAGAAAGGATGTGGCAAGTGCTATCAATTAACTCTTTAAGGGGTAGGTTTGTGGACTTTCATACACCGGATTTTGCATTCTCACCTGGTTCCCTGAGTAGAATGGGTCAGCACTTTGACTAGGGCATTAGAACTTTTCTAAGGAAAAGTGCAAGATGAGTTGTCCAGATTATTAGACTACTACAACTTTTTGGAATTTATAGACTTCTACAAGGCTAGCGTTTTGCCAAAACTCACACCACAGCACCTAATCCTGATACTGGAGTGGGAATGTGTGATATTCCCAGCTGCTTGCTGGCTCTCTCCTGGGTACTTGAACACAACATGCATCACCAGGTAGGAGCAACAGTGCCTGTGGTGTGGTGAGGTTAGGGGCCTATCTATTACATCACCAGTCTGAGATACAGCAGGCAGGCCACTAAATAACCAAGACCATTTGTTGTGGGGGAGCCTCCTACTCCTAACTCCTATACTTCTTTGGGCACTCTCATGATGGACTTTATTTTAGATTTTATATCATGTATCCTCCTGTAGTTGTGATGATGGATGCACTTTCTTTTTTTTTTTTTAAGATTTTATTGGAGGAATTGGGGAAGGGGAACAGACAAGTTGCTGTCCCTTTGTTCCTCAGTTTAGCCGTGGAGGATGTTTCCTCACTGGCCCATGTTAGTATTATCATTGCGCTTTTCCCGGGTGAGGCAGATCGGTTGCTAGCCACTGAACAGCTGTTCACAGTGGCTCTCAGCAACTCACACCTACTGCCGGCCGCTCATGCCGACTGCCAAAAACTCACGGTAGCTTATGGCAGCCCACTGAAGCCTCGCTGCAGCCTATGCCGTCGCTGTTGACTCACAGCAGTCCAGCTCCAGGTTGAGCTGTTGTTCACCATCCTAGCTGTAGAGGGTGCAGAATCACTGGCCCTCATGTGGGATCCAAACCGGGGCCCTGCTGGTCAGAGCTGGTGTCCCAAGCCAACTCGCAACCAACGCACCACTAGGCCGGCCTTGGATGCAGTTTCTTAAATGGCACACTTTATCCCCTGAACTTCACCATCCCTGATCCCACTGACCCCACAGAGACCTCATCAAATGGCCTGGCTTCCCACCTTCCCAAAATAGAATACCCGAACCTCAGAAAGCCTCACAGTCCTCCTTTGTCCTTTGAAATCCTTTCTATCATTCATGTTCCAGTTCAAATGACCACTTGCTTTTGTGAAATATTTCCTGATTAGCCAACCAGAATAAATGCTTTCTCTAAACTTCTGTAGGTGAGATAGTATTTTTAGCTCCATTTACAGATAAGAAAACTAAGGCTCAAAGAAGAATTATAACTTGATTAAGATTACAGTGATATTAAGTTTCAGAACCAGGATTTATATATGAGTCTCTTTCAGACTAAAAGTCTGTGCTTCTTTCTATAACATTGTTTTCCAACTTATTTCATTTCTTATATAGCATATTTAGTTTTTTACAACAGAAATACAAACTCACTTTTTTCAGGGGTCAGGTGGGTCATATAATTGTGTGGTGTGGCCAAATGTAAATCAGCAAAAAATGAACAAGAGAGTGCATGCCCAGCTTAAACTATTCAAATTAGAAACTAAACCAAACAGGGCTGTAGAACAAATTTGCCTATAGGCCATGAGTTTGCAAATCCTGGTTAAACACCTGATTCCATAACTAAACTAAGATCTTCAGGGCTGGGCTTGTAAACTACTGGCCTTAGCAAACCCTCACTCCCTTGTCCAGGCCTCTTCACAAAGTAGATACCAATAGATGTCCACTCAATTAAATAAAAAAAATTTAAAACTTGTCATTAACCTTCAAATTGATAGTCATTTTGCTTTTATAGAATCTATCCATACCAAAGTAATTTGATTTTTTTTGTTTTTGTTTTTTTGGAGGGCAGTGTAACTGGCTCTCATATGTGGGACCCAAACCGGAGCTGCTGGTGTCCCAAGCCAGCTCTTAACCACCGCGCCACTCAGCCGGCCCAAATACCAAAGTAATTTGAAACTGTTCGAAAGGTTTGGATAAAATCCAACTCTTTTCATCTGCCCATCTAGAATGTTGAAGTGAGAGATGAGACACCAAGGCCAAAAATTACAGATTGGTCTGTTTCCTTGTTGTTGGCCTCAAAAGTCACAGAACAGGTGCTTAGTTTCCCAGTGGCCTTGACGAGGTGGTCTGTTCAATAGATTGGAGTGATTTTACCACTGAGATGCATTTTTGTTTATTACCCACAAGCTGTAATTAAAATGAGGGAACTACACAGTGAAGACATGAATGAAATGCAGGTGTGCCTCAAGAGTATGCCTGAGGGAACAATGGCTCTGGCCAGTTCCTTGTTTTATAGGTTACTCATCCTTCCTAGCCAATACATCAATCTAATTGGCCTTAAGGAGAAACTCTGGTATGTGGTTTTCAACAAAACTGAAAGAGAATTGCTTCAAGGAAGGCAAGATCCAAAAAACTCTGTCAATTACTGTTGGTTTTCTGACAAGGAAGATTTATGGGTAATCTTATTTTACAAAAATTATAAAGCCTCCGAGCTAAAAATAAGTACCTGGACCCAAACTAGAGGATGAAGAGATTATTTTGTTATTCAGGAATGTGTTTGTCTTCATGTTCTGCGGTTGTAGACTTTGTATGAATCTACACATACTAATTTTCTCAGTGTGAAGTAAAAGTTGTCTTTAAAATAGAAGGCCCAACTCAAGATGAAGTTACCAAATTTATCTTAAAGGAGGAGAATGGTAATTGTCCTGTAATGATTTTAAACCCATGCTCATGGATAGAGTTATTTGAAGCAAATACTGATAAATTTTGGAAGTCTTCCCAATAAACGTTGAGGTTTTAACCTCATTTATTATCATTCTGTGGCTACATTGACTACTGTTTTTAAGGGCAGCCACAAAGACTGACCATATGCAATTGCAGTTCTTAAAACTGCTTTCACTACGTTTATTTAAATGTAATTAGCACATGTTTTGAATTAAATTTTGCACTACTTTGCCCAGAGTTTTTCAAAGAACTTTATTCTTAGACAGGCAAATATAGCCTACTAATATAACATATAGGACATATTAACTTTAATATTTACTGCTTAATTTTACATCCCTGCTTAGCTAGCATCTTGGGACTTGCTCAGTAAATCAAAGACTTGTCTCAGGTCCTACTAGCAGTATTTGGAATGTTTTCAGTTTTCTATTGATCCTTGGATTTTAATTCCCCAACTTTCACCTCATTCCCTGATTCAAAAACATACATCTCTCCACACTTCATTCTCCCCTTGTACTTGTATTACATTTTTTGGTAGTTGCATTAATATTCAGTGTTTGGATTCTTATGCCTAGGTAAATATGTAAGTGAATATGACTATATATATATATATATATATATATATATATATATATATATATAGTCTGACAAATAAGTTCGCAAACTCATCCTAGAAAAACTGCTACACACCTCATTGCTGAATATTACTATCATCACCTTTGAAGTACTCCCCTTGGGACGCTGTGTACCTACGCCAGCACCTAGTCCACCCTCAAAGCAATTTTGGAACTCTTTTTCTGGAACTCTTTTTCTTTTTCCTTTGTGATGTACATCAGAGCTGTTGTCGTATTACCCTTGATGTCCTGAATGTCATCAAAATGTTTTCCTTTCAGTATTTCCTTTGTCTTCGGGTAAAGAAAGAAGTCATTAGGGCCAGATCAGGTGAGTAGGGAGGCTGTTCCAATACAATTATTTGTTTACTGGCTAAAGACTCCCTCACAGGCAGTGCCATGTGAACTGGTGCATTGTCATGATACAAGAGCCATGAATGGTTGGCAAAAATTTGAGGTCATTTTCATCTAACTTTATCATGCAGCCTTTTCAGCACTTCCAAATAGTAACTTGGTTAACTGTTTGTCCAGTTGGTACAAGTTCATAATGAATAATTCCTCTGACATCAAAAAAATTTTAGCAACATCATTGCAACAAGTTCGCGAACTTAATTGTCAGATCTTGTACAATGTACTCTATATTATACTATATTTAATATATTTGAGATCCTTTTTATTTTCCCTGAAACTAATCATTTGAATGTTTTAAGCTGAGCATGAACTCTAAAGCTGTCCATTTCACACAATCATGTTACCCACCTGACCCAAAAACAATTGTTTTCTATGATCCTGTAACCCATACTGGTACTTTCTGAAAGAACTCTAAAACTCCTTTCAATCTAGTCTAACATATCAGGTTATCGATCAGTTCTCTTTTTTTTTTTTCTCTCTCTCTCTTAGAAATGCCCTCCAGGAACCCTTTACCTTCCTTTGTGATGTACATTGGTTATTCTCTAGACTCACCGCACAGCTGTTGTTTGGAAACTTCTACTCTAGGATGTAGTAAATTATAAAAATGCCCATTATTTTTTACCCTTTCCTGAATCTACACTCCATTCAATGTCTCTGCAGCTCCTTCCATCAAGCAGTAAAATTCATTTCCCTTCCTGTGAATCTTGGCTTGCTTCATGATTTCCTTTACTCAATAGAATGTAGCTGAAGTGATGGCACACTTCCTCTCCTGGCTCCTGGAAACTTGCTGCCCCCAGGACAACAACCCCAGCCTCCTTGAAGGATGAGCAACCATGTGGAACAAAGATGGTGCATCCTGCTGAGGCTGTTCTAGACTAGGTAGTCCCTAGTTGACCTAGAAGTTGATTGTAAATACATGAAAATATCCAAGACCAGAACTGCTGAGCTAAGCCTAACTCAATTTGTCAACCTGCAAAACTTTGAGCTAAAGAAATAGTTGCTGTTTTTAGTGGTTATTCAGAATCTGATACAACCAATTCCAAGAGAATGTGCCAGGCAAATTTATGGGAGGAGGAAAGACAGCATCTTGAAGATGTGGTAATGGTATTGGTTCTCTCTAGGCCCTAAAGGCATGAGCTATTAGCAAGGTTCAAGAATAGGTTGAAAGAACTTTTTAAAAAAATTGGAATATAATTCACATACTATAACATTTACTTTAAATATATACAATGCAGTGTATTATACAAGTTTGTGCACCCATCACCACTAATTCCAGAGCATTTTTATTACCTCTAAAAGTAACCCCATATCCATTAGCAGTCAGTCCCGACTCCCTTCAGCTCTCCGCCCTGAGTCCCTAGCAACCACTAATCTACTTCTGTCTCAATGACTATTCTGGACATTTCATATAAATGGAATCATATAATATGTGGCCTTCTCTGTTGGCTTCTTTCAATTAATATATAGTTTTAGCCCTAACATTTAGAGCTTTGAGCCATTTTGAGTTAACTCTTGTATGTGATGTGAGGTGGGGTCGAGGTGGGGTCCACTTCATTCTTTCCCAACTAGATGTTCAGTTGAGAGTGCTGAATATATTCATTGTGGAGGTGAAATTCTTTCCTAAGCAATTCTAATACAATGGGCAAAGGTAGCATCTCAAACTCAGAAATGCTTCCTTATAAGATAAAGTGGAGTTTGCCTTACTAAGCAGAACTCACCCTCAGGCAGCACTGAAGTCCCAAAAAGGCTGAAGACAAAGGGGCAAGTGAAACTAAGTTGTTCAGATGATGGATGGGAAAGATAAGCACTTCAAATAATGCCTTGTGACTGGGTTCCTATCATTTCAAATTTCCCTACTTTGTAAGTTAGCAGTATCTTAAATGCACTCTGAGAAATGAGACAGTAAGTTTAGAGAGATCACTGCAGAAGTGGTGAGTAATGTTTATGCCAACATAAATGTTTTGTTGGAGATTTTGCCCAATTAATTTTAAGTTCAGAGTTTGTGGATTCCAGTTAACAGTTACCAACTGATTGCATGTGGTGATGCCGAACCCCAGGTGTTTTCATCTACTCTCCTTCCCTTGGACATCATTGAATTTTTGCTCTGTGGCCTCTAGTTGCTCTTAGAATGGGTTCTGAGAATATACTTTTGCCTGTAGTAACTGTTCTAGAGGCTGGAGATCATTTTGTTTTCTTAATTTGGTGGTTGTGGAGCTGGGGCTATAAAAATCTTGTGTGTTCAGGGTATTAGATAAGAGATTGTGATATTGCAATTTATAATATTGCAATTTGTGATATTGCAATTTGGTCTTCATACTGGCACAGAGCTCCTAAAACTCTTGGAATTTTCTAATAGAGCAATAAAAGTGTCTTTTGTTATGTTAATGAGGTTACTTTTGGAAAGCACCCAAGGATGGGGGCTGGTTGCCAGTAGAGCCAACTATGTGATTAGAGGGGTGGAATTTTCAGTCCCATCCATGGACCTCTGGGGAAGGGATAGAGCTGGAGGTTGACTCAATTGCCAATGGCTAATGATTTAATCAATCATGCTTGTGTAAAGAAGGCTCTATAAAGAAGCAAAAAGATGGGGTTCAGAGAACTTCCGGGTTGGTGAACACAGAGAGATTTGGGGAGAGTGGTGTGCTCATACAGGGCATTGAAACTCCTAAGCCTATTTTGCATACCTTGCCTTACACATGGCTTCCATTTGGCTGTCTGTGACATAAATCCTTTAATATCTTTTGTAATAAACTGATATCTAGCGAGTAAATGGGTTTCCTGAGTTCTGTGAGCCACTCTAGCAAATTAATCAAACCCACAAAATGGGTAATAGGAACCTCTGATTGATCAGATTATACAGGTTGACTAGATGTACCTGGACTTGCTCTTGGCATCTGAAGTAGAGGATGGTTTTGTGGGACTCAGCCCTTAACGTGTGGACTCTGATGCTGTTTCTTGATAGATAGTGTCATATTGAGTTAAATTGTAAGAACCAGTTTGTGTTCAGGAATTTCTTGGTGGAGTGGGAAAACCCCTCCACACATCAGAATTGGGCACATAATCTAAGGGATGCATACAGAGCATTGGCACTGAGCTAATACCACTTTTGATGCACAGAGGGGTCTAAATTTATCCCACAGGGATATAGTCCTGGATGAAGCTGCTTATGGTACAACTTTACTGAGGCATCAAGAAATCTTTTGTTTGAGACATGAAAGAATACTAAATTAGGGAGCATGGATTTTGAACTTTAAGAATTTCAGACTTAGAATCATTAACTGACTAGGTCAAGAAAAACTGATTTTTAACTTTAATCATTTTAGACTTTAACTTGCATTAACTTTTACTCACAAGGGCAAAATAATTTGATTTGTGCTTTAATATATTTGAACTATAATGCTTTTGAATTTTAATATGATAATGAGAGGGTATTTATATTAAAATCTGGGTCTTGTCTACATTGTTGACATTTTTTGATTGAACTATCTTTATGCATTTTATTGGATATTTTCATGCTCTCACTTAGTCTCATTACTGACTGTGTCATATATTATATCAGACAATGTGCCTGGACATCACTTAGGGTGAAAAATAGGATAGTAAAAGGTCTTTCAGCCTTGGATGCAAAGGGATTTTGGAGTTAATTACTGCATCATTCAAACTCATTTTAGAGAATTCTGGGTGGGAAAATCAGTATTGCTCCCCAGTGGTCCCCAGGAAGATACTCCAAATAGAATGGTATTGTGGAAGTGGCCTCATAAATAGTTATTGTGACATATCCCTATCTTTACCCCAGTGTGATAGCCACCCACTCCTCTCTCGAGCCCCCAACTGAACATATACTTCATGGTTAAGCCAAATGTGTTAGGAAAAAAATCCAAAGTTAGGGAATTTTCTGGTGAAATACTTCTCTCTTATTCCAGATGTTTCTGTCCACAAAGGGATCTCATATAGTATAATTCTTCCCCTTTGGCTCATCCACAGGGGAGGACCCAGGCTTCTCACCACATCCAAAGGGAGTCTCCAAAAAGTAAGCATTCTAAGAACCTCAGGCAGAAGCTACAAGGTTGATGATAATATAGTCCATGTGGTCCCAGAATTTTATGTCTGTTATATTCTCCTTATTAAACAAGTCACTAAAGCCAGACTAGGTTCCAGGGAAGGGGAATTAGATGGTACCTTTTGATGTGAGGAGCAGGGTGCTTGTCCAGGAAAGGTAGGAATTGATGGTTTTCTCTGGGGATTATCTACCATATATGTTGTACCTTCTTCCATCCTTTTACCTTCAACTTGTCTGTCCTTCATAATTAAAATATGTTTCTTAAAAACTGTAAAATTGGATCTTATTATTTTTAAGCAATCTAATAATTTCTCCATTGTATTAAGTATGTGTAGTTCATTTACATTTAATATAATTATTGTAATTAATAATATGGCACGTTGCATCGAAGTCTCCCATGTTAATATTTATTTTATGTTTAATCCATTTGTTCTTTGTTCTACTATTCTTTCCTGTCTTCTCTTCTCTTGAGTGAATTGCATTTGTTTTAGTATTTCATTTTCTTTTCTGTGTTATCTTTGTGCTTTTTTAAAAAAAAGATTTTATTGAGGAATCGGGGAGAGGGAAACAGCATTGGGGAACTGGGGAAGGGGAACAGACAAGTTGCTGTCTTTCTGTTCTTCAGTCTAGTTGTGGAGGACATTGCTTCACTGACCCACGTTGGTATCATCATTGCGCTCTTCCTGGGTGAGGCAGATCGGTCGCCGGCCTCTGGATGGCTGCTCACAGCGGCTCTTGGCAGCTCACACCAACTGCTGGCTGCTCACGCTGGCTGCTGGCCACTCACTGTAGCTTATGGCAGCCCACTGCAGTAGGGGCTGCAGCTACGCCGTCCCCAGGGACTCACAGCAGCCCAGCTCCAGGTGGAGCTGTCGTTCACCATCTTAGCTGTAGAGGGCAGTGTCACTCGCCCTCATATGTGGGATCCGAACTGGGGCGGCTGGCATTTCAAGCCAGCTCTTAACCAACGTGCCACTAGGCTGGCCCTCTTTGTGCTTCTTTTGTGTTAAATTTGTTTTCAATAATTGCTTTAGAGTGTACAATATGAATTATTAAATTATCATTACTTTAATGATTAGCATAATTGCCTTAAAATATTTTGAATAACTCTATCCCCTCCCACACTTTGTATTCTTGTCATTTTATATTTTATTATTACATATGTTATAAATACCATAATTAATGTTAGTATTTTTACTTTAGTCAAAAGTATTTTAAAGAAATCACATTCATATATGTGTTTATATGTACATATTATACTATATAGTATAATATACAATATATAAAGGAAATAATATATGTGTACAATGCCTATTATATTATAATGAACATATATGTATGTATATACATACATGTGTGTATCACACGTATGACAGATAGATAGACAGATACCATCTCAAGGGGACGTCTCAGATCTCCTTCTCTGCCCTTCTCTTCCAGCCTGCCACCCCCTGAGCACTCAGTGAAGCCCTATGGAACAGACATGGTAAGTGGTTGCTGAGGCTCTTTTGGATTGCACTCTGTCACACTTCCCACATGAGGCTATGAAAAAGTCATAGAATTTGGGCTGCTAAGTGTGTGGTAGACCCCTCCTCCTGCTGCAGTTCTGGCCAGGTGTGGGAGCAGCGCTGGTCCTTGTCTCCTGTAAAGGGTTCCTCATTTTAGGGAATTTGGTTCATTCGGGTTCTTCAAGTCCTCTTCTGATAGATTTTTAAAAACTGTGACTCTGTAGTTTTTTTCTGCCTGTTTTTGTTGTTAGAGTGAGAGCTGCTGTCCCTTGTGCCTTTCTACATAAATGCTTTAGAATGAAGAGACTTTGCATTTAGGGTTCCCTCCACCTCGAAGGCTTCTACTTTTGAATTTGTTTTACTAACCAAGTTTATCCCTCAAGTTTCAGCTTAAATATTATTTCCTTGTGAGAGACTTCCTCTAATAAGCTTTGTATTTCTCTTCTAACTGTAAATCATTTTCTTTGTGAGATTCTCAGTAGTTGTTATAGTGATTAATACTCTGATTAATGTAGGTATTGTAACCCACGGGAAATAGGGACATACAGGGAGAAAGAGGATTTCAGGACAGCAGTTGTCTGAGATTTTTGTCTGCCTTGCATTACTATTGTTGTCTTTTACTATCAGTGGCCCCTTTCTCCTAGAAAGTGGGAGAAACATTTCTCCCACTTTCTCTGTAGACTTGAGGAGCTGTTTCTCTCCAGTGCCTCTCTCCTACTCTAGGTGGGCAAGTGACCTAGGCTGAACCAACCATAGAACCCTACTTATAGTATTAATATTGGTAATATTCAATAACCCTTGGTTACAAGGGACAGTCTCCCAACTTAAAGAAGCTTAATCATTACATGCAATTTATTTATCTATGTAACTGAAAATTGCAAAAGCTTTGTTTCGAAAATGAAATCACAGCATTTTTTTCAACATGTGAGTTTCATTTAGTAATAAAAATGATGAATGTTAGCTTTCTATTATACTAGTGTAGACATCACATTATCTAATAGGTCCCTTATAGGCATGATAGGTCAATGAATCTGGTTTCATTATTAATTCTTTAATAATTGGCCAATATCCTATAGTTAAACTGTCATATACCTTCATTTTTGGGAACAATACCTTATATATTAAATGGGAAATACCAGAACCACTGCAGCTCATTAACAAAAATCAGATTATTATGGAGAAAGTGTATCTGTGGCAACAATAATTTCTTTAATTTCAAATGGTCTAGTTTCAACTTAATGCAGACTGCAGGATCTATTTACCTGCCTTTCTCTTTTTCTTACTTCCCCCTTTTTGATCTCCCTTCTGTTTCTTTCTCCCTTATTTCTTTACCACCTTTGCTGCC
The DNA here is from genome assembly GCA_033961575.1 of Aselliscus stoliczkanus. Classification (NCBI taxonomy): domain Eukaryota; kingdom Metazoa; phylum Chordata; class Mammalia; order Chiroptera; family Hipposideridae; genus Aselliscus; species Aselliscus stoliczkanus. The sequence continues at coordinate 24,814,369 of CM066728.1, forward strand.
TTCTTATCCATATCTTCCCTCATATCTATCCCTCCTTACTTACTACATCCTATTTCACTTTTGTTAGAATGCATATAAAGGAGACAATAAAACTAAATAAAATGACAATTTTCTAGGACAGGATAGGTCAATGAAAAAGCCCTGAAATGGTATAAACTCTTCTGATAGTGGGCCAGTTTCTAATAAAGTCATTTAGTGTAAGAGAATTCCCCAGGATGAGGGTCTGGCTAAGCTTGATAGGCTCTAGGGCAGGGTTACTGCCTCCCCAGGGCTCTCCAGTCAGTGGGTTGTGATGATAAAACCAGCTCTGAGTACAGGAGATTTTCATTTGATGAGTGGTCTGAACATCTACTTAGTGCTTCTAAAATATTTGCTGCTGAAAGCCACGGAGCATTGATAAACAGATCCTGGACAGCAGACTTATTGCAATCTATTTAACATGAGGAGAGCAAATTATGAGTCAAATGTTTCTGTTTAATAACCTTACTCAGGGTACAGGGCTGTGCAAGCTGGCTTTAACCCTGCGTGCACTGTGCCTGGCCAAGATCCTGAAGGCACTGAAGCGATTCAGGTGGGTTTGTCATTAGGATGAAGGTACGCGGAGAGGAAATTTAAAAGGGCCCATCTGGTAAAGGAAATAAACAATTTGTAAAACTGCTGTATGGTATTGAATGCACTACCTAGAGTCCCTCTGTGGCTTACATTTCATCTTCCTTAGACGACATATGTTTAGGCTTATTAAATCTTGTCTTCAGCATAATACCTTATTCTTTTTATGTCATTGGGGGAAAGGAAGGAATATTTGTCTGTTCTCTATTAGTCATTTGAACTTAGGTCAGCCATCTCAGCCCAAGTTCTATAAATACTCTCACTGAAATCTGACTCCCTTTCTGTACTGCCAAGGTTCCGCTTTTCTGTAACATATGCAGAAAAGGATGGCTTCATCTCACTCATGGGAAACAGACTAGGAATACACCTCCTGTGCATGTGATTTAAAAAAGTGAATGAACTTAAAATAGTGTTTGTTTCTTAACCAGCTACCAAACATGCATTTGGGGGTATGTTTGGGAGGTACGTATCTGAGGGTAAGTGAAGGTATGGTTAGTGGGCAGTGAGAAAACGGTTTCTTTGTTGCTCATGACCTAAATATTGTTCTGAGAATTTGGTTTACTCAGGGCTCTGGGGGAGTATTTGAGCCTTAGAAGTTGGGGTGTCATATTTCTGTCCTGCATCTTCATTCACTAGCACCCCGCACACTCACCTCAACTTCTCCCAGCCACAGCTATATAGACACAGTCATGCATGCTGACGCATGCGCTCCAGATGTGGGTGCTGACTGCTCTGAAGCTTTTACTCCTGAAAGCCATTTTTCATTCTTCCCTTGACCCCACAGCTGGTATTGCTGCTGGAAATTTATCTGCAGAATCCAGACTTGGAATTGGAAATAAAAGTATGCAAAATACATGCTTTAATGAAAGAATCCACAGAACCAAATTAAGCCCCACAGTATCTTTCTCCCTATTGGCACCTTCCCAATATTTTCAGATTGGTTTTCCTGTGCCAAGAATTTCCTTAAGTGACATGTCCCATGCTAGGAAGCCTTTTCAGACCCTCTTCACCTTAAAGTACAAACCTCTGAATGGGGCCCTAGAAAGCAAAGTCTAGATTTGGCATGCCACTTAAACCATGATTAGTAGAGCGTATCAACATGCTAGAAATAGCTGGATTTGTGAACCTCCTGTTCTTCAGCTCTTGATTGCCAGCCAAGCCCCAAATCAGTCCCAAAGAATGCAAACTAAGATAATAACAAGAAAACAGACATTTTATGCCAGAATTCAGGGAAACATCTTATTGTCCATATACTGACTTTGGGCTGCATAAAACAAGGAGCGGTGACCTTGGCCTGCTGGTCCTGTCTTCAAGACTGCGCTGTGTCACCATACCCAGATCCTCCCTACTCTTGAGCTCTCTGTTTCCTTATTAGTAAACCGGGGACCAATTTTGCTAGCTTTCTTGTGTGGAGTATAATGAGTTTCTTATACCTATGTACCTGGGGCTTCCAATCTCCTAGGATATTGGGGTGAGGGGAGGTTTTTTAAGCTTAACTTCTGTTCTGAGTTAGTGTGAGGCAGACTTAATTTTTTTTTTTCCTGTTGAAATAAGTCCTTGTGCCTTGCTTGACAAGCTGTTGTAAAATGTTTAGAGAGCTCTCTTCTGTTTTGAGGTCTGAATCTGAGCATGGTGGCAAATAGACACACTTTCAAGGTTTTTTCCCTCCATAGCCGGATGGTTGGGTGTTCACTGTGGCCTTTCGTTAGGTAGAATCAGCCCATAAATCAGTACTCATTTTCCATTTTCTTCTTATTGATGGAATTGTTGTAGGAAAACAGCATGTCTCTCAAGCTCCTAGAGCCCTACAGCCCTGAAAGCTGCATACAATAAACGTTGTTTTGACAGAAAACTGACCAAACATGACAATGGACAGAGGGAGATGACAGAAGGGAGGGATAGGGGGGCTGTACACGCTTGTCTGTTTTGAACTGAGATGCTCCTTCTCTCTTTTCTTTGTTAAATTACTTTTTCATATGAAGGACACAAAGGGAACGGCCCCTACTGGCAGCCAGAAGGCAGAAAACAAACCCTTTGAAATTTCTAATTTGTTTATAGATAGTCCTCCAGGAGCCGGCTGGAAAATAATTTTGTCTGCCAGAGACAGTGAACAGCTACCCGAGGGTGTTTTGGTTAAAAAAAAAAAAAAAAAAAAAAAGAAAACAAAACAAAACAAAAAACTCTCTAGTTTTGGTCCTTGAATGTCTTATTGTTTAGCACTCAGCAGTTGTTCTGAAATTACTCATCTGGCAGAGAAAGAAAATGAAAGAAAAATCCATCCTCTACTCTCTGGCCTGAGTTTCTAGGAAAGTTACTGTAAAAAATGTTTTAAAAATTAAAAAAAAAATTTTTTCTATTTGGTTTTATTTGTGTGTTGATTAATTTTGAAGTTACAAGGTTTGTTAATCTTATCTTCTAATATGTCTTTTCCTCTCTGAGGAGGATTTTTATTATAGATACTTCCCAGATCGGTCACTTCACACAGTTGAGGCGATGCTGTCTTCTCTCTGTGATGTGGTAACAAATTGAGCTGCTTTTCTAGATAATACCACAGATTCTTTTGACTCTCATTGTGTAAAGCTAATCTGAGAATGTTTCTGAATGTGGGCACGATATGGATTTGGAGACAGGGGATCTCTGCTTTCTGGCATAACAGGTTTCTAGAAGTTTCCCCCATCAGTTTGGCAGTTTGTGAAATGGGGAATAAGATAAACTTTTCTGCATTTTATTGGGACATGGAGGAGATACCCTCATACCTGGTATAAGTAAGCAGCACTGTTTTACAGAAATTTAGATCACTGACTTGAAGGAGAATGCCTCATACATTCATTTTATTTTATAGATCAGGAAATTGACATCTAGTGATTTGATGAAGGAAGCATAGCTGTTGGGGACAAAGTTATGGTTAGAACTCAGGTCTCAACTGTTAGCCCACTGCTGTTTCCACTATTCCTTTCATTCTCATGGAATTGGGGATGGTAGCAACTTTAGGAGACATGTCAATTTTACATGAATCCCTCTAACCCCATAGACTTGACTCCTCCCTGTAAGCCCAGGAGAGAGTTTGCTATTTACCTTCTGAAGCTGGAAGAGTAATCCAAGTGGGTCCATCCAACTGCCTGCCTCCCTGTGCCTGTGCCTTGGGTGTTGAAAACTGCTAAAATTACACAATGCTGGACTGGAAAACCACAGCTTTAAGATCTCCAGCTTGTACTGGCTCTCAGTGGTCCCTGATTATCTTTCTGTGTTTCCCTCATGTGCTCTTTTTTCTCAAACCTCCATTCTCCTTCAATTTCCTGTCCCCTCACATTCATTCAGTGATTCCAGTCCGTATTTACAAAGCAGATGGAAGTCATTAACCAAGGTCTCTCTCAACTTCCTGTCTGTACACCCATATCTTGCATCTCTACCCATTCTGTGTGTCCCCTCTTCCAAATTGATGTCCCTTCTTTACTAGACATTTTGTTCCTGTTCTTTGTGCTTTTACAGAGATCTCAATCTAGTCACTGTGCTCTTTTTTTCTTATATCTTTAACTTTGCTCTATTTGGTGATTCTTTCCAATCTTTGCTTAAGCAACTTCCGCTGACATCATGCCTCCCTTTGGCTACTGACTTACCTTTCTCTTTTTCTTCACAGCAAATATTTCTGAAGTAAGAAGTCTATATTGTTGTTCCATTTTCTTTTCTTTTCTTTTTTTTTACCTCCTACTTATTTTTTAACCCACAGTAACCTGGGTTTTATTCCCACTACCTCTCTCATTCTATTCTTGTAGATCGTAGAGATGAGCTTGTTGCAAAATTCATTGAATATATGCTTTCTAGGTATAACCATATTTAACCCATAGGCACCATTTGACGCTGATGATAACTTCTTTTATCTTAAAATCTTCTCATTGACATACATGGCATCATATACTTCCAATTTCCTCCATAACTCTTTGATCATGTCCTCTCAGATTTCTGCGCATTCTCCTTTTCATCTGCCTAGGTCTTTAGTATTGGTATTGGTTAGATCCTCCCCTAAATATGTATATGATTCTATCCATTTCAGTTTATTTAACTTCCACCCATATTCTGACAACTTCCGAATCTCTATTTCCAACACATATGTCCTTTGTGACCTATTATCCAATACCTACTAGACATCTCTATTTGGATGTTGTACAGGATATCCAGCTCAGTACAGAGCAAATTGTCTTTTGTTCCAAACCTGCTGTTTCTCCCATGTTACTTATCTCAGTGAATTGCACCATAGTTCACCCAATTGCTCAGACTAGTAACTTGAGATTTCCTCCTTGACCCCTTTGCCTAGCCAATGCTTTTCATCTAATGTCTCCAAGACATTTTCATACAACCCTAAACATTCCTCATATCCATCCAATTCCCCCCATACCTTAATCCCAATCATTGTCTTCTCCTGTTTGGATTGCTCCATAGAATTCTCACTGGTCTCTTTATCTCCTGTATTGCTCTCAATCTACTTTCAATACTACAGCCAAAGTAATATTATTAAAACAAAAATCTATCAAAGTCATTGTCTTGTTTCAAATTCCTGACAATGGCTCTTCATTGTCCACAAAAGGCAATACTTTGACTTCTTTTATTTGAGTTACATGATCTGGCCTCTAATGATCAATTCTGCTTCGTTTTGACTGTTTTTCCCTATTTGTATTCTTTTTGTAGTAAAGTTATTTCATTTCATTCAATGTGCTGTGCTTTCTCTATCTCTTCTGGTCAACAAAGATTAATTGAGCATTTACTATGTGCTAAGCACTGTGCAAGATATTCATTCACCTTTGGATGGGCCTTTGGATGTGCTTCCCTGTTTCCCTTGCCTCCAGTTTTTCTTTCTTCCACCCTCCTTTTAATATAGCTGAATCTCACTCATGATCCTGGAGTTCCCCTGGGAAGTCTTCCCTGATCCCTCCATATTAAGGTTTCCTGCTCTATGCTTCCCTGGCACCTTGTGTATCTTCTACATCAGTGTTTACTGCTTTCTTTTATAGTTGCTTATTTAATTACAAGGCTTTCATACTAGGTTGTATGGATATAAGGGCACAGAGACTGTTATCCTCATTGGTTACTACTGGACCTCTATTGTCTAGATCAGGGGTCGGCAAACTTTTGAGACAGAATTGCTGCCAAGGGTCAGAAAACTGCAGCTCGCGAGCCACATGTGGCTTTTTGGGTACGTACATGTGGTTCTGAAGTAAAATTGGAAATGAAAATAAAAGTATCATAGTTTCATTTATAAAAATTTTAAAGGATAGTCACATAATGGTGATTATGTAAAAATATATTTATGGCTCTCAAATAATTTTTAAATTGTTGTGAGGGACAGGATTGGCTCTTCCAGGGGTTGGCAAAGATCCACATGTGGCTCGTGAGCTGCAGTTTGCCAACCCCTGACCTAAAACAAAGGGAAGGCTTAGTAAATATTTCCTGAATGAATAGGCAAATGAATATTTTAAAAGTTTGGAGACAGAATGTGCATTATCTTATCAATAGTATCACCATTCAATCAATAATAATAATATGCCTCTCATTCAAGGAGTTAAGACACGCTATGTTTAAATTTCATCCTTTCATTCTGGAGATTTTTAGAACGTTACCAGAAAAACCTAACATAAAGAGAGGGTAGGGTTAGATAATTTGTTGGCATGGCACACGTTTAAGTGTCTGCACAGGGCCCCCAATTAGTTCCACACTGACATAGGCCAGAGCAGATGCTGTCCTTGTTGCTTTCTAGTACGAAGAGCTAGACATCATGGGGATAGTTCTGTGGGCACGGTCACCAGCCTCCCCCTCAGGTATGTGTGGAACAGAGAGAACACGAGAGGAAAAGAGAAAAGTAGAAATGGAACACAGAGCTATGTAGTGATTATAGAAGTTCTGCAAACTGTGTTTTTAATCTTTATAGCTTAATTTCAAAGCCTAATGGGCAGTAATCCAACCTGTGATAAAAGATAAAGCAACATTCACGGCAAGGTTGCTAAATGCAAGGACTTCTTATTAGTATAAAATCACCTAGAGGAACAAAAATAAAAAGTGACAGAGAATGACTCTATAACAGTACAAAGTTAATGAGTACAGGAATAAAGGGCCTAGGGCTAAAAGGCAAAACCTAATATTTGTGTAAGGGATAGAATGGTGATCATTAATAAGACCGATAACACATCATTAATGGGAACACAGCTAGCAAAGTAGCAAAGATTCCAACATGATGATTCTATTAGGTTATTTATAATCTGTGGCAATTGTAAAAAGTCCCCTGGAAATATTCACGTATCAAATCTAATGGCAGATCAGATTTAATAAAAGCTATACTGTTTGTTGAGTTGCAGCAAATGCTGTAAACTGTGCTAATACCTTATAAATGTTATTGAATTTAGTCTTCACATCAACCATGAAGTAGATATTATTCCCATGTAGGATGGGCTTTATTAAATAGATGTGAGGGTGAGGAAAGTGACTAGAAAGTGAACCACGAGTCTCCAATTGGAGTGATTTGATGTGTGTAGATGAACCTTAGCCTAACATGTTCTCTGCGGTTTATATCATTACTAAAAGATCCCTGTTAGTATATCTTGAATAATAATACTTTAAACTAGCAATTAAAAAATCACTTATTGAGAGAGTTCTATTTGCCTAATTTTCAAATAGACATTGGAGCATTGTTTAAAGCAATATCAAGTCCAGCAAGCGTGCAACACATATAAACAACAAAATAAAACGAAAAGAGATAAGCATCATACTTATTATTGTTATAGGGATTTATTAATCTGGCTCTCTCAACATCCCTTCCCCTCTCTTTGGTGACACAAATTCTCTATCTTGTAGGGAATTCATTCTGTCCAGGACCCTGAGTTTACCAGCCTTAGGCATGGATCCAAGACTGAAACAGCCAACCGGAGAGAAGGCACTACTTTCCCACACCTCTCACCTCATCCTGGATTCATTCAGGAATGGGCATGTGGCTCAAGCCGAACCAGTTGCATCCTCTTTCTCAGGAATTTGAGTCTTGAGCTAAATGGCACAGGGTAGAAAACAGGAAGAGTTGTCTCTTTCTGATGGCAGTACTCTGGAGAGATGGCTCATTAGTCTCCACACCCACATTCCTAAAACTACTCTTTCTATCCTTCCAGAAACCTGACGGTCCAGTTCTTCCAGCAAGTCTGTGAAAGATTTTGAGCTCACCAGTGAATTTTCTCTTGTGTAATTGTATCTTCCTTCCTTTCTTCTATTTTTATTATGATTTCGGATTTTTTTTTGTTAGCTAGAATTTGCTTTTGTTGCTTGTAACCCAAATACCCTGCATGATACAGAAATTGGTACCAGGAGTGGGGTGCACCAGATAACCCAAGCTGAAAGATGGAACCTGGTGAGTCATGGTGGGGTGGGGGGTGGTGAGGATTCCTTCATTGCAGACTGAGAAGCTGGCAATACTTCTTAGGTGGCAGCAAAGCAGCTTTATATGATGCCACTGCTTGTTGCTTCTCGATACAGAAATAGGCCTACTAAAACTATGATTTTGGAAGGTTCTGTGGAAAAATGTAAGGATCTTGGAAGTTGTTGATTACTTTTTTAAACATGGACAAACTTAATTGAATTTTAAAAGCAGTTTTAGGTCCACAGCACAATTGAATGGAAAGTATAGAGTTCCCCATCGCCACACTTGTATATTCTCCCTCTGCTGATTTCTTTTCAAAAATTTCAATAAGGTATTTGAAGAAAGCTACCAGCTAGGGTCCAAGCTGGACCATGTCAAAGCAGAGAAAAGAGGAGAGAGCTCTGCTGTGAGAAGATTTAAATTGAGGGCTATGAGGATATACCGTCGTGGAGGCCTCGCACTAAGTCAGAGAAGTGGAAAGAGTAACCCTAACCCAAACCCAGATTCACCGTGCCTCAACGCGTTCTCTGACTTCAACTACGTGTCCGAATTTTCTAGAAAGTTAATTGTTCAATGACCAAGGGAAGTTTTCAGGCACTTATTCTGCAGCAGCTAGGTCTACAGTTTCCTACCCCCCCCCAATCTAATAAACAAGAATTGGGTTGCTGTGGCCATGAAGCCCCCAGAAAAGAAATTTGGTTGGCCTCTTCTCTCATATGTGATTATGCAGAACAATGGACATGGGTGATCCTCCCAGAGAACAAAATCGTGGCAGTTATATTAACTGACCCAGGAAGCCACTTTCCTGCCTGGGTAGGGAATATGCAACCTGTCTGGCAGGATAGGATATGTATTTGGAAACATTATTGTAGGTGGTTTCTAAATGGTTGTTCTTGGTACATTTAACTTGTTTGGTCTTCACCACTGTATATGGACTATGTTGGGTGGCTAATTTCACAACCTGCTATAGCAGTAAGAGCCTCACCCGCTTCAACTGAGACCAGAGGTGCCACATGTGGATGCAGACACAGTCAATCAAACTTTTGGATTGTCTCTTTTGAATAGTGTGCTTTTGGTTGTTAGTAGAAGAGTTCATAGTGGAAATATCTTAGAAATATTGTGTGTGTGAGAGAAAGAATGATATGAATGTTAGCCAGACTGGGGATGGAATGTCATGGAATCTGTGATCTCTCCAGCATTCCTTACTTCCTCTTTTAAACAAAGAACCCCGTTTTCTATGTGGTAACCCTTTTGTTTCTCTAGTGTAGGCTGACCATTGCACCCCTCCCAGCACCATCTCCATAAATGGGGTAGCCATGTAATATAGGCTATAAGATACTAAATTTCTCCTTTCCCCAATCACAGTGACTGGTTTCGGGGTGGACATGTGATCTAAGCCAGGCTAATTAGAGTCCTCTCTGTGACGTTTCTTTTAGCACTATTGGAGAAAATGCTTTGTACTGGAATTACTAAACCAATAGGGTGTGAGTCCTGAGCTGCCCACAGTCATAGGCCTACCATATTGAGACAGTCTTTTTGGGGAATGGAGAGAAAGAGTGAGTGAGTGTGGTGAACCTCTGATTACATATTTTGAGCCCTAGGAAGTCTAAAATCATCTTTGTTCCCCACTAAGCTAGCTTGAATGCTGTCACATACATTACAAAATAGTAGGGAGCAAAAAAAAGTATAAATGCTTAATTATCTGCCTAGAGGACAGCTTCAAAGAGGATGCGACTTTTGAGATGGGTTTTGAAGGATGAGCAATGGTTTCGTGGTCAGCATGTATTGGAAAAGGCATTCATGCATAAGTAACAGCATGGCTGAGGGTTGACTTAACCAGCAGTATGCACTGTATCTGGGAATGGGTATTGCAAACATTGGTATATCAGGTGGAGGATCGTTTTTGGAATGCAGTGTGGGGTCTGCTTATGAAGGGTCTGTTTGCTACCAGGGCAGCTCCAGCTTTATCATATTGCCTTTGAAGGTGTTTAAGTAGCAGGGCATCATGACCCTGCCAGACAGGGGAGGCAGGCTTGTTAGGGAGCATGAGTGATGGGAAGAGGAAGCTCAGGAGCTAAAATGCCTGGAAGCAAAGCCTGGCTCTGTCACTTATTTGTTGTGTAACTTTGGGTGAATTATGTAACCTCTTTGTGCTTCATTTCCTTTATCTGTAAAATAGGATCGACATTAATAGCTCTAATAGACCTATAAGGTTTGTTATAAAGATTACATAAGTCAATGCAAAACACCTATATAAGTGCTTGACACCTGCCAATTGCTCAAACGAGGTATTATTATCTGTGATTTAGAAATAAAATTCTGCGGAGAGAATTTTGGGGATGGCTGGGAAGAAAACTATTGATCATTTGCAAGTACTATCCCTTTCACATGGATTATTTTCTCAGTCTAGATAGCTGTCCCCTAACAGACAGTGAGGTCCCAGGAAAATACAATGTAGGATAGCATTGCTTGGTACAATGGGACACGTTCAGATCATATGATGCCACCCAGAAAATAGAGTTGGGAACACTTCTCAAGTGGCAGGGAGGAGGGCTTGGTCAGCCAGGGAATGGCCCAAGGTTACTGGGGAGTTGAGGGAAATGGCTGTGGTTAGGACGAAAAATTTCAAAGCCCAGTAACCAATGAGGACATTGTTGCCTAGAGATGGCTTTGACTACAACAAATCAGTGGAAGAGTCTAAAGATGTGAGGGATAACTTTTCGTTTTTCTTTTCTTTCTTTTCTTTTTTTTTTTTTCTTTCTTTCTTTCTTTCTTTCTTTCTTTCTTTCTTTCTTTCTTTCTTTCTTTCTTTCTTTTTTAAATATTTTATTGGGGAATTGAAACTGCAGACAAGGGTCTGCAGGAGGCTAAAGCAGTAGCTTGGAGGACAAGGGACAGATCATTTAGTTGACACCATAGTGAGTAGTTCCACAGTATCCTTAGCAATCCAACTACTCAGGGATTCCATTTGATGCCCTCTCACCCAGAACATGGTGTAGCAAACACTTTAGTCCTAGATATCAGCAGCAGGGTAGGTGCAGCCCCCTGAGGGCCACTACCAGACTTAAGGCAAAGGCAGAGAAAAATTTAAAGGTACAAGAAGATAAGGAACGGGGTGTTGTGTAAGAGCATAGAAAAGGAGAAAGTGAGAGCTAAAGAAGAAAATGGAGGTGTAGAAGGTGGGAATGAATAAATAACTAAAACACTCGATATATTCTCTAAAGGCCAATTTCCTGTACTGCCAGAGAACATTCTGGGAAGGTGTGATAAAACCAAAGAATTCCATCATTAAGTCTCTTTTACCTTCTCTGTTGCCCTCATTTAAATACATCGCCTCTCTTGCCACTTATACTTAGAGTGTACATACAGAATATTGCTATATATTAAAAAATCAAAATTACTTAAACTTGGCACACAAGCTGAGCCTACCCTCTGATGCTGCAGTGAAGTAATAGCAGCTATTGGGGACTTTCTTACCATTGAACACTCCAAAATGGCTGCAGTCTTCATTCCTGAGGAGTTTTGAGTGTGACTTCCAATGTGTATTGCATACACTAGACCAGCGGAAACAGCCTAGTGGTCTATCACCCATAGTATTGAAGACAGTGTCTGGCAAATAGTAGTTGCTCAACAAATACTAATAAATTAGGCATTACCTATTTGCTGCTGCTTATTAACACATTGTGAACCAGTGACACAGATTTGTGTCTGTATATTGGGTTGTCGGAAAAGTCATGACACATTTTTGCAATGAAAAAACATAGAAAAAATACATCATAATTTTTCCGACAGCCCAATATTTAAATGCCCCATCCTTAATGTGTTAAAAACACCATAGTAGCTGGAGGAGAAAAAACAAAAGCTGAACTGACTTGAGTTTGAATTGTGGCCCCATCAATTACTACTCTGTGACTTTGAGCAAGTTACTTTATTTCTGTGAGCCTTCATTTCTTTATCTGTACCATGGAGATAACAACATGGACTTGAGAGTGTTGTATGAAGATTAAATGAGTAGATGGATAGAATGTGGTATAAAGTAAGTGCGCAATAAGTGTTGGCTAAAAACAAAACAAACTCTCCATTTCTAGTGTAGTCTCAAACTGCTGTCAATCATAATTTTAAAAATTCAGAGTTTACAAATGTACGCTGTGACACGTGAAATTTGGAGGAAAATGCCACCTCAAGCATTACTACCTCTGTAACTTTTTTGCCTAGTTTCAGTAAGCCATCTGACTTCTTCCACCAATAGTTGTTCCTTGAAGGGAAAGTTGAGAAGGTGAGAAACCAGACCTCCAAGTCAAGCTCTGACATTAACGAGTTGTTTGATGCTAAACAAGCTGCTTACTTAACTGCATCTTAGAAAGATCCAGCCTATTCGGATCATTATTTCATTTTTAAAATCTAGAACAGAACTTGGTATATAACTAGCATGCAGAAATTACCTGTTCAATCAATATAAAATGAGATCTGGTAACAATTAAATGAGAGAATAATAGTACTGTTTTTGTTTGTTTGTTTTTTGAGGGCAGTGTCACTGGCCCTCATATGTGGGACCCGAACCGGGGACACCGGCCTCCCAAACCAGCGCTTAACCACCGCACCACTTGGCCAGCCCAATAGTACTGTTTTTTGAATGCTCACTATGAGTGCTTCACACCCGCAAATTCACTGAATTCTCATAATCTTCTTGTGAAGTAGGTAAGATTATCATCTTCATCTCGTAGATGGGCATATTTGCACAAAGAGAGATTAAAGACATCGCACAAAATTACAAAGCTGGAAATGAAGAGGATCAAGGTTTTTCCTAGGTAGGCTGGCCCCAGAACCCAATCTTTTCATGACTATGGTATACGATACTCAATGTGGATATTGTAATTGTCTGCCTAACATCCTGTTCCCCTATCTTTTGATAACAACTCAAATTTTCATGCAGTTATTTAAACCTCCCTCATGTGAAGTTCATGTGCTTTGGGAAAAGCAGCAAGTAGGTAAAGCCTAAGGCAATGAGCATAATCCCATTTTCTGTAAACAATGAATAGTTTAGGAGTCAGCACATGACTCAATTTAGGCCAAAGATATTGGAGATATTTTCTCAGGGTTTCCAGGAAAGAGGCTTCCTAACTTTCTAATTCTTCCTCGAGAGCTTCTGGGAACAATTGCCTCTACCACACCCCTCCTCTCTACCTGCTCTCTCTGTTGGTGGCCATTTGGTGATCATGAGAGGGAATCTGGCTTAGAATGAAGGTGACACAGTGGAAGTTCTCAGAGCAGACAAGACAGGAACTGAATCTTTAATACTGTCACTGAGACATCAAACCAAAAACCCTAACTTTGGTTTTTGGTAAACACAGTACTCAAAACTTTTTATTCCTCAACCATTTATAAGTTGCCAACATGAGGGCAACTTAATACTTTAGAATTTATTTTTTACAAATGAGGATCTCCTGAATAACCAAAATGGAACTACTAAAATTAAGATATTGACACACATTCATTACTTTCATCTTATCCTCAAATCACATTCAAGTTTTGTCAGTTGTCCCATCATCACTTTGATAGCAAAGTAATCCATTGCAGAATTTTTCATTGCATTTAGTTGTCTCTCTGCCTCTTTCAATCTAGATTAGTCCCTCAGTTCTTTACTTTTGTGCTCTTGACACTTTAGAAGATTACATGCCAGTTATTTTGTAGAATATCCCTCAGTCTGAGTTTGTCTGATGTTTGCTCATGATTAGATTTAGGCTCTGCATCTTTGGCAAGACTGTCACAGAAGTGAGGCTATGTTCTTATCATCACGTGCCATGAGTGGTGCACGGTGCCTGCACAGATGCCCTCCTCACCTCGATCACGTTCCACACCCCACGTCAGAGCTCTCCATCACCTACTGTGAAAACCTTCCTCAACCTGCTCAGGCTTCAACATTCTGCTTGGGTTGCCACAGCTTCTATCTTCCCTTCCCTATACAAATGGCTACTTGGCTCAGGCCCCACTTACTGGCTTTGGACTGAATTGTTTAAGAGGAAAAAGGAAGGGAAAGAAAGGGAAGGGACAGGAGAGAAAGGATGAAGAGGAAGAGGAAGAAGAGTCAAATGCTAACTTTGAAGCTTACTGTACCTCTTGATTTTTAGTTACAATAGACAATTGATCTTTATGGTATAAGCAGTACAAGCTTTTTTGCTCGTTTCTATTACTTGCAAACCAAAAGCTATCAACCAATATTTAAATTTCATGATAAATAGAGGCAAACCATAAATGGAAGCTATTGTTGTGATAGGGATACAACTGCAAAAATGGCATTAAACTTGGAAATGTAAGATCTGAGTTAAAGCCCCAGATTCCTTATATAAAGTGGGGATATATAAAGCAATTCTTATTATGAATTGCTTGTTAAGTTGCTGTGAGGGATTAAATTATGCACACCCCAGAAAGATATGTTGACGTCTTAGTCCCCAGTACCTCAGAATGTGACTTTATTTGGATATAGCATTTTGTGGATTTCATTTGTTAAGATGAGGTCATACAGGAGTAGAGTGAGCCCCTAATCTGGTATGACTGGCATTCTTATAAAGAGATGGCCATCTGAATACACAGAAATACAGGGAGAATGCATGTGAGCATCGCGACTGGAGTGATGAATCTACAAGCTGAGGAATGTCAAGTATTGTGGTCATCACCAGAAGATAGGAAAGGGGCATGGAACAGATTCTCCTTAGCTCTCAGAAGGAACCAACCCTGCCAACATCTTAATCTCAGACTTCTTGACTCCAGAACTGAGAGAGAAAAAATTTTTGTTGTTTTCAGCTGCCCAGTTTGTGGTACTTGGTTACGGCAGCCCTAGGAAATTAAAGCACTTGCTTCATAAAATGTAAAGATGTGTATAACTATAAATGATTATTATCATCTTTTTCTAACTTTGCCAGTGAGCATGAGATAAGCCACTGAAAAGTTCCAGTTCTTTCCAAAACCTTTCAATATTTTGCATAGATAAATGCTGGAAAAGACATAGAAGACTGTGAGAGTCAAGAAGATGACTTCAGTTTTGCTTTTACCCTGTGACACAAAACCCTCACTTCTGAAACTATCAGAAAAAATAATTCATTTTCCTTTAAGACATCCCCTGAAGTTTAGGCCTAAGGTGATGTACCCAGACAAGACTAAATTTTGCCCTCAGGAATGTACATGGTTTCCTGAATGACAACAGTATCTTTTGTGTGTCCAGAATAACACTAACAATAAACTTTTATTACACAGTTACTTTATATCAGACGCTGCTCCAAGCACTTTAAGTGTTATCCCTTTTAATCTCCACAACAATCTTATAAGGTGGGTACTATTATTATTCTTATTTTTTAGTTTAGGAAACTGAAGCACAGAGAAATTAACATGCCCTGAGTTATATACTGTTGGTAGGTGGTGGAGCTGGGTTTAAAATCCAGGAACTTGGCTCTATGGCATGTCTTTAAATTACCACACTATATTGCCACTTACAACCATTTCTAAAAATAAACTTTACACACAAATGTGGTTGTGGTATTAAACCATAAGATTTAAACATTTAATATTTAAGTTTCAGTTAAATAACAATTTAAAGAGGGTAACAATAAAATAAATGGCAATTTACACATATATCTCTATATATATGTTATTACATTATTGAGTAGAGAGATGTAGATGTCATGCACTGATGAGTAAAGGTATACATATGTATGCATATATATGTATAACAACAGGAAATTCCTGGTTTATGCAGTTGGTCAAATATGTGCTTGGAATAGTGTACCCTTTCAAGTTGTTTTTAAAATTAATGTATGGCAAAAATAACTGTTCAATATATTAAGGTCTAAAAGAGGGAACATGTACTTTGTTATATCAATATTGTAATACTGATAGGGAGTGTGTGAAGATGAATGATCACTAACAAAAGCAACAGGAAGAGGAGCCTACAACCCTTATTTCTTTGGGAAGGAATGAATGTGTCTATGAGGAAGCAGATGGACCCAGGTGGTTTTAGATTTGGAATGTGGAAATATCAGTGTGTGTGTGTGCTTAACAACTTTGGCCTTGAGCCATCTCGATGTATCTCAGTGAGAATAGATGACAACCATCAAAGGTCACTGGAGATTGTACATCTCAGTTAAAGCCAGTGTGGACAGTGCCAATGACCATGGAAGGCATGCTTCTTTCCTGGTGAGCTGCTCTTGGAAGTTCCTCCTGTAAGCTTGGATAGGAAAGGAATGAGAAAGAAAGAAGAACAGGTGGAGAGATTTTCAAATTTGCATATTTACACCAAAAAGAAAAAATCCTGGAAGTGACTAAGAGTCTCTTGAATTGACAACATTATGTCTTCTGCCATTTCACAGAGTGGAAGATAAAGAGCAGAGAAGTCAAGTTGTAGATGATCAGTAAAGTACCCTTTTGTCCACCAAAGTATATGGTGATGAAATTTGTTCCTGTTACATTAACAACAAATTGAATGCTCTTCAGTAACTTCATTTTTCTTCAGCATCTCATTTATGTCTGGTTTGTATTCATTGAACTGCAAAATTTACTTCTGTTATATCACCAGCCTGATCCTAGGTGAGATTTACCAGCAGAAGACTATTCATCTAAAGC
Organism: Aselliscus stoliczkanus; assembly: GCA_033961575.1. NCBI lineage: Eukaryota > Metazoa > Chordata > Mammalia > Chiroptera > Hipposideridae > Aselliscus > Aselliscus stoliczkanus. The sequence goes on from CM066728.1 coordinate 24,830,981, forward strand.
AGTCAACTGCCATTTCTCTACCAAATAAGGAAGGTTTGAGAGCCATCAGCCTACAGAGGTCTTGGGGGAGGGAGGGGTTAGGGGGTGAATCTTCTATGCCTGCCTTGATCATCATGTAACCCTCCTGTTCTGTTGCCTCTGAGCACTCGCCTTTCCCACCATCCATATGTACATAGTGTTTCATTAACATAGGCTATCATCGCTTGTCATGTTCCCAGGTTGGCTTGAACCTCCCAATGGCACTGCTCCTTTATTTCTCATGGGTAATTTTTTTTTTAATTACATATTTTTGATTACACAATTTGACATGAACAATTCCCTTGCGCAGGTCAAAGAGTACCTCTGATGTGGGTGCTATAAAATTTACCTTGAATTTTTGTTAGAGGCAAATTACATTCTCAGCAATTTCTCCTCAACTTTGTCCTTAGTACTTTCTCTGGTTAAAAAAAAAAGTCCTTTTATTAATTAAAGAATTAATTCACAATCATTATGTTTCTTTGCTTAGGGACTGAACTACTCGTCACCAAATTTTCCTTTTTAAGTTCCTGGTGATTTCCTTGGTCATACCCTCACTCTGCTGCCCACCGAATCTTTCCTTTTGAGATGCACAAAGCTTAGTCTATCAGCTTATTAGTTCTGTTAACCAAAAAAATAAAATCCTCTTTCTATTGTCTGCCAATCAGAAGGAGGTATTTGTCCACTAATGAGAATTTACAAAATTCCCTTCCTCAGTGGTACATTGGTCTAACCTGCACACATATATTAAGTTATAGGTTTAGTAACATCTGTTCATTTGGTTTTTCACAGCAGTGTCTTATAACTCACCTGCCTTGGAAAAGTTTCAACTATAGAGGTCAAAATGACTGTATCTCTTACAACAGAAAATAAATCTAATAAAAATCAACTGGTTCCCTCACCTTGCCAAGCAGACAACAGCACTTGCTATAAATCAAAATAATCATATATTGATTTTTTTCACTAATATTAAAGACAATGGTCTGTTTTAGTCATGGAATTTTATCCAATCTGGACTAGTCAGTGGTATTTGTTAGGCACTTACCATGCATTAGGTATTTGTCTAGATCCCTTTATCTGTGTTAATTTAACCTGGGCAGCCCTAGGAGGTGGGAGAGATTATTAGCCTCATTGTACCAATGCTGACCTGAGGCTAAGAGGGGTGAAATCAGTTATCCAAGTTCTTGGAGTAGGTGACAGAGGCAATTTGGACCTGAGTAGTCTGGCTCCAAGCCACTGCGTTAAACACTGAACTGTGTGACTGCTCTCCAAAGCTACGGGTTGATTCTTAGGCATTGCATTAGATTTTTGCCTTTTCCAAGGCTAGTTATTTTTTGAAGGCACATTTCCCCTAGCATTGGTTTCAAATGCATTACACCTACCTCCATGAAACTTTTCAGTTGAATTGCTTTAGCATTAAGTAGTACATCTTTCAGAAAAGTTTAGATAATGAAATTTATTTGGGTATGTTTCTCAGTTCTCAGCATTTGGTTAAAGTTTTAGCAGTGAAGGCACAACCCAGCTCCACCTAATTTCGATTACTTTTTTTGATCCCAATGTTGGCTCTATTGCTGGACAGAACCTGATGGGCTGGTCCTCACATTTTATCCATTTTCACTCTCACCATTAAGTACAGTAATAAATAAAAGTGTACCTATTTTCCTTGATGACTACAAGAGATGGGCCAGGATGCAAGAGGCCCACCCATGGCCAGAAACAAGTTCTAAACTAACAAGATACTAAATCTCAATAAAATTATGGTGCTTGATATATCTACCCGAATCTTTATTGCCCAAAACAGTGATCCATTTTCCAGTGCTAAAAATAGTGTGTTACCAATGCATAAAGAACTTAGGCATGATTTTTTGTTTTACAATGATAAAGTTCAAAGAGGACCCAGTGTCAAGTTAGAAGATTAAAATGAGAAATAAAGAACAAGTAACTCCATAAAGAAGAGTAATAATTCTGTGCGATCTTAGGAATATTTTTGACCAGTGACTCCTGATGAAAAATACGTAATTAAGACCAAAAAACCCCCCAAAAAAACCAACTGAGGAAAAGCTGCTTGGCCACAGGAAAACAAGGCAATTTATTGAAGAGTAGGGTTCTGGTGTCTTGCAAAACTACCACCCTACTTTTTCCATCCCCTCCCCGCCCCCACATTATTCTGTCTGAAACAATGTGAACAGGACTCAATGCCATTAAATCCAATGGAAAGTCATAAAAATGGTGGCGTATCCTTGGAGACCAAGTGAGCTTGCACCCTCCCAAGACCTATCTGGGTGTCATGACTGGATCAATGAGAAGTCATGATGGGTGGGCTGAAAGCATATTCTGCTTTCTGTAGCTGACCAAAAGAAATAAAAACTTGAGGGTCAAATTCCATGGTTTATCTTAAATGTTGGATGTGTATCTCTGATTCCTGCAAAGAATTTCACAGTGTTGGGTAGCCACATCTGTGTAATGATAAATAGAAAGCAGCAAATGCAGTTCAGCCTATAGTTCAGCAATACTTTATTATTATTATTATTATTTTTTATTTTATTTTATTTTTTATTAGTTTCAGGTGTACAACACAATGCAATAGTTATATTCTTTACCCCCCAAAGTGAAACTCCCCTCCTCCAGTTCACCACCCCACTCCCCCCCATATCATACATATCTATCACAACTCCCGTGACTCCGCTCCACAGTATACTCCACATCCCGTGACCATCCACATATTCAGTTGCAGTTGGCATACCATACTATACAACATCAGCTTCAGCTGTACAGTGCAGTGATCAAGCCTCTACTCCATCCATGAATACTTTTTAAAATGATTTTTCCATCTGCCCTCCTTCATCTCTGAAGACACACACACACACACACACACACATACACACACACACACACCCCTTTTTACTGAGTCAAAAATATAACCTAAAATTTATTGAGCAATTTCTACCAAACAAAAGCATAATTAAAAATTTCAATTTAAGGCAGCTTGGCTGTATATGTGCACAAGCTCATATGTTTGCCTAATGGTGGAGTTAGTCATACAGAAATGGAATTTTCCACAAAATTAGTGAGAAATTTGACATTTTAAAAAGTATGATATCAACAAGAATGTGGCTTTTCAAAAATTCTTACTGCCTTGCTGAACCACAACAGCAAGATACTTCAGAGTGCACTGGGGCGAATCACATCATTATGTCATGGATTGTAATGAAGCTCAGAGGCTGAACCATGAATAGGCCTCAACGCTAATCTCCACGCCAGGAGGGAGGCTTGAGAAGTGTTCTGATGGGAATAAAGGGGAAGAGATTGAAGGCTGAAGTTAATGATTAAAGCAAAATGAACCCCATAGGTTAAATTATTTCAATAGCAACAAGTTTCATAGCCAAAGTTTTGATGATTAATAAAATAAATAGAACAGGTCAGAAATTCCCAGGCTGCCTCAGGTCACGGAGTAGTAGGGTCAATCAGTGCATAGCTGGATTGCATGCTGCCTGGGGGCCAGGCCAGAAGCCATCATCTTGAGATGCCTGCCAAAGCAAGGAAATATGGGTCATTGCAAAGGAAATGGTTCTTTTTCATCCCTAAAATTGGAAAGCATAGAAATGTATGCATCTTTTGTTCATGTCCTATTTTTTTTTTTTTTACTATAAGAAATACCTCAAAGTGTATGTTACCTTTTTAAAATTGATGAAAGGATATTTTTTTAAAGGAAGGGTAAATAACAATATGCAAGTCTGTATACAAAAAGTCCCGCCAGCCAATCACCATCATAGGTCATTTTAAAGAACCTTATTTTAGCTCTCTTCATCGTTTCCCTGAATATAAAAGTAACAGATGTTCATTGCAGAAAAAAGTTGGAGAATATAGAAAAAAATATATGGAGGAAAACAACAACTGATATTTCTGTGAGCAAGAATGACTATCACTCATATTTAAGTGTATTTTCTTTCCAGTGTTTTTCCACACAGACTTCCTCAAGCTGTAACGTACATACAGTTTTATATCCTGACTTATTTAACTTACTGTCATGTATTTTTGCCCTTAAAATTAATTATAAGTTTTTTTTGTTTTGTTGTCTTTTGTTTTAAATAAAGCCTGATTTTATTTTTAATTTTTTTTTTTTTTTAAGAGGGCAGTGTCATTGGCCCTCATATGTGGGAGCCAAACCCGGGCTGCCGGCATCCCAAGCCAACCCTTAATCACCACACCACTTGGCCAGCCCCTAATTATAAGTTTTTATAATGGCACCATTATATTTCATCATACTCATAGGCTACCATGCATTCATCCATTTCCATGCTGTTGGACATTTCCCTTTTGTTATTATTAATCTGTGATGGAGATCTTTGAGTTAGGATCATTGTTACATTTTTTACTATTTTTTTTAATGATTGATCCTAAGGAATTTTTTAAACTTATGCTCCTATTTTGGGGGAAATAGAACCATCAAATGAGTATGTGTAACATGTTCCAAAGGTGGAGCCCTCTGTAGGAAAATTCTTGACCTTATTTCTCAGTTTAACCATATGACTCACCAGTGAATGTATCAAATATATATTATGTAATTTGCAAAAATCATTCTTGCTCCAACTTCATCCACCACTCATATGAGGTGCTGAGCCGATCTGATGGTCCATGTGAGGCCTTGTGGAGCTGTGGTTACTGCGATCGGAGTCATTGCTTTGCGCATTGTAGAAATGCAACACTGTAAGGTTGAGTAACTCTTTCCATAGACACTCCCACAGCTAGATAAATGATACCTGGGGAAAGTTATAAATTTCTATGGCTTGATTTTCAACTGAAGAATGTAATACCACAATGCTGAATCCTCTGTACTCATCAGATCACAAACAATGATAGACTTTCCACCTGATTTGACATGGCAGCTGAATCTACTGTATCCATTTCAGACTCCACAAGACTGTCAATCTCTCCACTGAATAATAATTATAAAACCTCACGTTTGCCAAGTCTCTTGCTTAAGTGCCAGATGGAGAAAAACTACCACCATATCCAATTTGTAAGCTTGAGTATCTGATCAGAGGGGAAAAACAAAATCATGATTCTTGTGACCATGAATGGAAAAAAGCATGCAATAATCCACAAATGATGAATTTATGGAGAAAGAGAAAAGAGTGATATGTAGGCTGACAACACAATCCACCCATTGCTGGACAAAGTTAATGCTTACTCCTATAAACATAGGAAAGCTATATATTAACAAATCAGGGTGTACTCTAGAAAGTATTTCTTCTCAACTTTGCAAAATTGCTGTAGCCCTAAGTCTCTTTGATAAATGAGCTTTTCAAGGATGGGTTTAAATAGTGGGTCAGGAAAAGGCAAAATATACTATAGATAAGGGAATTAACCTGATGAGAGTGTAAATATTTTAGAATGTAAATCTGCACAGAGTAAGACTGTGCTCATTTCTATCCATTTAGATCTGGCATAGAGTTATCCATATTTAGGCACTCTTTTTACTGTGATGATAATGTGATTGAGGTAACATAATAACATTTTGAATTTTTATAGCCAATGAAGTTGAACAGGAGCAGAATATGCCACCCCAAAATATGTCACTTTGACATAAGGATTATTTTGAGCTAAAGGCAATTGAGAAGAAGCAGATACAAGAAAAACTCTCTGCCCTTCCTCTATTTGCCTAAACACAGGATACAATTTTTTAATGGTGTTCCCACTTCCTTCTACCAGGAAGGACAGAAGTTAGTCACTGGAGACAACTCTAGATCCTTACCAGCCAGCGGTAGCACTAGAAGAACCTGGATAACAGACCTTGCTAAAATTAGCCCTCATCTACCATTAGTTCCCCTACATATCATCTTCTCACAAGTTACTACTCCTAGAAACTGGAAGTCCTATTCCTTTGTCTTGTCACTTTTCTAAAAACCTATAGTTCTTTTGCTAAGATGCTGTATAAGCTCAAGTGTTAGTCAGCACTCTGTTACTCATCACTGGGGATATGCCCAGGAGTCTGTGCAATGCACATGTTAATAAACTTCTGCTTGTTTTCCTCTTGTTAATCTGGGCCCCAACCAGAGAACATAAGATGGGTAGAGGAAAAAGATTTCTTTCTCCTCCTTTACAAAGCGCTCATGTCCATTATTTTATTTTGATGGATACATATTACAAAACTCAAAGATGGATAAACATGATATTTACACTGGGGTTGCCGAACAATGTGTACAGATGACTTCATCTTTTATCGGTATATATTATATATTGAGTATTACAATTTTAATAGTTTTTTCCTTTCTTAAAATGTGCCTACATTTTTTTTTGCACCCTCTGTATATGAGGAAACTGAGACTCAAATAAGATTCATATACAGTATTACACAGCCAGTAAGGGATTGATCTGGTTTTGATACCAACGTTTTCGCGTTTCATGTGCTTGGACCATTTTTATACACAAGACAAAATCCTAACCCTATCTAGCATCAAGGAACTCTGTTTGGAACTCTCATGCAAGGCCCTTAAGGGTAGAGCTTCGCTGCCTAAAGCTTAAGGAGGTGGGTAACAGAAACAGTCCATCAGTCACAGATGATTAAATGAGTCTTTCAGTGGTCAGTTATCAGGAAAATAAATATTTCTAAAATGGTTCCCAGAGGAACCTGATGATTTGGGGTCTTTGGTCATTGTAATATTTCCTGTTCTAGCTTTCCTTTCCCTATACCTTTAACCTTTGTTTCCTACTTAGTTTGCTTTTCGGGTAAGGTCACTGTCAGTAGAAGTGTCACCCAATATCAGAGCAGGAAAGCAATATGGACTTGGGGGATGTAGGCACTGTGTTTGTTTGGATTTTTAGTAATTTGGTGTACATCAACCAAGAGGAAAGTTGGTAAAGATTAGTAGAATGATGTATGTGAAAATATACTGAAATTAGAGTAAATAATTTTTGTTACATTATGACTAAGATGCTATTTTTAAATGATATTCTGTTTAGGTGTATTTATGTCTGCATGTGTTTCCATGTGTATACATGTGTAACACTTATGTGTGTGTCTGATGTGTATACACGAGCATGTATGTGTAGTGCACGTGTGTGAGTGCATGTGTGGGTGTTTTACATTGTACGATAAAAATGTTTGGGCAATTGGTTAGAGCTATGCACTAAAGGCCTGAGCTGTTATGATATTTTTATTTTTTGCACATGAAACATCTCTATAATATTTGACTGTGTGAGAAGGATTAACATTTGCACATGAACTAAAAGTAAATTATTAATAAGTTCCTGAGGTTTTTGTTCTCTTCGAAGTTTCTGCCAAAAATGAGGTGAGGCTCTTAGGTAACTTGCTTGCATGTGACAATATTCTAGGTCTGGCCTAGTCACCCACTTGCTCACTGCAGTTCTATAGAGCTTGGGTCAAGGGTATAGTTCTCAATTCTTCTGAGCTGGTGCATGGCCAGCCCTCTGATCTGAGTCTCTAGTTTTTATTTTTTTTCCTTCACCTCTTATTCATAGACTAGCAGGGAGATTGGAGAGGGTGCTCCAGTTTCGCTACCTTCCCTGATTTTCATGGCTTGCATAATGGAAACTGCAAACTTCCTTCCAATATGGTGCGTCCTGTCTGACATTCCCATGGTCCTCCCAAAATACCTCTTTTCAATTTCTTGCCACAATGAGTGTCACCCTGTATTGTCATGTCTCACTACTAGACTCGGCACCATAAGGGCAGGGGTCATATTTGTGCCTGGTGCATGTAAATGACCACCAACAAAACAAAACTTGTCTGAAGGAATACATGAATCAATAGCAGGTAACTGGGAAATGCTCCCGGGAACCAATGCAAATACTGAGTATAAAGAATTAGTCCTGGATGTGATATCCCTCTCGTCTGCTGATGAGGCAAACACAGCCAATTTTTAGAATAACTACATACATTGGAAATAATATTAGTGACAGAATTTAGTGGCGAAATGTAACAACCTATGTAAAAAAGAACCTCTTTATGTGGTTTCAGCTTATTTTGCTGAGTGTAAAATTCTTTTATATACTTTTACAGGAAGGATGGAGGCATGCTTTGTTACATAGGCATAAGTGCAGGATGAGGAACTTTGAAAGAGAAAAGCAATTATAATTCTGTACAGAAAATGTTTTAAAAGGCTAAGGCATGCACACTGTTGGATATTTGGGAGTCAAGTGACCATGAAGAGGAAAAAAAAAAACAGAGGAAAACTCCTTCTTATTTGTACCAATACAATGGAAATGCTTGTTATTTCCCTATGAGCACCATATTTGATTTATAGAGCACTGTTTTCTAGAATTTAAAATGCAGCACTCCATAGAGTGAACTCTTCCTTTAGCAACCAAACCTTGAACAAAAAATTAGGATTAGAAGTAAATAAATATATATGAACAAAAAAATTCTTTCTCAAGTCACATACTGAAAATCAAGCCAATTTTATTTCAAACTGTTAGCAAGAAATGCCCTGCCTATTTACCACCTGCATTTTTCCAATAATTTATAATTAGAACCCAGCAGTAAGTATTGATTTCCAATTGATGGATATCATCTGTGCCCTAATAAACGGACAGACCTTCAGAAATCTATCCAGGGAGACCTTTAGAATACATGACATGAGTTAAACATATTTTATTTAACACCAGAGGAAATTTGCATTTCATCTCTCAGGCTTTTACGAAGCTGCTGTAAGTGATTTAGCTGAGCTTTTAGATTTCAGAGCCATTTCATTTCAATTTGGGCACACTCTTGTGTAATTCTTAGCCTTTGTTCAACCAAATGTGGACAACCGACATTTAGCATGTGGAATAACATGTCAAAAATATGGGATGCTTAAATTCACGGTTTGTGGATTTAGTAAAGATGTGAAATAAAGCCTTTGATGCGTGTAAAAATCACAGTAAAATGTAAGTGAAACCTAATTGTAAAATGTAAATGAGGTCTAATTGTTTACCAAGCTCTTGTAACTGGAATCCTGCTGGGTAACGCCACGTTCAATGAAGTCCAGGGAGGTTTAGCTCAGACAAATGCTATCATTGTTTATGAGCAAATGGGTAAGGCATTTCTTCCAGGAGTGAGATCTTGTCTTTTATATGATTGGCAGCCTATTCAAGGCATGGCCACTGAGGACAGAGGACTCACACACAAAAAAGGCTAGGTTTTAAGATAGAAAGTAAAGAATTAGTGCTCTTAAAAGATTGCTCTGAACAAACTGAGAATCCAAGGATAATGCATTATTTTATCAACCCGATTTTATTATTTTATTCTACTAGTTTCCTAAGTTGAGAAAGAAATAAGGTATAGATCTCAACATTAAATACTTGGCATGACTAATGGGTGAATTTACCATAACTTCCATTTAGATTTTTGTAGCAGAACTAAGTTGTTGTGATTTTTTTTTTCTTGGTCTTGTTTTCTTTTTAAGGAGGACAGCAACACATAGGTTTAATACAAAGTATGGGCCCTTGAGCATTTCGATGTGGATTTTGTTTGTTTTCTGGAAAAAAAAGGATCCTATTAGCAGGTTCATTTGTATAATAATCATTCATTAAAATAGACTCTGTGGCAATGAAATACTGTACTTGAATTCCAGCACAAAGCTTTTAAAAAGCTAAAATGTCAAAACAATAAAACTAATTAAGGCAACAAAATAGCTTTTTCCAGCTTAATGACAAGCTGGTCCAAAAATGCACTTCACTGATTTTTTTTTCCTCCAGAGACACTTTAAGTAAAGCAAGGCTAGAATTTTCTGCAGTCATTATCTAGCCCTGCATCACTAGCCCAACTGAGCTGCCTGGCAGAGGAGGTAACATGTCTGTTTTGGGAGAGCTTCCCTCCCTCCTTCTCTCCCTTTCCTGTCTTCCACAAACATTTGTGATGGTTTCCTCAGCTCCAGCCGCTGTGGAAAGATAGCAGACTGAGCCCAGCTGTGGGTCCTGAATTCAAACAGCTGATAGAGAGAAAGGAAGACAAAACGTGACTCTGATCCTTCTTTTTTTTTTTTTTTTTTTTTTGCGGGGGATGGGTGGGCAGAGAGTAACACATTTCAACATCACAGGAAAGTTGCAGGAACAGTACACAAAACGCCTGCATTCCCTGTGCCCAGAGACTGGATTCAGACTTTGCCAACTGTTCCAACAGTGTCCTTTGTAGCAGAGGATGTCACCTCTCTCTGGTTTCTTTGATTTGGAACAAATCTTCAGTATTTCTTTGATTTTCATGATCCCATCCTTTTTGAAGATTATAGGTCAGTCATTTTATAGAATGAATGCCTCTTGATTGGGGATTGTCTGATGTTTCCTCATAATTAGATCTTCGTCATCTGTTTTTGGCTGGAATATTACAGATACTGTGCTCTTTTTATATATCTGATGGGGATGGCACATGATATCTGTTTTTCCCACTCGTGGTGGTGTTTACTTTTATCATTTAATTTATATCGTGTGTTAAACAAAGAAGTTTCTTGGCTGGAAGCTTTTTGGAAAGAAAGGTTTTATGGAAACATGCTAGCCAGAAAAGACTCCGGCACGCAATCTGAACCACCAGCAGCAGGGCTAGGTGGAAAAAGCAAACCTGGCCACTGTCCTGGAGTTGGCAGGCACTTGTAGATATTGTTTTTTGGGGGAAAGAAAGATGTAAGATGTTTTGAAAGAATTTACACTGGCTGCAGATCAATAGAGGTGGGAAAAGATAAAGCAGGGACAGCTTTAGGATAGGTACTCCATGTGTAAGACCAGCGTATTTATACTTTTGATTGGCTACAACAAATAGACCTGACAGTTCATACATGTACAGGATTTGGTGGTGTCTGGTATTTGCTACAGAACTTGATTCAGAGCTCCAGCATACGTTCAGGAATGTGACCAGTCTTTTGTTAGTTGGCCCACGGATATTAACTGGTTAGGTTAACTACTCTTGTCTCTTTCTTTTAATCTCCTACTGTAATTTAATTTAGAACATCTCAGAATTTTTCTCTTGTCAAGTAGCTGTCATGTTATCCATCGTGTTACTCTTAAAAAAGATACTGACTAATATTTTGTGGGCAGATACTTCGAGACCATGTACAATTCTGTTCCTCACTTCATGTTCCCTTACTAGTTTTAGCATCCTTTGATGTTTCCTGCCTAAATTAATTATTACTATAATGGTTGCCAAAAGATGGTTTTCTAATGCCATTATTTCCATTATATTGAGTAGATAATTTAATTAGGTGATTTTCTGTAATAAGGAATAGCTTTCTTTTCCTATTTATGTGTTTATTTATATCAGTATTGACACATGGATTCTTATTTCCTGAATACCACTATTATTCAGTGGGTTACAATCCATTCCTTTTATTATCTGATGCTCAATTTTCCCCAGATTTGACCAGTGAGCTCTTTCAAGTTTGCTACTATGTCTTTTTGATATGACCCTATTATACTTTGAGCATTTCCTTAGTTTCTGGTAACACATGATATTTCAGGCTCCTCTTGTGCCACAACCATCTGTGCTATAATAGTCATTCATTTTCCCAAGGAGCTCTAGCACTTTTAGGGCGGTCTTTGGAAACTTGAATTTGGGCTGCTAGAGTGTTACTGCTCCCTCACCCTTTCAATGCAAAGATTTGAGATATATATAGAGATATAGATATAGATATTGATATAGATATAGATATAGATATAGATATAGATATAGATATAGATACAGATATATCCTTTAATTTACATTAATGTCTCCAATTCCAAGCTAGCATCTCAAGGTTCATTCTCGCCTCCTCCTTTTCATGGTTGTACCTCTCTATCCTGACAGGAGAAATCTGGCTCCTATCATTTTAATATCCTGATATTTAGTTTGTCAATCTGCCTTTTTCTGGTGCCACCTCTGCCTTTCCCTTCCCACATCCTCCCTGCTGGCCCTAATCTGGGCTCAGGCCTGCTTACTCTGGTGACCTCTTTGTTCAGACCAGTCTAATACCTTGTTGTTGAAGGAAAATAAGTGAGGGGAAGGGGAGGGAAAGGAAGGGAAGGGAAAGGAAAAGGGAAGGGAAGAAATACTTTTGTAAAGAAGTGAAGGGAATGAGAAAAGGAATGGTGGATATTTGTTGTTGACTCTTGGTTGTTTGGTGTTTAAACATGATTTCATTTTAAAGACAATTGATTTTGATTTGATAGCTTTTCTGGTTGTTGATTATGCAAATTAAGTATTGGTTTGCAGAGCAATGACTTAACTCCATTTGCACAATTCTCCCCAAATATTTTCATAGTAGCCATCAGACACTCAGGAGTACATGAACACCCAGATCTTTCTGATTATTTTCTTCATCTTCTAATTTAGAATATATCAATAATATTCAGTAGATAGCAAAAAGATTAATTTTGTATTTCTAATATTACTTGTGAACATACTACATACTTACATTTGAAATAAAAGCTATAGTTATCGCTATAATGTAATCTGTAATCTCTACGAAACAATGGTCTGTCTCATGTTTAGTATGTCATACAGAGATGGAGGAATAGTCCATCAAAGAAGTATTTGAGCTGTGTCCTGAGGAGTAGGTAGGATTTAGAGCATTGTTTCTTTAAGTGTGTTTCTTGGAGTATTAGTCCTGTGACATGGACTTCAAAAAAGTATTCCGTGGTCAAATACATTTGGCAAATATATTATACTATATACTTATCTTAAAAAAATTGCAAAAGGCTCTTTTAAGTCCTTTAGTAAAGAAATGTGTTAAACTTCATTTTACTCAGCTTTTCCCATACATGTTTAATGATACTTGTTTTTTTGAGTGATAACCAATCAGCAAAAACAACAACAGCAAAACAGAGTTAGACACATGGGGAAAAGATAATTTAAAATGAAAGATAGGAAAGTGGGAGGGACTTGAGTATATCAGATTGGCAGAAAAATGTGATAGATAATAGTGGTACACAAGGTTAAAGTATTGAACACAGGTTCAATAATTTCATTTTTACTAAAGTCAATGTATAATAATAGGCAATTATTATATTTTCTGCATTTACTGTTTACACATTTGAGAAGAGATAACATTTATTGATCATCCTTTATACCACACACATACACACACACACACACACACACACACACACACACACACACGACTTAAACTACCTAACCCCGTAGAACTTACTCTCTACATTAACAACACTTAACTTTTCTGTTGTCTTTCATAGCGTATTTACTAAGGAGAATCTTACACAGACAGCTAACTTGATTATTCATTTGTAGGAATTTTACAAACAGACTCATCAGTTCTTCATTGGAAAGTATCAACAGTTTACAAAATCCAAGATTCTTTGAATTCCTTGCCTTGAAGACCCTTATTTTCCTGTTTCCACTTCGGGAGATCAGAATATGCCACCCTAAACATGCCACTTGGCATAAGAATTATTCTGAGCTGAAGATAATTGAGAATCGACAGTGGCAGGGAGAAGCCATGTTGGAGCTTCTCTTACCTAACTCAAAGCAACAACTCTTGGAAAATAAGGCTGCCAACATTTGGGCAGATTTACTCCTAGGGAGAAAGTGTGAATAAAACAGACCCCCAAATGCCTTCTCTGGGTGAATTTTTATGTTCCTGAAAGAGAACAAAAGGCCCTACATACTATACATAAACACTGTCACAAACTTTATCTCTCGATTGTTCTAAAACCAATATGTTTTCCTAAAGAAGTCTATTTATTCTTCCACAACAGGCCTTTGTGCCCCTCTCTCTTTCCCCCACATAGTTAGGTACATAGCCTTTACCTTGAATAATTCAGTGAGTCAGCTACTTCTTTTACTGGCTTCCATGTGCAAATAAACCTTTACTCCTTTCATCTTTTTGTTGGTTTAATTCAGAGGCCCCAATCACTAAATGTGAGAGCAGAGGAGAAAAGGTTTTTCCTCCCCTACACACCGATCCTAAACTGTTGTATCACCACCCTTATCCCATCCTAATCAAGTTCCCACACTGGAAAACCTAATTTAATGCAAACTTCCAATTCTAAATAAATTCTGATCTTGTTTTCCACCTGAGACACTACCAAGCTCTGTTCAGGTGGTATTCTCCCTTTACTGTGGTAAGCAATAAACTCAGCTCTGGCTTATCAACAGGGTTCATGGGTGAAAACTAGGGAGCCAGCATTTGACATTCTCTGTATTATCTATCTATCTACCTATCTTCTATCTATCCACCTATCACCTCTCGATCACCTACCTACTTACCTACTTACCTACTTACCTACCTATCTACCTACCTATCTACTATATGTAATTTAAACCATTTTTTAAACTGGAAACTCCTAACATTTTTAAACTGTTAAATAAGATGTTAGGGCCGGCCGAGTGGCACGGTGGTTAAGCACTGGCTTGGGAAGCCAGCGTCCCCGGTTCGGTCCCACATAAGAGGACCAGTGACACTGCCCTCAAATAAATAAATAAATAAAGTGTATAATGCAATGGTTTAAAAAAAAAAATAAGGAGATGTTATTGGAGAGGATCCTTAACAATGCTACTCAGCAGAGGCTCCAACCTCTAAATCAGTATTATCTTTAGTAGAATATTGGCCTCAGTTTGACTAATTTTCTCATTTTGTGGTTAAGAGAAAAGGAGGAAGTATGAATAAATGGGACTTGATAGCTCTGAAAGACTGAGAAAGGCTTTTTCCTCGTCCTGAGAGGAATTGAAGACCTGGAATAGACCCAAAAGCAGTGTGAAATCGGTCAACTTCCAGGAGAAGGCTAGCTTTTCTTGAAGGCTGTGTGAGAAAGCCTGGAGAGGAGAAAAATTCATGGCAGGCAGATCTAAAACTTCTAAGGAAAAAGAAATTAAGTAATTGCTTATATATCCAACAAAACAAAGCAATAGTAAACAGCAGCAACAAAAAAACAAAATTAATAATAACTTACCCATAATTCAAAGGATGTGTTCTTTCCTTTGTAGCAATGAGATGTTTGCAAATATGTTTTGGGTTTTTTTTTTGGTTTCTTTTTTGTGCAGGCAATGTATATAATGACATTTCCCCCTGTGTTTGGTTCTTCATAAACATGTTCAATACCATTCTAATTTTATCATTTGCAATTCTCGATTCTTGCCTTCCGGGTGTCATGAGGTATTACTAATTCAGAAATATGTGAAAATGGAAAAGGCTTCTGGTAATTGTTCTTTATCCTTTCATATACCAGGTAGGCATATCTGAGGTCAACCATTCCCCTGCCCTGTTTCTTCCCTCCAAATTCATGCATTTTATCTCTCTCCCAGCAGGCATATCATTCTGAGATCTGGGTTCATTTTCTTCAACTTGCTCTATCCGTGGGGTGAAAATTTCAACCTTAGATTCTTTATTTTCCTAAATATTTGAAAAAGTGGTTTCATGGTTGATGTTCACATGGAGCAAATTTTTGAGGTTGTTAAAGACATTTATGAAGCAAACATGCACCTATTGTATATTGAAAATTTGAGGAGTGACTATTTTAGCAAGAAAATTGCTCTGATCATAAGATAAAGACAGAAGCCCTTGTACTTTAAGATGTTGTTTGATCATTTCTTGAAAGATAAAAAAATTTAATCTTTCAATTTTGTTAAGATAAAAACATTATTAGTTTCAATTGTATTTCTTTTTTAAAAAAACGTTTCTCTAACAAAATAGAATTACTACCAAGTTTAAATTATTTAGCATTTATGAATTCCATATTTCTTCTGTAATGTATAGTTCAAATTCATTTTCCATTTGCCTATTAAGTTATTTATATTTTACTTATTAATCTGTAAGAACACTACATAGTAAGGATAACAACGCTTTATATTTCATGAATGTATAAATATTTTTGCCAATTTATTATTGGCATTTTATGTTTTCTGATATGCAGAAGCCTTAGATTTTTTTTATATTCAAATCTATGACCATTTATTCTAGATTCCTCTTATGTTTTTTATATTTATTTATTTTCTTAGAATAACTTCTATATCTGAAATTAGAGGATCATCTACATTTTGTTTTCTTTTAATTTGGTTTTAGTTCTGTTGAAACTTTGAAGTTTCAGTAAAAATCGAAAACGTGTTTTAGCCAGAAAAGGTTTCATAGCAAAGTAAAATTACTACAGTGGGTAATAAGAATTATAAAAATTTGGAGTTAGAAACTTTGAGCTCATTCGATTCAGTTAAACCAACATTAATGCCAGCTATACAAAAGTTGTTTTGATGGATTTTCTAAGCCGGTGATTCGCAGCCTTGGATGGATATTAGAATCTTTTGGGGACAGTCAGTTATTCCATTGTCTGGGACTTCCCTCCAAGGATTTTGATTTAATTGGCCTGGGTGAGGTGTAGGCATCTGTATTAAAAGTAAAAATCTCCTGAGGTCCTTCTAATGTGCAACCACAATTGAGAACCAGTGTCCAGTTTTCTTTATTGCTAGAAATAGAAGCTAAGACATGGCAAAGACTCAGGATATTCGAATTTAGATAAATGTGCAGGTGGTTAGTCCAGCTTCCTTTCTGCTGTACTTCAGTTTTTCTTGTAGTCATGAGATCATGGACAGGAAAACCTGAGGACAATTTTCACTAGTTTTGAAGGCCTTCTTTTTTCCCCTCACATTGGTGGGCAGTTGGTTTCATGATTCTGTTTATTATTTTCCTGGTTTCATTTCCTGCTATGATAGCTATCGTGTCAATGCTTTGATTTAATATTCCGTTTCCCACCCTCCTCCCAACACCCAAAAATAAGCAGATAAACTTAAAAAGCCACATTTGGGGGATATTTTCACTGATACCTGAAGCTCTCAGTCTTACTTTCACACTCATAGATCAGTGATTTGAAAAGAAAACTGGGGTGGAAACCAGATGGATGAGTGAAGAAGAAATGAGACAAGACCTGGGGACAAGACAACAGCAGAGTTAGAACATACGAAGTGTGATAAAAAAATCGTGAATGTTTAAATGAAAAAATATTATTACAGTAAAAAACACATTGCCGTTAACTCTCCTCAAAATCCCCCCTCTTCCTTCAAACACACTTATTCCACCGTTTTTGCCTCTTTCTGAAGCAGTTCTGGAAGTCCTTTTTGGTGAGTGTCTTTAGTTGCACCGTTGTGGCTGGCGAGAAGTCCTGAATTGATCAACATGTTTTCTTTTCATGGTCATTTTGACTTTGGGGAAAAGCCAGAAGTTGCATGGTGCCAGACCCGGTGAATAAGGTGGGTAAGAGCATACTGTAATATTTTTATTTGACAAAAATTACTGTACCAGAATTGATGTGTGACATGGATCATTGTTATGATGGAGGATGAAGTAAAGACACTCACGAAAAAGGACTTCCAGAACTGCTTCAGAAAGTGGCAAGAATGATGGGATAAGTGTGTTTGAAGCGAGGGGGAGTGTTTTGAGGGGAATTGATGGCAATGTGTCTTTTACTGTAATAAATTTTATTTATTTAAACATTCATTATATCTTTAGATCACATCTTGTATAACAGAAGATCCAATTCCTTCTGCCTTAGAATTTCTTGTTCTTCACCAATGTAGTGGAACCCTCTTAAACCCCAGAGATGTGGGAGGAGGGAAATGTTTGCCATAAGCAGAGAGAGCAGTAGAAATAATTTACGAAGCTTTGTCAGATGCCCTGTAAAGTTTATAATGATAGTGACCCACGCGGCTTTGCATTTTCTGAAGGACCAGGATAATAACCAGTACAGTGTCTTGAGTCACCTGACACCTCTCCTGTAAAAATGAAAGTAGCCCTGAAAAAGGTTTATCTGACTACTGCTGCTTTCAAATAAATTGAAAATTTACTTCAGAGTAAATAACCCAACTAGATGTTGGTGCTCTAGGAATTTTGTCTATTTCATTTACAGTTATAATCCCAATATTTAGGACAGTGCTTGACACATAGAGTTGGAGCTCAGCAAATAATTTGTTTAATGAATGAGTGTGTATCAGATCCAAGTCATAAACTCAACTTCCCCCAGGGCTCCGGCAGACAATGTAAGTGAATGAATCAGGCTGGATGGAGGGTCATGGAGAAGCAGGGTGCTATGGCAAACCAGACATCTAAAAGTTTATTTATTTTTATTGTTGTTTTTAATTAAAATGCTGTGTTGGTCAGGCCACGAACTGAAAACCAAATTTGGCAGCTGCCCATTTGTGATCTCTGTACCTCGTCACTGTAGTATTTTTGTAATTTTCTTGCGTTTATATTGGAGTGAAACCAAGCTCCTTTGAGTACTCATTTCTCTGTTAAAAGGATTCCCACAGGTGTCTTAGATCATAGAGTCCAGCATTTCAAAGCCAGAGAAGGCCTAAGGAATGACTGGTGCAAACATGTTATTTTTTAGCGACAAGAAAGCCATTGTCCAGAGAGGTTAAGTGAAGTATGTAAGATAAAACAACCTGGTAAAAGAAAAGCCAGTTCTGGTTCCAGGGGACTGTCATCCCAATTTGTCATTATTGCTCCCACACCACGCTGACTGTGCATTTTATGGAAAAAGCTTTATTGCATTAATTCTCTAAATGATCATTGCTTAACTGGAACCATGCCTGCTTTTATTTTAATTGAGATTTTATTTTCGCCTGCCTGGAGCAAGGAGCGCATTAGGGTATTTTAAATGAGAACCAAGGAATTACCTGCACTTCAAATGTTAGCAGTTACGTTCTGCTAAAGACGCATATGGACTATCTATTAGAAACATGTCCTAGGTAAACCAGAAACATTTCATACTAATTGTTACAAGCGTATTATCCATCAAAATGTAAATTTCCCAAAGTGGGCTTTATGTGGCTCATAATTTCCTTTATTACAAAATGGACTTGAAAACTCTGGCTGGCTCCTTGTCCTTATGTAAAACCTTCATTTCCTGTGGTGCTTCCAATTTATTTTTTCACAGCTTTAACAGCTTTCACACTGTGATTTTCTATATCTGTTGCAAATGTTCAACAATTTACCAAGAAAATTTTAGTCCATGGCTTTCTGCTTTTAGCTTTTCATGTATAAAGATTAAAGAATGAATGTGCAATCAGCAGATGTATAGAAAACATCTCCTGCTAGAATAAAATAGATGGTTCAACTTCTGAAACCCCAATGGAATTTATAATATCTACCTACAGCACTTCCTCTCTTTTGTATTGCCCCTTCTGATAAATAGGCTCCCAGAAGAGACAATTTGAGAAGCTGCAAAGTACTTTATTTTTCTTTAGAACATGCCGTAGCATTGTCCAGGACTCGCAGGTGGGAGACACATTGGAAGCAGAGAGGCAAAAGGAGACCTAGGGAAGGTGGTCACTTACAACGCCTCATGCGAGCCTTAGAGGCTAATGCTCTTTTGGAAAATAGCACAAAATTTGAGATTACACCTAGAATATTGATTATCAGCTATTGCAACCTCAGGACTCAAAAGCATGGTAATGCAGTCAGGCACATGGTGGTACATTTAGAGGCAAGGGGCTGGTGCCTGATATTGTATACAATTGTGGTGTGCGTCTGTGTGTGTGCATGCGTGTGTGAGTGTCTAGGAGTTTTGCATTTCTTTAGTAAAAACGCTAGCGTTTGTAGAAATGCTTTTCTTTGCAGTTGGATCTATGAAAGTACAGCTAAAACAGGGGAAGGAAGCCTTCAGCCTGCCCAGTTTGCTCTGACTTGTCCGGATGGGGGAACCTGAGTACTTTTCAGGCTGCAGGGGTGCCACTCACGTTAGGTCTCAAATCCAATCTGTCTGTACCTAACCTACCTGACCTAAACCTCTCTTTCAGAAACACGAGCTACCACTTAAGAAATTCATGACGATAAAAGCTTCTATTACATCTTTATTTTGCACTTCTTTGTGCGGGTGGGGAGAGGACCTGATGGAAATATGTGAACTGCTTCAGGGGTTCTAACCCAGCTGCTCTAACCCAGCATGTATATTTGAAAGTGCGTTTTCACTGCCAGGTTGTCAAGGTGTTGAGGAGGAAAACTTTCTCCCTATCCCTCTTGATTCTTCTGGCTGATCTAAAGATTTAATGGACATGGAACAGAGTAGCAGGAGAAAATCAAATTTAATTTTGTATGTACTGGGGCTCCATGAAAATATGAAACTCAAAGACAATCATGCAATTGAGGCTTATATGCCATCCTGAGCTAAAAAGAAGAGGGTAGGGGCCTGGGATTTCAAAGGGGAGGGATACAAATTACAGGAAGATGGGAAGAGCAAATGTTTGGTAAACAAATGTCTGCCATGCCATGCAGGCAAAGAGACACAGAGAGGACTTTGAACAAGTAGGCCTTACTAAATTCCTCCCAGTTTACCACAGAAGCTTATATTCTTTTCAGTTATCTCTGATGATAGCTCCATCTGAAAAAGGCTCTGTAATTAAATTCTTCTGAGTAGTAAGGGCGAGGTAAAAATCCCTTCCTGAGAATGTTGTTCCTTAAAAATCATCGGTCTAAAATAACCTTCATGTCAAAGAAAGATATTTTGGGGTGACAAATTCCTCACCCCTACAGGAGTGACTGAATAGGCACTGTACATTGGATACAGAAACAGTGAGAAATAAAACAGTATTTTATGAGCTGACTTGTGACCCCTCAAAATTTATGTGTTGAAGTCCTAACCTCCAGACCTCAAATATGACTATATTTGGAGATAGGTCCTTTAAAGAAATATTAAAATAAAATGAGGTCATATGAGGGGTGGAGGGGCATATCCTTAGGAGAAGTTAGTACACAGACAGGCGTAGTGGAAGTACCCAGGGAGAAGGTAGCCATCTACATTGCAAGAAGAGAGGCCTCAGAAGAAACCAACCCTGCTGACACCTTGACTTTTAGCTTCTGGAACTGTGGGAAAATTAATTTTTGTTCTTTAATCTACCTAGTCTGTGGTACTCTATGATCACAACCCTAGGAAACAATTGTAAGGAGTTTTGAGAATATATTAGCTTCATTTTTTTTTTTTTTAAGATTTTATTGGGTAATTGGGGGAGGGGAACAGCGTTGGGGAATCGGGGAAGGGGAACAGACAAGTTGCTGTCTTTTTGCTCTTCTAGTCTAGTTGCGGATGACATTGCTTCACTGGCCCATGTTGGTATCATCATTGCGCTCTTCTCAGGTGAGGCAGATCAGTCGCCGGCCTCTGGATGGTCGCTCACCGCAGCTATTGGCAGCTCACGCTGGCTTCTGGCCACTCACGGTGGCTGTCAGCCACTCACTGTAGCCTATGGCAGTCCACGTCAGCAGGGGCTGCAGCCTACACCGGGGCTTGCACAGCCCAGCTCCAGGTGGAGCTGTTGTTAGCTGTAGAGGGCAGTGTCACTGGCCCTCATGTGGGATCCGAACTAGGGCTGCTGGGATCCCAAAACCAGCTCTTAACCAATGCGCCACTCGGCCCGCCCTATTAGCTTCATTTTAAATGATTTGTTTTGTATGGTGTTTGACCTTCTCAAATCCAACTCATTTATGTGTCTACTGCTATTACATATTAAAAATACAAAAAAACAAATGACATTTATTTAAGATACACAAGGTTCGTTTAACATCTAAAAATCAATTAATGTGATATCATTACACTTTTAAAGATCATCTTCATTTTTTGCTTGGAATATAATTGGGAGATAGTGAAAAGGCACAAACTCAGGGACAGAAGGAGCCTTCCCAGTGATGTGACAGGAGTGATTGCTTGGGAAGATACAGAAAGTTTTGGGAGAAAATTCTCACTGTCTCATGAGCCATATCTCCCTCTACCCTCCCAACTACTGCATGGTGGTCATGAATATGGATTATGTGAGAAAATAAGATAGAGGACTATTGGTATTATAAACACGTAACATATAGTAACTACATATTTGAAATGGGAATGTATGTTTACTCTTGTAAATCCATGAAGAGGATGGAGAGGTTATATTAGCTAAAACTGTTCTGAGATTGAGATTTAAGTTGGATATTGAGGCAGTGGCCTGAGGACAGTGATACATATCCTTGCCACTCACATTATGGTCCACAGATCAGCAGCATCTGCATCCCCTTGAAGTTTGTTGGAAATGCACAATATGGGCCCAACTTCAGAACTACTGAGTCAGAATTTACATTTTAACAGGATCTCTAAGTAATGCAGATAAACATTTGAGAATTACTAATGTATGGTATGAAATAAGAAACATCTGTTGAGGGAGGGATCCCAACTCATGGTGAAGAGTGGGGTGGTCTCGCAGGGCCATTGGTGAAGTTAAGTATCACTTAAGGAAGAGGGTTTAAGATCTGGGTCCCATAGTTTAAGCTGCTAGTGATCACACCAAGATGGCACAGGACAATGGAAGCTTTCTTCTAGGAGCTCCTTGAGTGGTGTCAAAGTCATCCATCCATCTTCCCAGGAGTTTAGACTTAATATGCAGTTCTCAGCTACCCATTGTATATGTGTCTCCTCACTCCAGCTCTGCTCTCTGCATCTAATAGTGGGAGGAAAGAGGAAGAGGGGTGATGAGGGAAAAGCTTAGCGAGGCACAAAGTGACATTTTTCCTTACATTATTTTATTCCTGTGTGACCCTAGAGTAAACATAATTTTTAAAATTTTATTTCCCAGGAGAAAAATGAAGGTCACTTGATTAATGAATTCAAGTTCTTTTCAAAACGTAAAACACGAAGGCCTGGAAAACATGGTGGTAGGCACCACACTTTGGTTATCACATTGTCATTTTCATGATCTTTTAATAAGACTATCTTTGGTATCTATTGCTTGACCTGTATGGTTTTTCATTTTTACAACAACCCTAAAGGAATGCGTTGTCATTTTTTCTGTCCAATGTGAAAACTGAGATTCAAGGGTTAAATATTAATCCCAGAGTTGATGTTCCAACAGGGGGTTGACTCCAAAGCCTGCAGGTCCTGTTTTAAGCTGTATTTCTGCTCAGGCATTATTCCTTCTCCCTCTTCTTCCTGGCTTTCTTTTATGCCCTGCTGAACATTCACAGAAAGGACCACTTCTTCTTTTGAGACCTCCGTTTTCTCATCTCAACATGTTGGAATAGATGCTCTTTGAGATACTATCAAGCTTTGTGTTTCTATAATTTACTTAAAAGGCAACCCCACACAAGCAGATATTCAGCCAATTAACTCTTAAAGCCTGTTCAAAAAATGCATCTTTAAATGTAAAGAAACAAAAATATCATTGATAAGCATCGACATACATACAGAACAAAGCCTGAGATGATCCCACAATGCTCATCCCTGTTTTGTTTTCGTCCCTTGCGTCTGTTGGATGTACTGATCCTCGAAAGATAATAGGTGAAGGGCTTTGGTTCACAGTGAGGCGTGGGTAGAGAAGGGGTAGAAATGAGAACGAGCTTTGAAGAGAAAGGTTCAGAGCAAAAATAGAGGAGATGACATACTAATATGGGCACCAGCCCTATTCCTCTATGACTTAACAAGTTGAAAATGAGATTATATAAAAACTTATTAATATGGTATTTTCTGAAAGTGGAAGAGAAAGGAACAGTTGGTGAGAGCAGGATGTGGGAAGTGAAGATGTGCCAAAATTGGACATTTCCTATTTTACAATTTTGCTTCCTAATTACAAAGCAGTTCAATTCTCTCTCTTTAGCATCAGTCCAAAACATCAAGCACACTCATTTGCAGAAAGACCATCCATACACATTGCTGATTGAATCTTTTTCTGGAGCAAAGAGCTAATGATAAGAATATATGAAAAAAACAAGCAACATTTTAAGAAACTGACTTCATGTACCTTAAAGTGTTAAGGATTGAGTTGAGCAAGTAGATATCAGTAGTTTCAAAACATAAACAAGGCTAAATATGGATACTGTTATGAAAGGTAGGAAACACACAATGCAAATAATGTATAGTAGTATATATCAATGCGTTTTTGTTTTTGTTTTTTTGAGGGCAGTGTCACTGGCCCTCATATGTGGGACCGAACCGGGGCCGTTGGCTTCCCAAGCCAGTGCTTAACCATCACGCCACTCAGCCAGCTCAATGCCTTTTAATACCATTTTGTCCTATGGAAACTTTGGTCCTCTAAACCAAACACTATGAATACTCAAGACCAATATATTCTGTTAGTAGAAACAGGAAATAAATCCCAGATTGGATCAGATAAGAGTTGTTGCCTCCCTTTCTAATGAGAAGCCAGAGTACAATTAATGAAAGCTATGTAAATGTGCTTCAGGCTGTTAAGATTACAAAGAGAGTTCAGGGCTGGGGATAAAGAATTGGGAGACTTGGATCCACAATCAATTACAGAGAGGTCCTCCTATCTCGGACAGGCACACACATTTTGATATCTCATCAGGGAGCCAATTGCATCCAGGCGCCTTTTGGAAGAAAGATGTAGGAACATGCTTCCTCCTATTTGGGGAATGATACAAGGGGGCTATTTTTGAATGATTAATTAAAGGGAATCAATCTTCATTGCTTTGCTACTGACGTGAAAAGCGCCATGCCTGTGCAATAATCGCATGCAATTATTCAACTACCCCTTTGGCAAGGACAACGTAATTAGTCCTGGTGGTGTCTAGAGATTATCTTTATTCCCAACAAATTGGCAGTTTTAATCAAGTGTTGCTGGAAATTTATCATAACACAGGGAAAACAATAGGTGAAGGTACAGGGCCCCAAGCTGTGTGACTCCTATCTACAATGGTACAAATTTACAATGCTAACAACATGATAAATACTACCAATCCGTGAATGCATTGATTATAATTTCATATCAGCACCAAGCCTTGGCAGTTCTTATTTGTTTAGAAACACGGTTGTAACCCTTTTTGTGCTGCCTAGCATTTGTTTGCTGAGGGAGCTGAGGTCAGCCCTGGGTACTGGTGGCCTGGAATTTGGAAAGTTTAAAAGCACAGGGAGGAGAGGAGACATGCAGAAACGCTGCTGACTCCCAATGCAGGGGCCTGGGAGCTGCTGATAGCAACACTCACCATGTCCTATTCTGTGTTTTATTCAGAAGAGCCTTCTGCTAGGGTGATTTTCTAGGTATCCAAGGACAGGTCTTCTTTCCACTCTCTTTTTCCCCTTCTCTTGTATATTTTCTGTTTCTTTCTTTCTTTTCTTTCTTTCTTTCTTTCTTTCTTTCTTTCTTTCTTTCTTTCTTTCTTTCTTTCTTTCTTCCCCTTCCTTCTCTTCCTTCCTTTCTCTCTCTCTCTCTCTCTCTCTCTCTCTCTCTCTCTCTCTCTCTCTCTATTTCTTTCAACTAAATTCCTGGTGGATTTCATTCCCAACTCAAAGCAAGAGAGTTTTTGCACATGGGGAAAATATGGCTTTTCATATATCATAGAAGGCTCTCCACAAATACTTGTGCAATTGAATTCAGTTGAAAATATATTCTGTAGTATGTACCTGATGCAAAAATTCAAGTATGCAAAACTATTTTCATGCCTCCTAAAATCATTGCTTAAAAATAATTGCTAATATTTATCAAGCACTTATAACATGCCAGGTGTTATGCTAACTAATTTACTCATGTTTTCTAATTGAATCCTGTGTTATACCTTATGTTGAGGAATACTATTATTTGTATCAACCTTCATTTTACAGAAGAGGAAATAGAGGCTTCGAAGATCACAAACCCACGAGGTTGGGTTCCATGTCTGTGCACGTACCTGCCATCCTGTGCCACCTCTTAGTCTCTCTTAGGCTGATGTGCTTGTCATTCTTATGGACCCGGTGATAAAAAGGTAGACTAACTTTATATGCTTCAACCTGAGTTAGAATGCCACTGCCCATGTTCTCTCTGCCTTCTTATTTTAAGAAGAAATCATCTCTGTTACCTTCAGAGGTTTGTATATTTTATGGTGTGCTTTCATAATGGGCATGTGTGTGTGTGTGTGTGTGTGTGTGTGTGCGCGCGTGCACACACATCGAGGGGTGAACAGGGTAGGTGTACAGAAATCCAGAATTTCTGAATTCTGAAACTTATCTCATCAATAGGAATCATCTGATGTACTTGTTAAAAATCAGGATCCCAGGCCCTTCTCCACATCTGTCCAGTCAGATCCCAGGGACGGACCTGGGAACCTGTTAAGAAAGTGCTCCAGGTATATCCTATGAGCGTGCTCTAAGGCAGAATATCTCAGTGTGCTGCCTCAGGAGTTAGTTCTATGGGACATTAATCATTATATGAAAAACATTTCCCTTGGTCAGATAATCTAGGGATATGTGGGTTAAATACTATTTAAAAAGTTTCTTCCAAGAGACTAAATTTAATGCACGGTGAGAATTTCAGGAAGTAACTGTAGTATTCAAATGTTCCCCCAACTCCTTAGCTTTGGAGCTCTCCCTTCAAGAAGCATCTCCTGGGACTACGGATTTGCAGAATATACCCTGGGAGATCCAGTTCCAAGGGATGCTTAATAAAATATAAGCATCACCAAGAAAGCTGGCTTGAATAATTATGGAATTGTTTGGAGGCATTATCACCAATATTTTTTCCCCTAAAGGTATTTAAGGCAATTTCTGGAAAATATTTATAAGGAAACAGTATCAGGACTCACCCAGGAAGGAGAGCGTGTGCTGAATTTGCTTATTTCAGGTGAGCATGAGATGTATTAATTTTTTATCTGAGGGGAGATGTTAACAGCACATCCTTAGAGTCATGCTGGAATGGTCCTCAGGAAATAAACCATGATACAATTTTTCTTTTTCTATTTCTGCTGTCATAGTAGCAGCCTAGGCGGAGGGAATAAAAGTGGTTATTTAAAGGCTGTTTTGGCATTCGGAAGGAGTCTGGGAATCCTAGGCTGAAAAGGGTTGGAAACATATCTCATAAATCAAAAGACGTTAGCCCCAATCCCATTGCTTAAAGGTGAGCCCTCTCCCAAACAAAACCTAAAAGCTCCAAGAAGTCATCATCAGCATGGTTAACACCAAAGCAGCTGATTTCTGGCCTTTGTAAAAGGCAGCGGACTTAAAGCACGTTTCAGGAAGGAACACATCAAGAAGTAACTCCCAGCCTGGCAGAGCTCATTTGTGGACAAGGCCTTGTCAGTTGCTGCCCTGATCTCACTTTCACTCCTTTGTTCTACTTGTTGCAAGAAGAAACATCTGGCTCCAGGCCTGGAAAACAGACTCCATCTCTGATTGCACCTGCCCCAGGAGGAGAAGGAGAAATGCTTTACTGACAAAAGGTAGGCTTTTCAGAGCCTGCATTCCCACCCATTAAAGCAGCTTGTTTGATCCCTTCAAAGCTCAAGATCAAAGGGAGGCTTTTCTGGAGCTGCCAACCCATAAAGCTACAGGCTAAGAGAAGGACCTCGTTGTTTTCACATAGGCAGGTGGACTCGCCATTCCAGTTCTTAGCCCAGGAGGAGGGGCCCTGGGCAGGTTGAAGGGTTTTCTCACATCTGGCTGGTGCCATTTGGATCTTGGACCTTCTCAGAAAAGCAGGAGCTACTCCAAGAAGATCTTGGCAGATCAGGCCACTGTTTGGCACAGAACCCCATTAAATCTCCTCTCTTTCCTCACCTCCACCTGGAAGCCAGCTTCTGAGCATTCAGTCTGAAAGGCATGACCACACATTTCTGTTCCAGGGAAAGCTCGCAGCACCTTTCCAATTCTTTGTAATTTGCTGAACCCCACCATGAGAAAACAATCCTGTAGTTTTAAGTGTATTTAAAAATCTCATTTTATGTGGTACTTGTTGGCTCTGACTACAGTAGAGTGTTTGGGGCAGGGAAATGAATTTGGACCAGGTTCCCTAAGAAAGTGTGATGAGAGGATTCGGAGTCCCCACCAGCTTGTCACCACCTCCCTGCCAGTAGCAGAGCTGCTTGGCCACGGGCCAGTGCCACATGCTGGTCCTGGACTTGGCTCAGCAATGGCGGGGGAGAGTGTTTTTCTGGTACAGAGGCAGCCAGATTGTGACTTCCGCTGGCAAGCGCTACCTAGTGCTATAGGAGTTTTTTTTTTGCTTTAAAAAGAATAACAACCTCCTCCCACACGCAAACAAACATTTATAAGCGTATCCAGCAAAACCCACCCAGTCACCGGAAGAAATACAGGCCTGTATAGAAAGTAACAAAGGATGTGCCTAGGCCTGCATCTGACAATCCTCATATCAAGTACAGAACCAACAGGAAAAGAAACAGGTAGGAGAACTACAAAACAATTATGAATCTAAAGGAGAGAGGAGAGAATAAATACTCCCTGGATACCTGCAAATAAGAACAGAAACCAGATCAAACAAAGGCCAAAGGAATGGGATAAGAAAAAAGACAAAAACAAAACAAAACAAAACAAAACACCAATTTCTGGAAGCCTAGTGGGCTGGAGTATGACAGGATCAAGCCTGCTATTTGGTCCACAGATTCGTTGTGTCCTGGGACAAAAGTTTTCCATAGAAAAGAATTTTCATGGAAACAAAATGGGGTGGTATCACAGGGCTCTCTCTATATAGAAATTTTACTGAAGCATGTTTTTATTTAAGTTAAGCCTCTTTTCCAGGTCCTGTGTATGAAGCCAATTGGAGAGAAGGATGAGCATAGAGAAGCTACACTCTCATAAGAGGGTTAGTTGAGGTTGGAGACATGGAAAAGTGGGATCATCTACTAACCTGGAGGGGGAAGGTAGGGGCCTGAGTGACAGACAGGGTCACAGAAGTGAGAAGTGAGGCAGTTGAGAGGAAGTAGAGAGTGAAACAGTAGAGAGTGAAGTGGGAGGCAGGAACTCTGATCTGTGACAGGGGCCAAATGGTTTTTGATGTCACTGAGTCACTGTCTTTTCCTGGGCTCCACCTGAGTGATTGTTCTGTTCTCGCTTCCCCAGCTGGACTTCTGTTATGGTGGCAAGAGTGAATGTGGTGCTTAGAATGCACCTTATGTATCAACTAAAGTCTGTGTAGCATTCTCCACCAAGAAAATAAGGGAAAGAAGGAGTGAAGGTAAATACTGCGACAATGAGATGTAAATAAGACCTTTCACCAGTTTGAAACAATCAGGCTAGAACAAAGCGAAGCCAAGTTCAGGGTTGGCCTGTAAACCTGGCCCTCTGAGTCTTGGTTGGAGACCAGCGGAACCAAGCATCCTGCTTTTGTGTCCTCTTTGTCATCATAACAAAGCAGCCAGGGATTTCCCTGAAGGTAGTTTTTGGGTCTCATTTTTCTGTATGCTGGAGGTAGTATTTTAGTAGGATATTGACTACAATTCAAAGTCATGGCAGATGGATTGGTAACCACATGCTTTAGGTGGAGGGCACAGATATACTGGAGACCTCCTCATATTCCCTAATCCCAACATTTCCAATTTTTGGAAAAATTCTATGTTTTTACCCAAAATGCAGTCCCTTCTCAATAGAAAATGGTGAAAAAAGACAATCCCTTGCCCCTCTTTGTTTTAATATTGAAGCTAAAAGACACCTTAGTTTGTGTGTTTTATCAACATCCTATTAGGAAAGTGAGGCCCAATGAAAATAGTTGACTTGCTCAGACCTAGGGTGATCAGTTATCGGAAGAACTGTTGTGACAGGAAACACTGAAACAAATGAGGCCATTTTGATTGGGTACTTGTCAAAAGAGGAAGATTAGCTTATAGCAAATTCATTGTCTTTCTCTGCCTAAATAATAAAATTATAATGCATTTGTCCATTTTAGAATTATTTTTCAGGGAAAGCACATGATGACTATAATATGGGAGTCAAAGTCCTTAGTTTCCTAGTCCTGGTTCCAGTCTACTAGTTGTGTGATCTCTCTGAGCTTCAGTTATCATAAAAGTAAAGTGAAAATGATAATAGCTACCTTGCCTAACTCAAAAAGTTGCTATGAGGATAGAACGTTATATATGTAAAAACATTTTGGAAACTATAAAGCTTTTATATGTAAGTTACTATTATTTCCTGTGAAATCGTCTTCCCTAAGGAAATGGTTTTACACTTCAGGTAAGTTAATAAAGCATTACTCAAGCAAAACAAGTAATCTTAACAAATTGGATGCCTTGTTAATTTTATAGGCCAGAAATAAGGGAGGTGACAGGGTCCTTTGAACATTGTTATACCATGAATTCTAAGCAGCGATTACCAATGCCTGCAAGTTTTCTTGATCTACCTGACTTCATGAAAACTCTGGTCATACATTTGTCAGAAATGAGTAGAAATTGTCAGTGAGGTTTATTTAATGGTTCTCAAGCCACAGGTATTTATTGAATATCTGTTAGAAGTCTGCTAGATGCTAAGAGGAAAAGTGAGTTGCATATGATTGTAAGCCTTCTGGCCACAAGTATGGTCTAATAAAATATAGAATCTTTGCACACATAAAGCACACGTTTGTTTTATGTTTCTGAGTAGCTGTACTTCAATATCAACATTTATAGCACCTGCCTACTTTCCCAGTCTCAGATATTGCCCGTCCTGTCTCCTATTTTATGATCTAGAAAGTCTCAACCATTATGGCTTCCCCCAAACGCCATGAAAATTCTGTGTCATTGTTCATAGTTCTTCTTCCACCTCAACTGCCTTCTCTCGTTTTCCTATATTCCTTTTTCTTTCTAACTTTTTTTTGACTGTCCTAAATTGTGTATTAGGTAAGAATTTTACAAACATTACTCATTAGAGGTAGTTGTGGAGCTGGAGAATATTGCGCCTTCTTCAAACTGCACTGTGAGAACCACCAATAGTATGGTGGAACATATGGTCCTTTCCAAGGCCATGAGTCCTGCCACCTGTGGATGTCAGCCCTCACATCACTCTGTGCTTGTGGACTGGTTTGGTGGTCCCCTGGGTGTCAGGATTCTGTCTGATAACTTTACGGAATGGATCAATGAGGATAACCTCAAAGACTTTGTATGTGGAATCTTCATCAACCCAGTAAGAATTCAGGACACTCATAGCCCCACAGTGGTGTCCAGCTCACTCCTGGGCAACAGACTGAAGGCTCTGAGTAAACTTTAGCTGTTTAATACCGTGGTGGACAGATTTGCCATAGATCACCCCTTTAGGAACTGGGCATGTGTGACCACCATGGGGCACATGAATCCGATAGATGACATAACCTTGCTTGGCCTTGTATCCCAGCCTGCACACTTTATTGGGCCGGGTAGGGCGGGGGTACCCTGTGGAGCGCAGAGAGCTGGCCGTACTGGCAGCAGTGCACCCCGAGAAGAAACTGCATTACATCAGACTGTTTCTTCCTCCATAGTTACTGGATGTACTTGAAAGCACCCAACTTGGCTTACATGATGGCTGTGGCCAGATGGTAAGTTTCTAAACTTTTTTTCTCCTCTCCTTTCTCCTGTTAAAACACATTAATTCTTTAAGACACAGCTTAGCCATAAACTTTTGCAGTGCATTCAGGTTGCCTCACCTCATCAATCTTGTTGAGTTAGAGGCTGCTCTTGTCTGCTTCTCCAGCAACACATAGAATACAATTTAAGTTGCACCCAGAATGAAATCTAAAGTCTTTCCTTGGACTATAGTGTCTAATCCTTGTCTCTTGCTGGGCCTCATCTCCCACATCTCTACAAATTGTTCCCTTCTTTATGCTCTTCAAATTCTTCCAGCATGCCAAACTTTTTGGATCTTCACATCTGCTGTTTTCTCTACCTTTACACAATACTTGTGTGACAATTCAAATCTTATCCCCTCAAATATTTGTGGAATGGTTGAATGCATGTTTGTGCCCCCCGTGTCTAACAAGGCTAAAGAACTGTTTGTTGAGCTGACCTGAAAAGATGACATAATCTCAGAAATCCACTGTTAAACAGAAGAAACCAATTTTTTTTTTTCAGGTGAATATTATCCACACAGCAGCATCTTCTCTCCATTGTCAAAGTTTATGTTTCTGAATTAGTTGAATTTTACCAAGTAACTGATAGCTCACACAATCTTAGAACTTTTGTCTTTGATCTTAGAGATCAGTCTAAGCTCTTCATTTGATAAATGAGAAAACTGTGATATTCCAATTACAGAGTCCTGGGCCATACCACCATTATGCCTTTCAAAGCAGGAGTGTGGATGCTGAGATTACAGAAGGATGGGGTTGTTAAATGGTTGTGATGGTCAGAGCAGAGAAGCAGTAATCATCATTGAGAGCCAGCATTTACTGTGGACTCTGTGCCTAAATGCCAGCATTGCAGCTCCCTCTGAATCTCTGTCCCTTGGATTCCCATCTTTCCCTCTGCATTCCACTATTCCCTGATGACAACACATGGTGAAGGTATGCTGATCTCAAGACTTGTCAAGAGGGGGACGGCTGTAAAACATAAATTTTATGGCAACATTTTAGTGTTCAGACTAAGATCCCTAACAGTTTGGGACTATGTTACATAAGATAGCAGGGGACACCTATTTAATATGGGTTGTTGATTTTTAATTCTGAGAGACTCAGAGTCTTGATACCATCTGTTGGTCTCTTGATACCACCCAGTACAAATGGCAACCCCAGCATGGGAGTAAGGACAGAATGAGCCTTCTCAAAGTTAGAAGGATTCAGTGAATATTGATTTGCTTGGACTTCAGAGACCTGAAAATACTCTAAGACCCCATCCATGGTTACCTCAGGCTGTGAAAGTATGGAGGTATACAGGTGCAACTGGGGGTGTTGAAACCAGAGACTCACAGCTTTAGAAAGACTTTCTTTCTTTTTTTTTTTTTTTGAGGGCAGTGTCACTGGCCCTCACATGTGGGACCGAACCGGGGCCACTGGCTTCCCAAGCCAGCGCTTAACCACCGCGCTACTCGGCCGGCCCTAGGAAGACTTTCTTAACAGTCCATTGTAAATAGTGATCTATGTCTAGCAACTATTATAGTCTTAAAATTGTAATCACATTGAAACAATCAAAGACTTATAGACTTTTCACAATCATCAGATTTAACCCCTGTGTTAACAGGAACCAGTCTAAAAGTGTGACAAAGGTATGATCTATCTTATTGGCCAAAAGCAAACAGGATTCAAACCTAAAATTAGTTTCCATATTTTTTAAATTCTGATGAACACACTTAATTATATGGAGAGAAAGAGGCAGCTCTGAACAGCTGGGTAGGAACATTGAACTTCTAGGTTTCATTTTGAGTGCTGCTTACTAAATAATATCATAATTTGACTGCTGCATATTAATACCTACATTGGTCCCATGTGTGGATTTAATCAACACATTGCATTGTTTGAAAATGTTATGAAAGTCCTAACAGTCACCAGTTGATAAGTACCATCAATCTTGAGGTTTAGTTTCTAGCCTACATTCTATATTTCATCATACCCCATTGAATTCATTCTTTGAAAATGGTGTAATTCATTGTAGTTATAATGTGCTGTCATAATCAGTATCTGGAATTATGATCAGGTAGTATATAAAAAGGAGAAATAGGGAGGTACAATGGAAACAGCTAGGTTCTAGACCTGGCTCTGGTATTGGCTATTGCTTTTGGGACAAGTCATACTCACAGAGCTTTGGGTCTCCCATCTGAAAAATTAGTGGGCTGGGCTAGAGCAGAGAGTTAGAAAGCCAAACATCTCTACAGGGTACAGGTTGGCTAAGTATGTAAGAGAAGCTTGCAGGCTGGATTGAAACCTCAGCAAAAAATAATAATAATAATAATAATAATAATAATAATAATAATTTAAAAAAAAAAGGAAGCCTCAGCAAACTGGTGTACTAGACCAGTATAATAACTCAACCTCAAACATTATTCCTACCTTCCTCCTACCTTTAGATATTCCAAAGGAGCCAGACATAGATGTTGAGATACCCATGCTTATTTGAACATTTACAAGTAATACATACTAAAAAAATAATTTCATGAGCTGAACAAAACATATCTGAGGTTACGTTTGACCTGTGGACTGACTTTTTGTGACCTTTGATAAAGAGCATTTAAAATTCTTCCCATGTGTAAAATGTCATGAAGAAAAATATAGGTGTGCCATCTTTCAAGTGTAATGCCTGCTCTCATAGAAAATGGCAGTATGGAAACCAAAAACAGAGTATTTAGTGATCTACTGAGGAAAACCCTAGCTGTTTGCATAGGTTGGTCCCAGCTTCATCTTCTCATCTCAGGGGGCATGTTTTGTCCCTTACCTGGGTCTGTAACATTCATCTTCAGCACAAGGTCACCTCAGAAGGTGATTTGACTGGCACAGGAGGACCACATGACCCAGGAAGAATTGCCTTAGCTTTCCACATACTCATTCTTCTTTTCAAAAGGGAACTAAGGCCATTTTGACAAGTTATAGCCTTCAAAGACTATAACAAGATGATGGACAAGTCATGAACAGATAAGTTATTTTCTCAAACCTGGGTTCTTTTTCCAGTTTCATAAACAAAATTAAGACTGTGAAGTCCTACAGTCAGTTGTTTAATCATTGACACCAGGGTTAATACAAATTGCCTGGAATTATGTGTGCAGTTGAATAAATTAATAATATATGGAGAGGAAGCTCTGAACAGCTGGGCAGAAACTTTGAAGTTCTCAGTTCCTTTTTTTGTTCTGCTTCCTAAGTAATATCATAATTTGGCTGATATAATTTTCTCCCTACTCAGATTGCCCCTTAAACTTTATTGCCTAAAAGCCCCACAGTTTAGAAAAACTCTTGATTCTTTCGAGTTCAGGTTGGTAGTGAATTTTGAGGTCATCAACTGGCACCTCTGTTTGAACATATGTCTTTTGTTAGCATGAAAATTTTACAGCCACTAAATATTGTCTAAATATGTACATATGTGCTTTTTAGAGAATGTCATTCATGTGTTTAGCAAACATATGTACTGCACCCAGTCTTAACCTAATTCTTCCATTGCTGCTATCATCAGAATCTCCAGAAAGGTTGTCTTTTATGTTCACTGTCTTTAAAGTCACCTCTGAACTTTGAATTTTTTTCCTCAGGCTACATTTCCATGTTCAATGTTTTATACAAGTGAAACAGTTTTGCACACTGCCAAAAACCTACATTAGTTGTGACAGAGTGGTGATTTGTTATAGTGAATGACATTTAAAGATGCAAAAAATACATTAAAAAAAATTATAAGATAGAAAGGAAGAGAAGAGAAAAATCATGGCTCACATAGCTAGGCTTTGTATGTAATCTAAATAAAGTCCAACCCTGCTGAGGTCTCTTATCTTAATGACTTTGCTAAAGAAGTTGTCTTGTCAAATCTGTTTAAAAGCTTTTGCCTTATATGAATAATTTACCAATAGAGGTAGTTTGGGAACATTCTGATGAGGTTTAAAAAGCTCAGTGATAAGAAGCAAGCTTGAAAGAGTTGAATATAAAAATAGCAAAGTTTCCTGGGATCTTGAGACTAGTCCTCAAATGATCATTAGGTGTATTGTTCTGAGTTTAAGAAGGACTCTCCTAAAGATTTCTATTTAGAGAAATAGCCCATTTAAAAAGGCACAAATTCAAGTAAGGAAATCTATAAAGTTCCTATAGTGATTTACTTTGTGATCTTTTTAAAAATACCCACCTATTAAGAAAGTTTTACATTTTCATAATTCTGTTTTGAAAACTCTACTTGTAGTGGAGTTAGAATACTGACATTATTCATATACAGCCTATGACTATATTGACCACTGGGCCATCATATTTGTATAAAATTCATCATGTTCTCTGGGCAGTGATCTTATGTTCTTGATGAGGCAATGATCTGAATTTTTTGTGTTATTATTAGAAAATAGTTCCCAGAACTCATGGAAAACATAGAATGAAAAGAACTCATGTCAGCCTCATCCCTCTTTGGGGACTGTCCTTTTTGGGGTACTTCTGAGCTTGCACTCATTTGAAAGATGAATATACTTTAATCAGGGACTGCTTACAGTGAAACAAATATTAGGAACCAACTGCATGGCTGATAGGAAGTGCTTTACTTAAAGATATTAGAACTTGAGAAAATATTCAAGAAACTGAATGGATTGAATGGGCATTGATGCTCATTAGAACAACTCCCTGTCTCTACCCTCCATCATCTGCTTATACGTGCAGAAGTCAGTAGAAGGGAAATCTGGGTCATTTATGAGATTTTCATGGGCCTGGCTGCTCCCAGTTAAGTCATAACAGCCTTACCTACGCTTATCTTAATGTAGGAACTTTCCCAAGAGGGAGCAAAATCACTTAAGTAGATAATGGGCAAGAAAAGGTTTCTCTTGGCTTTTTTAGGGTTTCAACTGGAATCTTGTCCAAAACAAACATTTCCTCAAATGCATTAAACTCCAGGATTAGGATCTGACTGGATCTCAGAGGCTTAAATGTAAGTAGCAAATGTGTCAACTGCAAGTGTGGCAGTGTGCATAGAGGAGAGGCAGCCTAGGGAAGAGTTAGTAAAAGGAATTGTGCAGATGTCAGATTCTCACAGGTCCAGCCCCAGCAGAACCAGGGCCTTCCAGCTGGAGCTGCAGGAATCTCTTGGTGGTGCTTCCCATAAGGAGTTTCTCTACTGTGAACAAGGCAGGCAGCAACTAGGGCGTCTGTCACAGCAAGAGGCAGGAGCCCAGGGCCAGAACAAGGTCGAGAACAAAATGGGGCATCGGGCTCTGTGGGGAGTTAGAGAGCTGCAGACAGGGCATGTCCTCCTCAGTAAATGGTGTGGCCTGCCTTCCACATGGCATAGCCACAGAGCACTGCCCTGGTGGGCTGACAGTCAGGGCTGTGGGTCAGCACAGGATTTGTATTTTCCTCTGTTAGTTCCCAAACCTCCCAGACCCTTTGGTTCAAATTTAGATTGTAGGTTTGGAATCTTCTAGAACTTGGGAAGTTGGAGTTGGGGTAGCTATGTGATTTTATTTCATATCTGTTAAAACGTCTCATAACTCAGTGTCCTTTGGATCTCCAATAAATGCTTACTTGATAATATTTATCGAATGCTTTTATTGGTACTAGGGTAAGAGGGTAACATATTGTTCCTACCAACAGGGACTGTGGTAGAGAGCTTGTAGTTTTTATTTACATGGGAAAGGGAATTTTCTTCTTTGCTTATATCCTTTGGAGTTTTTCTTTATTGCTCTTTATTATTCCCAACCCTACTGATCAGCAAATCTCTCAATGAGGGTTGTCAGACCTAGCAAATAAAAATACAGGGCCAGTTACATTTCAATTTCAGATAAACAATGAACACTTTTTTTTTTTTAGTATAAATGTGGCCTAAATATTACATGTCTCAAATATGTAGAGGTTTTGTTGCATGTGGAAACATGCACTTTAAAATATATATATACCTATGGGTTGCCAGATTTAGCAAATAAAAATGCAGGATCTCCCAGTTAAATTTGAATTTCAGATAAACGACAAATAACTTTTCAATTATTAGACATTCTTGTACTAAAATTTATTTGTTGGTTATCTGAAATGCAAACTTAATGGAGTATCTTGTATTTTATCTGGCAAACTAAATCCCAATGCGAAGATTCTTTCATCTTGCTATATTTTTTTAATCCTCTGCAAAGTGTTATATACAAGGTGTTATAGACTGAATGTTTGTGCAACCCCCAAAACTCATATATTGAAGCTGTAATACCCAATGTGATAGGATGTGGAGATGGGGCCTTTGGGAGGTAATGAAGGTTAGGTGAGGCCATGAAAATAAGCCCCCACCATGGGATTAGTGCTCTTGTCAGAAAAGACAGCACCCTCTGTCCCTCTCTCTCCCCCTCCTTCTTCCTTCCCTCCCTTGGTGCATGCACAAAAGAAAAGGTCATGAGCACACAGCAAGATGGTGGCCACCTATAAGCCAAGAGAAGAGGCCTCAGAATACAAACCAACCATGTTGGCACCCTGATCTTGGACTTCCAGATTCCAGAACTGTGAGAATATAAAATTCTGTCATTTAAGTCCCACAGTCTATGGTATTTTGTTATGGCAAACTGAGCTGACTGAAACACATAAGGCATGGTGTTACATGTTGTGAAAGGATTCAAAATGAGTAAGATGTGGACTCTGCCCTCAAAGACCTCCCTTTCTAGAGAAAATGGAAATGTGCACAATCATGCATCGAAGCATGCACAGTCGTGCTTCATTTGCTTTGCTGTCCAAATCTTTCCTACATCTGTTCCTTCCTGTTCCAGCCCATGGGCTCTGCCCCAGGATGTACCCCATGTGATTCTCCTGAACGGTAGTAATATGACATCCATAATATCCTACTTTCCAGGTTCCCCGTGGTCCAATCCATCCTCAACACTGCCAGCTGAGGTAATTTCTAAAATATGGATCTGATCAAACTGCTCCTCTGGGAGAAAGCCATCAGTGTTTCTTTATTTTCTGTAAAATAAAGTGCAAGCTACACAGCATTGTGAAGTTCTATTCTAGCTTCATTGTCTATCTCTGCCTGCTGGCTACCCTTTCCTCTTTCTCTAATGCTCAAGCAATAACACCCACTATGGATTGAATTGTGTCCCTCCAAAAAGATATGCTGGAGTCCTAACCCCTAGAATGTGACTTTATTCGAAAATAAATTCTTTACAAGTTAAAATGAGGTCATTAGAGTGGGCCCTAATTCCATATGACTAGTGTCCTTATAAAAAGGGGGAAATTTCGACATAAAAACAAACATGTACACAGGGAAGATGATGTGAAGAGACATGGGGGGAGCATCAGGAGAAGATGTCAGATTGGAGTGAATCATCTACAAGCCAAGGAACATTGAAGATTGTCAGCAAACCACCAGAAGCTAGGAACAGCAAGAAGGAGTACCCTACAAGTTTCCTCCTGTTAACCCTCCTTGCTGACACACCTTGATTTTGGACTCCCAGCCTCCAGGAGTACATGACAATCAATTTGTGTTTTTCTAAGCCAACCAATGTGTGGCATTTTGTTGACTGCCTCAGGCAATGAATGCACCACCTGCCATTTTTTCTGTGTTTCTTTTTTTTTTTTAAAGGTGTCATGTCATGCCATCTGATTTTGCTCATGCCATTCTCTGGATTTACAATGTCCCACAACCCAAGGCCTACTCCAAGGCCTAACAAAAACTCTGGGAAACCTTTCCTGAGCATGTACCTTTCAGACAGAATAAGCTGGTCCTTCATCTGTGTTCACATAGAAATTTGTTTGTACCTCTACTCTAGTACTACCATGTGCTATTGTTCTCAGTCGTTTAACACCTAATGAACATTGCAAATATTTGTCGGGCATGTAAAGTACGTAGCAGAGTGCTAAATGTTTGCACACTGTCATTTAACTTTCACATAAACTCTGTGTGAAGCAGGTTTTATTAGTAGTCCTGTTTACAGATGGGGAAATTTAATGTTAGAAGAGTTAAGCAAATTGTGCAAGATCATGGTAAGCATCAAAGCTAGAATTCAAATTCAGGCCATCTGACTCTCTAGTACACACTCTTAACCACTCTGGCACTGTCTTCCATTTTTATGTCTTTCTCTCC
The DNA here is from genome assembly GCA_033961575.1 of Aselliscus stoliczkanus. Classification (NCBI taxonomy): domain Eukaryota; kingdom Metazoa; phylum Chordata; class Mammalia; order Chiroptera; family Hipposideridae; genus Aselliscus; species Aselliscus stoliczkanus. The sequence goes on from CM066728.1 coordinate 24,870,232, forward strand.
CTTTCCAGAGATTAGATGCTGTGCTTTCCACTTTTTACCTCAACACCCCACGTATAGCAGCTCTCAATAAAGTGTTTGTGGAATTGCAGGGTATTACATTACAATTCAGTTGCAATAACTATAATACAGGTGTCTATCTTAGGTAAAAAGGATAGAACAAATTACAAAGGAGAGACATCATGTATACTGGAAAATTGACAAAGGTTTTAGTTAATATGCAATTGCAATATTTATCACACAATCACTCCTCATGTATTGAAGAGCACTATTAAGTTGTCGCCAAGGTAAATAATATATGTCTTCAACACTCACTGTACCTTTTCCAAAGTTTTGATTTTGCTTCATTCCAGATACTCGTTCCAATATCTCCACTGACCTAAATTTGGGGAAAGCTGGAAAAGATTAGTATTTCTTTGTGAGATATAAAGGTCAAATCTCCTTAAAATTTCAGAATTAATTTCCACTAAATAAGTGTTTATTGAAAGTTTACTAAGTGCAAGGTAGTGTTCTAGAAGTAGTGATTAAAAATATGATTGGTACAATAATAGACACTCCAAAGAAGAGTATGTCACCTTTCTTTAAAGGTATTAAGATTTACAAATATTTATTTTGATCTGTTTGAGGTCATAATGATGTTTATTGTTTTTTATATCCTCAAGAGACATGTTATTTTGTTACTGAAAACCACCCAAGGATGTCCTATGAAAGAGAATAATGTTCTAAATGAAGTATTTCCCAAGTGTTGGACGTTCGTAAGTGTTACCAGAAAAAAAGTATTCAAGTGTAGGCAATAAAAACAAAATCAACTAGTTGTTTTATTTCCTTTAACTGCAGGATTTCTGAAAGCCTTAATTAGATAGTAGTCATTCTGAATTCCAAAGACAAAAAATTATAGCATTTTACACACTTATTTGACAACAGCATTTTTTCTTCTTTTCCTTCTCAATGAAGTGATCCAAGGAAAACATTTTAGGAAGTGTTGGTTTAATATTACTTTGCTAGAGAGTAGATGTTTTAAAACCAGTTTATCTGTTCTGAGTAATATTTGCCTTGGAATATTTGTTAACTAACCTTCATTTAGTTAACAAGTGTATCAATAATTTAAGACATATGCACTATACCATCTTATTCATAAATCCTGTACCAGACAGACAAGTCTCCATATTTCTTTTCCTTGGGAAGGAACTTACAAATAAGCATTGGACCTTTTGCTTACTACTGTATTTTCTTCTTGAATTTAGATCAAGAAACTTCTTTATCCATCATATGATATCATATTCTTATACATTTATTAATGAGCACATGAATTAAACAAATGGCATACTTACTATGTCTTGGAAATTAAGGAAGGTATTTATATAATTATTTGTGTAATTACTGATATACCATTAAAAATAACTGAATTCAACCTTAATAAGTAAAATCACAAAAATTGAAAAATAGAGAGGGGGGCGGTAAAGAGTAAAATTCAATAGCTGCAATTTTTGTTTAGGCATGGAAGAACTGCTAAAGAACCAAATATTAAGTCAATATTAAGGTTGTTTAGTTAGCTTATTTGTCAGTAATATGTAGCAAATTATGACTGTGTTGATAGAATTGAAAAAAATTTCAAATTGGGAACTATTACTATTCCTAAAAGTGGCTCAAGAATATTCTGGGAGCAAGTGTGGAGACAGTGGTTTGTGGGCCTGGAAGCTTCTTTCGTCATTTAGGTTGATGCATTTTGTTGAGGTTTAAACAATAACAACCTGAAATTTGGGGAGAGAAAAAAAAGCAAGGACAGGACTTGTGTGTGTGTGTATTTTACTAGTGGAGACTCGTATATAAGAGCTAGATGATAATCTATAACAATAATAATGAGCTTATTAAATTATAAATAATTTAATCCACCTATCCTTCCTGTCTCCTTTCTTCTATTTCTCCTTCTCTTCTTTTGTCTCTTTTATCTAATTCATGCCAGGCAATAGCTATTTAGAAATACTGAATAAATATTTTTGCAGGAAACCAAATTACAAAGAAGGAGTACACATTTGCCAATGGTTTGTCATGAGAATTATTGGACATTTTTCTCTGTTGTGAAAGTTTTGAATAAGAGATCAAGAGACTTTAGAATCTGGCCAGATGATATTATATCTATACCTAATAGTCCAAGTTGAATGTCCCAAAGCTGGTTAAAAAAAAAAAAAAAAACAAAACATTCCCAGAGTAAATTCTTAAGGGGAAACAAACTAATGCTTATTAAATTGTAAACCTACGGTAGTTGCTTTATATGTAGGTTATTTTATATAATTTTTACAATAACACTGTGAAGTAGATATTCTCTTCAATTTATTGATAAGGATACTAAAAAACACAGAGAAATTATGTAACTTGATCAAATGTATACAGTATGTGGAAGAGCAGATTTGAACTTGAATGTTTTGACACACACTTGTAATTTTTTTCTATACTTATTCCATTATATCAGCATGCTTTGTGTTTGCTCAAATCATGGAGATAGAGAGCCTGGATTGGGGGAAAGATCTACCTCTTACGTCTCTGTGTAGATCACCACCAATCGCGTTGCTTCTAGAGATATCAAACTGGTTTTATTTTAGTTAAATGTAGGATAAGCCAGGGGAGTACAATGGTAAAGAATATCAGAGTCTACTCCAAGATGGTTGAATTAATACTTCATTCCTTGTATTTCTTCTCATTCCCAATATAATGTATTCCTAGAGACTGGGTATAAGATCAGGTTTTATAAAAGTAATTTTCCCTCCCTCCCTTCCTCCTGTCCTCTTTTTTCCCTCTCCCTCTCTGTTTCCAGAGAGAAGGGGTCACGGCATGCCATGCCACATGGGGAAGTGACAGGCTTTGGTCAGGAGGCAGAAGCAGGAATAAAGGGAAAGCCTAGTCTGGAACCTTATTGGTGTTTCCATGGGAAAGACGAGGCAGGACAGAGTAAACAGTTTAGGGTTCTCTAGTTTGAATATTGTTGGTGGGCTCTGGGCTATAGAGGTGGCCTCTAGTCATGTGACATTTCACCTGGGCTTGATTTAGAGAAGTCCCCTGGCTTGGTGTGTGAGAGTTAGATAAAGGTCACTGTGGAATTTGGGTTTGGGGTTGGTTGGTTTACATATGCAAGGCATGCACCCAGTCCTTTGCTGCTGCTAAAAATTGACTAGCCCCGGGGGCAGGGCGGGGGGAGGTGGGGTACATTCTCTCCCTGGCCAGCAAGACTTTTAAGAAGTCAAAACATCGTAAAACATAGAAAATAAAAAACCTGATTAATACACCCTCTATGCCCTTTCAGCCAGCCCTTCTAAAGGGCACTGTCTCTACATCCAAGTACATCTACACTGCAGAAAAACCATGTCAGATTCTTTTTGGAACCCCTTACCATTCCCCTCTCAAGAAGCAACTCTGAGGACAGCATGTAGCTTGTAGGTTCTACGCTCCCAAGGGGACTCCAGCCAGGGAAGACAGAGGCTGTTTCTCCTTTTTGAAATCACCCTCATTATTTCTGAATGATTGAGTTTCCACTCCTCACTCCCCAGGGGAAACAAAGGAAAATCATCACCTAGTGCTACAGAATGAATTGTGTCCCCCGATCCCAAATTCCTATGTTGAAGCCCTAACCTCCAATGTGACTCTATTTGGAGATAGGGCCTATAAAATGTAATTAAGGTTACATGAGGCCATAAGAGTGGGACCCAGTTCAGATATAATAGGGCTTTCTTATAAGAAGAGACCAGAGAGCTTTCTCCCTCTTTCCTTCTTCCCACATTACACACAGAGAAAGGCCATGTAAGGATGCAGTGAGACAGGAACTGTGTCAGGGTAAGTGAGGAGGTCTCAGAATGTTTCATTGATCTTGGCTCTATCTTGGACCTTACCTGCAATTTTAGGATAGATTCCGCTTGACACCCTGTTGTGTTTCCTATCTGTCCACATAGAAATGGAAATATAACATAGCTAGCTTGATGTGGTTATTTTTCCTTGCGTATGTAAGTCTTGTGTCTCTACTGTCATTGTAAATTACTTGAAGACAGCACTCTGAAGAGCTTGGTATAGTGCTTGCTGGTAGGAAGGATGCAAGTGCTTTGTTTACCTGAGAGGTGCTATCTCCTGTTAGTGCCTCAGCCTTAGGCTGCATTTGTCGCCTTCTGACATCACCATCCAGAATCCTGCCTTCAGACCCAGGAATATTTAAAACGCAGTATCTCCCTGCAAAAGGGAAGGCCTCATTAGTCACATAGCATTTGCTTGCAAGTAAATTCTAACTTCCCCAATAAACCAGGCTGTTAATTACGTAAAAGCCATTCTAGTGTTTCTCCTTTTGTTATTTTATTCCCACTGTCTAGTTGCCCTGTTTTCTTTTACAAGCAGGCACTGCTTGGAAGCTACAATTGCTACCGAGTGGTGACAAGGGGTTCTCCACACGCCACAGATTCCCGAATCAAGAACAGGTGCAGTCACACCCCCTCCGCAAACAAAGATATTTTGTTTGAATGGGCACACCATGGAAGAATGGGATGTATTAATAGCTAAATAGTGTCTTTATTAACAGTAGAACAGCTGGCAGTTCTATATGACAGCACTCATTCCAATCCATTTTATCCAATTGCAGGACTATAAGCATGCTCCACCGGGGAACTAAGAGGACCACACGCAAGCAATCAGCCATTCAACAGCACTCTAATTGCTTCACAGTGGGAAGTATGTTCTCCTCAGCCACTGTTATTCATTTAGGCAGAATTGTTGGTGCACTAGCCTATCTAGAATCAAGTGCTGCTAAGTCGTCACATCAGCTGCTTGAGGAGACTTCCTTTGTTTTATGAGGCCTTGTGAGCAGTCGTCCCTGGGAGTGCTTCCTGGTCCTGGCTGGAAACCCCTGGTGCTGGTGCCAGGAGGGAAGCTGATGGAGGGGGTCTCAGCATCTCTGTCATCTCCTTGCACGGCGCTTACCCTAAAGAGGGAAAAATAAACTCCCAACTCATAAAGACCCTGTTAGACCCTGCTTGAGAACCTTTCTTCAGGGCATCCTACTGAGCTGAAGAATAGAGTCAGCCCAGATGTCTAAATGCCTGTGACTGTACTCGGAATTACTGAGCAGTGGGGAAGCTGGGCTGGAAGGAATCAGTGTCAGAGTATAATCAGGTTCCACAGGTAAGAGGGAGGAAAGGGGAAGGAATTGCAGGGTGGCTAAAAACACAACCAAGGCAGCCAATTTAAAACAAAGCCTGGAACACCTAGGCAGACATTAAAAATAAATAAAATCATTCCCTCAGTGTATATATCAAAGAAGGATCCAGCGAAACATTCTTTAAATCATTCACAATGTCAAATAAAGGAGGTTGGGTTACTCTCTTATCCTTTTCTACTACGGTGTAATTTTCTTTGTGTGTTTGTTTCATTTGCAGTTTACCCAGACTAAGAAAATATTGTTGGCAGAGCACCGTGTTTCTGCCTTTTTACAGGGTACTTTCTGTTTGGTGAGTTTTCAAAGCATTCTTTGGGGAGAATTTTAAAAAGCTCTTGGCTGTAGTTAGCTCACACAAATATAGGGAGATACGAAATTATGAAATCTTCCTGATTTGCAGGGTCTTCTTTGTTCTCTCTGACCATTTCGGGGTTAAATGGCTCAGGGGAATAGGAGGTATTGTTCAGGATTTGCCAGTTAGGCCACTGATCCATCTCTGGTTCACCCACGTCATTGCTTGGACTCCTTGTTTTATCCTTTTTAATACTTAACTCCAGGTAATAAAATTATATGTTACTCCAATTTATCTACCCCTGTTTTGTTAAATTGCTCCCAGATGGCTTTCAAACATTATATATATATATATATATATATATATATATTTTTTTTTTTTTTTTTTTCTGATCTCTACTTGACAGCACTTTCTGAATAAAGAAGCAAGTCTTTGGCCAGGACAATAGATTTAGATGAAATGGAAATCATTGTTGAAAATAAAATAGACCCGAGAGAGTTCAGGACAGTGAAAATCACCCTTTCACAAAGAAAGTCGCCAAAGCTTTAATGAAAGGCAACAAAGACATAGGGGGCCAAGCCACAGACTCCAAAAGGAGGCAAAAGGTCATGTCTTTTATACAGAGTCTTTTTATGTTGCTTTCACGATGGGTTAAGTTTTCGGAGCAGCATAAATTCCCCACAAGAATCCTTAAATTCTCAGCCCTCCTGCCAAGAAAGCAAAGATGCGCGTATGCATCTGTTTGGAAGCTTCCCAGAAGCATGTGAGAAATGGGCCAAGCAGCCTTCACTGCCAAACACTCCACGGAGCTCGTCACAGCCTCACGCAGAGGACTTCATTTTCAGGGCAAAGGCACCTGCAGACAATGCCGGGAAGGGAGGAGGGGGAAGCGAGAGTATTTTTGGCAACAGGATGTCAGGGTCTGCTTAGAGTGGAATAAACAAATCAGATTCCTCTCTGCTCTATGTAGATATTTAAAGGGGACACACCCCAATATGTCCGCTTTTTAAAACTATCATCTGCTTGCGTAAATGAATGAACCCCGCACCCCTTACTCAACATTATTTTGTTGCTGTCTGGTTGAGTTTATAATCCTGGGGGAAAGTGGCATCCCTGGCCCTTGGTATTCAGGGTTTCTTGACCACTTAAATCAGCATCTTCCGTTTCCCAGGACATGTAAAGCAGTTCAAAGAAGATTCTATATTTAATTATGCTCAGACAAGCATGTTCAAGAGAGTATCTGACCCCTGGACATTTTTGAAAGTGCACACCTGTGTGTGGTCTTGAGCAAGCTACTCCTGGTACCTAGTAGTAGCTGTCATATTTGCCACATGTCTCACCTCCGTAACATGAATATTCATCTCATTGTTGGTTATATAGGAATAGGAAAGTATATTCATTTTATATATATATATATATATATATATATATATATATATATATATATATAATCTGTTTAATGCTTTCAATGTTTGTATAACTTTCACAGTAGTCTTATGGGCAAGGGCAGTTATTCTCATGTTGGTCTACATGTGGAAGTAATAATGCCTCACAAGATGCACCCCTAGTCAACGGTACCACCCCACTAAACTGAGCTCTCCCTTCATCATAGCACTAAATACTTTTTAGTGGAAGCAAGAGTTCAAAGGGAGGCATTGAATAAAATTGCATTGGTGTTGGGAGTAACAAAAGCCTTGTGCCTCATCCTGGTTTCCTGAAAGCGAATGGATAGTTGTCATCTTTTCAGTTTTTATTCTTTCTTTTGTATCTGTCCACTGGTATGCCCAGAGTCTATCCATGTTTTAGATCCTTTCTTCCTGGGGATTTGGTGTTCTTATTTAGTCTTATTTCTACAGCACTTTCTGTCTAGCTACGTGTCCTAGTTTCTTGATCTTTAAAACTGGAACCCTGGTCCTAGTTTCTTTTTGTACATAAGGGATACTGATTACACAGAAAAGATAAATCCTACAACTTTGGGACTGTTCTAACTCTCCATGCCAACGATATGGTGTTCTTGTTGGCATAGCTGTTTCCTACTTTGGCTCTGAGTAGGGACAGAAAGCGCCATCTGGGAAGAGTGACTGTCCTTCCCCAAGTGCCATACTGGCCAGGGATCCACTGACCATGTGTGCCTGAGAATGGGCTCCTCTCTGCTTTGTGGCACCAAGCAGGGCCTCCAGCACACAGCCTGGTTATTCCGCCAGAGATCCTGTTCCCACCAGCTAGAGGAGGAGAGGACAGTAATGAGTTACAGGCAGAGTCTACTTCTTTATTTATATGTAATTAAAGTATAGTTGACATACAATATTATATTAGTTTTAGATGTACAACATAGTGATTCGACATTTATATACTTTTCAGTGTGATCACAACAAAAATCTAGTAACTATCATTAACTATACAGAGTTATTATATTATTCCTATATTCCCTATGCTTAATACTATATCCCCATGACTTATTTATTTATAACTGGGAGTTCGTACCTCTTAATCCTCTTCACCTTTTTTGCCCATTCTTCCACACACACACCCTCCCCCTTAGGTAACCATCAGTTTGTTCTCTGCATTTATAAGACTGTTTCTGTTTTGTTTTATTTGTTTTGTTTCTTGGAATCCACATATAAGTGAAATCATGGTATTTTTATTTCTCTGTCTTACTTATTTCACTCAGCATAATATCCTCCTCTAGGTCTATCCATATTGTCACAAATGGCAAGATTTTATTCTTTTTTATGGATGAGTAACATATGTATCACTTCTTTATCCATACATGTATTGAGACACTTAGGCTGCTTCCATACCTTGGCTATTGTAAATAATGCTGCCATGACCATAGGGGTGCATATATCTTTTGGAATTAATGTTTTCATTTTCTTTGATAAATACCAGAAGTAGAGCTGCTGGATCATACAGTAGTTCTATTTTTACTTTTTTTGAGGAAACTCCATAGTGTTTTCAATAGTAACTGCACCAATTTGCAATCCCACCAACAGGGCATAAGGGTGTCTTTTTTTTCCACATCCTTGCTAGCACTTATTTGTTATCTTTTTTATAATAACCATTCTGACAGGTATGAGGTGATATCTCATTGTGGTTTTGATTTGAATTTCCCTGATGACTAGTGATGCTGAGCATCTTTTCATGTGTCTGTTGGCCATCTGTATATCTTCCTTGGAAAAATGTCTATTCAGGTCCACAGGGGAGCTTATTTCTTGATGAATGCCTTTGTGGTTCTTTTAAACTCTGCTGAGTTGGTTTGGTCTTTAATATGTAGACTCTGGTGTCTCAGAATCTGACCCATTAACTGTCTACTTTTATTAAGCGACTCCAAGGTTAATGTTGCCAATGTTTGGTGTGATGCATGCTGGGACTTCCTCAGAGGCTGTTGAGGCCGTGTCAACTACACCACTAGATTTAGTCAGCTTCTGAAATTATTTTTAATTGAGGTAAAATTGACATATAACATTGTATTCGTTTCAGATGTACAAGATAATGATTCAGTATTTCTGTATATTGTAAAGTGATCATAACAGTAAGTCTAGTTAACTCAGCCACCATTAATATAGCTATGAAAATTTTTTCTTATGATGAATACTTTTAAGATCTACTGCCATAGCAACTTTAAAATATGCAATACAGTATTATTAACTATAGTCACCATGCTGTACATTACACCCCCAGGACTTAGTCATTTTATAACTGAAAGTTTGTCCCTTCTGACCCCCTTCACCCATTTGTCTCCTCTTCCCCCCACTTCCTCCCACCACACCTCTAGCAACCACCAATATGTTCTCTGTATCTATTAGCTTGGGTTTTGTGAAAGTATATACTTTCAATACAACAGATAAATTGGCTAAATAAATCATGGTACCTTTATTCAATGTAATACCAAGAGCCCATTAGAAAGAGTGATGTAGTGCTATATTTATTGACCTGGAAAGATGTTCATGATATAAAATTATTCCACTTTTATAAAATTACAGATATGAATATCCATATATATATTTATACATATAGGCAGATGACTAGAGGGTTATTTATAAATTAACTCTGGTCATCTCTGGGTCATATATTTTGATATGACTTACAAAAATTTTTTTCCTATTGTAACTATATAAGGTGATGGACGTGTTTGTTAACCTTATTGTAATCATTTTGTAATATACTTGTATACATATATAAAATTATTGCATTATACACTTTAAACTTACACAACGTTATACGTCTATTAAATCTCAATGAATCTGGAAAAACATTTTTTAGTACCAGGAGGAAGTAAAGCTAACTTTGTTTGATAAAAGATGTCTTCTATTGGTTTTTCATTGGTAAGCTTTGTTTGTAATTCCTTTCTCTTTAGCATTATCAGAAAGCATTTACAAAGTGTATATTTGTGATTGAGGTATTTTTAGACAGCAGGCAAAGAGTCATTTAGATGAAACTTAACCTTGCCCTTCCATAGCAAAATGAAGCAGGAACACAAACGACATACTAACAACCAAATAAAAACGAAACTCATACGTTCAACAAAACACGAATAGGCAATGTTTCCCCAATCTCTTTTGCCTATTTCATTCTAAAGTGTGACAACACAAGTCAGAACCAATTTACATGTATGGGTTCTGTGTATGAAATTCTGAATTGCTTGGATGCAATTGCCACAGGGATCTTAGAATTCCAAAGGTAGGAAAGACCCGTAAGTCCACTTAATTCAACTGTCCATCTAGTATATAATTTTCTTACTGCATGTAGCTCTTATATCTAATGAGAAGAGAGCAAGTTTCTATAATTTACAGTCTGTCAGAGCTCTCAAGAGAAAAGGACAGGTTTTTTAATATCCCTGAGAATATGTTCAGAAAGCAGTTAATGACATTTGCTGGTGGCTCTCAGGTGAATTCTCATAGCTGTATAGCCAGGAACATTGGTGGAATGGCTTTGAGAAGCAGGGAGGAGGGAGTCTTCAAAATTCTTAGAGCATCATTTAAGTGATAATGGAGATCAATGCATTTGTCAGTGATTAATAATACATAAACGATGTTAGAATTAGGGAGGAAGGAAGAGCCAGACAGAGAGGAATTGAAGTATTTATGGAACAAGGGAGAACACACCAAGGCACACACATCTAAACATTGAAGCGACAAGGAGAGGAGAAGATGGAGAAAAGGTAATATTAATAGAGAAGAGAAGCTCAGATGACTCTTAAACAGCAGCACACTGGTTTTCTTTGATTGAGAAAGTTCAGGATTCATGAATCTGGAAGCACATTATCTTCCATATTCATATAACATGTTCACTTACTACTTGGATAGCAAGATTTTTTTTCATTTTGTCCAGAGACTTAATTGTCTAAAAGGAAAAACAGAACAAAAATAGGAACTTTAACCTGAGACTCCTAAAGGGTCTGTGGATAGAATTCAGGGGCCACAAATTTGGACGTAAAAAGAAAAAATGCCCCCCCCCTTTTTTTTAACTAATCTCTAACTGAAAGTTGATGTTTCCTTCAATTATGACTGTAAGCAAAAACCTCACAGTTGCATTAGAAGCACCTGCGACTTTGTCACCAACAGACCTCACAGATACTTTTATATCACATTAGAGTTTCTGCAGAAATGTTGTTTATGTTCATCATTTACCTCAAAATTATGATAGGTATTCAACCCTCTGCCCAATTCTATTATTTAATAGGTTAACAAATAAGCACCTACATTCCTATAACATAAATGTATTTGTCTAAACATTTTGATAAACATGCTTCAATTATAATCAATTCCTTTTGATTTTTCTGTTTTATTTTATGCATCTAAACACATTATTCTGAGAAGGGATTCATAGACTTTACCAGCTAAGTTCCCCTAGCTGAGATGCAGAAAGAGCATTCTATCTAAGATAATACACTTGCCCTGAGGGCACATGGGCCCACCCCTGACCCAAGACACTTTTTTTTCTAATTTACCCGCTTTTTTTTTAAATTTAAATTTTTATTGGCTAACTGTGCTTTTTCCAGCACCCATCATCTCCAAGTTAAGTCGTTGTCCTTCAGTCTAGTTTTGGGGAGGATGCAGCTCACTGGCCCATGTGGGAATCGAACCGGAAACCTTGTTCAGAGCTCACGCTCTAACCAACTGAGCCACCTGGCCGCCCCGTCCAAGGATACTCTTAAACCTCCTTGCGTTTCTTCTGGTGAGACCAAGGCAAGCATCCTACTGGCAACTGTGGACCCAAATCTTGCAAGCCACCCAGGCGTGTAGTTAGGGAAGCATTCCACTCTTCCTGACAAGGGGGGTATCTTCCTCAGTTTTATTAATATGTTTTGGTGGTAACACAAATTGATGAGAGTGCTCTGGAATATTAAAACATATTAATATGAAATATTATGTTTATAATTATGCTCAGGAAGGACATAGATGTATAGAAATGACACCATGGACTCCTGCTTTGGGTCGGGGATAACTTACTTGTTCCCCAAGTTGACAAACACTCGTTTCAATGCTCATGTTCTGAATGTTCCCATCTTCTTAGTAGGTGTAAGGATCCCAAGGCCAGCTGGAATCAGAAAAGCCTAAGCATGAAGGTGCAAACATTAGTTTGCTTTAAGCAATTGTATTTTGTCCACATTGTCTGCACCATCTTGCACATATAACACCCTTGTGACGATTCTCTCCAAATGGACAGACGGCAATGAAGGGAAAAACTAGGGAAGCTCCATAGCTTTGGTGCGTGTGTGTTTCCAACAAAGGACGTACCTACCCCACTCTGCCTCTTTCAAGTAGCTGTAGCATGGGGCTGATCGCAGATGGTTCTGCCACGTCAGGCCCACAGCTGTGTTTCTGGCACAAAAACAATGTTTGAACTCCGCACAGAAATTTTGTAAGATATGTTTCTTGTTGCCTTTTCATGAATTTTATTTGGTAATTTTTTTAAACCATAAAGAGTCTGGAGACCATATTGAGAAAATGCTGGCAAGGGAAAGCTATTTGTTCGCTAGCCAGATTTATTTAAAGAGGATCAATCACATACAATTCCTGGAAGAGAGGCAGCCCATTGGCACCAGTTGTGCATCCCGGCAAACTCAAAACTTGAACTGCAGCCACGCAGCGTTTCCTCTCCTGCTCTTTTACAATTGAATTTCTTACCAAACCAGAGAGAGCACTTCAGTAGGAAACAAATGAGAGACTAGAACTCCTGGGTAGCTAGAAAACTCACTTACTCTCTGAGTATATCCAACACATATTTTGAGCTAATAAGGTACAATGTTGCCTAATTTCATGGAAGTGGAGACAGGTCATTTCTGGGTCTATGATGAAGAACTTCTGCCATCTTTATTCCAGGAACGATTAGGATAAAATTATGAGACAGTTTCTAAACCCTCTGTGTCCCAGCGCTTTCCAGGGAAGCTCTAACCTTTCGCGCGCTCCTGTGTCCATGCATGTGTGCGTGTGTGCGTGTGTGTGTGTGTGTGTGTGTGTGTGTGTGTATGTGTCCAGACCCTGGTTCCGTTTCATCTGTGGGTTACTGACTTTTCCAAGAGAACCCAGCAAGTCAGGGTAAATGCAGACATAGGACGCAGACCTCTCTAATTCCAACCACATGTATAATTCAGCAGGATCTACTGATGTATTTAAAAAATACAGAACTGGCCACTTGCTTTCAAGCAGAGATGTGAACACTATGTGGGTTGTAAAACATTTTTTGTTTTTAAAGAAAATGCATATTTTCCCTCTGGAAACCCTGTCATTTCCTTTGGTTCCCTTAATCCTAAAGTTGGAGTCGGAAATAAATTTAGGGTAGTTTCCACTATGTTGTTGAAAGGTCCCAGGGACTGCTACTGTTATCACAAAAGGGGTCCAGTGCCATTCAGGGTGTTATTTGATAGCATGTCTGGCTGTCGGCAGCTGGCAGCCAGCACTCACTCTGGGCTGTCTTAGGAGCTGTTCCTGTGATTGACAGTTTGCGGTAACCAGGGTCAGGATTTCGGCAGCTGCGCAAAGGAGCAGACCCCTCTGCCTCCCATCTTAAGGATAAGCTAGAAGAATCTAGCGGTGAGATTCATGTTAATGGCTGTGGCCAGCTTTCCCTTTCATGATTTTCTTGCTTTTTCATTTTGTTTGAGATAGAATTTGAAAGTGAACTTTGTTCCACACTGTAGCCTATGGCAGTGGACAAATGAGATGAAACTGCGTGGAGGAATAGCATGCATACTGCGCACACCAAAAGTAGACATATGAAAAATGGAAATGACAAGGGTGGTTGGGGCTGAGTAGCGTTTTATAGGAGCTGAGTGAGCTTCCTCTGAGGAGTTTTAGAGGGAGGCTGTGCGGAGGAGAAAGTGCTGCAGTTTTAACAATCTTCGCCTAACTGTTTTTCCTGAAGAAAAATGAAAGCAAGTTCCAAAGTACCCAAGCAGACATGAAGAACAAGGAAATAAAAACCATGTCAGCAGTGACCAGGACTCAAGTGCTCACACTACACCCATTTCCTGGGTGTGATGTTTTGTTTTGTTAGGAATTAAGAGACTCTGTGGACACTGTCAGAAAAGGAAGCCAGAATGACTAGTGACAACAAGACAGCACCACTTTGAAAAAACAGAAGTCCCAACCCATCCCCATCCCTGCCCCATCCCACCCAGATTTACCACTCTGGAGGCAATTTGGGGAATGGGGTGCATTTTATTTGTAATGAAATTTACTGTAAAATAGCCTCATCTTTCTCATGATCTTACTTACATTCCTGCTGTTTCTTTGGCAATATTTCCTTCCGGTCGGTGGGTTCTCCTCTCCTCTTTTTATTGTCTGTTGCAGAGCAGACATTATTAATGTTAAGCAAATCCAGGTTATTAATTATTTCTTTCATGGACAGTGCCTTCGTTGTTGTATCTAAAAAGTCGTCTCCATACCCAAGGTCATGTAGGTTTTCTTCTAGGAATTTTATAATTTTGTGTGTTTTACACTTAGGTCTATGATGTATTTTAGGTTAATTTTTGTGACAAGTGTAAGGCCTGTGTCTAGACAGAAGGTGTGCTACACACTTTTTAGATTTCCCTTATTTCCTGTGGCCTTCACTTTGCAGTGAGAAGCTTGGCCTGCCTCAGATAAAATTTTGGACAAGGAAAAATGTTTCTTCTGATGTCGATTCCACACCCTCCCCCTTTACCTTTAACAATATCTTTTAAAGAGAAAAAAAAAATCATCTTAAAAATAACTTTGATTATGAGCTCATTTTAACATTTGGATCGTTTCCTAGATACAAATAATGATAATATCTGTGCTCAGAACCCATGCTTGTGTCTGCATTTTCTCTTCTCCAACTCCACCAGCCCTCTTTTCCATCTTTCCTTCTCCCCTTTCCATCTCTCTGTTCCTTTATCTCTCTTTGTTGCTTTTGTCCTTCCTTTACCATTGTTCTGTCCCTTTTTTTTTGTGGGTTTATCTTTCTGCTTTCATCTCCTCCCTTAGATTTCTTTCTTCATCTGTTTCACTATCTTCCCACCTTCCCTTATCTGCATTTCTTGGTCCAACATCCCCATTCTCAGTGAGACTCCTAATAAGCAGTGTAGCTGGCTAATTTAATTGGGAGGAGGGGCTGATTAGAATGAAGAAAATGATCCATGTGTGAACATGGGTTGGCCACCTACTTGTGATGTGACGTTGGAGACATTATTTAGCCATCTGGTGCCTCTGTTTCCTCATGTGTAAAATAGAGATGTGGTAGCATCTGCCTACATTGTAGTATTGATCAAATTAATGTATGTTTAGATCTACTGTACTTGGCACACAGTAAATGCTCATTAAATGTTAGATAGGAGCATTATTGCTATGTTCAAGATTAGAGAGTAACCTTCCTGACAAGGGAAGGGAAAAGATTGCTTTAACAAATGGATGAGAACAATTTATAAATGTATATGTTGTTTGGATGCACATGCTAGCTCTATTGTGTAAGCTAATATTTCCCTTGCTAACACTACTAATTTACTTATAAATTCCAATGTTCATAACCCTGGTAAGTTTCCATCTGAATGACTTTTTAGAATAAAGCTATTCTCATGTGTCCACAATGCAATTAAGCAGCTGAAATTTGTTAATCTGGGTGTGACTAGTCAGCATCATATAACCTTGAACAATAAATGCTCTATCTAGTTATCTCCTGCTTGCATGACAGGTCCACAAGAAATATACATGGTTATGTACCAGGCAGGGAAAAGACAGGGTAGGAATTTCATTGCTGAAACAGGGACAGTTCTGGGCCAACCCATGTGGTTGGTCATCTAGAAATAAGAACTTACATATTGGATAGAATTATTTCACTTAGGTATGAAAAAAAAAAAAAGAAAGAAAGATCTCCCTGTTAATAGATACATAAAGGTGAAAGATGGTCTAAGGTATATAAAAGGTTTGCTAGTTTGTAGCCTGTACTCATTTAGATCTCCTCTAAAACCTTTCTCCACTTACCATGCCTGTGCATGCAAGTCCTCAGCTTAACAACTGAGACTTCTACCTCTATGTCAGCTATCTATTGCTGCATAACAAATTACCTCTAAATTTAGTGGCTTAAAACAGCAGTAATTACTGGGAATTCAGATGTGGCACAGCAGGAACAGCTCCTATGTATTCCACCGGTCTGGGGTCTCACCTGCAAGACTCAAGACCTAAGGAGCTAAAAACATCTGAAAGCTTGACAGGGCTTGGGGATGTCCTTCTCACGTGGTTCAGTCCCATTGCCTCTCCCTCAGGTTGCTATCGTGTCCTTAGAACATGATAGCTAGCTCTATCTACCCCAGAGCCAGTGATCTAAGAGAAAATATGGCAGGAGTAGAAGTGCTCTTTATAGCCTAGCTTTGAGATTCACACACCATCATTTTTACTCCATTCGTTCGTACCATGAGAAGTGAGTCACTGAGTGCAGCCCACTCTCAAAGGGAGTTGCAGTGAGTGCTACTTTTTGAAGAGAGGAGTGTCGAAGGATTTGTGGACAGATTTTTAACACCACCAAAGGTGTGGCAAACAAATTCTCCTGATCATGAAACACTGGTGGTGGTATGATGATGCCAAAAACTTTCTGAAATTCTGGTTTTTCATTTAAAAAGTAATAATAATAGACTAACTTATAATAGGGGAGTACTTATTACATTCCAGACATGTGCATTCTCTTGCTTAGAAAACACAGCAAACTTTTGGGCTAGTACTGTTATTATCCTTGTTAGTAGATTAAACTGAGGCCAAAGAGAGGTTAAGTAACTTCCCCTAGGTCACACAGTGAGGGCAAGACCTGAGACTCACACATGCAAGCCAGCTGCAGAACCCTTTTGCTACATGTAACATGATTCTAAAATCTAAGAGTTTAATCATTTAAAAATTTTAAGATTTTAAAATGTAAAAAAGTGAGTTTAAAATCTAAGAAAACAAGGTTTGTAATTTTATTTGTTTTCTTGTTTTATGACTACTAGTCTAGTGGTACTTATAAAATTCCTATTCTCCTCACTGACTTCACAGCTTCTATTTTTGGAAGGGAAAGTCTGGAGTTTGCAAATTATTCAAAACCTTCTGGGGATGGTGAAGACTTCTCAACCCATCACAAATGATAGTTTCGAGAACAGAAGGAAATAATGAATGAAAGCATTATGAAATCTGTAAAACTCTTGAGTTAATAGATGCTCCCTGTATAAGGTGGCATCTCAATTTTCTATGTTTCTGCCTCAGAACCTGAAACAAAACAAAATGACATTAAGGTAATTTGGAGAGTCACTATTAATTTGGAATCAGCTCCTGAAGACTCCTGGGGTTTTCTGCATTGTGTGTTTTTCTAGAGTAATTTTTTTCCCACCTGCTTCTTGGCACTCTATGAGCTTACCAGGCAAATGTTAGCAATACTGGGAAAGTTCAGAGGTATTTATTGTTTCTAAGCGAGTGAGCCCCATTGAATGGCTCACTGCCACCCTCACCAAGGCGTGTTATTGTACACAGTTGGCCTTGGCTGGAAGCTGTGATAGCTGATGAGGTGTGGCACAGTCACCCGAAACCTAAAGATGAACATGGCATGAGGAAGTTAATTAGGTGCAAAAGAAAATGGCAATTTGGGGGAGGAAACAGCAGAACAAACCAGCCATGCAAATTGCGTATTTTATTTATTTAACAAACATAGCATTACCGTGCGCCAGGAACTAGTCAAGTGCTTTTCAAATATATTCATTTATGCTTATTACAACCTTGTGAGGTCACAACTATGCAGGGATCTCATTTTATAGATGAAAATTTGTTCAGAAGCACCGAGCAGTGAAGTCACTTACTCAAGGTCACAGGAGCTGGGATTTCAATCTGGGGTGTGTGACTTCTGTAATCCTGGAGTCTGTCACTCTGCAGTGTTGCCTCCGAGTTTGGCCTGAGTCATAGGTCTACTCTGGAAGGATCACATCATTGCTGATCTCGGAATAAAAGCCAAGTTCTCATCTGAACGTACAGGTAGGCATTTGCTGTAGAGAAATACTAATGGAGAAAAAAAAAAAAAACTCTTTAGCTAACCAAATGTCAGTAGCTAAAAACTCTAGCCCAAATTGATATATATTGCAGCATACTGTCTGGTATTTCCCAGATGTGTGGATATAATATTAGAAGAGCATTTAATGTAATAGTCCTTTTGGCATTTAAATATGGGTGATAGGAACTCTTTAAGGCTGCATAAACAGAGCACACAGGTGTTAGAAAAACAGCTGTGACGAAAGGCCAGGTCTTTTCAAACAGAGAGAGAAATGGTGCAATAAAAGGGCTATACCCTTATGTTTTGAGGCTTATGACCTTTGTTTCATTAGGTGTACCTTTAACTGTGATAAACATCCACTTAAATGAATATCATTTCCTTACAATTACAGAAGGGTCATACATAATACACTAAGTTCCCCTGGCAGCCTATGTGTTAGTCATGCATATTTCATGAGCAGTTTTATTCCCCAAGTCACTTTCAAGCAATGCTCAATCCCATGGCTTTGGTGCCTAGGAAATAAAGGTCTTGTTCGTAAAGAGATCTCAGAGCAATTATTATAGCTCTGCACTGAATCAAGGAAAGCAACCAAATGACCTGCTCACAACATCTGACCAGAACTATTATCAATTTGCCTCTTAATGTACATGATTCCTTTTATTTATCAGTGGATATGAGAAACATGCTTCTCTCATTTCATTTGCCAGATGTCAATTGTTTGAATGATGCTGAGTGATAGGAGGTAATCAGCCTTAAGGAGAATACTTGGAGCCACCTAATGAATGTTAAAAGAAAAAAAGGATGGGCCTGCAGAGTGACACGTTGGTTAAGAGCTGGCTTGGGATACCAGCTCTGAGCAGCAGGGCCCGGGTTCGGATCCCACATGAGAGCCAGTGATGCGGCACTGTCTACAGCTAAGATAGGGAATAACAGCTTGACCTGGAGCTGGGCTGCCATGAGTTGCTGGCGATGGCATAAGTTGCAGTGGGCTGCTGTGAGCTACCATGAGTGGCTGACAGCCAGTGTGAGCAGCCAACACAGGCATTAGCTGCTGTGAGCTGCCGTGAGCGGCCATCCAATGAGTGGTGAGTGACTGCCTCACCCGGGAAGAGTGCAGTGATAATACCTACATGGGCCAGTGAAGCGATGCCCTCCACAACTAGACTGAGGAACAAAAGGACAGCAACTTGTCTGTTCCCCTTCCCCAATTCCCCAACGCTGTTCCCCTCTTCCAATTCCCCAACAAAATCTTTAAAAAAAAAAAAGAAAAAAAGGAGTCACGTCCCCATGCCTGCAATGTTCTCAGTACTTATGGGGCAGCAAAAACTAGACCGTGGCCCACAGAGCCTGGTCCGGCAATTGAAGTGAGGCAACATCTGTTTGTACAATGCGATGTGTTTCCCTAGCTGCATCAGCTAGTGGGAAATAAAGTGCTGGCATGATAATAAGCAGAAAGGAAGTCCGCTGTAACAGTGAAATATAAGCCTCTTTATAGTCTCCATATCTTTTGTGGGCGATTTCCCTTTTTCTCTTTTCAGGACTTGGAGTTCATCAAGACAGCTTTATCATTTTGAGATCTCCCTCCACACTTGGAGTGTGATCGAAGAAACGTGAATCCATCTGCCAGCTTGTGCAGGTCTTCTTTCTGACTGAGTTAGAGAAAACTAAAAGCTATTTACTTTTTGAAAAATTCCAGCCTTAGAAACTGGGTCCATGCTGAAAGTAGCTACATTGTCTTTTGCCCCCTAAAATCCACCCCCATTCACCATATTTGATTGACTTTAAAATGATAAGAGCTAGGCTAGGTGAGAGTTTTGGTATTTTTATCATATCTGTTGGTTCAACATCCTACCTTCCCACACACTATGCTGCCCCAAACAGATTTGGTTTGAAGCTTTTGTTCTGTATTTTCCAAGGTAGAGAAAAGTGTGGGGGGTTGGGTGTGGGGGGCAGATATTTCCTTTTCGACCAGCTAAATTAATATTTACGTTGTTAAAGTATTAGAGA
The DNA here is from genome assembly GCA_033961575.1 of Aselliscus stoliczkanus. Lineage (NCBI taxonomy): Eukaryota > Metazoa > Chordata > Mammalia > Chiroptera > Hipposideridae > Aselliscus > Aselliscus stoliczkanus. Next base: position 24,890,181 of record CM066728.1, read on the forward strand.
AGCCACAGAAAATTATTAATCTAAAAAGGTTATAATTATCTTTAAAATGGTGGCAGCCATTGAAATGTAAATCCTCATGTTCTGGAGAGAGCTGGTGTTCTTGGTGCCTGGGGCTGCCTGCCTGGCTGCCACAGCTGCAATTGATCATTTCAAATCAAAGGGAAGGGAGACATCTCTGGTGGCACAAGCAGTGGGGGAAGCGAGCACAGAAAGATGCTCTGTTCTTTGGGTCTGTTATCAAAAAAAAAAAAGGAAAAAAAAGAAAAAAAAAAAGAAAAAAAAAGGCCGGAATGTGTTTCAAATCTTTCTTCTGTTGAATTTGCAGCCCTTCAAAGCTTACCCACAATAAATAAAGTTTTCAAAACCCATAGACTCTAAAGGATTCATTGAAAATTCCTCTGAATTAAGCAGCTTCTCTCTCTTTTCTTCCTTCCCTCCCTCCTTCCCTCTCACCCTGTCATTACCAAGTCCAGCACAGTTGGAAACAAACACGAATTAGATGATTAAATATGAGGTACAGTTAAACTGCTTTAATGTTTTCGATGATAGGATAGTTGTTTTTTTTTGACCCACACTTCTAAAAAGTGAAAGTGTTGGTTTCATTGTGAAAGAAGACACCCCCGTCTGAAGCAGGGAAAAAGAGGGCAAGGAAGAGAAATAGATGAGAAAGCAGGAACTGGAAGTGTGAGTCCATGTATCAAGCAGTGTCCCAATGCCAAGGTTTCAGGAGCTCAAGAACAAATGACAGGAGACAACTGAAATCTTCCCCAGTCCCTGAATCTTACTGACAGTGTAGACATTTCTCAAGGTCCATTAAATTCTATTTGACGTACATTAAAAAAGATTTAATCACAGCTGCCAGTCAGCTAACCAACCCATTAATCTAGCTGTTTTTCCTAAGAAAATTGTATTTAAAAAGGTCTTTTTTCTCAATTTAATTTAGTCATCCTTTTAAATTTTTATGTATTTATCATGTAAATGTACCTTATTTGCAAAAGAAAAGCAGGATTCAATGAAATAAATAGTTATTTCATTAAAATGGATACAAAAAACCCTGTGATTAGGGTAATTAATTTGCACACTAAAAGCTATCTTCCTGGTTCAGATCATTAATATTGATGGCCTTCGATTTTGTTCTCTGTAATGTTCCTTGAAATACACTCAGAACTGTCACGGGGCTGAAAGAGCAGCCATTGGAACACAAGTAAAAATGAGGCATCAGTGAGCATTTGGGACCACCGCCCTTCTCTGTTCTTCAGCCAATAAATAGCACACAACATGGAGAAGTGTATCCTGAAATAAACCGGGCTGGTTCTGTCTGAATGAGCTGGTGCAGGTTATCTTATCTCAAATGTCAGTTATTGATGCCTGGCACTTACTGACGTGTGTCTTCTTTTAGAGGAGGCAAAAAAAAACAACAACCCCAAAATACAAACTATTTAAATTGCAAAATACCATTACAGGAGATTATGTCTGGGTACCACATACTGTTATGCACAGTATTGCCAGATAACAAGGCAACTTCTGTCAATATACCTTTCTCATTAGATTTTCATCTGCATATTATGCAAATGGATTTGAGCAGGTTTCCACTTTGATAGCTCCCTGCCACAAGTTTGAGTCAAGGCACATATTTTGTTTCTGTGCTGTGCAGCAGATGTATTCCACCAAAGACCTTGTAGAAAGGTGTCATATCAATGTGGTGCACTATCAAATGCAGCTGTGGGCTGCATTCGCATGAAAATCAAATCCTGGCACAATTTTAGATTGCCTCACCTAGCTGTGTCAGCATGCTCCACATTGCTGGTGATGAAAAACAAATTAGCATTCTGCACTAGGTACATGTGCGTGCAAACAGAAATGTATAGCAACACAGGAGCGGTTGGTATTTGAACTTGTATTTCAGGGCTTGCTGACAGGGATGTTGCTAATGCTTTTTAATTACAGATAGGAATATGATTTGCAAGACTGGTTTTCATTTTCCCAGCTGCTCTTATTATTTTTTTTTCCTGGCACATTACACTTGAAGTTCCCCTTGCAAGAGATTATTAAATTGTCCACTGCTACGTTGATGCTTACTTAAGACCACTAAATCTCTTCCAAACATGAAGACTCCAGAACAGAGGTCTTTAACAAGCACTGTTGTTTTGGTGTGGGAGATTCTTGTGCTCACATTTTGCTTTATTGAGTACAGCTTGTTTGGAGGGAGGGCTCTGTCCCGCCTTGATCTGTACAGATGGCCTTCCATCTCTGATTGTGCATTCTCCCTGCCATTTAAAATGCTTTTTAGTTCTGCAGTTTGAATAGCAAAGCAATAATTCAGAGATTATCAAATGATGATAGCTTCATGAATTTCTACAGTGTTTTCCTATGCAAAACAAAACAAAAAACCCTAGCCAGAACTCCTGTAGACACTGGTGAGTATACTTCATCTCAGGAGACAAAAAAAAAAAAAAAAAAAAAGGAGGGTGATGTTGGGGAGGGAAAAAAATTGACGTTTTCTCTAAATCTACTGCAAGGCGACTCTCTGGGGCTTCTCTGCTCATCTTGTTTTGTGCAGCGCTTCAAGTGGGGTTCTCTCTCGGTGCCCTGCAATAAGACAGGGTGCTGCTGCAGAAGGGGACATGCTAATTAAAAAGAGAACACACTGCCAATCTGCTCGTTATTATTCATGGCAAGTGTGCAGCAAATCACTTAGCTGTTTGCTTTTAAAATAAAAGCTTTTTTTCCTACCCCATTTTTTCTTTCCTTTTTTTCTCCTTTTTTGTTTCTCTCCCCCTTTCTCCCCCCCAGCAAAGTCTGTCTTCTTTAAAAAGACAAGCATGGTCTCAAAGACTTTTTCTAAAGAATGATATGGAAAAGACATGGCCCCAGGTTTGGCAGAGCAAAAGCCTAGATCATTTGTACTCTTTGATGTCATGCCTTTTACCCCTCTTGATTCTATTTTTTTAAAACAGCTATTTGCCCATTACTATATGCTTTCCACACTATCCTTCCTTTAACCAGACACTAGATGAGCAAATAGGCAAGATGAATAGGGAGTGATATTCCAGTTTTTCCGTTAAAGCATTAAGAAAGAATGATTGTAAGAAAAACAGGTGTCTGTAACTCAGATCCCCAACAGCTGACATGAGAAGGGATTTGCAGCCTGACTGTAAAGCTGTGTTCACATTTATTAAGATGCCAGGCATTGCATAAAAGGAGAAATACCATTACTGCAGAAATAATCAAACAATATCTCCCTCCCCCCAACAAAATCTAAATTGAAACCCCATAAACTTGGACTTTGGGATTCCAGTATGTCACAGGATGCAAACGTAATGTAACGAGCAATGTTTTCTGTTAATGCTAATTTCTACTGTTGCCTTTCTGAAACATACCACATTCAAAGGACGCTGTTATAAGTATTATTCCAGGTTTATACAATCCTTGTCTTTTGAAGCATCTAAGAAGTTTATAGATGAGCAATCCACCCACAGACTTTGTCACTCTTCCTGATGTTGGGGTCCTTATCTTCCCAGTATGGTGGCTCAAGAAAAAGTTTACGTGGATTCTTCAAGATGAGCACAGCAATAAGATTCCTCAAATAATGACTTGTTTTGTCAGATTTAGGGGACTTGGGGATCAATTAAATATTGTTCTTGTTTTTTTTTTTCCTTTTCAGGCAATGCTTATTGAATAAGATATACAAATTCTTCTGGGTTGTTATGACATTTGCTAGATGAAAGGTCCATTGGTATTTCTGATGCTACTTCTTAGAGTCATAAAAAAGTATCAAACTTTTATGCAAAGAGTATATTTATATAAAAGGACAAAGCTGAACTGTTATGCATTAGAATTACCGCCATTTACAAGTAGGCTGCATTACTTGAAGCTATGGTTCAATGTTCATGCTGGGATTACTTCACTCCAGCTGCTATGATGTCCTGTTAGTCTCTACTTTTTATAGGGGGGATGTAATGTTGTAAGTGACATGTGCTATTTAGTAGGTTGGCTGGATTGTATGAGTTTGTCTTTTATGATCTTGCCTGGCTACTTGATCTTGATGCTGTTCAGTAGGGTTCATGGGTGACTCGAGGAACTGGATATAAGATCATAGTGGTGGCTCCAGCAATCTTTGGAGGTTTCATGACTTGTATCTATCTATTCAGTGTACTGCTGTGTTAGTTCCATCCTGATAGGTTGCACCATTGAAGAAATCTCTTTTTTTAGAGCAAGGGCTATCTTCCTCTCTCAGCCCTTGATTAGTTGCTGAGAGATAATACCTTTATTCTGGCAAATGTCTTATCTCCCCCTTGTTATGGACTGCATTGTCCCTCTCCTCACCCCCACTAATTCATATGTTGAAGTCCTAACCCCCAGTCCCTTATAGCATAACTGTATATGGAGACAGGCCTTTAGGGAGGTGGTTTGGTTAAAATGAGGCCACTAGTGTTGACCCTAATCCAATTTGACTGGTGTCCTTATGAGAGGAAATTCTGAAACACAGAGAAACACTAAGGATGTGCCCACACAGGAGAAAGACCATGTGAAGAGGCAGTAAGTGAATGGCTACCTACAAGCAAGGGAGGGAGGCCTCAGAAGAATGCAACCCTGCCAGCACTTTGATCTTGGGCCCCCAGCCTCTAGAACTATGAAAAAATAAGTTTTTGATGTTTAAGCCACCTAGTCTGTGGTATCTTGTTATGGCATCCCTATCAAATGAATGTACCTTGCTTGGATGGTATAGGCTACCTTTTGTTTGATTGTAGAAAATCTCCATTACAATCATAATCTTCATAGAATAGTGATGAGTAATCCATACAGTTCACTAAATTTTACGAATTGCTCTCAATGTTGATTTCAAGTTGATAAATGAGAAAACCACTTCTGCGATGCTAATCTTCAAATATGTCCTTATTTTATTAGCTAAAAATCTGTTCTCATTTTCTCCTTGGCAGTCTTATATTTAAGAAGATTCATAAAGCTATTTCATTTTGATTTCTTAAAACAAGGCTTATGTGTGTATTTTATTTTTCCTCAATTGACTTTTGTTTAAAAAGGTCAAAAGCATGCTTAATATAAAGACTGGATTTATTAGATTAAACTGAAATGACTATAATCAATTTAGATATGAAAATGATACTGATCCTGTCTTTATAGTTTTGTTTTTGTTTATCATGGATTTTTTACATTGATTTTGCTTTTTAAAAATACTTCACTAAAGTATTATTTTGTCTGATGACTGAGTTTTTTGTGTTCCTTAAATTTTGTTCCTGAGTGCCTCACTTGTCTCACTCTAGTCCCAGTCCTGTATGTGTAAAAAAGAGTATGTTCCCAGTTATACCAGGATACAGACCTTTTCTGCTTCTACAGCCCATGGATTCCTTCCCCAGACTTTCCCTCCAGAATTTACGCAAAGAATGGCTTAGAGGATGACTTTGCTTGTTGTGAAATGTGTGGATATTAGTTCATCGCCTAGAAAAATCCCAAGGGGGCTTTAAGTTATCTCGCTTTATAGTTCCTGTAAAGAAAGAGATTATTGGCTGGGCTTCTGACAGTTTCACAAATGGGGGAAAAAAACCTAAGATTAATGTCATGATAAAGTTGGCATTTAAAGGGGAAAAAGGGACTCTCCAGGGGTAGGGTGTGTGTGGAGCCGGGAAGAGATAAAACAAAATTGAAAAGCACTAACAAAGAAAATCATTGTAAACTTGTGGACTGAACAGACACAGAATTCCTTCCTTAGAATTCCTTCTTTTTCTAAATGCTGAGAAATGCCACATAAACTATAAGAATAGCAATTATTGTCAAGGATGTGGAGTAACAGGAACCCTCATGTTCTGTAGGTGGTAATATAAATAGGGAAACACCTCTTAGATGGGAATATTGGCAGTACATATTAAGGTTTGAATTACACATGCCTTGTGATTCAGAAATTCCACTCCCAGGTATGCAGCCCAGAGAACTCTAATACCTGTAGACAGAGAAATATGTTGAAATGTTCAATGTGGCATTGATAGTAATAGCAATAAGATAGGAAACAACCTAAACACTACCTTAGGGGATTGATAATGAATTATGGTATATTCATAGAATGAAATTGTGTACAATAGGCTAAATGAATGAATTAGATCTACCTTTGTGATATGGATAAATCTGAAAAACAAAGTTGAAAATATTGGTTAAGATGTGGAGAAACTGGAACCTTAGGCATTGCTGGCAGGGATATAAAATGGCACAGATGCTGTAGAAAACAAAATGGTAGTTCATTAAAAATTAAGTGTGATGGTTAATTTGGTGAGTCAACTTGATTGGACTAAGGGATGCCCAGATAGCTGGTAAATCATTATTTCTGGGTGTGTTTGTGAGGGTGTTTTAGGAAGAGATAAGCAGTTGAATTGGTGGACTGAGTAGGGAAGTTACCCCTCACTAATGTGGGTGGGCATCATCCAATTTGTTGAGGGCTGTGTAAAAGGAAATGGTAGAATAAGGGCAAAATTGCTTTCTTTCTTTGAGCTGGGGGATTCTTCTTCTCCTTGAACATCAGTGCTCCTGGTTCTCGGTCCTTTGGACTCAGACTAATTTACCCCACCAGCCTTTCTGGTTTTCCAGCTTGCAGATGACAGATTGTGGGACTTCTTGGTCCCATGTTAGCCAATTCCTATAATAGATCTTTTATATATTTACCTATACATATCCTATTACTTTTATTTCTCTGGAGAACCCTGACTTATACATAAAATATAAAATTCTTGTATAAACCACAATTCCACTTCTGGTTACAGACCCAAGAGAAATGAAAGCAAGGACTTGAACAGGTATGTGCACCCATTAACAGCATTATTCACAATAGTCAAAAGGTGGAAGCAACCCAAGTGTCCATCGACAGATGATGGATAAACAAAGTTTGTATATACATATAATAGAATATTATTCAGTCTTAAAAAGGAAAGAATTCTGCCACATGCTGTAGTGTAGATCAACCTTGAAGACATTATGCTAAGTGAAATAAACCAGTTACAAAAGGACAAATACTGTGTGATGTTACTTATATGAGGTTCCTAGAATAATCCAAGTTCATAGGGACAGAAAGTAGAACATGGTTTCCATGGGCTGTGCAGAAGGCAGAATGGAGAGTTATTGTTTAATGGGTACAGAGACTCAATTTGGAAAAATGAAAAGGGTCTGATGATGGATGGTGGTGATAGTCGAGTAACAGTGTGAATGTCCTTAATGCCACTGAACTGTACACTTTAAAATAGTTAAAATGGCAAATTTTATGTATATATATTTTGCCACAATAAAAGAAAAGCTGAGTAAAATTGCAGGTTACAGAAGGGAAGATTAGATAAAATTTATGTCAACTTTATAAATGAAACAATAGTACATATTGTTTATGGATATCTAGAAGTATAGCAAAATATGAAAACATTGCTGTGAAGAACATATGCCTCTTTTAGGATAGTGGCTCTTTTGGGAAAGGGAGAGAGGGAACCAGAATCATGGAGGGAAGGATTTCCACTATATTAGTAACATTTAGTTTCTAAGAAAAAAAGTTGAAGTAATGTATGGCAAAATGAATACACTCGTTAAATCAGAATGGTGGTTCCATGGCATGGATGTGGTTCTTTAAGTTATTATACTATACTATATGTTTGAAATATCTCATTTTAAAAGAAAAAATAAAATACTTAAAGCCAACAATTGTGTTTCTTGGCTATCCCATCATCTCAGACGTGAGTAAGGAAACAGGACCTTCGGGACAGATAGATACCAGGCCACCACATGGGTTTTAGATGGATAGTGGGCTTCAGTAAATGCAAAAGAGCTGGTTTTCTTCTTCTATCTTTGGTGCTGGGGAATGTAACCTATTTCCTTGACATCAAAGTGCTCTTGCTGAGATCTGGAGTGAGTAGTCAGTGCTGCAAAGAGCATATGAAGGAGAATGATCATATGACAAAGTTTTCCTCACCCTCACCATAGGTCCATGCCTCTCAACGGCCATTTCTGACTTTAATTTTTGTTGATTAGCATATCATTGAATATTGTGTGTCCTATATAGGACTAGACAGTATCAACAATTATTTCTGCATTTCTGATTATCATATTAAGTTTTTCTCATTATTCAGGGATTCATTTATATAATATTAATGCCTATTGTGTAAAAAGCACTTTCATAAAAATGCTGTGGGCTTCCTAAAGATAAGTGGAAGCTAATGCATAAGTGTCTGGCTTTTAAGTAACATTGCTGGGTTTGGTATCCCAAGATTGACAATATACTCAGCCTCTTCAGTCCTCAGTTTCTTTATCTGTAATATTGGAATAATAGTAGCACATATTTCACAGTGGAGATTAAATGAATGTGTATGTAAAGCATCATGACTGCCAAATTGTAAGTACTTGGTAAATGTTAGCTATTATTATAGTCCTTTAGATTTACTCTGCCTGTAGCAAACTATGGTTAAAATAAAAGTCTCCTTTTTTTAAGGAATTTTTTGAAAACTCTTCTGATAGTTTTCAATATGTACAGCTTATTGAGTTGGGAAAAGTTTTATAAATATTTACAAATATACCCTCTTAATACACTGTAAGTATCCTGTAAAATATTTTTATGTATCTGTATGGTCACAGTAGATTTTGAACCTTATCTTACTTCATTAAATGGTAAGTAGCCCATTTCAAAAAGTTTCCTTTTTTTTTCTGCTGTTACTAACCATACTATCCTGCTGTACAGTTGTTTTGATGTTGAGCTTTTTCAGGTAGTTAAATTATATTTTAAAGTCTAATTCTTCAATACTGTTGAAGGATTTTTAATAACAAAGGCTACTGCTTAATGACTTTCCTTACATTTTTCTGTAACTGACACGAAACATAAATTATGGTGGCTGTACCGTGTTATAGTCAGCTGGCTCTCTGATTCTAGAATTACACCGTTCAAAAGAACAAAAGCCACAGGAGCAATGATTATGATTATTTATAGTAGTTATGTGGCATTAGTTAAAAGCACAGGTAAGAGAAACAGAGACCAGGGGATTTCAGAAGTCAGCTTTCCACATTTATTTAACTGCATTGAGCTTCAATTTCCTCACCAGTAAAATAACGATAACAATTTTAACTTCATAGGGTTGCAGTGATATAATGCATGAATATGCCTAGCATGTAACAATTAATTATCCAATATGTAATCTTATTAAAGTGCCATTGCTTGCATCCTTCTTGAAAATGCTTATTACTCTCACTTTTGTCATTTTGAAGTTGTTCTGTTTCCAATATGGAAAAGGAGCACATTCACATACCACGTAGAAACTCTACTGGCTTAAAATTGCTGTTTAGTTCTAGAATTTAATGATTCCTGATGGCTCTGACTGTAGTGATGACCTCTTAAAAGTTAAGTCAAAGTTCACTAAGTTTTCATACTTGAGTTATTTGGATTTTTTTTTTTTAACCCTCAATAGAGGAAGCTGCATTTTAAAAAGTTAGACCGCTGCCTTCCAATGAATATGTCTGTAACCTGAAATGAGAGTTTTCTAGGGGAGAATACAAAGTACAAGATGGCAGAAATTCTGGATTATATTTCTGTGCTCTTTCTCAGATTACTGTTTGACCTTGAAAAAGTAACTTCTCTGAATTACAGTTTTCCCACGAATCAAATGGAGGGGACAGTCCTGGTACACATCCTATAAAAAGGGGGTTGCTATTAGGATTAATGAGATGATGTTTGTAAACAGCTTTGAGCTCTTTGGGAGGCAGATGTTCTATAAATACAAAGTATTTATAAAGTATTTATGCTGATGATTGCAGGGAATGTTAACAGTTCTGCAATATAAAAGTCATCAATTACTTGGCACTTTCAGTGGGAGGGAAAGTATGGCTATGAAACAGAGATGCTCAACAGGCTCATATAACTCTTGGAAAATGTACTATGAAATTGAATGGCACCAATTGCTGTGATACCCATACATTGTTTTAGTTAGGATCTTTCCAGTTACAGGGATGGGAAAATAGCTTGGGAATCTCAATATTGGTGATTTATTGTACAGGGTACCTGAAAACCAGGGAACATGAGATCATATTCTTACAGCTGAAAGAAGTATAACCTCACTCATCCTATCAAGGAAAAAGAAGAACTCTTTACATCTCAGAGGACATCTGTGTCCTACTCTACCTATTCTGCTTAACTCATTACTGAGTTTCCCTCTCTTCTAATGTTTTTCTTTCTTCTATGATTTCTGTCTCTTTTTACTCACCTCTGTCCTCATGGTTTCCTTTGATTTATGATTTCTATAGCCTCATGGTTTCTGCTTACTTACTTTCCTCTATGTGGCTTTTGTTTTTTGCTTCTCTCTCTTGTCTTGGGGCTCTCTCTCATACTTGGTGTTCTAATACCGTGAGAGGTAGAGTTTGAGCAGTCAAGTTAGATTGAGTAGTCACTAATGGGGATATAAAGTATCTCCTGGGGAAAATTCTCATGCTAGGCTACTTCATAGGCCTATTCATGCTACTTTTTTTTTTTTTTTTTTTTGGAAAGGGAGGTTCCCTTTGTCTTAGCCACTAATTGTTTTTACAATGAGTTGTAGAGTTGCAGGGGACATTAGACAAGGAATAGCTTGGAAAGAAATAATCTTTGACCACCCAGCCCAGAAGTGGCTTTAGGGTATGGCAGTCTTGGTGCTACATAGACTGTGTATTCATAACTGCGGATGAAAGAGATGAGGAATAAAGTTTAGGGTGCTGATATTTACTTCTATAAACACTTTAGTTTCTTTATATGTTATTTCTGAATATTCAAAAAAGAAGAGAGACTATATAGACTTGGGGATATTGCTTTATTTGTTGCAAATGTTTGATATTCTTAAAAAGTTTGTTTATGGCATCTTTCACCACAAAAATTCTAGAAATTCTATATTTAAATATGTTAATCTATTTTGTAGATGGTCTCTGGACTTTGTGTCTTGATTACAAAACATTTGTTTCACCAAAATTACAAAAATATCTTCCAGTAAACTAATGTTTTCTAGTACATCGTATTTCTTTCTGTTGTTGTTTTAACTTTTAGATCTTTAGTCTCTTTTATTAAAGTGAGGGAAGCATAATATTATAAGGAAACTTCAATAAACTACTCTCAGTCTTTGAGAGATCATAAAAGAATAAATATATAGATGCTTTAAATGGCATAAGTAATGACTTCATTAATTTTTCAGCAATATTGAAAAATTTATATCCAAAATATAAGGAATATAATGTTTTCTTCCATACCTCATGAAGCAGTTATAAAAACTGACCATATAATAGGGCACAAGGAAACTTCCATTGTATTCTCTAATAGGTTAACCTCCCTGCTTCATTACAGTTCAGCTGCTCTCCTAAGCAAATTTTGGATGAAAGAGTTGATCAGAATTTAAATTGAAGACTATTTACAGATAAACAAATATGAAGCACTACTCATAAAAAATTCTGGGTTACAATCAAATCTCTACCTAGATGAAAATTCATAGCATTAGGGTTTTTATTGTTAAACAAAAATGAAAATAAATAAACTAGACATTGATTAAAGAAATAAGAAAAACAGCAACACCCAATTAAATCTAAGAATAATAAGAGGAAGGAATAAACAAAGGAAAAATAAATAGTAACCAGAAATATTTAGAAAAACATTAAAGTAATTAATTAGAAAAGAAGGAAAAGATATATTTAAGAAGTAAATCTAAAAACTTTAAAAATCCTAAACTGTTGACCAAGCAAATTAAGGGGAGAGGGAGAAAAAGAAATAGATAATATAAAGAAAACCATAGCCATATCAGAAATGTCATGATTATGCCTCAATGGACAATAAACTTAAAATTTTTGAATTAAATAAATGGTTTCCTGAAAAAATATGAATGACCAAAATTGACCTAAAGGAAATTGAAAATATAGATAAATCATGAGGACATATTAAGAAGAAGAGGGTGGCAGTGGCACACTCTTTTTGTCATAAAAGTACAAATCTTTTTTTTTTGAGGGCAGTGTCACTGGCCCTCATATTTTGGACCCGAACAGGGGCCAATGGCTTCCCAAGCTGGTGCTTAACCACCACGCCACTTGTCCGGCCCATAAAAGTACAAATTTTTTTGAGAAGCAATATGGCAACATTTATTAGTAATTAATTCTTGAAATATATATATATATATATACATATATACATATATATATTATTTTATTGGGGAATTAGGGGAGGGGAACAGCATTGAGGAATCGGGGAAGGGGAACAGACAAGTTGCTGTCCTTTTTGTTCTTCAGTCTAGTTGTGGAGGACATTGCTTCACTGGCCCATGTTGTTATTATCATTGCTCTCTGCCTGGGTGAAGCAGGTTGGTCGCTGGCCTTTGAACGGCTGCTCACAGCAGCTAGTGGCAGCTCTTGCTGGCTGCTGGCCACTCACGCTGGCTGCTGGCCTCTCACTGTAGCTTATGGCAGCCCAGTGCAGCAGGGGCTGCAGCCTATGCCCTCGCCGGCAACTCAGGGCAGCCCAGCTCCAGGTGGAGCTGTTGTTCACCATCTTAGCTAAAGAGGGTGCAGTGTCACTGGCCCTCATATGTGGGATCCGAACCAGGGCCCTGCTGCTCAGAGCTGGTGTCCCAAGCCAACTCTTAACCAACGCGCCAGTCAGCCAGCCTCTTGAAGTTTTTTTTAAGAAAACAGTATTACAAACAGGGAAAAAGTATGATGCAAAATTATATTTATTGCTTCCGGCAGGTTTTTCATAGTAGTTAAAGACAGGTGACAACCTAAATGTTCTAAAATAGGGTATTGATTAAATGAATTGTGATATATTCTTATAGCAGAATTCTACAGAGCCATTAGAATGATGTAGATGGGTGTTTATTTTTATGGAATATGTTTCCAATATTTTAAATGATAGAAAACAGAAGTCTCCAAGAGTAAAATCTCATTTTTGTTAAAATGTATCTACTTTAAAAATCAGGACTGGCTGACTATTTTGGCTAAATTATATTTGAAATAAATGATTATTTTCTAGATTCTTTTGGTATTTTGCAATTTTTTACAATAAATATGCCTTATATTTGTAGTAAAATATTAACAAAGAAAATTATTGGCTCTGTTACACTGCTTTCAACTGCATTGTCATCAACAAATATTTTTCCTATTTTTTACCTTGAAAATGTTTAAACCTATAGAAAAGGTGTAAGAATAGTACATTGATAACTCATAAACTATATAACTTGAGGAATTATTTTGCCACATTTGCTTTATCATTGATATATATGAACTGTTTGTACACTGCAGACAGCATGACATTTCATCACTAAATAATTCAGTATGTACTTCCTAAGCAAACACCGCTCTCTTGCATAGCCACAATATCATCACCAGGCTGAGGAAACTCACTGAAACTCCATCTCATCTAAGCTCAGTTCTGAAACAACAACTTGCCTAGTCTTCTACTTCTCTCGACTAATAATGAATAGCACCTGGAGGCTGGGGGGCTGATAATTTACCTTCCTTAAAAGTCTTCAAAACAAATATAATTTGGTGGATGTGTTCCCGAAAATGTGCACACAGAATGACACATTCCCTTGGAATTCCATTTTATTTAGACATCCAATATTCTGTAATTTTTCTAATTGCTCTCCCATTAGTAATGGTTCCTAACAGTTCATCTTTTAGTTTGTTACTTTCCCATAGCTGTTTTGGATTTGGCTTTCAAAGAACATTTAGGCATGCCTTGTAGAATGTCTCCTGGCTTAATTTCTGGTACAATGCCTCATTGTTTGTAATACCCAAACTCCACAGAACTTATGTATTTCTTAACAAAACATGTTTCAGCCCATGTTTGTACAGAAAAAAAATTATATTTATGAACCTAAAACTTAGTACAGCATTTTTAACTAAAGGTTGTCCTGGAATGATCTCAAATTATAATCCAAATTCAATGGTTAGGACATCACAATCTTGTGTAAAGCATTTAGAAAGCATGCTGAATTATGGCACACCAACAACTCTTGATTAACAACCAAGTTAATTAACCAGCTAACTTGGTTAATTGTTTGATGATCAGAAAGCAATATTTTATGCATGTCATATGCTAACATGATAATTTGTTACTTACATATACTGGCAGTTGTATTTTAGTTATTTTTTAGGAAATCAGTAGGGGGCTTTGCATTAAAATATAATGGATTATAATTTTTTCCACTTAAAATAAAAAGAAATATGCTCCTAATCAGCATTTTTTTAAAGGCCTGAACTACCTATGTTAAGCAAGAGATGCTTATATATACTTAATTTTAATCCCTGCCCTCCACCCTCCCCCAACCCCCAACCCCGTTTGAATGTGTAGCGTTTAACACTCAGGGCATGTTTATTCTCTTTGCTTCATTTGTAAAACGATAATAAATATCAACCTCATCCCAGGATAGATCACATCAGAGTTATAAGTAAATACCTCAGTGAAAAGGTGTGAAAACCCTGCCTGATTTTATTTCACTGGATGTGTTACATTGGTAGACTCCATTTGCTCAGATTGGAATACTCTAGGAGCAGAAACATTATAGCAAGAAAATGAAATAAACAGTCATGAAAATAATAACAAAATACCACTTATTCATCAGCTCCCAGAGGCCAAGACTATTCTTACAGTGACTATTATTCATCCATGTGGAGAGGTTACGTTATGAAAATCATCAATGAGCCCATTACTATCCCAGAGAAAATACATATATGAAATGTGTATTATAGGTGGAGCACAGGGAATTTTTAGGGTAGTGAAACTATTTTGTATGATACTAGAATGGTGGGCACATTTGTTAAAACCCATAAAGCGTACAATACCAAGAGTGAACCCTGATGTAAATTGTGGACTTTGGAGGGTAATGATGTGTCACTGTGGGTTCATCCACTGTAACAAATGTACTGTGCTGTGGGATGTGGATAGTCAGGGAGGCCATGCATGTGTCTGGGAACTCTGTAGTTTCCATTCAATTTTTCTGTGAACCTAAAACTGCTCTGAAAATAAAGTGTGTATATATGAGACTAACTCTGAGCCATATAATATGGAACAGTTTTATTTTCATTCGCTGTTTTTAACTACTTTGTCCAGTTTCCCTTGTCAGATCTCTAGGTCAC
Organism: Aselliscus stoliczkanus; assembly: GCA_033961575.1. Classification (NCBI taxonomy): domain Eukaryota; kingdom Metazoa; phylum Chordata; class Mammalia; order Chiroptera; family Hipposideridae; genus Aselliscus; species Aselliscus stoliczkanus. The sequence continues at coordinate 24,905,289 of CM066728.1, forward strand.
AGTCCATAATGTAACATTAATCAACGTGGACCACTGAAACTTTGCTTAAATCTTATCTCCCTTCTCCTTAGAATGGGCACAGCTGGTCCCCTGACAGCTTGAATAGGTGGGATGGGGCAGAGAGGGTGGGCGATCTTGCTTGGAGAAAACTCCCTGCCTTTTCAAGGCTGAGCCGTCCTGTGGGTTGGGGCAGAGTGAGCACAGAAAGTAGACAAATGTGTCTGTACTCAGGAGCTGATACTGCATCTGTATTTGCCCTGTCTGCTTCTCTTCATGTTAGGCTCTCAAATGCTGGCACTCTCATAGGGTGCATGCCTGAATCCTGTGTAGGGCCCCGTAGCACCTCCCCACTGCATTGTTCCCTGACCTTGGAAATGCAGCTTCACATAACCTCTTCCTGCATCTTTCACATCCACCCCATAGTCTCTGTTGGGGTCCCCTTGCTCAGTGGGTAGGTCTTATATGGCAGACTGGCTGGCAGAAAAATATGAACCACTTTCTGCCGAGTCCAGGTAAGGGCCAGACAAGATGAATTCTTGCCATGTTAGCAAAAAGCATGTATATAGGACAATTCTTTGCCATTTGCTGTCATTTCTTTCCGATACTTATTTTATCTAATCGCACAAACCCATTCAAGAGTCGAATTCCATTTCCCCTTCCTAACATGACTCTAATCTCTGTGAGTAACTTTTTGGGAGTTTCCCCTTCATTACCTTGCCTTGAAAGCATGGAAAAGTGGTGTATCCCATAAGGTCTTATGATACTTGACTGTTTTTTTCCCCTTTTCTCTTCTCATCAGTCTTCTCATATAGATTGGGGAGGGGGTACAGGTAAGAAATTGCATACAAATTGGGCTCAAGTTTCACACTTTAATAAGCATTAGAAGTGTTTAACCTCAAATGTAGCTGTGTCTCTTTTGAATGTGTTATCTTTAGAATGTGCCTGTTTGCACAACACATTAGCCCAACATATTTCGATTCCAAGGCAGCAGCAAAAGTCCCCCTTAGCATCCTGTTTGGTCCCCTTTTGGTTCAGTTTAGTTCCAACTCTGCAATTGTCCTTTGCTGGTGAGGTTGTCTCAACATAGATGATAAATATGTTTACCGTGGAAGGACAGCTTTATATCTAATCCCCTCCACTATCAAGTATTCCAAAGAGAGAGGCAGCCATACATATAGGCAATATACTTAGTCCTGCTAAGTAGTCCATATTCCAAACCCCTTCTCCAAGCAGGACTTTTTCTCCCTTTACCTGAAAACCACTTGGGTATCTTTGTGGCAGCTTACTTTATGTAGAACATCTAGGCACCTTTCCAGAATCTCGGAGGTCATTTATGGCACACTCTAAGAGTTGTGGGACTCTAGAGTACTTGTATTTTCCATTAGTTTTTTCTTAGGTACACAGTAGTGTGGTCTCTATTCAAGCTCTGGCTCAGACTGCCCTGACAAACCTCTTGTCTTGAGAGATTTTCAAGTGAGAAGCAGATACCCTTCTTTATGTCTCTAGGTCCCCAACCCCCAAATTCCAGGGATATGTGTCAGGTGCATCCATTAACGTGACTACTTCTTGCTGAGGACATGAGTGAGTCTGCATATTTTACATTTCTTTAAAGAACAGGATGCTATTTTCCTTTTCTAATGGCATCCCTGATCTCTTTGAGTGAGTTGCTTGGAGCCCCACTCACACCCCCACTTTGCTTTTGGAGAAAAGAAAAAGTAATTAACACCCCTTCCTGAAGACTCGTGATTGTCTTCCATTCTGTTCCTTATATCTGAGGAAGAGGAAGGGTAAGGTGAAGGATTGGGATAGTATCTTGTCGGAGTAACACTAGTTTTACTGCCTTCTTTGTAAACCTCAGAAAAACTTTCCTGCTGCAAATTTGGGGTCCTATCTTTAAAATGTGGGGCTCAATGCTGTCTTGACCTCAGCTCTGGTCTCAGGTCAATGATTCTGAGGCAGTAGGAAAAGTTCTTCCCAATATCCTGTTACCTATATTTAGGGTTAGAAAAGCATGATTCCTTTGAGGAAGTCCTGTTTTTTCCCCCACATTTTTCCTCAGGGTTTGGTGTTTGACTATGTAGAGAGTAATTTGATGAGAAAAGGGAGGATGAATAAATAAATATATTGTCATAGTGTCACTGTCCTCACCACTGTTGCTTCAAGGTAATTCATATTTCACATATCTTCAAAATCCGATAGGCAAATATGTCCTGAATAGGTGTAAGAGAAGAGAGACACCATGAGTAATTAGAGCAGATATAAATGTCAATGTTATGAAAACAAAACAAGTGGTATCACGAAGTTCTTAGTAATTTAATCTCACTTAATCCTCTCAAGTAATATTATACCAAGCATCAAAAAACTCACCTAATCCTTTTATGGATTCATCATTAACTTGCTTACCAATTAATCATTTGAGTCTTGGTTGACTTCATGTAACTAACTTCCTTGTCTGAACATGAATTGTCCCCAGGGGGATGCTTTGACTGTTCTCACCCCCATCAGTGTTATAGCAACAGAATGGATGTAGTGCTTCTGTCTATGATAGAGAAACAGAAATGGTCCAGGTGAAAGACCTTGCCTGATGGAGGAAATGCAAGGGCTGACTTCCTTGCCAGTATATAACTGGAAGGCTGTGGGGACATCAGTTAACCACACCAGGCCTCAGTTCTTTCTTCATAAAATTAGTTAACAGGTTACATTAAAAAGCCTCAAAAGTTCCTTCCTAGTCAACAATGCTATGGACATTACATCTTTAAAAAATCCAATTCTTGCCAAATATTATTAAAGGCCTAACTAGAGGCCTTCTTCTCATAAATGAGAAAATTGAGTATTTGATTATTACATGGTCATCTAGAAAATACCTACTCTTGTGGACCAGAGTGAGAATGTAAATTAGTCAATGCATGATTTAGCCTGAGATAAGAGAGTAATATTTCCCTTTAGATTATTTACCTTTCCAATTCTGTTTTGTTTAACTTAATATGAGATGAATTAATATTCTATGAGGGAATATTAATTTGAATTTACTTTTTATGACAATCTAAACTAGGGAAAACCTACCTATTGATACTTAATAGATTACTGATATTGATTTGAAGCTTATTATGGATTAGATATTATGTCAAGTGATTTTTATGCACTATCTTATTAAATTTGAATGGTTAAAAAAAATTACCCAAGGGACGGCCGAGTGGCGCGGTGGTTAAGCGCTGGCTTGTGAAGCCAGCGGCCCTGGGTCGGGTCCCATATATGAGGGCCAGTGACACTGCCCTCAAAAAAAAAATTTAAAAAAAAAAAATTACCCAAGGTCATAAGGCTTTTAAAGGACTGAAGTTCCAAATCAGCTCTACTTTCCTCCAAAACCTGAACTTCTAATGACAGCCTTGCATTTTGTCTCCATTCCTGGCATGGGCTTGATGCTGCATTACACACTACAATAAGTCTGTGTATTCATAATCTGGGTAAAGTGCAAATGTTAGTCTCCTTGCTCAGTGCTCATATCAGCTTCTGAATACTCAAGATGTTACATCCTTTATTTTAAGTTTTCATTATATTTTTGTTTATTTTGAAATATTTATTGTTTTTATGTAATAGAAAAAATGTTGCCAGGTACAAAACAAAAAACAGACAGTTCAAAATATATATAACCAGCAGTCTCACTATCCAGAAATATTCACTGTTTCTATTTTAGTTCCTATATCCTCTAATCCTTGCTACTGCCTATCTAATCACTATTTTAAACTTTTTTTTTTTTAATGTGGCACTGAACTGAACACACTATTTTAAACTTACTTGTCACCCTTCACTTAACAAGGTACAAGTAGCTCCATACTTTTTAAAGTGACATGTGTCTAAAAAATATGTTTGAAAGCCAAACATTACGGCCAATATCAGACTCATATCAGAGTGGGGGTAGAAAAATAGGAGACTTTCCCAGAGAATAAAAAAAGTGACAAAATCCATAATTATGATTCCTGTGAGGGAGGCTTTTATGAGGCATCAGTAAAGAAAGACCCTTCCCTGGTCCCCATAGGAACAGGTGGTAGCTGCCAGTTTGGACACCAACATTGGGCCATCAGCCATTGCACAGTGACCCTAGCAGCTGGAAGAGCCAGTTCAGGAATTTCCCCTTTGTGGGTGTTCAGTTCTCCACTTCCATACCTCTGTAAGGCCTTGGAGGAAGGTAGGGATACTCCAATCTTGAACTACTGCAGAGAGAGCCCATGCTTATTTGATTATGATATTAGATTTTACCACCCTTATTTCTTCTATTGGCTTGCAATCACTGGCCTGAGGAGCAGCTTGAGCCTTGAATTAATTAATCAAATGACTATTTAAATGAATATATATTGAGAACCTCCTTGTATTTCCTAGGGCTGTCATAACAAATTACCCCACAGGGTGCTTTGCACCACCCAGAAATTTCTTCTCTCACAGCCCTGAAGGCCTGAGTTCAGAAATCAAGATATTGGCAGAGCTGCACTTCCCTGAAGGTCCTGGAGGAGAATCCTTCTTGCCTGTTCCAGCTTCTAGTGGTTGTTGGCTCTCTAATATCTGCCTCTATCTTTACAGATAATATTAGAGATATCTGCTCTGTGTGTCTTCTCTTCTTCCATCTCTTATAAGGGCACACCATTGATTTAGGGCTCACTTGTAATTCAAGATAATCTCACTTTGGGATTCTTCAAAGACCTGTTTTCCAAATAAGATCACATTCACAAGTTCTAGGTGGACATAATCTTTCTTTGGGTGGAGTGGATTACTGTGGAACATCATCCAACTCCCTATACTCCTATATTCCAGGTACTTGGGACATGAGCTGGTATGAGAGACATTTAAGTAAGTAATTATATCACAGTACAGTGAATGCTAGAAAACAGGCACAGCAAAATTACTGTTGACACACAGAGAAGGAGTGGACAATTGGGATGATGAGATGGGGATGCCCAGAGAATGGCATTTCAGGCCAAAATAGAACAATTCATTCTGGGCTTAACAATGTCCTCTTTTAAAAAACATGGGTGGTTTTAAATATGGTTATTTTTAATGTGGTTTAAGTGAGTAAAGTGAATTGGTATTGAACATTAGGGAATGGTGGGAATTGTGGTGAACTAGGGACCAAATGCAGTAACTGGGGGTACAGTCAGGTCTAAGGACCTAAAGGACCACACTTTTACCCTCTCTATTTAAATTTGACCAGACCAGCATTCCCTGTGGAAACTTGGGTAAACTGGTCTTTCTTTTGAACAATGAGTTACTGAGTGACTATCTTTAAATGCATTGAGACTTTTCTTCCATTCCTAATACCTTGTTCTAGTCTAGCTCAGCCTCTCAATTTCTCTTCTGCAATATTCTAATAAGTTTACCTCACCCCCTTTCACTCCCTGCTCATGCATCCAGCTTCCAGTATCCAGTTTATCTTCTCTGCCCCATCTGTCTTTCCTCCATATCAGTCACATTATGTTCATCTGCCTAAAATTAACATGTAAATGCTTTCATTTCACTTTTCCCCACTAGTTTGAATGCTCCATGAGGAAAGAAGCCATGTTTCAGTTATCTTTCCTATTTCTGCTGTGTCCCCAATATCTGTTACCTAAGGGTAATTTAGGTAATTTTACTCAGTAAATAAATGAACTGGAAGAAAATGTGCATTCATTGTTCAGTGCTATCAGAGTCCAGTTTTATGGAAGGAAGAGCATAAAACTTCAGTCCAAGATTTATCTTGTACTGTCAATGGTGAAATGTTTTAGCTAATGATCATCCATATTGGTGTTAGGCAAATATGTGTGGAACTCTAGGAAAAAAAATTCATTTGTCAATACTTCCCTAATCTCTGTTGCTATTGCAGCACAGATATTGTTATTGATTTCCTGACTGTCAATCTAGCAAGATTGGAGTGGGTGATGCTCAATCATCTCCAGAGAACACCCCCTAAACTAATGTTAATGACAGACCAGTCCATAAGGCAGTATTAGGTAGATAAATGAACGAAACTCCAACATTTGAAGAGCATGGCTGTTTTTGTAATCCTTCTTAGTTTCTATATCAGGGATCACAAACTCAAATGCAAGTAGCCCAAGTGGGTGAAGTGGGATGGTGTTAGACAAAAGAGAATGGTGGGGACTGTGGCAAATTGGAGAGTAAGAGCACTAATAGGGACAGCTGCTCCTCAGATCCAGCCAGGTGTTGCCACTTGAGAATGTGGGTCTAATGTGGGTATGTTAGCAGATATTCAAGTCTTTGAAAGGAAGATAAAAATCTGGGTTTTTCTATGCTATTTTCAGATTTTAAACAACTCAATGTATGTGGGAAGCTGACAGCCTCTCAGTGTCTGACAAGGTCACATTGCCCTGCTCAGCATTGGATATTAGGGGTGCTGCCTTATGGTTGGTCATGTAATATCTCCTGCCTCTATGAACCCATGTGCCTTTCCTCCTATAGGAGACAATACATTCACTGCATTTGTGACAAGTTCCTGTGGTACCCTGATGATAGCTGGCTGTGTAAGCCAATGATGGGGTAAGATTTCCTAAAGAAAAGGAAACTCCCTAAAACAGGCTACAGCCCGAGGGGACCCCTGAACTGAGATATTGGGGACTCAAGCCACTTGGAAACTGAGGCACAGACCTCTGACAACTCAGGCCAAAAAAAAGAAAAACCTGCCTGTGAGAAGCTGATGCATTTGCCTAAGGGCCCTGCTGTGAATAGTCTCCTTGAAGATTAAAAGTCTTCAGGCCATGAGAGTTCTGGTAAAAGGCAGCTCAGAGGCAGCTTGCTGACCATGGGGTATGTTAATTAACAGCCTTGTGTGAATTCCTTTGCCTAGTGCCTTGTTGATGCAGCCCTCCATAGGATAGGAGAGGTGTGAGGCCCCCTTTTGATTGCTAGGTATTGTATTTACATAGGAATAGATTTTAGATGCTTTTACCCTAAACACAGCCACTCCTAGTCTTTTAGTATAGCTCAAGTACACCCTGTGAGTTTTATGATTGTGTTTAGTTGCTAGGATTTAGGATAATTTCTAGATAGTCAAGATACCTATAGTAAACATTCTTTAGGCAATATGTAAAAATATGTCAATCCTTAACATAAGACAGTCATGATAAACATTCTTTAGGTGACATACAGAAACTAAGTCTGGGTTTCATAGTAATTATCATAATAAAAGACAAGATAATCCTTTAACGGAAGAGTAAGTCACAGTATACCCTGGAGAGAGCAATTACAGGGGAGAAAAGACTGTGAAAATCCTGGGAACTAGAAAACACCAGACTCATGTACAAAAGTCCCTATAAAACAGACAAGTTATTACATTAAAGTGTGACACTCCTGCGAAACTCTTTCAGGTGTCTCCGCTGGCTTTCTTTCTTTCTTTCTTTCTTTCTTTCTTTCTTTCTTTCTTTCTTTCTTTCTTTCTTTCTTTCTTTCTTTCTTTCTCTTTCTTTCTCTCTCTCTCTCTCTCTCTCTCTCTCTCTCTCTCTCTCTCTCTCTCTCTCTCTCTTTCTTTCTCTCTCTCTCTCCTCTCTTTTTTTCCTTGCCGACTCCGTCCCACCCGAGGGAATCCCTGGACTCTGTGGAGGCTGGACCCCGCAAATGTAGAAGGCAAATAAAGTAGGTGACTATTTTGCAGCTTCCCAATAAAAATCAATGTGCTAAGCTGCCAATAACTTACCTGAATCTTATCTAGTATTCTCAGAACTTTGAAGAAGCATGAGAGATTTTTAAAATCTGACTTGGAACCTTTCCTGAACTATTTTTTCCCTTTTTCAAAATTAGAGTTTTAGAGAATGGCTGTTTGGAAAGGAGTGAGAAAATGAGGCTTACAGCTATCAATTGGGCCTCAACATCATGTCCAGGAAACCTGAAGAATAAGTCTGAAGATGATTTTTCTTTAATTTTGAAAAAGCAGCCTGGTTCTCAATGGGAGAAATTGACTAATGGTTGCTCTAAGGTTTTTCTTGGTGTAAAAAGAGTTAAGGAGCTCTAAGTGTCTCTTTAACTGTCATTGGCTCCCTGAAGGGTAGATGCCTTCTACCCTCAATGAAATCTTGGACCACACTTTTATAGAGAGGGGGTTCTTATTTAATCATTCAGCTCCTTATTCACCCATATCCCAGCTAAGTACTACAAACATGCAGATTTGTGCCCCTACACAACTTAACCCTTTCAATTCCAGGTTGGTTGTTTAGTTTGTTTGTTTGTTTGTTTGTTTTTCTGTCACCCTGAAGCTCATCCTTGGACCCAGGTCAGGAAACCTTGGCCTGACCTGAAACCAGAATTGAGCAAATGCGAGGTGGCCACCATTCCAATGTGCCAGCCATCATGTTACGTATTTTTTACGCATTTTCTCATTTAGTCCTCAGAATAACAATCCCTTGGGGTAAGCATTACTATTATCACTTTCTAAATGAGTAAGCTAAAATGTATAAATAATAGAGAAGGAGTGAATAAGTCATCTAAGGGCACATAGCTAATGTGTCGTATTATAGTGTTAAAATGAAGAATGGAGGCTTTGGCTTTAGACAGAACTGGGTTTGAGACCTGGCTCTGTAAAATTATTTAACTTGTTTGAATTGTAGAATTTTCATCATGGGTCCCAGTAAGTGCCTGGCACATAATGATGTAAGTATAACGCGTATGAATTTGCAAATACCATGCTCAGTTCCAGGAAATATCCAATTACTAAAATTTTCCCCAACAAGCTAACTCTGGTTCTAGCCCATATTTTGAAGATTTGACAGAAAATTCACTACCAGTCATCGTTGAGGTTTCCTTAGCCTTTGCCTCATGTTTATAGAGATGTCAAGGCTATTTTATTTGAGCCAGCAGGATTTAATGTCACTTTTTTGAAAGGTGGCAGTGCACACTCACACTGGAGTCTACCATCACTGAAAAAATCGTGCAATTTATAAAGAAACTAAATCACTACCAGCACCTCGAAAGGTAACTGCAGATGTTAAAGGCATTTACACTTACAAATTTGAGTGGAGAAAGTCCTGGTTTCCACCCAGTAATTTTCTTAACATTAGTCGTAGCTTCTGAGTGAGCAATGGTTATGATCTAGCATTTCCATGACTATTTATTCCTCAGCAACTCAGACACTTTATATGCTTCCATTTCCCTAGAAAATGCTATGATTTGTCATCATGAAGTAGTCCCTCATGGACAGTTACATTTTCCTATGTTTCTATCAGTGTTCAGCTCCTTCTTGGCTCTAACGATCTCATCTTGCTTTCAGGTTGCTGTTAAGTTGTTCTGCTTCCAACGTGTTTAAAGAAATACGCCTACTTTTCTGGCTTTTCAATTTGAAGGGTTGGTCTTACCAACTCAATTTCACAATTAGTATAGCATCAAATATTCATTTGAACCTCACTGGTTGGTATTGCTTGGCAAGACTCCCACCCCAACACTTACCAGGTCGTTCAGAAAACTGCTGATGCCTGCTGTGTGTCATCATGTTGTTGTCTCCAGGGCAAGGTACCCCCACACACTCAGGAAAACTACATGACAAGAGTTACCCTCCAGAGCAATTCATTCATCTGTGACCCCCTGGATTTTACATCCACAGTGGATGGACTGCCTTATTTAGATTAGCCATGGACTGCAAACCCTGCTCTTTACTAAACTTGATTAGCCATGAACTGCAAACCCTGTTCTTTACTAAACTTTACAACGAGCTTAAGACGTGGTATGAAATTAGTCAAGACATGAGATGAAATGATATGTTGTATTAGTCTCTTTGTAAAACTAGGTTAGTAATCAAAGTCCTGTAGGTTTGTAGTACTTTTTTTGCTTTGTTTTATTTTGATAGTAAGCCAGATAATTTGGTCAATGAAGAAACTGGTTTTGCTGTTCATTGTCAAGCTTTAGGGAGGTAGTGTCATAATAATTATGTGTATGAGAGTATGTGGGTAGGTTTCTGTTCTTCCTGTTGGTGAATAATAAAATAAAAAGGATGCACTGATTCTCATTTCCTTTATATAAATACTTTTGCTTAAAAAAAATAACATGATAAGGAATATCTTGTAGGTAACAGGGTTCTATTTACCTTAAATTACCTTGAATTCAGACAAAAAAAAAAGGACAAAAATAATAGATTGATTGTCATCTCCAGTGTCAATTAATGCAAACAAATCAAAAACTTGTTTTATAAATATGAATATAATCTTGTTAAATAATGAAACTATTAAAAACAAGCTGCCCTTAGTTTCTAGATATAAAATAGGGAATAGTATGCCTAATTTCTAAAGTTTCAGGAATGTATTCTTAATGAAGGACTTTTAGATATGGGCTTTATAGTTAATCTAATGGCATAATGACAGAATGAGGGACAGGGATAATTTGATGCTGCCCTGTCATGATCTTATGCAGAGATTACCAACTGAGCTGGAATAAGAAATTCCAAATTTATACCAGTGAATTATGAAAGCACAAAAAAAATAGAGTCAAGATATATATTTAAAACATGGCTATAAATTATTACTTTTATGTGTACTCCAAAAGAAATTATTTGTATTTAAGCATGGATTGCTACTCAAAAATTTGATTGGTGTCCTAGCACCTCCCACTGCCCCCAATGTATGTACAGAACTTGTGTAGCACATTGGATAAGTAGGTCATAGTACTTATCTTCTAACTTTAAAACTTCCCATGGCAGCAGACTGATGCTTTGGAAAAACTGATTCAGTTTTTGTATAACTTGCATGTTTTTAAATCACCTCCCCTCCTCAAATAGAGGCACTGTGGATACCAGGAAAATTGTCAGCAAAATTTCCCTGAAGCTAAACAATTTAAGTTAAAACTCTGTGCCTTCCAATTTGCTCAGATATCTTGTCTTCTATAGTTAAACTGAAGGGGGGAAGTGTTCAGTGAAATGTCTACTCAGTGATTCTATCAATTTAGGAGCAGGATCAAACAAGCGAATGAATCATGCAATAAGCCTTACACACTGGAAAATGGGTCATCTTTCTATGAGCAGTAAGACGTTGGGAGTCAAACCAAGTTTAGGTGGTTGAAAATGTCATTTAAGTAGATTCTTTTAACTTGGTCCTGAAAAAAAAAAAATGTCACTGACAACTATTTGTCTTCTCAAAGACACTACTTTCAAATATCCTACCCCGCAAGCTGAAGAATATATTTAATTCCAGAGAAAAGCCTTTCAGCGCCCTGAGAAATCCTTTTTGTTCAAAACTAATCAATTTTTGCTTTGTGCACAAAAGTAAAATACTTTGTCAAACTCTCTGCAGAAATCCTTTTAGCTATCTTAAAAAATACATTTGGTGCAGCCCTGGCTGATTTCTGTTATATGGGCAAAAATTTACTTTGTCAAATTATATTCTTCAGAAAGCCTTTCAGCTGACTTAAAAATCCATTTTGTGCAAAACAATGACCATGCATCAGCTCGGCGTGATTGCACAGTAGTTACTTAGCCTGGCAAATGGCAGCAAAATGTCAGCTGAAATGAAAGACACACAGCCCAGGGCTTATCAGGGGAAGTGCAGATGATTCATGTAACATCATAAATAAATAACGCCAACATTGTGCCGAGGTAAGTTTAACAGCAGAGGTTCCTTTACCAACCATAGTGTGTTTCAAAGCAATAAATAGTAAGGGAATCCTTACCTGGTAACAGTGACATGGGCTAAGATAAGGCATAGTGTCTTTAATGCTCATAGGTCAAGGTCACTAAAGATTATATTTGCAGGTGAGGAGGAAAAAAGATCCTCTGCACAATGACACAGCAGAATTTAAATATCTACAAAGTAATGATAGTCATGCTGGGAATGAAATTTCTCAACCCAGTGTCTAGAACAGCCATCTCCTTCTTCAGCACTTTCATCTTCTTCTTGGCTAGCTCTGGTGGAAGAGTTGCACGGAAGAAGACAGGGATTGGAAATGTAGAAAGACAGGTGGAAACAGAAATTAAAACCCTGGTCTTAGCTCATGAACTACTAATTCCTAACAATATAATTGTAGCCTCAGGCAGCTAGCAAGGGCAGTTGCACAGGACCCATGATCTGACGGCCCGGTGCTTGATTTAATGCTCTGATGTCGCCACCTTTAAATCCATAATATTTTGAACAAAGGGCCCTGCATTTTTCATTTTGCATAAAGGCCTTCAAATTAAGTAGGTGGTTATCATTAAGGATAACCAGGTCTCCTTCGTGACCTTCACAGGGCCTATGCACTTTCGTGCCCCTTCCACCATAAAAACATTAAAAGTTATATTTAAAAACTGTATTGGCATAAAGATGAATATATTAACATTTTCTCTGACCTATTTTTTTTCTGACTTGAAAAGAAATTAAAAAATTTTCATGGACCCTAAAACTATTGTGAGCCCTGAACCGTGTGTGCCCTACTGTGTCCAATGGAGAAGTTGGTCCCGGGTCACAGTGGAGGGAAACTGGGTCCGTGGCCCGTTTCTGTCACTGCCATCAAGTCGATGTGTGCTGGTGGGGAACAAATGCTCCTAGACCTCAGTTTTGTCCCTGAAAGATGGAGCCATATTCTCTGAGCAATACGATACAAAACACAGGTAGCTCTTGCCACATCTAACAACTAAATAAAGTGTATGGTCATTTCAGAGAAACTTCTAGAGTCCTCAGTCTTTTCTGTAAGAACATGAAGTTTTAAAAGTTCAAATAAGAATCATATTTACTTAAAGATGATTCAGTCTGTGGCAACCATATCATCCATTTTAACCTGACTCTAGTATTATTTTAGGTTAGATAGGCAAGACAGGCTCTAAACAAAACAGTTGAGTGTTCAGAATAAATCTGCAGATGACTCTTCCATCTCTAGATCCATTTATTTTGATGTGTCTTTTAACCCCATCCAAGGCAGCTGATGACTTTTTTTACCCCTCTGGAAACCCAGGGAACCCTTCTGTAGAGTGTCATGGGAACCCCAACTGCTCTGGGGTCAAACTCCATGTTTTGCATCATTTACTTCCTTTCTTCACTGCCCTCCATCAAAGCTTTTCTGCCCAGGTGGCTCTGATAACTGACATACACAGCATAGAACTATGCATGTTGAGTTTTGATGGAACCTAAGAATTCCTCCTAACTCATTGTTTCTCAGCCCCAGCTGAGAAAAAAAAAAAATATATCATGGCCTCACCCCTCAACGTATTGAGTCTAGATTTCCAGAGAAGGTATCTGGGCATTTGTGCTTTTACAAATTTGCCCAGGTAATGCTCATGTTTGGGTCAATAACCTACACACTCTTCCAACTGGTCAACTGATGCAGAAATCACTTTTATAGCATTCCTGACCTGACTTGGTTCTGCATTTGGAAACAAGACATAGTAAATAGATGTCAAAAATGATCACCCTTATGGGAGATAGCCATGTAATAAAATATTATCTTCTGCCTCTTTGTCTCATAATATACAACACTTGGGACCATGGCATGGGTTTTTACTGAATTTGAAGGGTATATTTGGGATGGTCAATTAAAGTATAGGCTATGTGGCATGTGCAGAATTTATTTCGGGAGCCTCTGGGAGCACCTTAAATAGATTCTCACATTTTCAGAGTGGCTGAACTGAAGTGCACAATGAGAGACCTGTGTGACTGCCTCAGGGAGGACATGAAATCCATATTAAGTTGCTGTGGACAGAGAACACCAAAAATGAATTAAAATATGGGCCTTAAATCAGGAGCCAGGAGGGAGAAACTCTTGAATACAGTCATTGATTCGTGATTGAGTTGTTTCTCACAAGAACAATGTTATATAGTTTTGCTGCAGGTATAATGATAGATGTTCACTAAACATTTATCGTAGGTGCTTAATAAATGCTTTTTGCTCAAATGATTCATGGTAGATGGGCTTCTTTAGGTAACGCATCTACAATTACATCTTCTTAGTTAAATAAGCACATTTTCTGATTTGCTCCTCAAATTCAGAGAGGTTACACAACTTTTAAAATAAATTTTATTAGTTTCAAAATGTTAATAAACATTTATTTTTCCTTTTTTTTTTTTTTTTTTTTTTGTGTGTGATTTCTACTGGACACTCCATGTTGGAGGTTTGAATTCAAAACTTTCAAAGAGCCTCTTACATCACCTATAGTAGAATTTGCTGCACAGCCTGGATTCGTTCTTGCCCTATTCTTCAGAATCCTCTTTTAGATTCAAACAGTAAAATAATTTTCAGAGTATAAAACAGTTTTTTGTATGTTTGTTTGTTTTTTTTAAAGATTTTATTGGGGAATTGGGGAAAGGGAACAGACAAGTTGCTGTCTTTTCGTTCTTCATTCTAGTTGCAGAGGACATTGCTTCACTGGCCCGTGTTGGTATTATCATTGCGCTCTTCCGGGATGAGGCAGATGAGTCACCGGCCTCTGGATGGTCGCTCTCTGTGGCTATTGGCAGCTCGTGCTGGCTGCCAGCCACTCACTGTAGCCTATGGCAGCCCACTGCAGCAGGGGCTACAACCTATTCCGTCACCAGGGCTTACACAGCCCAGCTCCAGGTGGAGTTGTTGTTAGCTGTAGAGGGCACAGGCCCTCATATGTGGGATCCGAACCAGGGCCGCTGGCATCCCAAAACCAGCTCTTAACCAATGCACCACTCGGCCGGCCCTAAAACAGTTTTAACCTGTCTTAAAATGCCAAGATTATTTGCTGAAAGCTGACTGCCCTGAGAACAGTCTTTGTTTTGAATTGCAAATGCAGTTGGTATCTGCCTCCTGCCTGCTTAGCACCTCAGTGTCTTGTATGGTTTGCAGTGATGAGAGAGTAGGAAGGAAGTCAGAACCTCATTTATCAAGTTCATATTCCAAGGCTAGTTCACTTTACAGACCTCTACCTCCTAGGTCAAGGTCTTAAATTCTTAAGCCTGTTATCTAGGATACCCTTGTAAATACAGTCATCACTCCTGATGTGGTTTTTCTTAATAATGATCCAACTTGCAGGGGCCTTTTGTAACCTCAATACAGCCCTAAACTTTCCTTTTCCAACTCTTCTGCTGTTCCTTAGCTATTGTATCTCAGTAGGGATGTCCTATTGTGTTTTTCAACAATGGATCTGATTTTGCAAATCCCTCAAAATGATCACAAAACTAGTTGCAGTCACCAAAACACCCTTGTTTTGCACAATTACCTGTCTATATGTGCAAGGTATAGAAAAATCTCATTATTCAGTGCTTATTTATGCCCAGTTCACATTCGAGTTTAAAGAGTTTTCTGCCGAACTCCAACTCTCTATTTGTACTATATTATATAAAATCAGGTAAAGACAAAAGAGGATAACTTATTTATGACACAAGACTTTATATTATATGTAAATTATATGCTCACTCTTCTCACAGTTTGAAAGTATATACCAGAGAATGTTTTATTATCAGTCTATATGCTTTATGCTTTCCCATTAGCAGATAACAGAGGGAAAAAAATTTAGAAGCAAGAAAAAATTTATAAACGTGTGATTTTCTGAATGTGGCTTGGAATATGGTATTTCAATTGTACTGGGCTTGGGCAGAAATAAATCACATCTTTAGTCATGGTCTGTGTCTCTACAATAGTTTTATATATTTAAGTGTGAGTGAATTTGATTTATTTTTCCTATGTCCATTCAAATTATTCCATCCTATTAGTATTTATGTCAGCTAGGTTAGAGAGTGTTTTATACTTGGGCCCTACACTCTTTTCAGATTCCAATTTTATTGTGGGTCTGTTAAAAGGTCACTTTAACCTCTCTGCAAAATGAAGAGCATAAAGACATATAGCTTTTCTGTCACTTTACCGATACCTGTCAGAAAACATTCAGCTGAGCTTGCGCTATAGTAAGTGTGTGAAAGAAAAGCTGTTGAGATACAAAGGATGACATGATGAATAATCAAAATAATTCTGAGCTTTAACTGTAATCCTATAAGAAGTGTTATGATGGAGAGTCGTGTGTAAAAAAGTCACATGATAATTTTTATGCAGAAAACATTGGTGCTGGCTTTGCCTCCTTCCCGGTGATACCATGCTGAGTAATGTCCTCATGCTTTAGAGGCCCTCGGGTTACAGCCAAACATTGATTATTTGTCAGATAATGCTATCAGACTTACAAAGACATCCACATGCCCCTACAAGGAAATAAATGACTCCAGCATCCCTTTCGCTGAAAAACAGAAAGAAAACACAAGAAGACTCACTGCAATAAGCACTTCAGGAGTCTATAATTGGTTGAAGGTGGACTGTATTTTGATAAAATTCCAAGTCCATAGCCAATATTATTAAAATGCATTTTCTCCATATAATGAGACCCATTTTGCATTTCATAGTGGGAATTGTGGGGACTTGAAATGTGTTCAGTGGGAACCTGTGCCAGGTATTTTGATTATATTAGCTCATTAGCTCTCTCAGCAACTATGCAAGAGTAGATATTGTCTCATAATCCAGAAGAAGAAAATGAGATCCAGAGAGGCTTAATGACCTGTTCAAGGTGACCTGTAAGTAAGAAGTTTGTTGTCTTTAAAATCTATGGGTATCATAATTTGTGGTTGTATGCTTATAGAAAATTATTACTTACTTGTGTTCCTTTCAGCATATTTGGTACCAAATGGAATTAAGACCAAGTGAATATTTTTGTCTGGGGGAAGATCTGGTGGCACCTATCACTTTAGGAACTTGGTTCCCTGCTACCATGATAAGCTTCCATATGTCTCAGGCTTTTGGTCCTTGGTGCACCCACATCCTTGGGACATTTTTCTGTGCTTACACTTGGGGGCTGTTCCTTTGCTGTTTTGAGCCTCTCCCTTTATTTTGAGGGATTTAATGTTACATGACATGTCTGAGTCATGAGGATTTTCTCTGCAACTGGTCACAGCTGGGAAAGTTATACTCTGCATTTACATAAGATTAAAGACATCTTGTAATGCCCTGTAAAAGGAAAAAAAAATAGTTCTTGTAAAAACAAACAAACAATAAATAAATAACAGGCAGGGGCATTTGTTAATGGTAGCAGCTTTTCTCACTTTAACAAGTAGAGAATTTTCATTAATATGGAGTAAGGTAAGTGTGCATTCATGCTTCACCCATGATATTGATGTAAGAGCAGAATAAGGACACTTATTTCCCTCCAAGCGTTAACAGGCTGCCTTTTCCACTGTGCACTTCATGTTCACTTGCTTTGACAAGATTTACACAGTCTTAACTCACTTATTAAATGCTTCAAAAGCGTTTGAAGGCAAAGAGCTTCAAAAGCAAAATGCATGTCTCAGGCCTTGGTCTGAAGCCTGCTACATAGACATTCACTGATTTAAATACGTGTGCTGGTGTTGAAAGGAAACCATTCAGTCTCTCAGATTTTTCTGGTACTGATTTCTGCTCTATTGCTTCATTTTTTTGTGAATCCCCCTCAATTCTATTAAAATAATGATTTAAAAAAGTTTACAGAGACAATTTTGAGAATTAAAGGATGTTGGCATTTCCAGTGAATGGTGGCAGGGTAAGCGTAAGAATGGGATGTGGGTGTGGTTGTAGAAGACTCTGGAAAGGGATGACTGGAAAGTGATACAGACTTTAAAGTAGAGTTAAATCTTGCTGGTAGCCCTGTACAATGTGTTTAGAAGTGGCAGGAATTAATTCCTGTGAACAGCAATCAGTACATAAGAAACTCTGAAGTGTAAAGGTAATGAAGCAAGCAAAGAAACATTTCTTGAAAGAAAAGCACTCACTAAGCTCATTTGGCCACTTAGCTATCACAGTCAGCACCTTAGAAAACACTACACTAAGCTCTATTTGTTTTTCCACCAGAAAAATATGTGAGAGACTACATCTGAACTAAAAGAGTCTTAAAATATTGATTTGAAGAAATATAGGGTCATGAAAAGAATGAGCCAAAGAGAAGGGAGATTGTCTTTTTCTTGGCAACTCACACTTCTGATTTGCATTACTGTCATAAGACATGTTTTCTAGCCATGAAAAATTACGTAGACAGTAGGAAGGGAAAGACCTAGGACATGGACAATTTGTGTACATTTAGCCCTATTAATTTCATTAGGCAAGAGAACCAGTGGCACTGCAGCTAAAAGCTAGAGATGAACTAGCCAGCACTTTATCTCCCGTTGCCAAGGACTGCATGATGAACTCTGCAGTGACCCAAATTTATTACAGAATAGTGCTCATTGCTGCTGTACCCAGCACTCTGTTGCAATTATAGCACATTAGGAAGAGGAACAAATCTCAAGGGGAAATGTCTAGTCTTTTAATCAAGTGGTAGAAAAGCCAGGATGTATAAGAATCACCCTGTAAGATTTTATATATATATGCATCTCTATCTGATAACAGTCCTAAATTGCCCAGAAAATGCTTTTATTATATATAGGAGTCATGAATGTACAGTGCCCTCACTTAATCTTTTCTCTATTGCAGCCCAGTTTTTTTTTCTTATATTCTCAGTCTTCCAGTATTCAATAACTTAGAAGCTCAGGGAAGTTATACAAAATGAAATACGCACTTGGAAGAATAATTTATTAGGATTTTTTTTTTGCATCTCTCTTCAATTTTCCCAGAAGTATTCTACATTTTCTTTACTTACATTTTTTTTTTTTTAAATACTAAGGGCTTTTCTGGTTTTCAGCAATTGGATTGCCTCTGGACAGACCAAATGACATCATTTTAGAGGGCACATTTTAGTATTTAGTGGAAACAGGGAAGGTCACGTGACAAGCATGCTGAATCTGATAAGTCATTGATTAGTTGTGATGATTAAGAGGAAAGCTTGTTTAAGCATAGAGTTAGAAGACACTATTAATATGTTTTATACTAGACACAAGCAATTGTTTTATATAGTTCCTTGAAGTATCTTCTGGGAAAGATTTAAGAATTATAAATTTGGATCCCAAATAACTAGAGTCAATGTAGCTAAAGTTTACCAAGGAACGGAGTGTAAAAAAGTGGGAAGAAGAAAGGAAATAACAATGAAACAATAAGGAGAAAAGCAAAGACTGGAAGAAAGATCCAGGGTAAATCTCCACTCACAAGACATTGTAAAAGAGTTTATTTTTGTTGTCATTGTGTACATCTTAAATCTGTAGCCTACAAAGTCATTTAAAATAGTGAAACCAGTTTGGGTAGTCACAATCTGAAAAAAAGAACATTCAGCTATTTCAAAGTTACAGTTGTAATTTGCCTGATTATAGCTTTTTAGAACTCCTCATTGATATCTTTTTTATAGTAAAGACATTCACTATCTCAACAAGTTAGTTAAATATAATTCATGTGTAAGACCCATATTTGCATCTTAAGAAGGTACCTAAATGAGGGATATCCAGCACACCCATAACAATTGTATTCTCAGCAACTCTTGTGCTAAACACCTATGTCTTTTTGATAAATATTCATTTTCAATGGGAAGTGCTGTACCCTGTTAAGTTGTGATACATTTGGCTTCTATTGCCCTTGTGAGCGCATATGTATCTCTCTCACACTCACATAACACACAGTAGACTGTCATGAGGATAAGCACATATGGAGGAGTATTTAAAGGTTTCATTTATTACAATCACACTGTTAGGTCCTCCAAAACGTACCTAGGAAGTTGGGACCCAACATTTTCATGAAATAGCTGTAATATGATTTTAAGCCCTTAAGCAAATTCACCTCCATCAATATTTCTCTACTCTAGCATATGGATTTATGCTTTTTAGGCTTGATATCAGAGGGAATTTACGTTTCCCAATTTGGTCAATTTTTACTACCAATTGTGCATGTCTGATTTTGTGAGGCACTAAACAATATATTGACAAATTAGGTCAGTAGAACAGCATTTTAGTAGTAGAAAGATTGGTTCTTTCTATAATTTATAAGCTCACCCTTTCCCACTGTACCCCTTCTGGAGTATTAAATAAAGGCATAGTGAGGTACACTGAGAGCAGTGAAAGAAAATGAGATGTCATAGAGGTGGACAAGTCAGCGTTGAGGAGAGAACCTAAAAAGCACAATAGATTTTTCAAAGTAAGATCTATGACAGAATAAGGGAAGGTCTGCAGAGAGCATGAAATTAAATAAGATGGACTAACAGAGATGGAGAGATCTGCAGAAAGGAAGCTTCAGACCTAGCAACTGGGAGACATTTTTCTGATATCAGTGGAAGTGAGAACTGGAGACAGGGCTATTACGGTGGAAAGAGAAAGACAAATGAAGCAATAGAAAACGACACATATATACAAGTCTCTGTGAATAGTCCCCCAAGAAAAATAGCAAAGTCAAAAAACATTCACCAATATATACAAGCTGGAGAGGACATTATCATTATTCAGTCTTTACAGAGTATTTTCTATTTGGAAAGAACTTTTATTTTCCTCAAATGTAAACCCATGCGGGAGCAATCAATATTATTATCCATTGTTGCAGAATTTGAGACACAGTAAAAAGTGAGTTATCCAAAAGCAAGAATTAGAAACCAATGCCAAAGTCAGAGACTGACCATACAATCACTCTTGTTTTCTTTGTTGTTGTTGTTTGTTTGTTTGTTTTTCCATATGGTGGACATTCACTGATGGCTGGTCAACTGTTAAACTGTTCTGTGTTAATCACCTCCCCCTTCAAAGAAGTTTATTGGCATCATAAGATATCAGAATCCATGCATCTGTTCTCCCTCCCTAGTTTGGATTCCTTACAAGCTCTGTTTAGCTAATGTTGCAGCTTATTTACTCTTAGACTCAAAGTGGCTGGGATAATCATCGGGGCGGCGGGGGGGGGGGGGGGCGGCCTCTGAGTTCGCTTCAGGAATGGTTCTGCTTGTGCTGTGTGGAGATTTGATGCCAAGGTGGTTTGTTCAGTTTAACTCTGCCAGAGGGAATGTGGGATGGAGTTTTCCAGAGACCCTCAAGGAATTAGGTATACCCAAACCCCTCAGCTCTGGGAAGTGGCCCCCTGTGCTTAAAGGCATGGCTGGGAATTCTGGAAAAGAGGTTTACATTTAGGAGTAGCCCAAGGAGTCCTGCTTTTGAGATGGACATCTGTGGAGATGTTTCCAAGACTAACATCAGCTCATTTATACAATGCGTTTACTTGATTTGGTATTACTAGAAGTTAATTAGAGACAGAAGGTTGGGTTAAAATCTCTCTTGCTTTCCAAACCTCATCTGCATTTGCCTGAGTGTTAGATTGACTTAGACCTTACCTGTCTCTTAAACCTCAACATGTCCTAAAGCTAATCAGTCATCTCGACTTTCTTGTCAACCTCCAAACATTTTGCCCAAACAAGTCTACTTTATGTATGTACTATATTGGCAAATGATCTGCAAGGTTAAAAACATAAGGTCATATTCTCTTCCCAAATTCATTCAGTTGCAGGATCTCATTGGTTCATCTCTGTACAGTCATTATATTTTCCCATTCTTTGCTGTCCCCACTATAAGTGTTCTAGCTAAGGTTGTTATTAAGTTTTATTGAGACAAAATTAACACAGCAGATGTCATGGCTGTTCTCATTCACAGCCCCTCTTCATTCCACATCATGTAACATACTCTTCCCTGCTTGTGGAAATCTAGCAGAGCTATAAAATAACACTCCTCTCTGAGGTTTTTCCCATGTTTTACTTATGCCCTTTCTTCCAAAATTGGACTGATCTTTTTCCCTCCGCTGTATAGCATTGGATCCATTGGTGGGTCTAAAATTTCTACAGGTGGAGCTTAAAGGTAGCAAATTGGAAGAGAGGGCAAGAAAATGTGTTAAAACTGCACCTGCATAACAAGCATACTACTTTTGCTTGCATTGTGAGTTTTCAGGGCAGGTTTTGGGATTGATGGAGATTATGTACAAGTTAAAGCTACCCCATAGCACCCTTTGGCAGCACCAAGTATGTTTGATGCTATTGGGTTTATAACCTATAAAACGCACATAAAGGACCTTTTCAGAACTCAGATAAGTTTTACCTTTCACAGAATGTAACAGAATTCAATGCCTTTCATTTAGAAAGTTCGTGTTGAGAATAGAAAGTAAACTTTGAGCAAATGTTGAAAACATTAATATTCTAAAATGTTAATGCTTGGTGTAAAGCATTAAGGTCAGTCACATTTTTGGTCAAGTGAATTTTAAATGTTTTCTATTGTATTCTATACTTTACCTCAAAATAATCTCTCTCTCTCTCTCTCTCTCTCTCTCTCTCTCTCTCTCTCTCTCATTTTAGGACATAGCTCAGATAAAAACTGACATTTAAAACAGTTTCTTCAGGACTTCCGAAATTTTCAGAACCACATTTTATTACATGGACATGGACAGTCAGAGAAATAAATGGATTGTGAAATTTTTTTTTCTATTCTAATTCACTGCAAAGTAAAGATGGGTAGAGACATACTACAAACAGATTTTGAATCATGTTTAATCAATTGTTTCATTTAATTTTGCTATTGTTTTCTTGGGTTGTTTACAGATGAGCACAAGGGGTTGTAACGTAGAATCCCTCAGAAGTTAATTTATCTTCCTGCCTCAATATCTAGTTTGATTTTTTTGGATTCAAATAATATTACCAAGTCAATATTTAATATTATATGCTTTCATTTAAATTTTCATAAAAATATAATGTCTAAAATATTGTCTCTCACCAGTTAGGAAATTTAAAATTTTCCAGAACCTTTATATGTAGAATATGTCTTTTTGGTCATCTGTTTTTCATAAGAGACACAAAGTCTAGAGCCTATATACAAATATTACTAATAACTGCTAACTTAATGAGATTGAAAGACAAGGGTTTTTGCATCATAAGAAAATGCATGTCTAGGGCCAGCTGAGTGGCGCATTGGTTAAGCGCTGGCTTGGGAAGCCAGTGGCCCCGGTTCGGGTTCCACATATGAGGGTCAGTGACACTGCCCTCAAAAACGAAAAAAAAAGAAAAAGAAAATGCATGTCTAATATCTGCCTGCCAGACTTACAGGGAATTGCCATTTCTTAAACCAGCTGTATTCATCATAATTCTCCAGAGAAGGAGAACCAATAGGAGATGATAAATAGAAGATAGATAGATAGATAGATAGATAGATAGATAGATAGATAGATAGATAGATAGATAGATAGATGATAGATAAAACAGAAAGAGATTTAATATGAGGCATTGGCTCACATGATTACAGGGATCAAGAAGTCCCACAATATGCTGTCTGCAGGCTGGAGAACCAGAAAGCTGGTGGTATAGCTCCAGTTCAGACATGAAAGCCTGAGAACTAGGTAGCCTAGAAGGTAAGTCTCAGGCTGCAATCAAAGGCCCAAGAACCAGGAGCGCCCATGTCCAATGTCAAAGGGGAGAAGATGAACATCCCAGCTCAAGCAGAGAGCGAAGTCACCCTTTCCCAGACTTTTTGTTCTATTTGGGTCCTCAGTGGATTAGATGATGCCCACCCACGCTGGTGAGGGTGGATCTTCTTTACTCAGACTACCAATTCACATGTTAATGTTCTCTAGAAATACCCTCACAAAAACACCTAGAAATAATGTTTTACCGGCTATCTGGGCATCCCTTAGCCCAGTCAAGTTGACACATAAAATTAACCATCACAGTGACCCAGGAAATAAATCAAGTATGTGAAGCCAGGATTGAACTTGCAGTTAGAAAATCCAGCTGAGTTCTGGCTACCATCACCATAAGCAAATGAGATATGGCCCTTTCATATCTGAATCCTCAGGATATAATCATTTAATTTGATAGTTGTAAAATGCTAGTTCTGGTTCCTGCTCTTCACTTATCTTCCCAAGCCATGGGCTATCTTTACCCCTGATCCGAAATCTATCTTAACTGGAGCAGAAAATCAAACAGCAACCCTTTGGAGTAAGACTATTAGTTGGCTCACTCTGTATGCTCTTTAAACTGCATTTGCTGCCCAATGTTGACTTGTAAATTTTTAATTTGCAACTACATTCATCACATGCTCAGTGATGATCAAAAAGTAGCAGCCATGTTGCAACCCATCTCACTCCCATTCTGTTAAGTCTTCTTCTGCCTGACTTCCTGAGTCCCTTACCCACTTGTGATCATGTATCTAACTAAGATCCTACCTATATCCCCACCTTTGTCCCAATCTAACACCAGATGTCTCAGCTTCCTTCTAAGACCCTGCTTTGTATTTGTCATTCTTATGTCTAGAC
Source organism: Aselliscus stoliczkanus (assembly GCA_033961575.1). NCBI lineage: Eukaryota > Metazoa > Chordata > Mammalia > Chiroptera > Hipposideridae > Aselliscus > Aselliscus stoliczkanus. The sequence goes on from CM066728.1 coordinate 24,929,370, forward strand.
CCTGGAGTCTGCTCTTTGAACATTAGCCCAATGGCCCTATTGCTATATTACACGTCAATTGGTTATATTTTCTGTGTTGATTTTAAGCATTGCTTGATAATACCTTGTTTATTTGTGTTTTGGCTGTCTTCCCCTAACTGGAATGTAAGTACCATGAATGTTTGGACCCTATTTGTCTTGTTCTTTATCACATCCCCAGTACCTAGAACAACATGGCTTATTTAGGGGACAAGAGTTAGGGAATGAAGGAACCCTGCAATGGGAAAATAGTCGAGATGCTCACTGACTTTCTGCTGGACTTTTGAGTATTGACTTTTTGTATACCTTGGGAACTGTTGCTTCATGGATTTGTGGTGCTAACAGCTTGTGTGAACACTGCCTGGATAGGATAATCCCCCTGGATGCCAAGACAAACCTCAGAGCATCCGCTGTCAGCTGAGCCTCTGCCAGCTGGGTGGCTCTTGTGCCTTTCTAGTGGGAAATATCTAGTTCAGGGTAAGCAGTTACATGACATTGATGCCATTACCTCCCCTCCTGTTCCTAAGAACGACATGACTAATTGTTCCGTTTTCTTTCCCACTGAGCCAAGCAGAGCTTCACATTCATAGTACATCAATTAGCCAATACCAACTGATCTGAAGGGACATCTCTGTCATTCCAAAGCTAATCACACCTCAAACTGAATGCAGAAAGCCATATAGATCATTCGGCACCTACTTGGGTAATATTTATAAGGAGCAGCACATCACTTTTCCTTAGCATTTAGAAAGATGCTCCATTTTAGGAAGATCTCCGAAAGTGGACCACAAATCTGCCCGTCCATATACATGGGTCCTAGATTTGCTCTCTAGATGGTCAAAGAATAGAATTATTAATTTATTAAAGTTCTTGTCATGATTTTTAATACCAAGAGTATTAACTAATAACAAGAGCTGATATTTATTAAGCCCTTATTATGTGACAAATATTGTTATAAGTACTTGAAAATATCTCATTTAATTCCCAGAGAAGATATTATTATTTCCATTTTACCGATAAAGTGAGACATAAAGTAGTCTTCCTATTAATTACTCTCTTCCCCCGTCCTTGGCCCACTGTCCTATCTCTGTTATGAGCTTCCTATCATTGCATTATGATTAGTTGTGTATGTGTTTCTTTCCCATATTGGATGGTAGCTCTTCAGTGGCATATGTGGCATCCTTATCTGGACACCTAACATAGTATCTGGGACAGGTTTGCTCTTTAGTGAAAGGATGTAACAACAATTTAAGAAAGGAATTCCATCTCAGTTTAGTTGAGGGCATAATTGCTAATTGAATTAAATTATTCTGGATCAGATGAACATGAGTTGAGGATATGGAAGAATCACGTTGGTGTGAACTCAGAGCCAAGCAGTCTTTGAGAAGTCATGTAGAATTGGAGAGCTGCCAGAAAATGAAAAAGAGGCATATGAAGATCCTATTACAAATATTTTAAAAAGTGAATAAAGAAATTACAGAACTCTTCTATATCATCTTTGCTGTTTGGGGTGCCAAACTTAAGAGTATTATTGACAAGCAAGGCAACATTTGAAATGGTATCCAGAACTGTGAGGGGTCTGATGCTCTGTATACAAATAATGGAGATAGTATACTTGAAGAAGAAAAGATGAAATGAGAGGTAATCTCTTTTTTCTGCAATTATCCTGTGGGCAGAATAAATTTTGAATGAAAGCTGATAAGTAGGACATATAGAGAAATTATCAAAAGGTTATTCTGGAAAAATTTCCATCATATGTGATTCTTAAGGGCTACTCTACGATAAGGGAATTATTCAATATCAGGCATGCTGCTGTCTTCTCAGTTAGACATTTAGAAGCTTAAACATGGAAGTCATGGTGACTCCATTGTCAGATGACTCATAGAATTGCTCAGAGACAGGGAATTTGAGAAACAAATGCTTCAGAAACCTTTCGGTGTAGTTCAAAAATGCTAACTTAGATTTTCAAACCCTCAATAACTTGGGCTGGGTCATTGTGAGTATAACTATCTATCTATGACATATGGACTCAACAGTTCTATAAAAACCTTCACTTGTCCTCCAATCATGGCTCACTTGCTTGCCTAAAATGTCTGAGTAAGAATTATATTCTTTTATGTCAAAATTTCTATTCTGTTGCATTGCAAGCATATGTATAAAAGAAAACATTCAAGCTATTATCAAGCATTTAAAGGACAGTCAGGTCAGCATTTGATAGAGAAAAGCATGAAGGGGCTAAGCTCTTAAGTGGGAAGGACGCCTGCTCATTATGGAAAAAAAATGGGGCTGACTGGACTTAGGAGCCAGCATGGACCAACCAATATGCCTCCTTCATCCTTGAGCCTAGGACTATGTACATAGTTTCTACATTAGTTACCTTAGATTCGGATGCCCCAAAACAACACAATTCCTGCAAAATTTGCCTCAGAAAAAGGGACTCTGAAGTCAAATAAGTTTTTGAAACCTGTATTCTAGGGAAATGGACTATTTGGTAAATTAGATTTAAATCCATGCTTCCTAAATGATTCACCTTGGTAAGAAAAGAGAGCTTTTGGCTAACACTTATTAACATTCCATGAGTTTTGTGTTCCCTGTGGGGAATAAAAAAACCTGCCCATTCAACTTCATAGAAATATGAATCAGTTGGAGGGCTCTAGCTAACAGTTACCACATTTCATCCATAAAGAACTCAAAAAGAAATTCAAATTCTGTGGAAGACTCTTGTTTGTGGGATTCTTTATTCACTATAGTTTGGTCCAACCCTTGTCTAATGACTTTCTGCAAGCAGAACTGTAAGGAACTGAAAGACATGTCTCTATAATTGACATCTTATTTATTTTAATATATGCCAGTTGTTGCTTTACTTTTTCATGCGTTCTGATTGTTATGCCTTTGAACTTTTGCCCTCAGGCAATTTAATCATGATTGGTTCAATTGTGTAAATCCAATAAACAAGTCTTGGCCAAGGTCCCTTGGAGGTATTTTTCTGACATTTCTCTAAGTGTGTTTACAAAGCCTTTACCCAGTCTTAGAACCATAGCCTTTTCCATGTGTTCTTAAAACTCACTACTTTACAGAAAAAGCATCTTAGATCACTTAAAGGCCCTTCCTTCCTAAAAAGAGGACTTTTCTTTGGCTTGATTTTAAGTCTCTAATTTCCTTCGTATTTTTACCTTAAAAATCGTCTGGGCAAAGGCGTATAGCCAACAAGAAGTCAATTGCTACAACCGCATCAGTCCTTAAATGGAAATATGACTAGCAAAGTTCAATTTTTTATGTTTTTTTCCAAAGAATAATTTCTACATCTCCTACAAAGGTCTAAGTGTAGCTCAGTCTAGAAGGGTATTTTTTACTACCTTTAAAAATAGTTACTTTTACTTCAATTGTAAAGATGTTCTTTTTCCTTTTGGTTGAAGTTTCCTCTGATCAAATGCTAAGTACTCCCCCAAACTGACCTTCCACAATAAATGTGCAAACTAGATGACAATGGAGTAATTATGTATCACCTCAGAGTGATATAAAAGCACAATGTGAAAGGCACATCTAAGACATGACTCTCCCGCAATCTTTCCTAGGAATTTTAACTATAGGTGGGATTTCATATGATTAATTAAGAAACTTGAAGAAATTATCATTTTACTAGCCCTTATTTTCCTTTTGAAAGGGAGAAAAATGAGCCACTTGTGAACATAATTTCATTTCTCCAAGCTGTTTAAGACAGTTATTTTCATGTGGAATAGCCACATCAGCTTGTAAACCGATATATAAGAACTTAAGTTAAAATGTTTCCACTCCATGTACTAATGTTTAGCTCTGGTAGTCATCCAAGAATTGGGCCCCTCACAATTATAGCATCTGTTTTTGTTTGGTTAATTTTATAATCTCAGATGTTTCCATAAATCCTGAATTAAAGAGAAAACTGCTGGGACCAATTTGTGTGGGTAGGCTAAATGTAACAGTATACCATTACTGTGTAAGGATGTTTTGCTTCTTTTTTCCCTGTTTATTACAGATATCACATTTCAGCAAATGCTTCCATGCCTTAAAAAAAAAAGAAAAGAAAAGAAAAGAAAAGAAAGTGATACTGTACAGAAAATGGTCCATTTTTGTCTTGTTTCCGTAAATTATAATATTTCGGATTTAGGCCTTTGTGCCATTGAAAGATGGTAAGAAATTGGCTTGGCCACTTTAACTGTCATAACATTTTCTAGAGTCTGTAGTTGTTCCTCATCCCTTAAATTAGTTCAACACACTGACAAATGCTTTTCTGGTAGTGAAAAAACAGGGTCAATGAAAAGGATAACCAGGGACACAGAAATATTGTTTTCTTTCTTATATGTACTTCAAAGAAGACTAGTGACAATAAAAATGTGGAACACTGTAAAAAGGCTGAAATTCTGGGTCTTTTCAAATTACTAGTCAGGTTCTCATTGAGTGATTAAGAATCCACACAGTATCTTGATAGATCTCTTGCTAAAAACATAAAGGGAGAAGTTCTTTTCATTCTTTATTCACTTTATGAAGAATTGAACAGGCAGAGAATTTTCAAGCAGCTATAAGACTGCACTGAAATGTAAAAATGCCTAAAATACATGGAAACTATGTTCATTGTTTTAAGATTTTATCAGATTGTGGGGTACAAATTATAAGACATTACCTGGAGCTTTTAAGAACTTAAGTATTTATTTGATCATTGTTAGGATATTAAAAAAAAATCTCATTATTATTGAAAACAATGGAATTCACATAAAAAACATCTCTGTGAACTGCTGCTCCTTTGCCCTCTAGGTGAAATTCTCTTTCAGGTCTGCTCATTTGTGCATGAATGATTTGGGGGACTACACAGGAGGATTGATATTTTCAACTGAAGGCTAAAAATCAGGCTACTTCTATCTCTCAGATCATAATAATTTTTCTCAATAAAATGAAGTTATTTATCTAATTTTCATTTAGGAGACAATTGAACTTTTAAAAAAATGATTCTAGTTCTTTTATAAAAATTAATTGATGGCATTCATTTAAGTCTAACTTCTGAATTTTTAATTTCAGAACTCATTTTATATGCTTTGGATAACATAGTTTCTTCTTTATTGAGAAATGTAATATAATTTCATTTATCATTATAGCTTTGAGGGATGCCCTTAAAATAATAAGTCAGACTTTATTAAGCTTTCCTCTACAATTTATTTGAATTTTGGTTATTTTAGATAAGGACTTACCATTCTATTTAGTGGAAACAATCAGTTTTGGTTATTACAGATAGTGGAGAAAGGTATAAAATATACTATAAGAGAAAGTAGCAAATCTGACCACTGAACACTGTATAGGGTTATAACTATGAAGTATGCTGGATAAGGCACCTCAGGCAAAGGATCTTGCAGAAGGTACTTAGCATCTCTGAGCTCAATTATGAATAATAATATATTGAAGGGGCTCTGTGAGGATTCAGTGAAAAACTAGTATAACATGTCTAGCATTGTATCTAGGATAAATACTACATATATATATATAATTGAAAATTAAATATAGTGTTGAAAATGAATGATTTCCAAGAATTACACAGATAACACCAAAAACTTCCACAAATTTTCAAATCTTCCCTTGTGTAGGCTTATGTGATTAAACAGAAAAAAATGCCAAAGAAAATGAAATCCTTTTTGCTTTATATTATTATATGTCCTTTCAAGTCTATCCAGAAGGGACTATACTCTTATTTAAACAATTGTAGGAAGAAAAGTGAAAAGAATCAGTAACATTCCAATTAGCATTTATATTTCATTTAATGTAAAATTCTAGAATTAGTTCTAATAAAAGACCTGAACCAGTATCAGGAAATAATATATTATTAGTAATTTGGAAATTTACAAAGAACCATATTCAAAATTATTTTACTTGAGGGATACAAAATAATTTTAGTGCTGTTTAAATAACAGATATTCTTTTATTAAAGCAAAATACATTAAATGTTTTCTTTAAACTCTCTTTTTTCTTTATTTTTAAATTTAACTTCCAGGTTCTACCAGACCAGTGCCTATAAAACACAATTTAGAAACATTTGTATTTTGAAACTTTTTATAGTTTATTTTTTCTTTACTATACAAGTAATATATTTCAATTAGAGAAAAGCATGACAGTAAAGTAAAATGATATTTAACCCCAGTTCCTGTGGAACTATTTTTTTTTTTAGTTAAAATTTATTGGGGTGACAATCGTTAGTAAAGTTACATAGGTTTGAAGTGTAAACAGTATCAAATATATGGTGATGGAAGGAGAACTGACTCTGGGTAATGAGCACACAATGTGATATATAGATGCTGTATTACAGAATTGTACACTTGGAACTATTTTTAACATTTGATTTTATGTCTCTCTGAGGTCGGGTTCTCCAGAAGTCACACCAGAATCAGGTACACGTGATGAATTGAGAGAGTGCTCTCAGGGCAAGAGAAGTAATAGGATAAGACGGAAGCAGAGTTCAGGAAATTTGTGGAATCAGCTCATGTCTCAAGTTGCTGATCTCGCAGGGAACTCAGAGCACGGACTGCACCTTGTGTTGATCACAACTTGAGGCGATGGGGCCAGGCTATTGTACTCTGTGTAATTCAGTCACTGATGGCAGAATGTGGTAACTCTGGGCCAGGCTGTGAAGGGCAAGTCTTCAGAGAGAGTGTTCAGTGGTGAGGTGTCAACAGTCTGTGCTCACAGCGGTGTGGTTGTGGCTGCACTGGTCCAGTAAAAGAGGTAGATATCAAAGGGACACCTAAAGCATTCGCTACACTGTCCTTTCAGACTTAAATAAATACAGAGAGTGCCGAACAAATGTATACACATTTTAAGAAAAGAAAAAAATTGCATTAAAATTGTAATGCTCAATATGTACCAATAACAAAAGATGAATACAGGTCATGTGTATACTTTTTTTTGACACCCCCAGTATATATTATATTACCTACATACTAAAATTACACAGTAAGCATTATTGCTTTTTAAAACTTCAACAATATATCTTACTATGGGTATCTTACTATGTCAACAAATAAATTTATATAATAAATGCATAATATTTATTATAAGTATAGATATAGGATATCTATCACTTAGATTATTTCCAGATCTTCTCTCTCTCTCTCTCTCTCTCTCTCTCTCTCTTTCTGATGGAAAATATATTTTCATTTAAATATTTGTTGTCTCAGAAGGTACAAGTATTAAACCCTTATTTTATCTTCGACACATTTCCATGTGCTATATTTATGTACTCCCCCTGCCCCCACCCCCAAATGAATAATTTCTACGTTACTCTTTCTGTGATAATTCTTTTCCAGTTAGCTTTGATCTCTCCATCTTGGTGAAGAGTGCAAAAAAAAATTAATAATGTCTTTTCATTGCTGATTCTTGAATCCAAGAAGACTTAAATTAGATTTACTTTTGTTTAAATTATAAAGAAAATGAAGTTAAATTTCTACTGATTTAGAGAAATTGCATAAAGAAATTTTGACAAGTAAAACTGGTTTTGTGAGAAAAATATCATTCTTTTTTCTTTTTTTACATGTTTTTCAAAAAATTTCAAGTTTTATACTTTTGTTCAGTAACTTCATAATGGACAACCATTTGCCCCAGAAATTTTGTATCTACAGTAATAAAAGCATGTCAGAGCTGACATATATTTAAATGTTCTCAAATTTTTCTTTGATTTCTGTATTCTTCATGTTAATATAACTAAATCATATAATTTCTTTTATACTTTTAATATGAATTTTGAAAAGCTTTTTACCTTCTGCATATTTCATTTTGGTTCCTATTACACACAATCAGCCAAAATTTATTAAGCTCCTGTGTGTAAATCACTGGACCCGAGGTTGTGGGAAATTGAAAAGTATTCATGGTCCCTGACCTCAAGGATCTTAAAATCTAGATGTGGGGTAAGTTAACAATATAGGAGCAAATAACCACATAGAGCTGAGGTGGCTAGACAATATCTCAATTGCCAAAGGAGTTGTAAAAAAAAATATGTTTATATTTTCACTTGAGAAGCCAGCACAGTTTAGAAGTTTCACTAAACAGTGGAACATGAACTGCTTTGGAAAGATATGGAGAATTTGGCAGACCACAGAAGAAGAACTATGCTTTCTAAAAAGAGGGTAAGTATTTAAACCAAGGCAGAGAGATAAAATTCATGCAGAGGTTTGAGTAATATTTTAGGAAGTTGATATGATGCATCAAATCAAGTCAAGTAATTTGGAAGGAAAGATGGAATGCAGGAAGGAAGGAAGGAATAAAGGAGGGAAGGAAGAAGCGAAGGAGGAAGGGAGGGAGGGAGAAAAGGAGAAAAGGAGGAAGGAAGAAAGAAGGAAAGAAGGAAGAGAAGGAAGGGAGTTAGGAAAAGTACAGCAGAAGGGAGATAATGGAAGGGAGAAATCCTGACTGGCTGTGGTGATTTTTAAAGAAAATTTTCACATTTATTTACACTGAATTGTGAAATACAGCAGTTTCACACATTATTCATGTTACTTGTCTAAAGATATTGGCTACATAAATCACTATTAATTTAAGGAGATGCAAATTGTGTAGTGATTTTAAAGTTTATTTCAACTTGAAGGATATCAATTACCATGAATGGAGGACAGCCATAACTTTTATTTTTTAATATATAATCTGAGTAAGATTTGTACATTTTGTTGGTGTTCACACATCATTATTTATTTATTTTTTTTAAAAAAGATTTTATTGGAGAATTGTGGGAGGGGAACCGCATTGGGAAACTGGGGTGGGAGAACAGACAAGTTGCTATCCTTTTGTTCTTCTGTCTAGTTGTGGAGGACATTGCTTCACTGGCCCTTGTTGGTATCATCATTGCTCTCTTCTCGGGTGAGGCAGATCGTTCGCCAGCCTCTGGACGGCCGCTCACGGAGGCTCTTGGCAGCTCACGCTGGCTGCCAGCCACTCACTGTAGCCTATGGCAGCCCACTGCAGCAGGGGCTGTAGCTATGCCATCCCGGGGACTCACATCAGCCCAACTCTAGGTGGAGCTGTAGTTCACCATCTTAGCTGTAGAAGGCAGTGTCACCGGCCCTCATATGTGGGATCTGAACCGGGGCCGCTGGTGTCCCAAGCCAGCTCTTAACCAACATGCCACTCGGTCGGCCCACAAATCATTATTTTTAAACTATAGCATTCAGAAAAGGAAATTCAGAAAAAAAGGATGTAAAAGATTTCCAGTTTTACTTTTTTTTGTATGAAAATGATTTTTAAAAAGAATGAAAAGCAGGGAGGAAACTCCATAATTTTTATCTTCAATAAAAATAAAAATATTGCCTCAGCTTCTACCTCTAACAATGAAGAACAGCTGCTGAGTATGGCATTTATATCAAATCTAGAGAAGGTATTAAGGGAGATCGCATAGCATTACAGATTTGGGGGCAGTGTATAGGATATATCCAGACGTAGGTGGCATGGCTTTGAAAAGCTCAAATAACAATCCCTTATTTGGGATTGCAGTTGTAGGCAGATTTGTTAGCCGTAACATCCCAGTCGCATCTGACTCGGCAGTATGGGGTGGGAGGAGCTGGCTTAGATGAGAATATGTTCATCCTCTCCCAAAGCGCCTTTCAACAAAGGTGGAGTGGTATATGCGCATCAGCTTTGCAGTTGCTGATCATGATGGCTGAAGAGAAAAAAATAAATGCCAGTGAACACACAAAATGCGTGTGCATGTGTCATAACTAAAGCTTTGCTGATCATTCTAAAGGGGGGAGCTAGCATGACCAGAGTCTCTGTGAAATGTTCCCTCACAATAGAATGTGTAACAAATTCGCTGACTAGGAATATGGGTGCAGCACATCTGGATTGGCATGCCACATAGCCCAGCTCACTTTCTTAGCACCTTACTACTCTGTTCCATTACTAGTAGCTCACCTGGAGCAAAAGGCACCTGTTAAAAGATGAGTGATAATAAGAAGAGAGCCATCAACAATATTACCAGGAAAAAAAAAACAAAAAAAACAAGAGGCAAGAAATTCAACAGAAAATGATAAATGAAGATACATATCAGAAGAGAAAGTATGGTAGAAAACTGAACACATGAATCAAACATTTCTTTAATATAACATTAGACATTAAAATATAAGCTTTTTGAAACAACAGTTAAAAGAATAGATTCAGAGTATCCTATTCAAAAGGAAGACATAGAAAGGGAGCTGGAAAACAATGAGAGACATAACACAATCACAAGAAAAAAACAGTAGAAGCAATGGAATGTGAAATGGATGTATAACAAACACAATCATAGACATAAAGAAAGGGATTGAAAAGTACAGCAAAATAAAATCAAAGAACAAAGATTAATAATTAGAAAAATAATATTCAAAAGACATAAAGAAAATCCAATAAATGCACAACTGGGAATTCCGAGGAGACCTGGGGGAAAATTTAAAAATACAATAGAAGAAACCCAATAATAAAGAAAGAACTCAATCTTTATCATGCTTGTATTAAAATGTTACCTCTGAGAAGCCAGCGACCCCGGTTCAGGTCCCACATATGAGGGCCAGTGACACTGCCCTCAAAAAAAAAACAACAACAAAAATTAAAAAAAAATAAAAAAAGATTAAAATGTTGCCTCTGGTAATGAACCCAATTTGCATAAGAAAAACATGTCTAAATAATAAATAAACAAATGAGATTGGAACCCTATCAAGCAGTTGACAAGCAGTTCATACAGGTCCACTGCAAGGGTAAATAGTAATATTTTAGATATGCACCAGAGTTTCTCAGTTTCTAGATTCCTCACCTAAAACTTTCAAGAGAAAGCTTCTAAGAAGTATTGGAGAACTGAAGTATTGTTGGTTATTATTCTCAAAGTGGATTATGCCAGGTCCAGTTGGAAGGTTTCGCTCTTCTCTACTGCAGGTATCTAAGAGATAACAGTGTTTTGGCAAATACTTCTTGTTTCTTTTGTCACACTTCTGGAAGTCAATGATACCACCTCATTCCCTTTGTGCTTCTGGATAAAGCCATATCTTCCTTCTCTTTCTAAAACTAAGTGAAAGAACAGATTTAGAAGACATTAAAATAATATTTCATTTTTTAGGTCACAAGAAATACTTCTTCACCACTTAATTGCATTAGAAGACAGCTTAATTCAGTATACAAATTATATAGATTATTCATGTATTCATTATATAATTATACTGATGAATTTATATAAATTACTTAAGCATTTTGACATACACAGTTGAATATGTTTACACAAATGGAAAGGTTACACACCTGAATTTTAACTTTTAATAAGTCCTGGTCAGCTGTTGACACACAGGGTGCATTATTAGAAACCCAAAGTGACGCACTAATTGTGAAATGGTGACTATTTCTTTATTTGTGTTGAGAGCAAGTAATGACTCAGAGAGCAGAGCCAAGAGCCAAGAGAACAATGAATCCGCAAATTATTTCCAGAGGGCATAGCTGCTTACTAGTCAGGTAATGTTTCCTGTTCTGAGAGTAGGGGGCCCTGACAATATCTGACCAGATTTTAGAGTTGCTATGGCTCACTGGCTCTATGCACGTTCCATTTTCCCCTTTCCTAAACAGGAAAGTCTATTATAGTTATCCCACCCCTTTCTCACTATTGCATGTTGGATACATGTGTGGGGGTGAGGCGGGGAGGTGAGAGAACTTGTCATTTTAGCTCACAAATCAAGAAGAACTTTGTCCAAACAGCTGCATCTGAGTAACTGAACCTGTGGAGACTTGTCCACATCTGGAACCGATTTAATGATGAAAATCTGGACTTTGAACTAATACTGTAATTGAATGAGACTTTGGGTCTTGGGAGGGAGATAGTGTATTTTGCATGTGCAAGGGATATATACTATTGTGGCCAGAAGCTAAGCTATAGTTGCTTGTCTTCAAAGAGGACCCTCCAACAATTTCTATAGTCATTCTGTTTGCATGCCTCTTCCATCAAGAAGTACAGTCCAGGGGCCGGCCGAGTGGCGCATTGGTTAAGCGCTGGTTTTGGGATGCCAGCGGCCCCGGTTCGGATCCCACATGAGGGCCAGTGACACTGCCCTCTACAGCTAACAACAGCTCCACCTGGAGCTGGGCTGTGCGAGCCCCGGTGATGGTGCAGGCTGCAGCCCCTGCTGCAGTGGGCTGCCATAGGCTGCAGTGAGTGGCCCGCAGCCAGCGTGAGCGGCTGGCAGCCAAGCGTGAGCTGCCAATAGCCGCGATGAGCGACATCCAGAGGCCAGCGACCAATCTGCCTCATCCGGGAAGAGCGCAATGACGATACCAACAGTGAAGCAACATCCTCTGCAACTAAACTGAAGAACAAGAAGACGGCAACTTGTCTGTTCCCCTTCCCCGATTCCCCAACGCTGCTCCCCTCCACCAATTCCCCAATAAAATCTTAAAAAAAAAAAAAAAAAGAAGTACAGTCCATTCCTCATTGAATCTGGGTTGGCTTTTTGCCTTACGTTGATAAACAGAATGCTATGGAAATTGTGCTGTGCATTTGAGAACCTGGGTTTTAAGAGGCCTAACAGCTTCTGTCTTTGTTTATTGGGTGTACTCTTACTGCTATTAAAGAGATCCTAGGCTAGTTTACTGAATGATGAGAGACTGGAAAGAGGGAATGATAAGAGACTGGACACTCTTCCTGTGTCCTAGCTGAGCCAAGCTCTCCTCAAGTCAGCTGAACTTAGCTACATCAGTAAGCTCAAGAAGATCAGCAAAAGAGCCACCCAGCCAACCTACAGAACTGTGAAAAGTGGAACATCAATATTGTTTTAGGTCACTATATTTTGATGCAGTAGGTTACACAGCAGTGAATAACTGGAACATGAAGTATTCCCAACCAAATTTCAGACATTTCTAGTCAAGTCTTGGAAGGTGGTAAAATATGCCTGACAGGATGCCATTTATAAAATATTATTTGGTTAAAAGAAAATGAGACGATATATGGAGAAAGCACAGGGAGGAGCTGAAAAGAATGAACTCCCCACACCCCCAAACCAAAAAGGCACTCTCTGCCCCAGACATTTGGCTGTAAACCTGGATTCCTGAAAGGGTCCTGTGGACAGAGAGGGTTGCAGGAGAAAACAGAGGGCACTTAGAAATACAGCCTGTTGGCCAGTATGATGAAGAATGAGTTAGAAATTGTGCCTGTGAGGCATTCTCTCATCCTGTGTGCAGAGTTGGAGTACAGCAGCACCCTGGCTCTTTGGACTGGACCACTTTAGGGTGTTGGAGGATGGCGCCTGGATGCAGATGCCATTTTTCCATGGGTGGGTGGGATGTGAAGTGGAGGCACAGGCACCTCAGCTGGCTTCATGGGAATGTCAGAGAATGGGAGAACAGGGAACGGGAGAAGATGCTCCAGGAACTCCCAAACTCCACTCTCCCTTGCTCTCCTAGAACGAGCTGGGTCAGGATTGGAAGTGGTTTTATTGGCGTGTGGGCAATGGAATGGTGAAATTCATTTATTATTGTTAACATGACCTTATTTGAACATGTAGAGTTGTGATTCCTAGAAAAGTTCAGGACATGGCTTATGTACTTGTATTCATACACATAATTAGATTTAATCTATATTATATATTTCTAATATAATAATATACAGAGGGTGCCCCCCAAAAATGTATACACAGTTTAAGAAAGGTAAAAACTGTATTAAAATTGTAATACTCAACATATACCGATAACAAAAGATGAATACAAGCCATGTGTATACATTTTTGGCACCCCTGGTATAATTATATAACCAATTGAATTATCTTTTTGCAATATCAAGTTTCTTTCATACATATTAGCTCCTTGAAAGTCCTCCTGACCACTCAGTGAAGTATGTAGGGAAATACTATCTTTTTATTTTAACTGAGAAGTAAAATAATCTTAAATAAGAGATTATAGAGTGAAATGATAGAATCAGGACTTGAACTTAGCTTTCATAATTCCAATAATCATTGGAGGATCAGAGCTTACATGCCAGATTGGATGTATCTATATAAGTATTGACTTTGGAATTTTTATATGCATATCAGTCACATACCTACACAAGTTTGTTCATTCATCTACACATGTAAATTTATTCTGAAGACATATTCTTACATCTTATCACAGACTTAAAGAAAAATATATGTAAACAAAATATTATTGGAATATAAATTACTATCTCGTAAAAATATATAACTGCATAAAATCACTTATTTTATATATATACACACAATGTATTAAAATTATACTAAATACTTTTGCTTACTCTTATGTATTCATTTTTCAAAAAAATTTTTTTGCAAACACATTTCTAGCATCTAATATAGATTTTTTTCCAAAGGTATAGTCTCTACTGATACAATGTTGTCTAGCAAAAAGGTTATGCATCAACAGTCTCCACTGAAATAAGCTGTATTAGCACATTTCCTTATAAAATAATATTCATTAAAATTAGGATATCCTCCTAGCTAAAGTGACAGCTCATCACCTTGTCAATTTTCTATAATAATATACTCTTTACAATAAGGTGCTAGCAAGACAAAAGGTAGCATTTCAGTCGCCTACTATAGTGTCAAAATGGAAACTAGATATACTGCATTCAAAGAATAGACATCAATTAAATGTACTCGCTACAGTAGGTGCTCCAGTACCACACAATGTGATCTGTATCCTTGTTATCCAATATTAGATACTAGTGTTCCACCACTTCAGTTTTCCTCTCTCCCCCCATCTCTCCCCCTCCTTTTTTAATATCAACCCCAAGCATAATGTAACTACCACAGGACTTGGCAGGGAGATTGCCAAATCTGGGAATGCTGAGATCTAGAGCTGTTCCTAGAGGAATGGAGGGAACAAAAACAGAACATTTATAATACAGGAGCAAGCATAATATATAAGATGCTTGAAGTCTGCCACAAATAAATTGAAATCTTTATCACTGGTTAGCTATGTGACTTTATGCAAATAATTAACTTTTCCAAGCCATGGTTTCCTTTCATTAAAATGGAGGTATTCTACCTTTTGGGGAGTGTGTGAGGACTAAATGGGAATTGTGTTAGAAAAGAGTTTAGCCTAGAGCCGGGCACATAATAGGAGCCTAATAAATGCCAGCTCTATCCATGTGCCTCATTTTAAAGATGCCATTCTATTGAGAAGTCAGTTCTCAATATGATTATTGTTCCTCTGAATGCATTAAGAGGTTTTGTTTTCCAACATTTTAACTAGATGTACCTAGTGGTATTTTCCTTTGTATTCGAAGAAAATGCTTGCATTCATTGCATTAACTGAATATGTGGCTTGAAGTCTTTCATTTGCGTTAAAAATTTCTCTTTTAAAAAATTGCTTCTAGCACATTCTCTTTCTCCTTTGCCTTTAGAACTCCAATTATACCTACACTAGTCTTTATCACTTACTCTAGCTAGTATCATTTATGCCCCTTTCTATATTTTCAATTGTTTTTAAACTTATATGGTTCAGACTGACTAAATCTCTTGTTAGCTATGCCTAATTTGCTCGTAAACTCCTATATCACCTTCTTTTTTTTGCATAATAATTTATTATAAAAATATTCAAAAACGCAGAAGAGTTAAAAGAATTTTACACTGAACACCTACCCACATATGTACCAACTAGATTCTACAACTAATATTATATTATACTTGTATTATTTCATATCTACCTATGCATCTTTCTATCCATTCATCAATCCATCATACTCTTTAATCCATTTCAAATTATAATGCAGACATGAGTACACTTCCTTCTAAGTACCTCACCATGTATGTAGCATTACCAGAATTCACTATTTGTTTATAATTTTTGCTTTGTTTGAAGTAGAATTTACATATGAATTGTACAAATAATAAATATTAATTTGCTGAGTTTTGATAAATGTGAATACTTCTTTTTGGGGGGGCGATTTATGCTGATTTTATTTATTTTTGTAGTTTCTGCTGAGAAATCAGCTGACAGTCTCATGGGATCTCCCTTGTAGGTAACTAACTGCTCTTCTCTTGCTGCTTTTAAATTTCTCCTTGTCTTTAACCTTTGGCATTTTAATTATGATATATGTTGTTGGAGGTCTCTTTGGGCTCATTTTGTTTGGGACTCTCTGTGCTTCCTGGACTTGTATATCTAATTCCTTCACCAGGTTAAGGAATTTTTCTGTCATTATTTCATCAAATAGGTTTTCAATTCCTTGCTCTCTCTCTTGTCCTTCAGGTACCCCTATGGTACAAGTGTTGGTACGATTAATGTTGTCCTAGAGGCCCCTTAAACTATTCTCATTATTTTTGGATTCTTTTTTCTTTTTGCTGTTTTGATTTGGTGTTTTCTGCTACCTTATCTTCCAAGTCACTGATTCAATCCTTTTCTTTATCTAATCTACTAGTAATTCCCTCCAATATATTCTTCAACCCAGTTATTGTATTCTTCCTTTCTGACTGGTTCCTTTTTATGTTTTATATCTCCATTTTTCTGTTTCCTCTCTCTTGTTGAAGTTCTCCCTGAGATCATCAAGCATCCTATAACTAGTTCTTTGAACTCTGAATCTGGTAGATTGCTTGTCTCCATTTTGTTCAGTCCTTTTTCTGGAGCTTTATTCTGTTCTTTCATTTGGGACATGTCTCTTTGTCTCTTCATTTTGGCTGTTTGTTTCTATGTATTAGGTTGAGCTGCTATGTCTCCTGGTCTTAGTAGTAGATGTCCTGTGGTGCCCACTGGTGCAGTCTTGATGGTCACCTGAGTGGGGTGCTGCAAGCGTTTCCCTTGTATGGGTTGTACATGCACTCCTTTGTAATTGAGTCTTGGTTGTTATTTGCACATCAATGGGAGGAATTGACCCTCACGCTTATTGGTTGTGAGGACTGGCTATGACTACAGTGGAGGAGCTGTTGTACAGGAATTGACCTTACAGAGGAGAATTTGCTTTAGCAGGACTCTGGTGCCTGCCCAGTCTCTTCTTTGGGCATGTCATCTGTAGAGGCAGCTGGGTGGTGCACTGGCTCAGTCTGAAGCCAGCCTCTGAGTATACTGACCCTGGGGCCTCCTGGGAGTGGCCCTGCTACAGCCTGTGCCCTGCCCAGGGCTACCTGGAATGAGCCACAAAGCAATCCACAGATGGCCACCATCTGTGCTGGAGTTGGAGGTGCCTTGGAGAGGCTAAGCTGCAAATCGATTCTGGCTGCCACTAGTGCTGGGCTTGGGGCTGCTTAGCAAGAGGTATGGTGTATGCTGAGGCTAGATGCTACTTGTTTGAGAGATTTTAGGAAAGTTCACAGTATGAATCAAGCAAGACAGGCCGTTTGTATGGAAAGGCTCCTGGAAGAAGTTGGGTAGATCCTCAATTGGGTTGGACAAAGTCTCAGGGATTTACCAAGGTGGATCAAACAGTGCTAGCCAGGCTGATGGAGATTTAAATATGGCGACTGCCTGTATCTGCATGCTGGGAAAAGGAAGGGCTCAAAAAAGAAACAATGGATTCAGCCAGTACTTCTGTCTGAGAGAAAGCTGCCCCTCCAGCAGTAGCTTCAGCCAGACAGTTCAGTTCCTCTGCTTATGTCCCTGGTGCCTTTCCAGCTGCTGCCCCAGCACTGGAGATCAGAGCCAGTGAGTCTGTTAGTGAGTAAGTCCATGCATGGGCCCTTTAAAAGGAGCACCTGGGTCTCCACGTGCCCTTTGTCTCACTCAGCCACAATCTCTGCTGGCTTTTCACAGCCAGAAGTTGTGGGGTCTTCTTTTTCTGGGACTGGAGCCCTGGGCTGGGGAGTCTGGTGTAGGCTTGGGACTGCCCACTCCTCAGTGGTGCCTTCCGCAGCTGAATTATCTCCCCCCATTTTTAACTGCTATACGCAGGTGTGGGGCCAGCTGGTTCTACATACTGGGCCTCCTACTAGTCTTAACATGGCTTCTTCCATATGTTCTTAGTTATAGAACTTTTGTTTGGCTAGATTTCAGGTGATTCTCAATGATGGTTGTTTTGTAGGTTAGTAGTAATTGTAATGTGGTCATGAGAGGATGCAAGCACAGGATTTACCTACTCTACCATCTTGATTTGAAAAATCTGTGAATACTTCTATAACCCAACTCCTTGTCAAGATATAGAACATTATCATCACCCCAAAAAGTTTCCTCATGCCTCTTACCAGTCAATCCCAACTTCTGCACCCAAAAGCAAGCACTGTTCTTTTCTTTTCTGCCATAGACTAGTTTTGCCTATTCTAGAATGTCATATAAAGTGAATCATACAGTCTGTATCTTTCATGTAAGGCCTTCTTACACAACCTAAGGCTTTTGACATTCATCCATGTTGTTAACTATATTAGTTGTATTAATTTCATAGGGTGGCTATAAAAAAAACGGAATGGCTCAAAATAACAGAAATTTATTGTCTCACAGCTCTGGAAACTAGAAATCTGAAATTAAGGCATTGGCAGAGCCATACTTTCTTTGGTGGCTCTGTGGGAAAATTCTTCCTTGCTTCTTCTGGCTTTGGTATTTGCCAGCCACCTTTAGCATTGCTTGGCATGTAGATACTTCACTTCTGTCACATGACTGTCTTCTTCCTGTGTATCTTAACATCATCCTCCCTTTTTTTGTCTATCTCTGTATCCAAATTTCCCCTTTCCACAAGGACACCAGCCATATTGGATTAGGGCCCACCCCAATGACCTTTTTTAAGTTGATTAATTCTGTAAAACACCCAAAAATCAAAACAGGTCATGTTTTGGTGCATCAGCAGGTTTGGACTTCAACATATACTTTGGGGAGATACAATGCAACCTATAGCAGCAGTTTATTTCCTTTTATTGAGAGAAATATTCCATTGTATGAATATTTCAGTTTATTTTTAAACTATTCCATTGGTGGAAATTAAACACATTCTAATTTTGAGCTACTATGACAAAGCTACTATGAATATCCTTGGATAAGTCCTGTTGTGCTTGTATGTTCATTTTTCTTAGTTAAGTATTTAGGAGTGAAATTGCTGGATCATAGGAAAAATGTATTATTTAATTGTATAATACATTTTAGAAATGGTACAATTTTTTTCCACAGTGGTTTTACCATTTTGTACACCCACTAACAATGTATAAGAATTTTACTTTGTCACTGTCACTTACAACACTGTCATTGTTTCATGTAGTTTTGTTAGTTTGTTTGTTTATTATATTATTGGTGACAAAAGAGTTTAGAACAAATTGACCAAAAATCAAAAGTTAATTGCCTTGGGCCAGCCGAGTGGCGCAGTGGTTAAGTGCTGGCTTAGGAAGCCAGCAGCCCTGGTTCGGTCCCACATAAGAGGGCCAGTGACACTGCCCTAAAAAAAAAAAAAAAAAAAAAAAAATTAATTGCCTTGGTATAGATGCTCCTCAGTTTAGAAAACTCAGGTAACTTCTGTTACAAAGGTGGAGAACAAAACAAACAGCAGAAAGCTGAGGCCTCTTTCTGTTCTACTAAAAGAAGGGGGAACCAAGTGATAATGCAGTGGTCATGAGTCCTTGCCAGAAGGAAGATGGTCCGTGTGTCGCCATCTCTGCTGTGTACAAGCTGGAATCAATAGGCTTTGGGATAAAGGCTATTGTCAGGTGCATAGGGGTTCAGTGTCTTCAGAGCCTGGGTAGACAGGGGACAGTTCCCCAACTAGGTGGTGGCCAGGAAGACTAATACCCCACCACTGTATGTGAGGAGCTGGGGGGCTGGCTCTCCCAGCCACAATAACCCTGAAGGATGCCCCCTCTACCAGCTGATGAGACAAACTCCAAGCTCCTTCTACACAGAACCAACTTATTCTGAAATTTACTTTTTTCCCTCAAAAGGCAGAAACAACCATGTCAATGAAGCTGTGCCCACAAGTAAAAGCCTCTAAACTTGGGGGAGGGTAGAGAACAAAGGGTGCTGGGCATACTGAGTGTCTAACCAGCCACAGGGACTGTGGACACCTCTCTGGTCCCCTTGGCTTCTGCCTTCCACCACATCCTTGGGAAGAGCCACCTTGCTGCCCTCTTGCCTCATAGCCAGTCCTGACTGAGGTCCCTAGGAAGCTGGGGGGTTGGGAGGCCCAGTCCACTGGCTGGAAAGTGCTTTGATCCTTCTAGTGCAGCTAAGAACATGGAGCCGCCTGACCTAAACGATGTTCCCTCACCTCCCTGACATGTAGGGAGAAGCAGCCAGAAGCTAACACTGAAGACAAATCTTCACAGTTGCATCACAGGTGCTGATCTTTATCTTGAGTTGTGTTGGCTTGTTTAAACTTTGATCCTGGAGGCTTCTCCCATCTCCAGGTCCACTCTTAATTAAGATTTGAGAGACAAATTCAGGAGGGAATATTTTTCAGTATTCCTTTGAAAGACTCTTTAAAAAACAACCAGAAAACCCAAAGCACTATATTTTCTGAAAATACTCTTTGAACACAGGCATGGGTGTTTTGGCTGATTAAAATGGAGAACTGCATCTTAATGAGCCTACAGATCCCCCACACCCACACCTGTGCAGCAGGTGACACTTGTTTTCATTGGCAGCTCCCTCCCTCTCGGTGATGTGCTTCAGGGCCCACTACTGCTCTTTTGTAAAGGCAATAGCTCCCTGGTCTCATCCTTCAGCTGCTGCAGCTTCTGGAACTTTGGCATGCTACCCATGTCCCTGATGTCTGTGCAGGTCTGGAAACAACACTAGAGAGTTGATGGCCTTGTGACTTTCAGCCGGGTCTGGTGGATCTTCCCAGTCAGCTGATTCAGGGCTGTTACTCTGAGCACAGATGAGCACAGGCCCATTGCCTTGCTGAGCCAGGTGGTAGATGATGGTGGCTGAGGTCATTGTCGTTCCTGTGCCCGGTGGTCTCTGGCTCCTGCTCAGCTGCCTTTACAGCACAGTTTTCATGGTGTAAACCTGAAAGCGGTTAAGGTTGGGGAGACCTTGTGTCCTGAAGTATTTAGGCAGCTGGCTGTTGATGGTCTCATCCTTCACCTCGTGGCTAAGCAATTTGTGGTAGATGTATCTCCACATGGAGGTGTCAATCTCAGCGAATGTTTTCAACACACGTAGCATCCTGTGAAATGAGGTTAACTTCCAAACAAAATCTACCTGGAAGTTATGAGTCACCTCCACAGGTGCACACACACTGCTCTGCAGCTCAGTGGTGATCTCATTGGCATAATTATCAGAGACCTTGATGACTGAGCCAATCCCTTTCCATAGGAGCTCCAGGTGAACTTTGTACTGCAGGCATATGTCAACCCCCTGCTTGAGCTGTATTTCTCTGAACCAAATTATGACTAAGTTCTCATTACCAGAGTCTGTCTTGGGCAAACTGAAATAGATGATTCTCTTCTTAGGGCCCAGGCCCCACCTGACCATGATGTTGTCTCCAGTCTGGGACTCTTTCAGTTTCTAATTGTAGTCGGTCTCTAGCTTGACCGGAGGGCCAAGTATGTTCTGGTACTAGTAAGAGTCCTGAAACTGCAGAGGACATGCTGTGGCTCCTCATGCACCCTCACCCCACTTCTCCAGGTCCTCCAGGTAGTCGGAGGATTTTCCATCTTAGATTGCTCTAGCTGTTGATCTGCTACGTGGCTAGCTCCAACTGCTCCAAATTGAAGAGATCTTGACCAGCCAGCCCAAGATGCATTGGTCCTGGATCAGGGGCTGCCACTACAAGCTGTCCCAGTTGATGTCCTTGAGACTGCTCTGACTGGAGTGGGACAGCCTGCACAGCAGCGCCACGACCAAGTTGGCCTTGACAGGAATGCAGCCAAGAACAGAGATTGGACAGCCACAGTTGTAATACTCCAGAACCGCCTAGCCCAGGGACCCATTGTGCATTTTGCCCTCACGAGGGTGACTTACAATGTGGCTGACCAAAGTATGTCCATGTTGGTTACAGAACCATTTCTTGGTTCAAGAGCAGAGTTGTGATGTCGTGATGTGCATTCTGCTCTACCTATAGGTATGTACAGGGAGATTCTTTACGTAATAGTCATCTTCATCTTTTTTTTTTTTTTTAAGATTTTATTGGGGAATTGGGGGAGGGAAACAGCATTGGGGAATTGGGGAAGGTGAACAGACAAGGTGCTGTCCTTTTGTTCTTCAGTCTAGCTGTGGAGGCGGTCGTCTCATTGGCTCATGCTGGTATTATCATTGTGCTCTTCCCGGGTGAGGCAGATCAGCCTCCAGCCACTGGACGGTGGCTCTTGGCAGCTCACTCCCACTGCCAGCCACTCACGCTGGCTGCCAGCCACTCAGGGTAGCTTACAGCAGCCCACTGCAGCCCGACTGCACCCTATGCCATTGCCTGCGACTCACGGCAGCCCAGCTCCATCGAGTTGTTGTTCATCATCTTAGCTGTAGAGGGCGCAGTGTCACTGGCTCTTATGTGGGATCTGAACTGGGGCCCTGCTGCTCAGAGCTGGTGTCTCAAGCCAGCTCTTAACCAAGGTGGCACTGGGCCGGCCCCATCTTCAACTTATTTTAAATGCAACTCGGCCAACACCAGCTGGTCTTGGCCATGCTGTCATTGATGTCCTGTTCCACATAATGAAGGTCACAGCACCTGCAAGGCATGGAGCTGTCAGATCATAGCGCCTGCGCGAAGGGGCTTCTTGCGCAACCACAGCCAGAGCCACTGGGGGCGTCAGCATCTGGCTGGGGAGAGTGAATAGGGAGGGCAGTGAACTTGAACTCAGGGCGCTGAGCAGCTCAGCTTCCTGGGTGTCCTGAAAGGTGAACATCTCCGATCTAGGCCCTTAAGCCTTCATGCTCCTGGTGCCACCCTGTAAGCCCTCCAGCTGCCTCCACGCCGCACTCTTGAGCCCCGCCTCATTGCTGAGGCCTTGGCTGCAAGCCATGCACACCCAGCATCAGGCACAACTAGCCGCTGCTGCACCCCAGGGAGGCGTCCGCTGCTCCCCTCGAATCAGCCCCCAGCAGAAACCACTACCCGCGCAGCTGCCACCTGTTGTAAGTATGTGGTTTTAATTTTATTTATTCTGGTGGATGTGAGGTGGCCTCTATTGCATTTTTTATTTCAAATATTATTTTTTAAAATTATAATTTTACTTTGATGTAAATTCCTGTTTTCTAGTTAATTTCTCCATCTTACCTTCTATAATTTTTATTAATCATGATTATTTTAGTCTATGTCTGAAATCCAATATCCAGATCACCAGTGCATCCATTTGTATTGCTTTTTTTTCTTATCTTTTATATACCTAATCATTTTTTAAATTGAATTATGGAAATTAGGTATAAAAATTATAGAAGTCCTGGAAAATATTATATTTCTCTAGAGTGGATTTCTTTGACTTCTGGCAGGCAGTTAGAGTAATCATGGGTTACTTTAATCCAAACATGCTGAGCTGATCCACAGCTAGGTTTCAGTCTTTGTAAGGACTGTCTCTTTTTAGCTTAACCTCACTCTTATACTGTAGTATTTCTGGTGTCCAGTTCAATATTTGGGTTTTTTTCATCAGAACCCCATCATTTTGGTGGTCCTTTAATCCCATTTAAAAATAAATCTCCCCAGAACCATGAAACTGACTAAAATCCTTCATAGTCTCTCAAGCTCATAGCAGCTACTTTCTGCTGCTTCTATCTTTCTTGGCCTACACTACTTACAATTTAACAAATGGCTCAAGGGGAAAAGATGCTCAGACTATTGGGCTCAATTCTTTGAACTCTTCTCTTTAGAGTCTTGACCTCTTAAGTCCTGGCTGTGTTGATGCCCTTGAACTCTAATTTTAGTCTTCCCAGACACATGAGATTGCTAAAGTTCTTTAAAAGACTATTGACTGTTTAAAGCAAAAACAAGAATAATGGATTGTGGGATTTATAGAATATGATGAATTGAAATATATGACTGGAATACAAAGAATTGAGGGGGGATTAAGTGAAATTATACATTATATAGCTCTTGGATTGTTCCTTAAGTAGTATTATATTATTTGAATTGAGACAGTGTGCACATTCCAGTGTTTAGGGTACCACTAAAACAAGCACAAGCAGACAGACAGATATATACACACACAAAAGTATTGTTAAAAAGTAAGTAAAATAGATAAAATTTAATAATAAAAAGTCTATAAGCCCCAAAGACAATAGGAATAAATGAACAATGGAATAAATAAAGTGGGACAGATAGAAAAAAAATACCAAGATAGTAGAATTAAACTGATCTGAAGGAAACCATAATTACATTAAATGTAAATGGACTAAACATTCCTTTAGAAAGAAAGAAATGTAAGACTGGATAAAAAGCAAGATCCATCTGCATTATATGATATCTAAAACACAAACAAGTTAAATGTAAAAGAGTGACAAAAAGATATATCCAAAACACTAAGTATAAGTTAACTGGTGACAAAGTGAAATATAAATTTATCCTCTGATTTAGCAATTCCATTTCTAGGTATTAAGCCAAGAGAAATAAGCACATATGTCCATAGAAATATGTACACAAAAATGTTTATGGCAGACTTTATTCATAATAGCCAAAATTTTAAAATAACCCCAAAGTCCATCAATATGGGAATGGATAAAAAATTGTAGTATATTTATACAATGGATTATTACTTAACAATAAAAAAGAATGAACTTTTGATTGATGCAACAACATGGATAAATCTCAAAAATATTTGTGTGAATGGATTTAGATGCAAAAGAGTATTTATGTATAACTTCATTTTACATGAAATCCAAGAATAGGCAAATCTATCCCATGTTAATGGAAATCAGAAATTGGTTGCCTCTGGGGTAAAGCAAACTAATTGGAAAGGAGGAATGAGGAAAATTTTGGGGGTGATGAAAATGTTCTTTATACTAATTTGGGTGGTCATTACATGGAAGTATACAATTGTCAAAATCATGAAACTGTAAGTGAACTTAAGATATATGCATTGTATTTTATGTGAGTTATACCTCAAGAAATGTTTAAAGTGCAGCATCACTTCAAAACAACAACAGAAAGCAAATTTGGACTAAGACATTTTTTTGTGTCTTTGTAACAGAAGATAATAGGTACATGCAACTTGTAAAAAAAGAGAAAATAAGATTCTACAGGTAGAGCTGGACATTTTGCTATCATATTTTAGTGGATCGATTAATAACAGTTCATCATATATAACTGTATATATGATTGAAACCACATTGAAAAATTTAATAGCGCAGTGAGTTTCTTCTTCCAATGATAATGGTTCTTACAGGACTTTTAATTTTAGATACAGTACACATCTCATAATATGTGTCCAAAATATTGGCTAAATGGGGTGGAAAGGGTTTGTGGGTTTATAGAGTGTTTGTGCTTAGAGTATAGTACATCAAAACTGCATAAAACTTTAAATGAAGGAGTCATCTACTTAGGCTAAAATTACATGTATTCGCAATTGTTTTGTAATTGGAATGGAAAGAAAATCTAACTAGAGCCTTTGGGTTAAAAATAATTTAAGATAGTATAAATACTTTCAAATATTTAGAGTAAATGTAGATATAATATATGAACAGATAGGGGTTCACAGTAGAGAAATGGTAACTAAAAAGGGGTCAAATGGAAATTCGTGAAGCAAGATGAAAAATTCACTGGAGGTCATAACAACAGATTGGACAATAGAAAAGATTAGTGAACTTGTAGATAAATCAATACAAATAAGCCACGCCAAAGCTCAGAGTGGAAAACAAAAATTACAGCCCTATATTATGGGACAATACTAAGACATCAAATGCTCAAGTAAGTGGAATTAGAATCATAGGAGGAGGAGAAAAATATTGCAGTAGAGAAAAATATTTGGAGAAAAACACAGTCAAAAGTTTTTCAGATTTTAAAAAAATTATGAAAGCCTAATTACTTATTGAATGGAAAAGCTCAGTGTGACTTGCAAAGTGAACCTTTCTTCTCCAGCAAACTGCTTTGCAATGAGAGTTATGATTTTAAACTTGACTGAGCTGTAATTGAAAAAGTCAACGACACGTATTTAAAGTGTACAATTTTATAAATTTTGACATATGAATATACCCTCAAAATTTCCTTATGCCCATTTGTAATTCCTCCTCCTGATCCCTCTCCCTGGTCCCCAGACGAGTGATCTGAGTTCTGTCACTAAAGGTTAGTTTGCGTTTTCTAGAATTTTATATGATGGAATCATGTAGAATGTACTTTTTGTTTGTTTTTCTTTCACTCAGCATAATTATTTGGAGGGTCATGTATGTTGTGTCTATCAAGAATTCATTTCTTTTTATTTCTAGGTAATATACTTCTCTTTAATGAATTATTAAAACTGGTAAAACTAAGCAGTGGTGATAAAAAAGTGATGGCCTTAAGTGGAGGGTGAGGAGCTTGATTGGAAAGGGCCTTAAGGGAAGTTTTTGTGGTACAGGTGCTGTTTACAGGGTGTAAACATTTGTCAAAACCCATTGGACTACATTCTCAAGATATGTGCATTTCACTATGTTTAATTTATACCAAATGAAAAGAAAAGACAGGGAATGCAAAATAAACAGGCATGCTGCTCAGTTGCTATCCTAGTTTGTTGATGTTTCTTATGAGTCTGAGCCAATGATTTGTTTTTAATATCTCTGATTACCCAGAAGCACTATCGTTAGACATATTTTTAAAGTATTTCTCTATGATTTAACTCTTTTGTATAGGCAAATTTAAGAAAAGTGTATTTTATGACAGGCTTTATCAAAACAATGTAACTAAATCAATCGTTACTTCCCCCAAGTTGTCGTAATGGAAATAAAATCTATGCCCCAAACTAAGGATACCTACAATAATGCCTAATATATTATATATTAGAATGGAATTGTTAATTTTAAAGCCTCATTTGTATATTTTTTCTTTATCAATAAAATATAAAATATCATACATCCCTTATGTCATATTGACTTAAATTTTGTCATAAAATTAAGAAACATTATTCAAACTAACTTGCAAATTAAATATTTTCAATTAAATAGCATATTTGTATTGAATTAAAGATAATTGAAGTCTAGGCATGCATTTATTCATACAAGATTTATTAACTAATTACTGTAAGAGTAGGTATAAGATTTGATGTGCTTTACCTACCCTGGGATTTCTTTGGTATTTTCAGTAATAAATATTAGCTTATATTAAAAAGTGATTACATTTTTTCTTATGGTTTGGTATACAAAAGTCAGTATTAGGCTGTATATTATTAAGCTGTACTCAATATTGGAATAGTACTAAATATATTCAATACTCAATATTGCACTCAATGTTATACTCAATATTAAGCTGTGTATAACCTAAGTAAAAGGTATTGGGTTTATCAGAGCCTCAGAGGACTACCTCTTGTAGCAGACCCTTTTCAAAGTATGTTCAGTCTTCATGGTTTAAATACCATTCACATTGGCAGAGCAAAATGTACAATTTAGGATCCAAATGCCTTTGAAAACCAATTACTCAGCCAGACAAATAAATCTATAGTGTCCCATACTTGAGGTTTTGCTTCTGTAGGGTTTTGATCACTGTGACTTTTCATTAGAACCTCAATACAATAATCACCATTAATTATAATTTCTCTCCATACTTGCTCCTCTTACCTCCAAATTCCACCCTCTGAGGCAGGATCAATGCTGAGCTAGTCTCATGTTACTCTTGTGTTAGGGTGTTTAGAATCTTCTTAGATCTTTACAATGCTGGGTATTTCTCATTCAGCTGCAGCTCAAATACTATTTCTTTTTATTTGTTACTCAGTTTGATTGAAGTATAATTGACAAATCAAAATTAACATTTAAGGTGTATAACATGATGTTTTGATATACATATACATTGTGAAATAAATATCATAATCAGGCTAATTAACCTATCCATGATCTTATGTAGTCACCATTTGTGTGTGTGTGTGTGTGTGGTGAGAACACTTAAGATCTACTCTTAGAAAATTTCAAATGTACAATAAAGTATTTAACTATAGTCACCATGCTGCAGTACATTAGGTGTTTAGAACTTCCTCATCCTGCATAACGAAGTTTTTACTCTAACCACCATTTCCCTCACCTCCGAGCATGGCAACCACCATGCTACTCTCTGCTTTTATGAGTTTGACTTTTTTAGATTCCACATATAAGTACTTGTCTTTCCGAGCCTGGCTTATTTCCCCAAGCATCACATATTCCAGGTTCATCCATATTGTTGCAGATGGCAGCGTAACTCTTTTTTTTTTTTTTTTGTAAGACCTTTCCTATAAGCAATTTCCTTTCCCTTCCCTACCCCTGGTCAGTGTTTACAGTATTACCTGTGTTATTAAATTTATCGAACCCATAACTCTTACCTATTTTGACCATTAGTTTACTTGTCCATTTTCTGTTTCCCTCTATTGAACTGGAAGCAGGGCTGTACACTGCATAACTCCAGGGGTATTGTAAATGCTGTTATTCCTATTCCTTAAAATAGTGTTTGGCATACAGCAGATGCTCCAAAAATATTTGTTGAAAAACAAACTCTTGAGCCTAATGGCTTTGAGAAGCTAAGGGGGCTAATGAATTTATTTTAGTTATTATCTTCCCCATGGTTATTGCTTTGCTGATTTTTTTGCCAAAAAATATCCCTAATTGAAGAGTGAAAATAACCAAATTTCTAGTATAAATTACAAAGAAAATATTCAGTGATTAAACTGAATTGCTTCAGAAAGAAATTGTTTAAAAATGATGTTCTCATGACTGATACTTTAGTTTAAAATCAATGATTACAGGCAGAATGTATTTCTTTATCTTTGCATTAACATTTAGATCTGTATTTGTGTATTAATCATGAATAACTAATGTGATACCAGTATGGGATATTACCCATCTTTATAAATCTTTTGGGATAAGACCACTTTGCTAGGTAGATTAGAACTCATAATAATTTATACGAGTCTTTGAACTAAAAAATATTCCTCATTCTCAAACACCAAATGTGTTGATGAAAAGTATCACATTTTATTTAAAAGGGAGTAGAATGTTTTTTCCAAAATTTCATGCAAACACAAGTGAATAAAATCTGGATATGAGAACCAAAATTTTAAAAAAACAGATTATAAAATTTAAAATATATTCTCTATCATGTAGAATACATTTATTCACTTTTAGTGTAAAGATCTTGCATAAAATCATTTACATTTTCAATTTTCTAGGAAGTATTTAAACTCTACAAGGTGAGATTTTTTTCATTCTGCCTCATCTTTGGACTCAGGGATGAATGGATATAGGTGCTTTAGTCATATTAGGTGAACTTGCCTATCTGATTAATAATTGATCCTGCATATACATACAGGTCATTCCATGGAATTGAGAATGACCACACAAAGCCAACCTCTTAGCCTTCCAAACCCATCTACAACACAAATGCTGCAGCTAGTGTGTTTAAAAAAAAAAAAAAAAAGACATTTTATCACACCCCAGCATTTCCTCCTTTTTCTCTGTGGTATCATTTGAAGTCTGCTTTTTAAAACAGAAGTTGAACAAATGAATCCTTCTGTCCTCACTTTCAGTTGTCAGCAGTGCTTCAGTGTGAGATGAAATAAATTGCCAAGCCCTTTCATCTTCTATAATCAGCTCTGCACAGCTGAGTACACCCACAGCCCTGCACGCAGCCTCTGCCAGCACTTAATTCTACGTGGAACAGGAAGCCTCTTTAGTGCCACATTTCCAACGCTCTGCACAGGAGTGGGTTTATTTTGATTCCCCCCTCCCTTTCTTGCTCCCTTGCCTCTTCCACCTCCTTTCTCCCCGCCTGTACCACTAAGGTGCAATCCATTTTCTGTAGGAAAGAAGTTTTCAAGGGAGTAGCATTATTTTTAATAAAGACATGTCTGACATGGGTTTTTTTTTCCACCCTGCAACACAGTCATGTGTAGCATCATTGCTTTAGTCATATACATATCGACAGGATTTACAAATTGAAAATCACTTGGAGGAGCCTTAAACCATACCTTTACCATGTCAAAGTGCTTCATTTTTAAAAGCGTGAAAACAACACATTTATATTTATGTTGCCAACGTAGGACATTCCCAGTGATTTACTTATTTGTAGTTTAGATGTTATCTTTCTAGCACCCAAACCATGTAGGAGTATATTAGGGAACAAAGCAGAGGATAACAGCTTGATGTAAGGCTAGAAACAAGTACCTGCTAGTTTGGGGGATTTTTTTTGTTTGCTTGTTGATTGATTGATGGATTGATTGATTGCCTTGAACCAATTCCTTGTAAGACTACCCTTCTACTCCATGTGATTCTGGTGGGGGCTTCATTAGCTGATTCTTCCTCCTCCCTCTCTTTCTCCTCATCTTCCTCCCAGTTGGTAGCACTGCCAATAATGCTGAGTGGTTTCTAGGTGTTGGGCAATGTTCTTGTGCAACAAAATGATGGGATAGGTACAATTTATTGCCTCCATTCTTCAGATGAGGAAACTGAGGCACAGGTTGGCTAAACAATTTGCCTAATATCACACAGCTCATAAGTGGTGGAATTGAGATCCAAACCTGGGTAGTAGGTCTCTAGACTTCTGCTCTTTTCTAGTATATTCTAGTACTGCTCTCAGAATGGACAGGTGACTTTTATATACTCCAGTCCCCTGGGCATAGAGATTAGCCCAGGACTGGTCATGTGGCCCAAGAGGAGGGAGATGGTTCAGGTAGAGAGGTGCACATGGTATCTTCCTGCAGAGGTTACGCAGCTGGCAGGATGGTGCATATGGGCTGATGGTGGGTATCATGTCCATCCCATGCAAAGATGGAGCTCTAAGTGATATTCACTGAGTGCTGGCCCAGCTGCCCCTGAATTTAGTTTACCGGAGGCTGTTTTTGTTTTTGGCTTCAATGTGAACCAGTAAGTTCCTTTTATGTGTTAAAGTCAACAGCATTCAGATTTCTCTCACTGAGAGAAAAAAGGGTATTGAATGATAGAGGGGAAAAAGCAGAAGTTCCAAAAATTCCCAAGTAATGCTGGATGCACCCCTCGATCTATGCCTTCAGTAGCCCCCCAGGGCCATATTCAAATCCAGATTAGCCCTGCAAACATGACAGGGTCCTCTCAGCTAAGCCACCTGATTCTTATGAAAAGCCTTTTTGAAATGAGAGGATAAGCTGGCCTGGAAATATATATTGATCTTGTAAATTTGAACTTCTAAATTTTAACTTTATCTCAAGTGTAAAGGGACTAGAAATGAAGTAATGTTTCCCAGCCACTTTCTGGTGAGAGAGATCAACAACGACACTTGGAAACCAATTACAACAACAGACCGGAAAAGGCAATTCCCAGGGAACATCTTTCTCTGGAGGACTGATGGACACCAGGAGAAGGGAAGTCATTTCTCCTCGGGCTTTTATTCAAATGAGCTCTTTCTTCAAGACCAAACTTGCCCTGTGTTTTAAAATAACTCGATCACCACGCAAATGAGTTATACTCGAAGTATAAAATGAATGTTTCTCATTGTTTCCTCTCCAAATTGGGATTACGGAGAAGGCCAAAATGATGACTCTTTGCTGGAGCTTTGTTGAACTGCCTTGTTTTATGGGAGGGGCTTGTGTTGTATTTATACCTTATCCCAGCATTAAACAGAGTGCCCTGCATACCACAGCAGCCAACATTTATGTGGTGCTTAATTTTACATGTCAACTTGACTAGCCACAGAGGGCACAGATGAAACATTATTTCTGGATGTGTCTGTGGAGGTGTTTCCAGGTGAAATTAGCGTTTGAATTGGTGAACTCAGTAAAGAAGATGGCTCTCCCCAATGTGGGCCTGAACAGAACCAAAGGCAGAGGAAGAAGGAATTCACCCCTTTTCCCTTCCTGCCATGTTGAGCTGCACATCTCATTTCATCTCCTCCTGCCTTGGACTGGGATTTATACCTTTGGCTCCTCTGGTTCTCAAGCCTTTGGACTTTTACTGAATAACACCATTGGATTTCTTTCTTTTTTTTAAAGATTTTTATTGGGGAATTGGGGAGGGTAACAGCATTGGGGAATCAGGGAAGGGGAACAGACAAGTTGCTGTTCTATTTTCTGTTCTTCAGTCTAGTTGTGGAGGACGTTGCTTCACTGGCCCATGTTGGTATTGTCATTGCACCCTTCCCTGGGAGACAGTCGCTCGCCAGCCCCCGGACGGCCACTCACAGCGGCTCTTGGCAGCTCACGCTGGCTGCCGGCCACTCACTGTATCCTATGGCAGCCCACTGCAGCAGGGGCTGCAGCTATGCCGACCCGGGGACTCACAGCAGCCCAGCTCTAGGTGGAGCCGCTGCTCACCATCTTAGCCGCAGAGGGCAGTGTCACTGGCTCTCATTTGTGGGATCCGAACTGGGGCTGCTGGCGTCCCAAGCCAGCTCCCAACCAACATGCCACTCGACTGGCCCACCACTGGGTTTCTTGAGTCTCCAGCTTGCAGATGGCAGAGCATGGGTTTTTCCACCTCCATAATTGTGTGAGCAGATTTCTCATAATCTCCATATATTTATATAGAGATATCTATATATATATATGCATATATCTCCATATATGTATAGAGTGATATGTCTGTATATCTATATATCCTGTATCTATAGATATCTACATATACATATGTCTCCATATATAGAGAGATATGTCTCTATATAGCCTATTGTTTCTGTTTCTCTGGAGAACCCTGAGTAATATAATTTATTAAGCACTTCTTAATTCAGGAATTTAAAAAGAATTTCATGCACATTATTTTGTTTAAACTTATTTTGTCTTAGAGATGGGTACTATTATTATCATCCCCATTTTACAGATATGGAAACTGAGGCACAGAGCTATTAAGTAATGTTAGCAGTCACCCAGTGGGAAGTGATAAAGGAAGAATTTGACCAGATGATTAGCTCTTGAGGTCACACCGTTAACCTGTGCATTATGCTGACTCCTCCTGAGGAAGGTGCCTAATAAGTATTTGTTAAACTGAACTGAAACTGTTGAACTTACCATGTGGCTTAATAGGAAAACAGGCCTTTTGCATTATGAAAAATAAATTTCACCCCCAGGTTATAAGAAGTAGCTGCAGTCAGAATTCCTTCATTTTCTTGAGGCTTTGATTACCTTAAGATAACTCCAGTCTACAGAATTATTTTACCATCATCAGTACACCTAGTTAAATATTTATTAGGACAATTAATATATTTAAATTTGTTTAAAATTAAGCTGACCACTAATAGCTCTGCTCATCAGTAGAGGTTTTATATGTTATTGTACGGCTTAAGAATATTTTAATGGCTGATAAAATCACTCCCTAGATTCTAGCAGTTTTCAGATTTTGAGATTATAGTGGAAGATACTGTTAATCATTCTTAAATTACAAACTGCTCACTATTGACCTCTGAATTGTCTAGCTGATCTTTACATTTGAGAAAATAATAAACATGACTTCCTCAGAGGTAGATTACATAAAGGGCAGTATACTTTTTACACTTGTGTATATTTAAGACATAGATTGCTGTAGAATGAAAAGCAACTAACTGCACTGCGTTTAGATGGAATATAAGTCTATGTATTTAGCTAACTTTGAGGGAAAGGATCAAAAGATTTTACTATTGTAAAGTTGATTACAGTAATGGTATTATTCAAGTGTTTCCCTTTATAGACAGATTTTTACCAAGCTTCCAAAATATTTTTATCTATTTCTATTTTATTTACATAATTTTGGGACAGATATTTAATTATTCATTCCTACCACTGAAATGTGGTAAAACAGTAGGCTTTTGAATAGGTCTCTGATCATTTGGAGATTAAACATCAATTAAGACTGTTTATCTAAACTCACATTATTCCATCAAACACTTCTCAGCTATGAGTCAAAAATGAAAAAAAAAAAAAAAGACAGTGATTGTAAAAAGATGTTATGCCCACTGTATACAAATATAAAGTAATATATTCTGAACTCTTAGGATGAGAGAACGATGCTCCTGAATATTGCCTTTCAAATACCTTTAAATATACAGACAGCACTCTGTAGGCAGCGATAGTTGAGCTTTCAATCTGGGTAGACGCAAGCTGAAATTGGGGTAACTCTAACATCCATTTTGGGTGATATTTCTATGACTTTAAAAAATCAGACTAAATATGTATTATTTTGTCTGGCTAACTGTATTTACTCTGAAAATTCCATGATCATTTTTATAATTCCTTTAAATTCAGTTGACTAAACATTGGAAAATGCCAATTCTGTGTAAGACAGGGTGCTTTGTGCTGTGACTATACAAAGATAACCAGACATGGACCTTATCTTTAGGAGTTTAGTCAACAGATAGGCAAAAAGCTAATCATGAAATGTATGTGTGCAAAGTCTATTAGGAACAAAGAAGAGGCAGAGGGTAATTCTAACTCAGTGAAGACGGTGCCATCAGGGAAGTAGCAACATTTGAGGTAGACAAAGATTTTGACATGGAAAGAGGAGATGGTCAGGACTTCCCATGAATGTGATATCTTTTTGTATGAAGTCCAAAAATCTTCTAGAGATAAGGGGGCACATTGTGTACAGATTAATAAGAGCCTGGACTAATGCAGGGGTCCATATACCAGCAACTTCTATTTGTGTGTCCGTCATTCCAACATCTACTATTTGGCTTTTTTCTATGATTTCTTTACATCACAGTAAATAGGCTTTACTTTATTTGGTTTAGTAGTATTGTCTCTAAGCATCCTCTTCTGAAATAAAAAATGGAAGTGAAGCACTTGGTAAGTAAGTATCACACACACAGTCTACGTTTTACTCTCCTAAAAGGGGCTGGCTTGCCATTCCATGTAGACGCGATTCAGTAAGGCAGGCACAGCTTTTAGTTTCATTGTTAGCACCATGGGAGTGGCTAGAATTGGAGTCTCACAACCTGAGGCCCTCACACCTTAAGACCGGAGCTGGATACAGTTCAAATCAAAGTTCCAAATCAAGGCTTATTCCCTTCAAACTCCCCAACTCTTCTCCCTTTAACTGGATGTGGGATACTAGGTGAGTCAGTAGATGAAGATGCGTTGGAGGTAGAACCTACTTTGACACTGAAAGAAGGACACGTTTGACCCTATCTACCTTTTGCTTGTGCTGAAGATCCGCTCCATTTGCAGTGTATTTTAATTCAGCTGTTTTTAAAACATGGCCTTTTGTCTAGTTGTAACATCTAAACCATCTCTTACTTAGCCCAGGGAGCCCAACATTTCTATTTAACCTACAGCTGTTAACCTACAACTATAAACACCCATTAGGTTATTGAAGTACTAATTTAATTTAATTTATTATGAATGAAAAACTCGGTGCATAAAAATTGAAATAATTTTTAGGAAGTTGGCCAGGTGCAGCCAGATCCTTTGATCTTGGTCTCTGCCACCTCCCTGGCCCTTTAATCCCCAGTTTTAGATCCGTAAAAGTTTGGTAATCTTTGGGAACTTTTGTGTACAATCTGTTCTGATAGAATTATAGTATTAAATTTCTCACATAAATAAACACTACATTATAAAAACAGTTGTTTCAATGACGAAATAAGGTGCTTCATATAATCATTACATTACTTTCCTCTGTAGTGATTTAATATATTTTTTTTAATCACTAGAAGTGAATTTTGTTATTGCTATCTAAAAATAATACTTTAGTTCTTTAAAACTGACAAAACACGGGCCGGCCGAGTGGCGCTGTGCTTAAGAGCTGGCTTGGGAAGCCAGCGGCCCGGGGTTCCGGTCCCACGTGTGAGAGCCAGTGATACTGCCCTCAGGGAAAAAAAAAACAACTGACAAAACACACCCCTGGATGCTTCCTCATTCATCCTTTACACCACTTCACACCACCAGAAGTCTCTCGGTTTTCTTGGTCATATTTGAATTTGACCTTACAATTCTGCTTATAGCTCAGTTTTCTTCAAAGTTAATCAGAAGAATAAAACTTGTTGCTACCAACAAAGCAGTCCATAGTCATACAACGCCATAGTAGGTTCTTAACATCATGAAATATATTTCACAACTCGGGTGGGGCTAGGTCCATATGGGGAAAACTGTAGCATTCAAATCTTAGTGTACATAAGAATCACTGGGATGCTTGTCAAGCATGCAAATTCCTAGCCTCATCCTAATGTACCCAATGTAGCTTTGGATAGCAAGCAGGAATCTGCATTTTAATTTTTTACAACTTCCCAGATGGTTCTAGTACAGTTGATTTGAAAAACACTTTGAGGAAAAAAATGCAAAAGTGGCTATTCATAATCAATCATCCCCTTTCCAGTTTGAGTTTTTTATAAATTAATGCTATAGGAGAAGGGCATTGTTGGCTTTTGTGACTTGTAATATGTATCTAAATCTGCAGTTGAGAAAAACATGCCTACAGTGCCCTGCGATTTGTCCTTTCCATGACTTTATGAACCATACAGAATCACTTTGAAGATTTCTAGTAGGCTGTAGACCACACTTTAAGAATCACTTTTCTAAGCTGTCTTAAAATTATGGAAGAATGCCCAGAAGCTGATAGTTAACAACCATTGAAATATATCTACTTGAAATCTTACAAGTAAAAACAACTTTAGGAGGCCAGTTCCCACTTCAGTATTTGGCACTGGATAAAAGTTCCATATCCACATTGGAGATCCACATTCAAAGACAGAGACACTTCACTATGCACATTATTTTCACTTACCTAAAAATAACAGCTCAGGAATGCGCAGCTGATGCTGATCCCTGGCGGCATTTAGTTTGTTTACACTCTGTCTTGGCTGTGCCCATTATCATGTCTACAGCCTTTGGACATACTTACAGGAGACACACAGATTACAATCTAATTATAGAGAAGTATAAAAAACAAAAATCTTTGCAAGCAAATGCTGAAATATTCGAAAGGAGCAAAAGCTATAATTGCTCCAATTTAAAAGTAGCAAGTGAGTAAGCAAATACATATAAAATTATAAAATGATGTGACCTCAGGTAATTTCTGTGTTTCACTTTTATATTGTTATTTTTTTTATTGCAGTATAATTGACATACAATAAACCTCACACATTTAGAATACATAATTTTATGTTTTGACAAATGTGCACACCACGACTCGACCACCACCATTGAAGTAATGCACGTAGCCATCATTTCCATGTGCCCTTTTGTGAGCTTTTCCCTTCTTCCTTGTCCTCTATTTCTCTGTTCATCCTCAAACAACCACTAATTTGCTTTTTGTCTTACACATTAGTTTAGAGGTCCTAAAATTTTATATAAATGGAATCATCATACAACGTACACTTTTTTTGTCTGATTTTTACTCAGCAGTTCTTGTCTTATAGTTTACTTTTACATGTTGTAAACCCCATGCTACATTTTTTGTTTGTTTGGTAAGGAGTTATCAGTTAGAGATTTAAATGATAAGAAAAAAGTGTAACTTATTCATTTCCAGATTTTTTAATACTTCCCTTGAGTATTTCTGTTGATTCATGGATTATTTAATAGTGTATTGTTTAGTTTCTAAGTGTTTGAAGATTTTTCTGTTCTCTTTCTGTTATTGAGTTCTAGTTTTATTCCATTGTGGTTGGAGAATGTACTCTGCAGGATTTCAATTCTCTTGTATTTATGGACCAGAGTATGATTTATCTTGGTATATATTCCATGGACCCTTGAAAGGCATGTGTAATCTGCCCTTATTGGGTGTAGTGTTCTATAAATGTTGATTAGATTCTGTTAGTTGATTTTGAGTCCTTCTACTTGCTGATTCCTCTTTTCTGTGTAGCTGCTCTATCAAGAGTTGAAAGAGTGGTGTTGAAGTATTCATTGTGGATTTGTCTATTTTTCCTTTTAGTTTTATTATTTCATATATTTTTGCAGCTCTGTTGTTTGGTGCATCCACATTTAAGATTGCCAAAGGGTAGATTGACCCTTTTGTTATCATATAATGTTCCTTTTGGGGGCCTAGTGATTTTCTTTGCTCTGAGTGAACTTTATTTGATATTAATATAGCCATTCTTTTATTTTTTATTTATTTATTTTTTTTTGAAGGCAGTGTCGCTGGCCCTCATATGTAGAACACGAACCGGGTCTCTGGCTTCCCAAGCCAGCGCTTAACCACCGTGCCACTCGGCCGGCCCTACATAGCTATTGGTGCTTTCTTTTTATTAATGTTTGTATGATACATTTTTTTTTTTTTTTAAGATTTTATTGGGGGTCTGGGGGAGGGGAACAGATAAGTTGCTGTTCTTTTATTTCAGTCTAGTTGTGGAGTACGTTGCTTCACTGGGCCATGTTGTATTATCATTGCACTCTTCCCAGGTGAGGCAGTCACTCGCTGGCCATTGGATGGCTGCTCACAAAGGCTCACCGTAGCTCATGCTGGTTGCCAGCCTCTCATGGTAGTTCATGGCTGCCCACTGCAACAGCGTCTGCAGCCTACGCCATTGCCAGCTACTCATGGCAGCCCAGCTCCAGGTCGAACTGTTGTTCACCATCTTAGCAGAAGAGGGCTCAGTGTCACTAGCCCATGTGGGATCCGAACTGGGGCCCTGCTCCTCAGAGCTGGCATCCCAAGCCAACTTTTAACCAATGTGTCACTCGGCTGGCCCTGTATGATATACTTTTATATCCTTTTATTTCCAATCTGACTATGTCATTATATTTGCACTGAGTTTTTTGTAGATAGCATATAGTTGGGTGATTTTTAAAAAATCTGTGCCAATTTCTGTCTTTTAATTGATGTATTTAGATCATTTAATGATTGATATGTGAGGGCTTAAATCTGCCATTTTATATTTTGTTGGTTCTCTGTTTTATTTCTCTACTTTTCTCCTTGCCTTTTTGTGGGTCACTTGAAGAATTCTTAGAATTTTCTTTTGGTTTCTTTGTTTTTGAGTCCATCTCATTGTCTGGCTTGTTTGGTGGTGGTTCTATATATCTATATCTATGTCTATGTCTCTATCTATATCTATCTATCTATCTATCAATCATTTATCTATCTTGTTGCAATTTACTAGTGTTGTCATTTTATCATTTAGAGTGAAGTATAGAAATCTCACCTCCCTTTATTCCCTTCTACTTTCCCCCATTTATAATTTAACTATCTTAAATATTTCCTCTATATACATTTAGAACCACATCAGACAGTCATGGTTTTGCTTCAATCATGAAGCATACTCAAGGAAAGTCCAGGAGAAGCAAAACCTCTTGTATTTACCTATAGTTTTGCTTACCATGTTTTTTTTCTCCTTCCTGATATTCCAAGCTTCCTTCTTTTATCATTTCTTTTTGTTTAGTGAATTTCTTTCAGTCATTTTTTTAGGGTATGCCTGCTGGTGACAAATTAGGTTTTTTTTTGTTTTGTTTTATTTTGTTTTTAAGTCTGGCAATGCCTTGATTATGCCTTATTTTCTGTAGGATATTTTTATTGACTATAGGGTTCTAGATTGATGGGTATTTTCTTTCATCTGGAAGATATTGCACCACTTTCTTCTGGCTTCCATAGTTTCTGATGAGAAATCTGTGTTATTTGAATAATTTTCCCCTATCAGATGAGATGTCATTTTTCTCTGGCTGCTTTCAAGAATTTTTGTCTTTAGTTTTCAGAAATTTAATTATGATGTGTCTTGCATGGAGTGGTTTTATCCTGTTTGGAGTTCACTCTTCTTGAATTTGTATGTTCATGTGTTGTGCTATTTCCAGCCATTATTATTTATTTAATTTGAGCACTTTTTCAGCCCTGCCCTCTTTCTCCCCTCCTTCTAGAACTCAGGGACATGAATGTTAGATCATTTGTTATAGTCCTACAAATAAGTGAGACTCCCTTTATTTTTATTTTTCAGTCTATTTTCTCTCTGTTGTTAAGAGTGGGTAATTTCAATCATTCTATCTTCCAGTTCACTGGTTATTTTCTATGTCCCCCTCCATTCTGCTGCTGAGAGCATTTACTGAGCTTTAATTTTAATTATTGTATTTTCACTTCTAAAATTTCTAATTGATTTTTCTTTACATCTTCTATTTTGTTGTTGAAACTTTCTTTTCTTTTTTTTTTTAATGAGGTTTCTTTCTTCATTTGTTTCAAGTGTATTCTTAATTGTTCTTAGAAAAAAGCATTTTTATAATGGCTGCTTTAAAACCTTTACCAGGTAATTTTAACATAATCTCAGTGTTGGCATTTATTGACTATCTTTTAAAATTTAGTTTGAGATTTTCCTAGTTCTTGGTGTGATGAGTGAGTTTCAATTGAAATCTGGATATTGTTGTATTATATTATTAGACTCTGGATCTTATTTAAACTTTTGGTTTTAGGTAGCTTTTTTCTACACTATTCAGGCAGGAGAAAGGACAATGCTGCTTCACTAGATTGGAACTTTAGCTTCTCACTTGGTCTCTGGTGACCCCCTGGGGGAGGGGAGACTTGTTACTAGTTGGTGGGAATGAATGACCAGGCTTCCTTTTTGGCTTTCTCTGATACCACTCCAGCCCCCAGCAGGGGTGTTATGGTGCCCCATTAGGGCCTCACAGGCGTGGAAACCTAAGCCCCACACTGGCCTTTTGCTCCTATAGATGGGATGGAATTGCAGTTTTTATCTGTGATGTCTGCCTGAAGTAGAGAGCTTGTTGTCTAAAGTTTGCTATCTTGCTATGCTGACTCTTCCATGGTCGTTTAGCTAGAAAGAGGAAACTTTAGCTGAGGATTTTTTTTGTCTGCAGGTGTTGCTATTTTTGGCTTGTGTATTTGTTCAGCACCAAGTATGGAATACATGAGGCAAAAATCAAACCCAGGGAACTCATCACCATATTCTTCCGTAGGTCCTAAGTTCGCTAGCTGGTCTGCCTTCTTTTCTCTGCCCTCCAGAGTCTTCTTATGTTTGTGTTCTGTATACATAATATGCAGGTTTTTTAGCTATCGTTAATGGAGGGAATAGGGAAAAGACTAAGTCAGTGTTGATTGATTGCTTTCTTTTAATTATTATGGGTCATATTTTCCTGCTTCTTTGTATACCTGGTGATTTTTCTATTGAATGCCAGACTTTGTGATTTTCATTTTGTTGGTTGCTGGATATTTTGTACTTTCATAGGTATTATTGAACTTTGTTCTAGGACTCATTTAAGTTATTTGGAAACAGTTTCAGTATTTTGGATTTTGCTTTTCAGATATTTTAGGCAGGGGCAGAACAGTGTTCAGACTAGGACTAATTATTCCCCAGTATTGAAGAAAGGCCTTTTTGTGTGCTCTACCCAATGCCCCATAAATCTTGACTCTTTTTTTCCCCCATTCTGGCTCATGGGAACAGGCACCATTCCCAGTCCTGCATAAGTGCTGTGTACTGTTTCCTACCATTCTTTTGGGTGTTCCTTTCCTCAGCCTTGGGCAGTAAAGACAGTTCTTCACATAATACTCCAGAGGCCCTCTGTTGATCTCCAAAGTTCTGTCTCTATGCACCTCTCTTCCATCTGGTACGCTGACTTGCAAAAACTCTAGCTGCCTTGTCTCCCTAGTCTCTCAGCTCCATATCCACAACTCAAGGATTCTGCTGGGCTCTGCTTTGGTTTCCCCTCCTGCACCATAACCTGGAAACCCTCCCAATGCAATAAGCTATTGTAATCATAGGATCCATCTTGTTGTTTTCCCATCTCTGTGGGATCACTATTTTTGATTGACTAATGTCCTACTGAAAATTGTTGTTTTATATAGTTTTGGTTATTTCAGATGAAAGGGTAAATCTGGTCCCTGCTACCCCTTTATGGCCAGAAACTCAATATTTGAGAGTGTGTGTGTGTGTGTGTGTGTGTGTGTGTGTGTGTGTTTTAAAGATTTTATTAGGAAATTGGGGAAGGGGAACAGCGTTGGGGAATCAGGGAAGGGGAACAGACAAGTTGCTGTCCTTTTGTTCTTCAGTCTAGTTGTGGAGGACATTACTTCACTGGCCCATGTTGGTATCATCATTATACTCTTCTCGGGTGAGGCAGATCAGTTGCCAGCCTCTGGACGGCCGCTCATGGCAGCTCTTGGCAGCTCACACAGGTTGCCGGCTGCTCACAGTAGCCTATGGCAGCCCACTGCATCAAGGGCTGTAGCTATGCCATCACCGGCGACTCACAGCAGCCCAGCTCCAAGTGGGGCTGTTGTTCACCATCTTAGCTGTAGAGGGCAGTGTCACTGGCACTCATATGTGAGATCTGAACTGGTCCCTGTTGCTCAGAGCCAGAGTCCCAGGCCAGCTCTTAACCAATGCGCCACTCTGCTGGCCTTATTTGTTTTTGACATCTACAAAATGTGTAACTGGAATAAATCAGCCTGCTTCTAGTACTGTTACCCTACAATGCTATAATTTGAAATTCAAGTCTGCGGAGCAGATGAGATCATTGCTCTCCCTTTCTATATGTGGAACACCTAGTCATAGGACAGACTTTTAAAAACAAACACTTAAATAGACTTGCTAAGTGCTAGGTACTGTTTTATGTCCACAATCCCTATCTGTAACCCTCGGAGCCCATTTTGTGTTTTCCTATTTTAGAAACATCAGTATACCAAATATAACTAAGTTTCAGGCAGCACTGTGTAATCAAATACATTCATATTTCAGAGGTAAAAAATATGAACATTAACACTCAGTAGGATAAATAAGGATTGCATATTAATCTTAACTCAGGTTAGGTTTTGCTGCCAAATAAGTTTGTCACTTCTTTAGGTTTTTAGCTATGTAGTTTGAGAATTTTGGATAAGGGATTATAGACATGTACTAATTTATTTAATTATCACAATCAACCTTTGAAATAGTAAAGGGGATCAAATATATGGTGATGGAAGGAGAACTGACTCAGGGTGGTGAACCCAATGTGATGTATACATGATGTATTACAGAATTATATACCTGAAATCTATATAACTTTGCTAACAATTGTCATCCCAATAAACTTTAATTTTAAAAAAAGAAATGGGCAATATATGTATGACCATTCTACAAATGAAGCATAGGGAGTTAAGTGACTTGTTAAGGTCATACAGCTAGCAAAAGGAAAATCCAAGGTTCAATTCCAGTTATCATGGCCTTGGCATCTGGGGTCTCAATCCACTCTTCATTACTGTCCCTCTTCAGATATCTTCCAGCCAGGGTAACCCAGGAAGCCAAGCCTGACCCCGAGGATTTTTCACGGCAAAGGGCTTCTTGTGAACTAGATATTTTTCATTGGGAGGCACTCTTTGCACCACCATGCTCTGAGGATATGTGTGCGCTTGGCTTGGATCCCAGGTAGACTGTCACCTACGTTATGGAAGCTCCTGCATTTCCTTCAGGCATACAACAGGTGCTTGGGGGCCTGTTCTGATCTGAACCTGTGTCTGTTGTCATCTGAGTTCTATGTTTAGCATGCCAGGTTACCTAGTAGTTGTCTAACATGCAAGTTAGATATTTTAGGATGGTTGTCATCATGTCCATATTTCAAATTGAGCTCTGATTGTCCTTGCTGAAGGCCTGTTTGTTATTACAGATGTCCCAAAGTGCCCAGGCCCTCTAGAATCTTCAAATCCATTTTTTGTACAAGTTGTGCCCTGATAGATCTCATGGCTAAGAGGGTGATTGGGGCTGGAATTGAGCCTGTGTCCCATTCCACAGATCTTGTGGCTCCTTACCCTAATGCACCACATTAGGGCCTCATCTGCTGAGATGAAGAGGCACCTTGTCCTATTGCATGCACAAGTGGCCCATGGGATACACATAGTCCTGCCCTAAGGGTTCCCTAATCCTGTTATAGACTGAATTGGGTCCCCCTCAAAATTCCTGTGTTGAAGCCCCAAGCCCCAGTGTGACTGTGCTTGTAGATAGGGCTTTTATGGAGGTCATTAAGGTCAAATGAAGTCATAAGGGTGGGACTCTGCTGTGATAAACAGATGTCCTTACATGAAGAGGAAGAGACATCAGAAATTGCTTTCACTCTGAACATGCACAGAGCAAAGGCCATGTGAAGACATGGTGAGATGTCTTCACATCTCACTTGTAGGTAGTTACCTACAAGTCAGGATGAGAGTTCTCACCAGAAGCCTCATTGCCAGCACCTTGATCATGGACTTTCTGGCATCCAGTATTCTATGAAGATAAGTGTTTGGGTTTTTTTTCTGGTTTTTTTTTTGTTTTTTGTTTTTTTTTTTTTTAGCTGAGCCAGCCTGCCACCTGTTGGCAGCTCAACGGCAACTCAACTCGGGCTGGCATCGAACCGCCATTGCTCAGAGCTCAGCTCGCACTCTTGAGCGAGCTCTTAACCAACTGAGCCACTCGGCCGGCCCGAAAATAAGTGTTTGTTGATGAAGTCATCCAGTCTGTGGTATTTTGTTACGGCAGCCCGAGGAGACTAATACACCCTACTACCATCTAGAGGCAGGTAAAATGATTCTGAAAGGGAGTCTCCAAAATATCTGTAGCCTGAGCAGATAGCACATAGAGATGTGGCAAGCTGAGGTTGCTCTTAAAATTTTCCTGACTTTTCATTAATACTACATTGCACTAATTATTTTTAAGCTCAATTTTATGTCTCTCTTTATTCTAGCTTTCCCTAAAATCTACTTAAACATCAAGCAGGCTCTTACATGTTGTATTCCTAGAGGTCTCACTTCTTCACAAAGCTCTAGTATAATGCCTAATTCACACGTAATACTATGTGTTATTAGTAAAGAGAGTAGTAGAGAAAATGTGGACACAGTTAAAAATCAGGTTACTTTTGGAGGAC
Source organism: Aselliscus stoliczkanus (assembly GCA_033961575.1). Classification (NCBI taxonomy): domain Eukaryota; kingdom Metazoa; phylum Chordata; class Mammalia; order Chiroptera; family Hipposideridae; genus Aselliscus; species Aselliscus stoliczkanus. The sequence continues at coordinate 24,974,006 of CM066728.1, forward strand.
TGGTTGGATTTGAATTTAATATGTTAGGGGAAAAGGGATCCATATTCATCTTGAAACATTTTTAATCAGATAACAGGGCATATTGAACACTTGGTCTTTGCTAAGGAATCTTTAGTTTAGATACTGGTTTTTTATTTGATCAATTCCTGTTCCATAATTTTATCATTATAACCCACTTTCTTTCATTTAATTTTGTTTTTTCAAAATTTATTCAACAAACATTTATTTCATTTTGGTTCCTCCTTTCAATCTTCCTTAGGGTATAAAATACCTTTTTAGATCCTTTATATTAGGAAAATGTTAACCCTATATTCTATCCCCAAAGAATGCATCACCTTATTAAACAAATGTTAGGGTTTCTTCCCTCCTGTGGGTTTATAATAAGGTTAGACCTATGAGAGGAGTTGGGTGATGATGGTATATGTGATATGTTATTGGTGTTAAGCTTTTTCTGTCTTTTTTAGGTAAAACTATAATTGTCTATCAGCTGTTTATTTTAGAATTACCTGGGGGATTCTTGATAAAAATGTATACTTGTAGGCTCATCAGAGGCCTGCTGGATCAGGTAAGAGTCCAGTAATCACTGATTTATAACTCAGATGCTGGGAAGACAGGTGGCAGTTCTTCAGTGTTGCTACTAGCTCCTTAATGCTGGGACAATGCTATGCCCGGGATAGTTGCTGAACAAATGTGCTTGTTTGAATTTCCTTTTATTCCATTAATGTTAGGTAAGGTGGAGCTATTTTTGGTTTATGAAGAAACAACTTTCTTTGCTTTCAGACTGAGTTTTAGAGATCTGTTAACTTCCTCCTGCATAATTAGTGCTCAAAAATATCCTTTATCAGCTTGCTGTTATTGACAATGACAAAGAAATTTGCTTTTCAATAATGCATTATCACAGCATGAGGAAGTATTTGGAGGGCGGGGAGCAAACCCTTTTCTATTCCAGACAACAATGCCTTGCCATAACCTTGACATGATGCACATGAATTTTACATTATACCCAGGAGTCAGGGAGAAAATTAAAGCTGTTGTTATTATCTCCCTGAAAGGGCTGATAACCTTCTGGCAGGAGGTTCAGGCATGCCAGGATTGTGCCTAACTCATCCATCTCATTATGATCTATTAACCAGAATGCCAGCACTTAGACTGAAAATTCCTAATATATTCACCTTACTGGCTTCCATTTTAATAAGCATCTATTTAGTCTGGTTAGAAAACATTTCAGTAAGATTGAAGCTATGAAATCTGATTGTAACCTAAACTTTATGATATTTTTAAACATAATTCCTCATCTCTCTAGATTAAATTTTAACCTAGGAAGTATAGAGTATTGGGAGATTGAGAAATAGCACTGACTGGATTTCTAAGACTAAGACTAAATAAATCACCTTTGTGAAATAGAAAAATTGAGTATCCTGTGCTTCATTGACTCACCAGCCAAAATGTCTGTAGTTAAAAATGAAGTAAGATAGGCAATTTAGACACTCAAATATAAGCCTAGACATTTGCCGAAAAATAGTAGCACATACATGATAAAGGGAAAATAGTTACTATTTTACAAGAACTGGACCAAAATAATTAGCAGTTAAGGAGATTGTAGCATAATGCAGTTTTCCACTAATTATTCACATAGCAAAACTTTCTTGGAATATCTGTTAGGAAAAAGGGACATGTGAGGTGTCAAGGATTTCTGAATGGACTACAACACTTTACATGAGACTAATAACCATTTCTCAGAATAAGAAGGAAGTTAGAAAATATAGATATAAACAACATGTTTATCTGATCCTCCCAGTTTCCAGAGTTAACGTATTATATATAATAGCATTCCTTTTGTCTAGTTTTTTGAGTTGGATGTGTCTATTATAAACATGTACTAAATTATTTTGTAATCTATCTAGAGGCAACACATTATCAACATGGCAAAAGTTTGGGCCAAGTTTGAATGCACTTAGCCTGGGAACAGACGGAACGACTCCAAGAGAAACAGAGACGGTCATTCCTTCAAAACGCATCTGAGCTTTTTTAAGTTCTAAGAGACTTGCTAAAATAGAGTTCTTCTTCTTTCCTTTTTTTTTTTTTAAACTGATGAGGTTTTGTTTGTGTCTATGTTGGATGTGCCAGATGGAAAGGTTTACTCATTAGAGGCAGCTGTTTTAGCAAATTACCTCACTACAGCATAATGACAGAGTTACAACAGACTATTGAAGAAAATCCTTTCTCTTCCCAATGAGATCATGAAAGCTAAAAACAATTTCAAGGAAATTTTTTATTTACTTTGGAAATGATTCAGTTGGACACATGGGTGATAAGACGAGGTATATTTTTTGTTCATATTTCATTCAATATTTATACATAACAGTATAAATATAGGATATAGATTTACAATTTGATTTCTTTTTCAACTAATGGATTCATTATCTCTGGCAGATGATCTCATTAGTTCCTCAAGTATGAATGATTCTACTGGGGAAGATTTCTCTCTTTACAATATCCCATTTAAAATATATGTGTGCCTTGCACATGACTGTAGGTCTCACTTTCACATTGGAGCCTCACAATTATAGTGTTATTCTTGGGATTCTTAAAAGGCAGAGAGCTCCCACTCAGGGTTTCCTTGCCTAACAAAACCCCTTTAGTTCTTAAGATAAAATTTTCTCAGTAGGATGCAATATTTATACTGAATTTCCACTGTTGGACATAGAATGTTAACAAGGATATACAAAATAATATTTATATGTATATGTAGGATATTATAATTTATACATTATTTGTTTGTGTGAATACCTATTCTCATTTTATTCTCATAGTAACCTTGTGAAGTAATTCTTCCTATCTGACAGGTGGAAATTTCAAGTTCAGTTATGTTCGATGACTCATTAAGTCAAGAAGCTGTTCAGTGGTGAAGCCACTCTAGGTAATTTTCAACAACTGTCTAGTCTAACTTTATCTGGAGGCATCCAATTAGAACCACAATATCAGGAAACATTCACTGAGGTGTGAAGACACTTCATTTTCTTTTTAAATAACAGATATGCATGTGTATATTACTGTTCTTGGCACCATGATATGGTGAATTTGTAGAGTCTTCTAGTATGTGTGTACATTTTTTTAAATAACTTAAAAAAATATTTTTTTCAATTAAGGTTGACATTCAATATTATTTTATATTATTTTTAGATGTATAGCACAGCACAGTGGTTAGACATTTATATAATTTATGCAGTGATGCCCCCCATTAGTCTAATATACCCCTGGCACTGTACATAGTTGTTGCAACATTATTGGCTGTATTCTCTATGCTTACTTTACATTCCCATGGCTATTTTGTAACTACCAACTTGTATTCCTTATCCCTTCCCCTTTTTCACCCAGCTCCCCAATCTCCCTCCCCATCTGGCAGTCAGTTTGTTGTTAGTATCTATGAGCCTGTTTCTATTTTGTTTGTTTATTTTGTTCTTTAGATTCCATGTATAAGTGAGATTATATGGTATTTGTCTTTGTCTGTGTGACTTATTTTACGTAGCATAATATCCTCTGGGTTCATCCGTGTTGTTGCAAATGGTAAGATTTCATTCTTCTTTATGGCTGAGTAATATTCCATTGTATATTTGTACCACCTTTTCTTTATCCAATCATCTAGTGATGAGCACTTGGGTTGCTTCCATATCTTATCCATGATGAATATTACATAGCTGAGTGGAAGGGTTGACACCAGTGAGCCTTAATTGAACATCATGTACAGCAGGGTTTGTCCACATGGCTTTAAGTGCTGCAACTTGGCTTTGAGAATACAGGCTGTCATGCAGCGTTCACTATTTTTCCCAAAAGCTCATTTATTGTTGTAATAATTTAGACTCGAACTCTAGTTACTTTCTGTTTTTTTGAGGGCGGTGTCACTGGCCCTCACATGTGGGACCGAACCAGGGCTGCTGGCGTCCCAAACCAGCGCTTAACCACCACGCCACTCGGCGGGCCCTTCTAGTTACTTTCTATGATGGAATTTAGTAGGCTAAGTTTATGTGATCTCTCTGCATATATAGAAGCTTCCTTCTTACTCATCAGTGTGGTCTTATCTCCAGTAGAAATTTACACACACACACACACACACACACACACACACACACACACGTATATATTTGTAATAGCCAGAAGATTAGCAGAGGATATTAAAACTCTGTTGTCCTCTGATCCTTCTTAATGGACTTTAATCTTTTGGGCTCCCATCCAAAGCAATGATGGTATTTTCCAGAAAATGGGGCAACCCTGCTTCATTCAGCAGGCTATCCAGGGCATCAGCACATCAGTTGGGGACACTAGCTCACTAAACCTGACGAAGCAGTGGAGGTGGGACACAACCACATGAGTCTCTCCCAAGGCCCAAAGGTTCCCTGCAAATCAGGACAAGTCACATGGGGAAGTTCTCACTTCTGAGTGACCCCTATTGCTCTGCCTCTCCCTATGCTGTCACATTCTCTTAAAATATAAGGGAGCTGTCAGAGCCCACACTGCTGTGTTAAGAGCCATCCTTGGGGTCATGGTTACTGGTGACAACAGTGGGGCAAAGAAGGAAAGATGGCTTTTAGACCCAGTGGTCACCAGGGTTGAAAAAGGAAAGATTTCCACACAGCAAATTCTACTGCTGGGTCTGTGAGCAATTTAAGGAGGCTGCATGTTCACTTACAACTTAAAGCTTCTAAGAACATTTTCAAAATGAAAGGCATGTGTATGTACATTCAGTGCACCAAACAGTTCATGTTTTCTTTCCTATCTTGATCATTCAGAAAACAGGAGGTCCATTCTCTTTGTTATAATTTCTTTGAAGTGTCTTGCATGTGAAGGGCATAGCTGGGGGCGCCTTTTGGGAGATTTTCAGCTGTGTTTGGTTCTGGGTGTCACATTTAGGCACAGATTAGCAAAGCTCGGGGGGGGTCACATCATAGTTGCAGAGAAGTCTGACATGATGGACAAGTTAAGGAAGAATTCTGAAAGACTAGAGACAATGGGGCACTGAAAAAAAAAGACAATATGGCTGGAGGTGATTTACTTTAATCTTATACAGAATGTCTACTAGTTCAGTTTGTGCTTTCTTATTAATAAAATGATTCACCACAATTATCTGAGTCCTTAATCAAATTTAGTCTGCTCTTGAATATTCAGAAAAGAGTCTCCCTGAATAATGCATAGTTTCTCTCATTCTTTTTTTTTTTCTGAGGGACTCCAATGCATCCAAACTTTTTTTTTCTTTTTCTGGCTTGTTTGTTTTAGGGTAGTACGTGGTTTCCTTAGATATTTTTCTATAATAGTTAGCTATCTTCTGTAATCTTTCAGCTTTGTCATCGACAAATTCAGCTACTTCTCACCACATCCATCTTCTAGGTTGTTAATAAATATATTGGAGAATAGCGATCCTAGTATTGATTGATCCCGAGGGAGCTTTCCTATTAATCACTTCAGCCTTAAGGTTAGCCATTTTTTCTTAGTCTTTGTGTTCTTCCCATTAACTGCTCTTTATGTACAGATTTTAAATATTCACGCTATAATAGTTTAGTTTTACTATATTCTTAGTATTTCTTGTCAACAGTTGTTTAGCACTTCCACAGTTTTCATGGATCTTATGAAACCATGCCTGTGTATAATGAAGGGGGTCAGACTGGATGACCTCCTTACTCTAATATTCTATGATCTATCTTTGTCCCAACTAGAAACCAACCAAGTACCAGGGGCTGTCACAGACAAGAATAATTAGCACATCCATTAACTTGGGTCTCGTGTTAACTCTAACACATCTAGTGTTAACTCTAATTAGTGAGAGATTTCAACTGAACCCTACTGTCTATAAGTGACTGCTAGTAAATGATAATATATTTGATTTGGCATACATCATACATACTGAGGGCTAATCCTCAGTCAACTTTCATACAGCTACTGATGAAAAGCTTTAGGCTCGAAGCTAATGGAATTAAAGCATTTGTTGTTGCTATTTTTGGTAGGTCAGAATGTGGGACTTATGTATAATACTTTACTTTTTAAAAGCATTTATTAAAATAGTTCAATTTTTTTTTAAATTAAAGCTTATTGGGGTGACATTGGTTAGTAAAATTACATAGATTTCAGGTGTACAATTCTGTAATACATCATCTATACATCACATTGTGTGTTCACTCAATTTGTTTTTTAAGAAGCTGTACACCCTAGCGTTAGTAACACAAACCTACAAACTGGCCAAATGTGTATATTAATAAAAAAATTTAAAACCACTTTTCCTCATCAATTCCAGAGATAACATGAATGTCTGCCATCACATGAAATTATGTTGTCACCAGATAGCACAATTGGGTTTCTGTCATGGCAGTGCTGTGCGTTTCCCCTGCAGACAGGCTCCTGCTTGCTAAACCCTGGTGTGATCAGAGGTGGAAATCACAAGCCGTGTCTCCCTGGCCAAGAAACTAAGGGTCTCTGAGGACCACCTCCCCAGGCAAATGCCAGAGACTGCCAAATTCAGTCACTCTTACCCTTCTGTCTGACACATAGTGTCCCTTGGAAGGGAAACGCTTGTCCCATGCATGTTTGTGGCTTTGATTTATTTATGGGTTACAAATTATTCTAGCTACTAACAATATAATCTCTGGCAATTCTAGGAATGAAAAAAAAAAGCATTCTCTCTGCCCTGATCTGCTCATTTTATTTCACTAGCTGGCTGAGCCTTATGGTTCCACTGTTATAAAGTCAATAGTGTTTATTGGTCTGTTGATAATATAACAAGCATCAGGTATCCAGGCCTGTGGGCTAAGTTCTTCTATACATTATTGCAACCTTTCTAACAACCTTATTAGCAAAGTATTGTTATTCCCATTACTCGAAGTTGGGTCCAGTGAGGTACAGGAATGCTTAATAACTTGTCCACCATCTGAAAGTTAGCTCTCCATGGGGCTGGGCCCGGAATTCTAGCCAGTTTGGTCCTACGTAGGTAGGTCCTTGACATTCCACCGAACTGCATGGGGTGTTTTAGAAAAAAATCCCTATGAGTGTAGGTGAGTTACAAGTAGTATTTATTTTCATCTGTTTTAAGTGTATCATTAGAAAAATAACCGTTTCACAGAAATTGTTCTAAATGTATCATCCATTGTCTTGCATCACTGAACAGAGACCTCTCAGGGTTGCCCCCAGGGAGAGCATCACATCCGCTGGGGCTTTGAAGCTGAGCTTCCCAGTTGTGTGATGCTGAGCAAGGACTTAACCTCCTGGAACCTCCATTTACTTATCTGTGGAAGCTGGAAACAATAGCCACTCTGTGGCACTTTTCTGCAGTAGTAGTGAGATGAGATGATGTGTGTCGAGCACCCAGACGTAAATAACAATTACTCTCCATTATTGTATGTCTTGAGCTACAGTGATTTCCATTTACCTTATGGATCCTTTTGTGCTTAGAAAGCTATGCAGAGGTTGGATTTAAGTGGGCTGGTGCAGGAATTGGTCAGATTGTAGAGCCTACTCTGCTCTGCCTGGAGCCAGTGAGGGATTTCATCCCAGACATTTGGGGCCTCAGGCTCCCTTAGCTAGTCTCCCCAAACATGTAGTCCCAGGAGCCCCCTCACAGAAGTGGGTCTGTGCTGTAGTGAGGGCCAGGGGACTTTGGGAACCTGATAAAGCCTCCACAGCAAGTCAGCTTGGGGGTGCCCTTCTGAGTCCACAGGGTCAAAGCTTAATCCGGTTGCTCAAAGAGGGGTATGATGATCATTGTTCACATTTTATAGCCTGGAAAGTGTATGAGAGGGGATATATGGGGTTTATTCTCTGCATTTCTATGATCGAGCTGTGTGACCTGGAATAAGGAACTGTGCCTCACTTTTCTTCTCTATAAAATGGGTGTATAACAAGATCCACATCGCTGTGTTGTGAAGGGAATAAATGAGAGAGTGTGAAAGCTCTGAAAAGTCTAAGTTGCTGAAATGATACATCCCATTTCATCGTTCTTCCTTCACCTGATCCACTAAATATCTTGTGAAGACTAAATTATTATTATGATACAATCGGCCATTTGACAGGATAGGAAATAGGGGCTAAGAGAAATTAAGTGCTTTGTTCGGGGTTACATAGTGAGTTAAAGGCAGGGCTGGTTCAACTGCAGCCTGTTTTCTGACCTTGGAGGTTGTGTGTGCTCTCACCAGAGCCGGCAGATGCTCTCGAAGCTGACCTTGCACAGTCAGTCACCTGGCGTGCCCCATGTGTGTCTTCCCAGGGCACGTGGCCTCTGCGTGCTGCTAATGGTAGCAGTTCCCACGCGCACAGGTCTGAGAACTCTAACCATGGATCTTACTCTGGAGCCCTGCACAATGACCTTTCTCTGATCTCTCCCATCAATAGCAATTAACCTGGGAGTAATCGCCAGACCTGTACCTTCTCTCTAACTGCTCCATTTCCCCAGTTACTCTCTCTTCCCCATTGCACACACACATTGTGCAAAATTCCAGTTCACTCGCATTAGACTCTGCATAGCTCTATCCAATGGCCTACGCACTTAGCTCTCTTTGTTCCCCTACCACACCCAACATACCTGCACCTTCTTTGTGTGTGTTCATTTAATTAATAAACTTAATTTTTTTAGAGCAGTTTTAGGTTCACAGCAAAATTGAGCTGAAAGTACAGAGTTCCCTTACATCCTTTGTCCCCACACCCCACCTTCTTTTTTTATTTTTTGAAGCTAAGATAACAACGCAACTTTACTTACAGACTCCTTGTACAGGAAATGCTACTGCTCAATTGAACCACCATAACAGAGTGCAATAAAGAATCCTTAACAATAGCTGTTGAACTCTACATTACTATTCTAATCATATAGTTTATTGGCAGCTGTACACCTCTTAAAGCTGGCATTTTATTTGCCTCCTCTGCCTGATAGAAACCCTGCTGCTGTGACAATGGGTAGGAGTAAAGCTAATGGTCTTTTCCAAATTCCTCATTCCATTCAGAGAGAGAAAGAGAGACAGAAAAATCACACAGTCATTTCCAGCCATTTGTGTGAAAATACAAAGAAAACAAGCACATTCAAAACTGGTGTGCTGGCCAGCCTCCATTAATATTTATTTTGGCATTAATATTGATAAGATAGTACTTTGTCGCTGGGCTTTGTTGCCTCTCCGTGTCCTCAAGCTCCCTGTTGAAGCTAGTGGCCATTAGCTCGCATCTCCCTCTGTACCCAGCGCCTCCGAGAGGCTTGGCAAGCCTCCAGCTCACTTACGCTTAAATGGACACTCAAGCTCTGATGGACACACAGCTAAATAGAGGCCAATAATTCAATACAGTATGACTGTACTGGGGCTGCTAGTAAATCCATCAAGCAGTAAATATCATCTGAAGCCAATGCAAGCTTTTATCTTTCCAATTTTTTTGTATGTCTGAGTGAAGCCCAGGCATTCAGCGAATCATGTAATTTATTCTGCAGTGTCGAGCCTGGGCTGTCTCAGACATCATATTGACATTTTTTTTTTTTCCATCTGTCAGGGGCAGTCAGCAGCTCCACTATTGTGAGAGCACATCACATTACATCTATTTATTTATTTATTTATTTCAGCTGCTGCTTTGTAGCACGATTGGGCAAGAATGTATTATCTCAGATCAACGAATACTAAGAAAAGCATCTGAGCATCATTACGACAGCATGTTAAACATTTGTCCTATCCAGTTTGTTAAATCAGCAAACCTATTTCCAGCAAATGCTTGTAATTGTTCATAAAGGGCTCCCTACTGCAGGGTTTTATTAAGCTGAAAATATGGCCTGTTATTTTCTTCAGCTCTTTAGGTCAGCAGTGATGCCAATATATTGTAAATAATACTGAACAGCTGTTGTATTGACTTGCTGTGTGTGTGTGTGTGTGTGTGGTCGGTCACATACCTAGCAGCATCTCTGAATGTTGCACACATATATTGTGCATGTGTGTAGATCAACATGATGTAAAGTACTGTATATTTACGTGGCAAAGTTAATGGGATGATTAGGTTAGTGGTCAGGTTATGGCTGGTCAGAAAATCTGCTTCCTAGTCTTAAAACACTTTTGACTGAGAACAAAGCTCTTTGAGTTGCTCTTACTGTTTTAATTGAAACACAAAAAGTATATACCCTAAATCTGAATGTTATTTAGGACTTTCCTGGTCTTCCTTCTCTATAACGCACAAGCTGAAAAAAGGCAAGGGGAAGGTGGGTGTCCCCAAACCCTTTCTTTCACAATGGGTTCTGAGATTGATAGGGACCAGTCATACACAGAATGATGGGCCATGACACCCCAAATCCAGCCTGCTTCCCCCTCAAGATATTTTCCACCACCACCAGTCCTTTCTCAAAAGCCAGATGCCTTGCTTCCAAGATTCAGCTCAACTCTTGGTAGATTTGATTTGGATTTCATCGGTGGCCCACTCTGGAAGCACACATCACAGAAAAGTTTTTTAAAAGTAACTTGCTTGATCTCCTCTAAGTAACAATGCATTATAAACATACTTCCTAGAAGCACGGATGCAGATTGTACAAATGGAGTAGTGCCTCGGAGTCAGCAGTGCTGTTTGCCCAACTTCTTAAAAATAATGTTTAAAACAAAAAGAACAGACCTTATAGATGGCTATAAATGAGGGAATTCATATTTTTAAAAGCAGCTGCACCAACATTGCTTTGAGAAACTGGCTCCTCCATATGTATGATCAGATTTTTAAAACAGATAACATTTCATTCCTTGGGAAGGCTTTGCATCCTTTGAAAAAAAATACTCGTAGGTTGTACTTGAGAGAAAATACCTCCCTGCGGACTGATCATGAAAAATGACTTTGTATTTCATGCTCCATTATTAGTGTCACTACCTCAGAAAATATCAAATTGGTTTCTACTGCCACATCTGAGCAGAAGAATGTGGGTAAACATAAGTCTTGTTCTGAGATTGGATAAAGTCATTGTTCACATCCTGGGATGCATGGTTAGAAACATCCTTTCCCACATGGCAGAAAGCCTTGGTGCGTATGTTCAGTTCCCCTTTATTAACCTCCAGTTAGAAAGTGCTGCACAGTACATGCTGCCTTTAGTATTCCAAAGAGCAGCCACGCTGTCTTTCCAGAGAAACACATTAAAAGGCGACTCGCTGAGCCATTTTCTAACACCTGAGAGCAATTAATGTAAGCAGAGACAGGAAACATCATCAATTATTTAAAATAAAATGAATATGTAATGTTGACCTTCTCCAACTGCCATCAGTTTTATACTTACACCTGAGTAAACTCAGGGGAACGCAGAACCCACAAGGCACTTCCCACTGCTGTCTGCAGTGAGGCAGGCGCTGGTCACAGGAAGAGCTACCAGGCGGGTGGCATTCAGCCCACAGAGGGCAGCGCAGGAGCCTGAGACACCTGCTGAAGGTGGTGGGACCTCCAGCACCATGATGCATCACACCTGGAACCAGCAGCGTCATGCATAACCTCTCCCTGCCCACCAGCTTTCCCAACTACTGTCACTTGTTTCCAATTTCTTTACATTCCCACCATCTTAAGGGAGAGAGTTAATGTTTCTGTTATATAGTTCTGAGTGTGTGTGTGTATAATATATATACCTGGGGTGCCAAAAAAAAAAATGTATACTGTCGAGTCCTGCATGACAAGAGCTATGAGACTTGAGAAAGCGTGGCACAGAGTTAAAAAAGACAGGAGCCAAGAATCGATTATAAGCGGGGCCAAGGAGCTGCAGCCTCAATGGACTGAGCCCTGAATCCGGCCAATGCTTAACTTTTATTAGTGATCTTAGAAGGAAGTAAAATTGGCATTTTCAATGGTCTGTGAATTTCTTGCCTACTGGCTGTTTTCCCGGAAAGTCCCCATTGTGTTCCAACACAATTGTGCCTACACACACACACACACACACACACACACACACATCACCCCAGGGAATGGAGTCAAAATATTGAAGCTATCCAATAAGGGAGATTCCCCAATATCTTTCCATCAGATCTCAGCATTCTGAGACACTTCCTTATGATGTCACTTTTGACATGGGGTTAGCATGGAGGAGGCAAATGGTTTTGCAGCTGTAAGGCAACAGTATACAAGTGGACACTTTGGTCAACGTTGCTGAAGCAGTAGTTTGCAATAATCAGAAGTGTCTGAACACTGATAATAACCACTTTGAGCACCTCTTCTAATTGCAGAAGTCAAATGTGACTTGTATTCATCTTTTGTTATTGGTATATGTTGAGCATTACAATTTTAATACAATTTTCCTTTCTTAAAATATGTATATACTTTTTATGGCACTATATATATATATAGTAATATGTACACACACAGATATGTATGTATATCTATACCTATCCTCTATTACATCTATTTATTCATATGAAGTCATTAGCTTTTTTTCTTCTCGTTTTTAGAATTAGCTTTCTCTACCCTGGAAAAAAAATGGGAAGTGGTCAGTGTGGGCCATGTTTATTTGGGAAGCCCAGAGGGATGTGTTTATATAGCAGCAGTAGCCAGTTGCTGGAATTAAATGACTCATCTGCTTTCTGAACAGAGAGTCTTTCTGCAAATAGAAGAGCCTAGACATTGTCTAAGGGCAGTGTCACCGACGAGGGGTGAGGGAGGGCACATCACAGGAACACAGAGTTTATTACCTAACGTAATTGCTGTGCATGACATATGGCATGAGCCAGGATTTGGCACAGTAACGGTGGAAGATTTTCAGAGCAAAGCCTATTAGAAGACAAAGTACAAAAAGTCCTTTGTGACTGTTCAAGCTAAATAAGACTTGAAGTGCTGGTGTCTGTTTTCCCTCTGACTTGTGTTTCCAAGAAAATTCATACAGGGTCTCATGCAGAATGACAAAAACTTCCAACTGGGTCATCCTTTTATTATCCTCCTACAGATAATCTGGGACTTGGGCTGATAATGTCAGTTGCAAGACTCAGTCATACTGACTATAGAGGAAAGTTGATTATTAATCTGAGGCGAGATTTATCACAGACATAATCTTTGAGCTCATATGAAGAATCTCTCTGATTTTCTGTTGTAAAGTTTTTATTTTGTTTAGGAGGTTGTTCACTGACATTGGCATAGAGCCTAATCACAAACAAGCTTCATTTAAAAAAAGGTGTGGCAGAATCATTTGCTAATGCACATTATAGGTAAAGAGCAATATATTTTTTATACTATTTTCATAATCCCCTGGCCAAAAAAAGCTTTGTTCCTTTGATCATGGCCTTACACATCTTAAACTTTAATGTGAATAAATGGCTTAGGGGGCGAGCGAGCATGAAGCAAGTTTTTTCCACTGCCTTCTTTATCACCACCCTATCAGATTGTCGCTCTTAAATAAAGAAAGGATGCCAGGGTTTAGAAATCCATGCTAAGAAGCAGAGCTGGGATAGGGTAAACAAAATTCACAGACAGCACAAAACTATCTTCCCACTCAGAAATTCTGGGTTAATTAGCCATCTGTGCAATCAAGGAGACAGGGGTATTCACCACTGCAATTTATGATTTCCCATTGCTTTAGATGGAAGCACAGCTTCATGGCAAGTGATAGACTTATAAATATCATAAATCCAGTTATTTTATATACATGTCAGTGTTCATATCTGGGCATGAATGGTTAAAAAAACCACACAACCAAATCAAAACTCTAGGTTATTATGGTTGGGGAATAAACGTAGAAAATAAAATGCAGTTTAAATATGTCAGAAACAACATATTATAAAGTTTACAAATCTGGGAAATTGGTGAGTTTTATTTAGGATACACAACTAGGAAATTATACCCCTATCCAAAAGCCAGGGTTTAATACAGAATTTTTTCATAGATCCCGTGTCACTCAGAGCTACTGAGCCCAGGAATCATGAAACTAGAAGGAGGGACATTTCCCTAGTCACAGAATCTCAGCCAGCATTTTAAGGGACATATTAAATGAAAATTCAGCTTTTTGACTGCTATCATTGCAGAAATGGCTGCAGAAACCATCGCTTAAAATCATAGTCCTTGAGACTATGGCGTTAATTTAGAACAGTGCATTTGGAGAGACAGAATTCTTTGCTAGCAAAGTCTTCCCATCACAGAGCATGTACGTGGAAGGCAGATGGTGTGGGCCAGGATCTGATGACCGGATGAGGGACAGCACTGGGATGGGACAGACATATTTCTTAGTCATAGCAGGGAAGAATCCTGCCATAAGAAGGTGTTACCCAAAAGTTCTTGCCAACCAGAGCAGAAGCTTCAGGGGAAGTAAGACTGGACAGTGGAGACATGGGGTGACAGGGCTATCAGGGACAAGGGCCGTTATTGTTTGCTTGACATTTATAGCGGAGCCAGTGTGTAAAAAAAGACAGCATCCTGCGCGGTGGTTAAGCACTGGCTTCGGAAGCCAGCGGCCCCAGTTCGGATCCCACATATGAGGGCCAGTGAAACTGCACTCAAAAAAAAAACAAAAAACCAGCATCCTTTGTACTGCCTGTAGATTTGAACTTTCGGTGGTGTATTTCATTCTACCTCATGTAATATATTCTTTATCATAGATTAACATCACATCTGTATATGTGTTTTGTTTTTTGAAAAAATGCTGTTATACTTGGAAAAGGTGTCCCAACCTCTTCAACTATATTTCTGCCTAAGGAGATATATCTCTGGAAAGCATTCTGCTTGGCAAAATCACCTTGACAAGATCAAGATAAGAGATACTGGTCTCTTAGAGAATTAGTAGATTAAGGGAAAAACAAAAACATAAAGGTCCTGGAAAGCATCCAATTCTAAAATAAAACAGCTTTAGAGCATTGTGAATCTTCCATTCTCCTTCAGCTGTTTAGAAACTGTGAGGCCCTGTTCTATCAGCCCTCTCACCTTTTATATTTTATGCAGGCTAAACTACTTCTTAATGTGTTTGCAAATAGAATGACAAATTGCACATTGAAAAATTTTGATATGAAATGTAAGGCTACATTATCTCAAAACCACAAGTAGCAACACTTTACTGGATGGAAGATTACTATATATTATTGGTAGCTGTGGTTTATAAAGCTGTGTACTATGTTAATGCTTATATTAACTATCTGTTAAGCTGATATAGTTCACTCTCTTTTCAAGATATAATTAAATAATCATCAATTAATTATGCTATCTTGATAAAGTTCTGAGTTGGAGGCCCCTTCTAGGTATTGCTTTAGATTGCAAGATCCACCCCTGTACAGAAGTATTCCAAGAGTGAAGAGCGTGTGTGAAAAACTGCAGGGAAGTAAGTAGCATGGTATATTGGAAGGATTGAAAGGACGCAATGTGGTATAGAAAGTCTAGACAGAGTGAGGAAAGGTGAGACTTGAGCAATAGGTCATGTCGAGACCTTGCAAAGTCCAATCTAGACGTTTAATAGCAGTGGAAAAATACTGAAAAGATTTCAAGCTTAGGCGGGAAGAGGGTGGGTGCATATACCAATAGGACTTGGTGATGGATTGAATATGGAGATGAAAGAGAGGAGAGAGAGAGAGAGATATCTCCAGGAAAAATGCTCAGATTTCTGCTTGATTAGCTATTTGTATGGTGTCTTTATGTGATACAATAGAAAACAGAAAGTAGGCTTTCAAAGAAAGGTCTTGACTTTGGTTTTGGATGTGATAGATGACTTTGGAGTATCCAAGTGGAGATGCCAAGAGGGAGTTGGAAAATAATGAAGCCTATCAATCCCATAACAGATAGAGCTACATATACATCATGTAAACTGCTAAGCACAAAAAGAAAAATTCTCCAAAGACAAAAACCCTAATATTTGACCAATAGTTGGGATGTTTTCAAATGTATATCAACTCCCCTCTCAGAAACTTCTTTTGAAGTTGGCTGTTGTCTGGGGCCATCCTTCCCCCTCTACTGTGTTTTATCAGACTCCTCTCCAGAACTTGAATTTCACGTCCTCTGTCTTCCCTTGCTTGCCTCAAGCATTTTTTTCTGAGAGTATTGGATTTTCCTGATAAAAGACAGCCTGTCATTTTGAAGAAGCTGAGGTGTGATAGTCGTAGGACTTTTGGCTGGTAAAGCTCCTAACTTCATTTAAATTTAGATTTTAATTCTAAATCTGGTCTTATTTTCCCACAACAAGCAAATCAGGTCAGAAGCTCAAAGGAGACATAAAATTTTAAATAACCTGTATGTGGATAGTAATTGAAGTCGTGGCCATGGATGAGATTGCATCAGGAAAGAGACCAGCATGGTAAGAAAGAGGCTTCTCAGAGTTTACTGCTGACAACCTTTAACCCATACTATTTAAATGTACTGGTCATTGCCTCAGCTAGACAATGTTCCCATGTTGAATTTTACCATTTATTCAAGTTATTGGAACCACATGATGCAAGCTTAATGGTCTTATCAGTATTTTATAAGAAGCATCAAAATATTTATATATTTTATAAAAATACATTTTTTTTTTTTTTAGAGAAAAGATTTTATTGGAGAAGGGAAACTTTTTCCAGGACCCATCAGCTCCAAGTCAAGTTGTTGTCCTTCAATCTAGTTGTGGAGGGCGCAGCTCAGCTCCAAGTCCATTTGCCATTTTCAATCTAGTTGCAGGGGTCGCAGCCCACCATCCCATGTGGGAGTCGGAACCATGAACCTTGTTGTTAAGAGCATGCGCTCTAACCAACTGAGACATCCAGCCGCCCCCTGAAAATACATTTTTATACTTTGGTCTCCCATTTCAATGAAGAAGAGAAAACATACACATGCTACTGTTACCATTTAACCTTTCAAATGAGGGATTTAGACCCTAGTATATGCAAGGACACTGATTTATACAAAATGACACTGTTAACAAATTGAAGAATTGACTACATCAATGTACCTCTTTTCCTCTCTGCTGAAACCTTCTTTTTAAAACAGAGAGTATGGATAATCATAGTCTATTACAGGATAATCAAAAGGTGACTATAAAAGCAATTATTAAGTATTTTCTATATCATTACCCTTCAAAACTCTTATTCATTGAGCTTTTCAATACGTGTTTTCTTATGTAAACATACTCACATGAAGGTGAAAGCTCCCGTGTGGATCCTGTAAACTATTTTTTGCAGAAGCAAATAGAGAAAGCCTCATTGGTCACAGACAGCTGATTCTTTATGAGTGGAGGCTCAAGGCATCAAAAGAACTATTGTATAAGGAGTGCTTTAGTGATCATCTCTACATAAAGCAAACCCAGTCTATGATACAATTACTATTGCACCTGGATTTTAGAACTGGTTTTGCTAAAAAGTGTGTATTGGGTCATACATCATTTCTGCATTTGTGTTTTCATCTGTCAAATTATGGATTTTGTTCAAAGGATCTCTAAAGACCCTTCTAGTCCTGAAGTTATCCAATTCAAATACTGAAATATGGAGGATATTTGGAACATTGTAATGGGCTCATGAATATGGTAGACCATCCTATCTGCCCTCCTTCATGCACACGTCTAATCATCTTTGTTCTCAGATATTAGTGCAGCTGGTAGTCCCATTATGTCACTAACTAACCATGTTCATGGTCTTTTTGGTTGATCATAATTTCCATTTTAGAAGATCAATTGTAGTTTTAGGATTTTAGGATGACTGGTCAAGATAACCATTCTTTGCTCTGATCAGTTGATCTAGCTTGGAAACATCTTTTATTCTTTCTGGCCCCATTCTTTCCATATTGCCTCAATTTTCTGTCTAATCCAAATATTATTACGCTACTCAAAAACTTTAATCAGTATCTCCACTTTGAAAAAGAAAAGGAAAAACTCCTTGGCATGCCCTTCTAGTCCCTTCACTCTCAAATTCCAAAGTACTTTGAAAGTTTCTGACATCCTTGGTATTCAGAACCCTTATGGACAATCTATCCTGGACTCCTCTCAAATAAGGCCTTTAGCTGTGTGTCTGCTCTGTCAGCTCTGCCTGGAGTGTTCTGCTCATTATTGTTTACTAGCAAAACTCTGCTTACTCCTCCATGTTCACCTCAAACATTGCCTCTTCTGTGAACCTTTCCTTACTGACTCTGCAGATTAATTTCCCCTTCTGCAGCTGAATATCACTTAGTTCATATGTTCAGACCTCTGGTCCACTACTTATCATAGTCTGAGATGTCTTATATTCAATGTGCCGTGACTTTCTCTTCCAGTGAGAGGAGTATGAGCTCTTTGCAGACAGGATTGATGTCTTGTTTATCTTGGGATCCTCAGCATCTAAAACAGGGCTCCCAGAAAGTAAATGGATTGAATTAGTTCAGGCTCCTAAAGAGCACTTGGAGATGGATGAGGAGTGTTTTTTCTTGTTTGTCACGGATGCCACAGGAAAACCTGGAGGAAAGAGGCTTTTGGGATATTGACTGATTCTGTTATTTCAAAGAACTTACTTATTGCGCAAGTTCAGTTTCTTCATCTATAAAATGATCTCAAGATAATGATTGTTACTGTTCACCGATTTCCTGAATCTTGTCTAATTCTGTGGGTATAATTGCATTTATTAGCCCCTGTATAGGTCAGTGGAGTCATGTGACTAATTCTGGACAATGATTTGTGAAAGGAAGGGACATACACTCTTTCCCAACTGCACATGTAATTGGTGGAAAGCCCTAAAGCTATCTCTTCCTTCTCTCACAGCAACTGGCAGCATTCAAGATGGTGGCTGCTTTATAAATCTGGGACCCTGAGTAATTAAGACAAAAACACTTTCTGTGACCCACAATGCATATACAGCAGGAGCAAGAAACAAACCTTTTTTTTATTTTTAAACCACTGAAAGCTAATCCCTGGAGCTCAGCCTGATGGAGATCCCTTAGTCAAGTAATGGTCCTCTTCTCCCCTAACATCCTGAGATCCTGTCAGGAAATTCATACTGTATTGTAAGGACTTGTTCCTACATACATGGATACATGTTCTTGGTTGGCTTTTCTCCATGTTTTTCCTGGACCACCTATATCTGTATCACCAGGGAAACTTATCAAAAATCAGATTCCAGGGCTCCAACCCTATAGTAATGAATCAAATCCTTAGGAAGTCTCACCCCAAAATCTGTATTTTTCAATAAGCCCTCTCAGTGCTATTATACATTTTATGAGGAACCAAGTGTCTCCCTGGTTGAGTTGAATTAAATGAGATGTGAGCTGTGGAGTGTGGCAGCCTTTTATATCTTGTTCACGTCCTGTCCTAGCATCTAGCACAAGGCTGAGCACATAGTATCTGGGTCATGAGAAATATTTATTGGTATAGGTAGAAAGAGGACTATAAGTCCTGTCCCTCTTATCTCAAGGGCATTCTGTGAGGAAAAAAAATAACATAATGTATGTGAAATCACTTTGCAAGTGCAGAAAAGGACTATGTCATCACACTAAACCACACAAAGTCACTAATCATTTAACAATGTTGTCACCTTAAATGCAGTAAGGCTTACCTAGGGCTAAAATCACTGACTACTTACCTATGCTGAGTAATCTTCTGAGGGCTTTCCATGGATCTGAATTACTTCTTTTATCTTCTCAAAAACCTTTGAGAGAAAAAGACTGTTATTTCTGCCCTCCTCCCCATTTTACATGTGAGAAAACCAAGGCTCAGAATTATGGTCAAGGTCATACAGATGGTAAATGCTA
This sequence comes from Aselliscus stoliczkanus, assembly GCA_033961575.1. Lineage (NCBI taxonomy): Eukaryota > Metazoa > Chordata > Mammalia > Chiroptera > Hipposideridae > Aselliscus > Aselliscus stoliczkanus. Next base: position 24,993,608 of record CM066728.1, read on the forward strand.
GATCAGTGGTGTTTAACTTTCCCAAGCACCAAGATCACCTGGAGGGTTTGTTAAAACAGATTGCTGAGCACAATCCCCAGAATCTCTAATTCAGTAGGTTTGGGGTCAGGCCTGAGAATTTGCATTTTTAAGCAAATTCGCAGGGGTGGCCAATGCTCTTGATGTGGACCAAGGTTGAGGACTGTTATACGAGAGCTAAATTTGGATCCAGGAGTTTTGACCCCAAGGCTTCTGTTCTTAATATTTTCTTCTATTTTACTACTATTTGTGTCCTTATGAACACACTAATTTTTGTATGATATTCCTTTCTTAATTTATTTTTGATTATAGATGATAAGTATGTAAATAAGCTGGAAAGTCAATACCAAACACAATTGCACATTTCTTATTACTGTTTTAGAATTGGTAAGTGGATTTCTTTCCATGGAATCCCTATTGGTGAGCTACCTGGGAAAAGTTTTAAAATTATACTTTTGGGAGCTGAAAGCCAGAATCATTGCTAGGAACCAATTCCTAGCCAGGATTTTCAGCTATATTTGTTGCACCTGGTGGTGCATCTGTCCTATTCATAAGATGCCTTCAGCCTAGGTGTGTTACTTTCCCTTTATTTCCTCTATGTAGCCTAAGCAAGGGAAGGTTTTATATTCTATGAGATTAAGGAGACATTAATAATGTGGAGCTATTTTTATAAAACTTGGGAATCCTTTCTGAATCCAAAGCCCTGAAATAGTTGAAGTGGGATTTATTTCATATTTTCTCTTTTCCTAAGTGAAACAATTAAAGCACATTGAATGAATGATTTACATGTTAACAAAAAGAATACACAGTTGGAGATAGACATTCAAGATGACCCTTCTAAATGTAATACATATCAGTGGGCCTTTGTTTCTTGCAAATGTCACTGGACTTATGCCAAATCCGACTTGCAAATAGAGGCTATGGTCTTCTTTGCGGTGAGAGTCAAAGAGACTTCGACTCACATGCAGATTATACATGTCTCCTAATCCATGTTGGAGCTGTCCTTTACTGTTTGTAAGTTATGATGAATATGTGCATACTTAACACTGTGAATTTCTGTCACTCTACTTAATGAAATTAATTCATCTAAAATGACAAACGTATCATTAACAAACAAACAAAAAAACCCAAAGATACATGTAGTTATTTCATTTAATGCTTGCACACAGTATACTATTACTCACTGTTGGACAGCAACCTTCCCATATAGAAGCCATTCTGCTCTTATGTCCTCAGACTGACACTTGAAGCCATGTGTGTTGCCAAGAGGAGACCATGGAGTTTGCCCATTTAAAAGCAACCACCAACATGTTTCATCATAAGTAGAGGCATTCAAACTTACCTTTATAAGGTGTTTTAAGCAGAAAAAAATGATCAAATAAAACTAGAAGTACAGGGATTGAAAAAGTTAAAATTTTAATGTATTATTTTTCAAAATGACAAGGTTTAATTCATATTTCCTGAATCTCAGCTGTTACCAAAAAAAATAAATCAATTTTTGAAGTTAAGCCTGATTTCTACAGTAGTTTTGACAATAGCTTCTTCCAATTTAAGGGAAAAAATGAAGTTTTAGGAGGCTGTAATATGAAAAGAATGATATTGTTGATTTATAGTTATGTGTTGGAATCTAAAAATGTGATTAACATTAAGAAGGAAAGCAATTTGAAATATGTTCACCATTAACAGAACTAAATTTACTCTCAATATATTTTTTACAATTGTATAATTTGTATAATTAAATATAATTTGTATAATTTTGTATGAATACACAAAACTGAAAAAATGTTATTTCTTATTTCTTACTTTCTCATTCCTTGTTTTCAAGTTCACAATTGGAGAAAACTCAACCCATGGCAAGTAAAACAAAATAAAATAATACAACAATGAGAACAAAAACATAACAGCAGCAGTAAACACTGAATGGTAATGAACTTGAAATTTTATATTTACAACACCCATTCAAATGGTTAGGATGAAAAGTAAAAGACAGAGAAACACAAATGACTTAAGTGTCACAGAAGATTCTTATAGTCCATACTATGGCATTTATTAAATGCATGAGTTAGAGGGTCATTATCATGGTAAGACCAGGATCCTGCAATCTATAAAGAAAATGCTAGTGAGCACTGCCAGGGACGTTACTGTCATAGGAGTCCCCCATGTTCAAAAAACCCCTGCTAGAGACACTGCACAGTTAGGATTGCATTAAGCTGCAAGTAACAAAATCCCCTACTCAGAAGCTTAAGCATGTCAGGGTTGATAGGCTTCATGCAGCATGACATGGGAGAATAAATTGTCCAGGAATGGGTCGGTGACCCAATGATGCAATCTCCTAGGCTTCTAACTCTGTACTCTATCATCCTTAGCTTGTGACTTTTGTTCTCATAGATGGGCCATGGCTACTATAGTTACAGGCATTGAGTCCTTGTTACAGGCAGGAAGAAAGAGAAAGGGTGAGAGGAAAAGTTGTCATCTAGCAATGGTCTTTCTTTTTATTTGATAAGGAACATCCACCCCAAGGCTTATGCAGATACTTACTGATTAAGGCTGTGACTCATGGCCACCCCTAGCTGCAGTGGAGTCTGGGAAGGTATTTATGTCAGTCCTGAAGCATGCTCAGTAGAGGAAGGCAAAGACAGAGGGAGTCACGAATGGCTTTTGAGTAATCCATAAGGTGTACTACAATGGCACTGCTAGAGCACCACTACTAGGAAAGATTTTACTGCAGATACTCCTGCTTCCTGGAAACGTCCGCCAATGGCACCCTGCATGGGAACGTTTTGTTAAGAGTGCATTTGTTGAAGACACCTTAGTAAATGACAGTTCTTCTGGAGAGATCTCTGCTAGAGGCCTCTGCTTTCATTTAATATCTCTGCTTCTATCATACCAGCAAGTGTTAGGAGAGTTGAATTAAACACACACACACACACACACACACACACACACACACACACACACACACCCTTCAAGAGCTTCCAAGAACAAATGTTAGTTCTTAAAGACACTGCAACCTGAAAGCCTTCAGTGGATAAGGTGACTCCCCACATATTGCAGTCAGGATTTCATGTAACTATAGAGAGCAATATTATTTCTTTCCTTTCCTTCCCTTATTTTCAAATTGTCCCACTAAAGATTTTCCAAGCATAAGAAAGCGCTCCACTGCTAAGCCATCTACTAAATGACCTCTCCTTCAAATGCATAAAGACCCAATCAAAGCTATTGAAATTACTGTTAAGTATTTGATTAAATCTTAGCCAAGGGCTCTCTGAGTCCTCTATTCCTGTCTAGGAGAGGTGCATTTTTATTCCCCAAATTACATCAGATACCCCCAGTTGTTTACACACACACACACACACACACACACACACACACACACACACACAGTCAGACAATTAAGTTTGTGAACTTGTTGCAACAATGTTGCTAACCTGTTTTGATATCAGAGGAATTATTCATTATGAATTTGTACCAACTGGACAAACAGTTAACCAAGTTTAGTATTTGGAAGTTCCAAAAAGGCTGTGTGAAAAGTTAGACAACCTGAACTTTTCGCCAACAATTCGTGACTCTTGCATAACAACAATGCACCAGCTCACACGGCACTGTTTGTGAGGGAGTTTTTAGCCAGTAAAAAAATCACTGTATTGGGACATCCTCCCCACTCACCTGATCTGGCCCCCAATGACTTCTTTCTCTATCTGAAAATAAAGGAAATATTGAAAGGAAGACATTTTGATAACATTTAGGACATCAAGGGTAATACAACGACAGCTCTGATGGCCATTCCAGAAAAAGAGTTCCAAAATTTCTTTGAAGGGTGGTGATGGTGCATAGCTTCCTAAAGGGAGTACTCTGAAGGTGACCATAGTGATATTCAGCAATGAGGCATGTAGCACTTTTTCTAGGATGAGTTCGTGAATTTAATTGACAGACCTCATATACCGGGGGTGCCAAACAAATGTATACACATGACTTGTATTCACCTTTTGTTATCTGTATATATAGAGTATTACAATTTTAATACAGTTCTTTCCTTTCTTAAAATGTGTGTACATTTTTTTGGCACTCTGTATATTGTCTATCCTGCTGAGTTAGGCTGGATTGCATATGAGCTAACAGGACTCTTTGGCTTATCTCAAGTCTTGCAGTGATATTTGTCAACTTTTGACTTGCAGTGATATTTGTCAACATCTTCCTTTTTGAGAGATTGTCATAATGTGCAAGTCTTAATGGAATTCAGAATACTTGCCCAGCAAAAGGGAGCTAGAATTCCGGGGAAATATTTAAAATACACTGACAGAGCACAGGCAGCAACACAATGCAATGAACCCTGGCTGTGTGCTGCACTGCAGTGTTTACAGGTAAGAGTCCAGTCTTGGGGCAGGGTATCCCCGCGTCTCCCACATGAGGCAACTGGAAAGTGAGCACATGACATTGGTTGGCCAGCTGAGTCTTCCTGCCTTCCTGTTTTGCGTGAATGATAAAAAAAAAAAAAAAAAAAAAAGCACCAGTGTTCTGCTTTGAATTCATTCAAGCAGTAGCACCCATGTCCAGTGGGAACAGTGTCCAGTGGCAGACAGTGATCCTGCAGCCATCCTACTATGTCCAATGCCTATTTGTCCTGGCCAAACTATTCTTGTTGAAAAAGTCATTTCAGTGCCTCTTGCCTCTTGTTTCTCCAGAGATGCCTTAGTTCCTGCCGTTTTCTGAGCCTGTTTCTCTCCTCTCATCCACTTTGTAAACTCCTGACACTTTCTCAATAAATCCCTTTGCTCTTAAGATAACCAGATCTTGTAAGTTTGTGAGTTTGTAACCAAAAATTCTGGCTGATAATTATTTAACTGAAGATAGGCCTAAACTGCCTGCTTTATGCCTCTTTTCTCCTGGGCTCCGACCTGTCATTGTAAGTCTTTGGGGAGTAGAAGGAAGACCCAAAAGAAGACAGAAGAAGGCCGTCTTTTTGTGCCAGTCACAGGGATTTCCAAGAAAGTTATTCCTTTCTGCCTCCTTCCCTTCCCTCTTTTAACAACTATGAGCAAGAAACTTCTGTGTTTTTCCCACTGAAAGTCGCACGTTGTTTTGGGCGATGTAATAGGGAGATTTTATTTGATGTCTCCATAGACATTAGAGTATGTTATTAATAGCAAATAATTCTGCTTTTGGAGATTGATTGCTTAGAAAACACTTACCCAAAATTTGTCAACGGTATCTTATTTACTATGGCCTCTGAGTAGATATTCTATATAAAAATTATTTTATTCTGTATACTCGCCTTGCAACAGAAAAGATACATACACCCCATAAAAATAAAGTTAATTTGAAATAAGGAAAAATAGGTTCATGAAAAATGTACACAGGCATGAAATTGGGACACAAATTATATGCCAAGAAATCTTACATTTTACTAGAAGTGAGCCATAAGTTTTGCAAGTTGCTGTTATAGAACAAAGCATAGTGTGATATATATATTAACCTATCAAAATCAATTTGAAGATTTAGGTAACAGGTGTATCCTTAAATTGACTGGGCCATTTGTTTTCTTTTCCCTTGCCACTAGATATGCAATAATTACCAGCCCTCCACATTGTCTGAGTATTTTGCAGCCCTGTAATCTTTAGCTGTCTAAACTGTTTTATGTTTTAATGGTAGTACCTAGAAATAGCTTTAAAAATCACGAATTAAAATTTGGTGTGCCAATGTTCTTTCATGTGACTCAGACATTCATTTCTGTTTTATTAGATCTCTTTGGGCTTTGGAGAATCTAATAGATTAACACAGCCTTTCTCCTCTTCAGAATCCCATAACTTAACGATAACAGCTGTCAAGTTTTAGGCCTTCGTCGTCTTGTATTTAAGGAGCTATCAGTTAGAAGTTATGTTAACCTCTGGGAACATTACTCAACTAAAAAAAAGCAAAATTGTTTTTTGGGAAGGTTATAATTGAACCCAAATTCCACCTGACTCACCATGGAAATAGGGTGTTGTAACTCTTTCCACTGGAAGGACACATGTTCATGCTTGTTAGGACCAAGGTAAGCAGTGTGGGCTTTGGTCCACAGCCTTGTGATCAATTTCCTACATGGCACAGGGCAAATCATTTCACTCTCTCCTTTGTTTCTTTATCTTAAGTGGGCATAATAATATATACCTCATAGCCTTTTGAGGACTGACTTAAATAATGCTTTTTCAAAAATTACCCTTTACAGTTTCTGGCACATAGTAGGTACTCTTTAGGAATTTCTTTTTTTCTGTCACCCAATGGAACAAATGACTCCTTAATAATTTTACTTATACCTGATACTGTGGTTCTGTTGTGAAGAGGCTTTTCTTAAAAAAAAATTAAACACAACTCCAGACCTCTCTTATGGGTATCATCAAATTTGTGCAGAAAATGTTCAGGCTTGATAGTATTATTAATCTCTTCCATTAGAAATGTAAAATAGTTACCACAGTGGAGTAAAACACTTGTATGAGTAGTGAAGAAAAGATACAGTATAGCAATGAAACAATATTCTGTTCTTTCTGAACTTTATATTATGTTGCTCAACATGCTATGGAGTCATTGGCTTGTGTTTCTTTGTCTTCTTCTCTGTCTCTGTTTTGTTGCTGTTGTGTATTTGTGTCTATTTTGAAGAAGTGGAAATTTTAGAGAATTCTAGTAGCATTGTGATGAGGAAAATTAATATTAAGAGTGACTGAGCGACATTACTTCATTTAGAACCTCTTATTTGTACTCATCTGTGGATACTGATCTGCTGCAGATTTTAACCTTGGCTGCATGTCAGAGTCACCCAGGGACCTTTTGAAAAATATTTATGTCTCAGCACTATCCTCAGAGATTCTGATATAAATGGTATGGGACCTGGACACTTTGAAACTAAAAAGTTCTTCAGGAGTTCTAGTGTGCAGCCAGGGTTGGACTCCACTGCCATATGTGTTTATAACTGATCCATCTCTTTTATGTCTCTTGCTCCCCAGATAATTGAAGGAAACCTGTCTTCCCTGCACCCTCACTCCCCTCCCAATGGGACTGGGTTAGGTGTCTGTGCAACTTGCTTTCCTAGAACCCCGCACTCTCCTTTTTGTAGCACATGTTACATTTACTGTGGTGTCCCTCCCCCCACTAGACTGTAAGCTCCATGAAGGCAGACATAACTGTTTTTTATATCATTATCTTCCTGACATATAGGAAAAACCCAATGACTACTTGTTGATGTTTATTATTGAATAATGCTGTAAATGCTTTTTTCTCAGAGAAGTCAAAGTACTTCCCCATGTCTTGAAATATTTTAGCATGAGGACATTTAAAGGTTGGATGCCAGGGAGAGTGAAGATGAGGTGAAGATGGGGACAGGATGGGGAAGAGGAAGAGGAGCAGTCGTAGCAGCAGCAGTTGGAGATGGGGTTCAGGACAATGAAGACTGACATTGCTAGCTTAGAGAAATAGACATGTGGGCATGAATTATTTATTAATTAATTTATTGTGCTGGAAACCAGGTTTCATACTCGGCAGAATGAACCCCACAGAGTCTCAAGATTTTTTGAGTTGGTATCTCTGCGGTGAATCAAGATAGAATGAAGTTGGTGAATTTTTTATTACCTACCTGGGTGCCTCTTGATACGATGATTTAGATCCTTAATTAAATCTGTCCCACGTTGCAAAGAAGTCACTGGGGACAACATCAGTTTGCTTTATTGGGGACCCTGGTGCTCTATTTGCATGTCAACTATTGATTCTGCTTCATCAAGGGATTAAATTTCCAAAGTCTCAGTTTACCCATTTGTAAAAGAATAATATCTGCAGTTAGGCTGTGCAAATCCAATTCACTGTTGGCAGAATACCCATAGAACTTCTGACAGATTCATTAAAAAATTGAATAACATTTTACTGATTTGATTGCAATTTAGCAGTTACACATTTACCACTTCAATTATATTAATCAAAATGAAAGTTTTCATATGACAGTTTCAAGCCAACAGTCTCAGTATTTGAACCTATTTCACCCTCTTCATTAGAGTGTAGAGTTTGATAGCTGCATAATTGTAAAACAAAACTGCAGAACTCTGTGTCAGAGACTTTTTTTCTCTTTTGTTCAGGACCTCTGAGCAAACGAAAGGGTATTTCTGTTTTGTCGGTGGAGGAAAATGATTCTCTTCCTCACTATTGTCACCCTCCCCTGTGCTGTACTGCTTTGTGTTGTTTCTATGTACATTGATCCAGCTGACTTCGCTTACAAGTTTCTCTAGGGCAGTAGTATGGCAGTGTTTCATATTATATCTGTTCACTTGAGTCAAACTTGGAAGTCCTTTTGGACTCCTCTTTGCTCCTCGGTTCCTCTCTCCAATCAGTTACAAAGTCTTGCTCATTTCTTTCTTTTTTTTTTTTTTTTAAATTTGGTCACCTCCTCTCTCCCTTTTCCTTCTTATGATAACCATTCTAGTTAAGTACTTCATCATTTGTCTCCAAGGAAATGTCAGCAGCCTCCTAACAGGTTTCCCTGCTTCTGTTCTTCTCCCTTCAAGTTCATCTTCCACAGATACCTCAGACACTGATCTATAATGCACATTACAAAATACAGCTATGGATTGCAATTACTTGAAAGCTCCGCATTTGTTTTACTTCATGGGTTTCTGCATTAGCTTTTGTGTGAACAAATGTTGCTGAGATCAAGACACTTTAAAATCTCAGCTTCTTGGGCTAGCATACCCAGTGGTCCGGTGCCCTAGCCCTCCAGTCTCTTGGCCAAACAAATGGGCCTCCCGATTATACAAACTGCCTGTCATTCTATGCAAAGCCCCCAAGACAGGCAGCTTACACATTGTCATTCCCACTGCCTGGAAGTCCCTTACCTCTTTTCTTTGCCTAATTCCTACTCCCCTTCATCACCTAGCTTGGATATAATGTCTTCCAGGAAGCTTTTGCTGTTTACCACTCCCAGAATCCCAGGCCAGGTAAGGCGAGGTCAGGTGAAGGCAGACCAGGTCAGGCGATGCAGCTGTCATCCCATAAGTACATGCCATTGGCTACACTTGACACCTTACAATGAAGGCACCTGATGATAAATGTGTCTCCACTGTTAGGTTATACTTTCTTTAAGGACCTCAAATCCAATTTTATAATTCTCTATATCCCCAAGGCCCAGCACGTGGAATTATTAAATAATGTTAAAATGAATCACGTTTGTTCTTCACAGAGTCGAGTATAGTATGTGAGTTAGCATTCACTGACTCTTGAAATATTTAGGTTTGTAGATTTTTGCATACTATTAGAAAGAGCTCTTGTAAGGAAATAGCATCTCATCAGTCACGTTACCTCAGAATGTGACATCCTTGTATGGGGTGGATTGGAGAAGTTTAAGGTAAATTAATTTCTGGTCTTCCCTACTGTAAGATTCTATGAGTCTTGGGGTATTGCAAATCAGAGGATATTATAAATTCAAAACAATATTAAGAAAGCATATAACAAAGAAAACACTTGCAAAAGTGGAGTAAAGTAGACCCTCTCTCCCTTTTCTTCCTTGGCCCATCTTCCATCACAACCCTCCACAGCTTTTCAACCCATTGACCTTTCTACAAGGTGTGATCGAAACATATGGTGAATGTTTAAATTTAAAAAACAAAATTATTACAGTAAAAGACACATTGCCATTAATCCCCCTCAATATACTCCCCTTTACTTTGAATGCACTTATCCCATCATTTTTGCCACTTTCTGAAGCAGTTCTGGAAGTCCTTTTTTGTAATGTCTTTAGTTGCACTGTCGTGGCTGCCTCGATGTCCTAAATCTATTCAAAACATTTTCCTTTCATGGTCATTTTGACTTTGGGGAAGAGCCAGAAGTCGCATGGTGCCAGATCTGGTGAATAGGGGGGATGAGGACACCCTGTAATGTTTATATTTGACAGAAACTGCTGCACCAGAAGCGATGTATGGCACAGAGTGTTATCATTGATGGAGAATGAAGTAAAAACACTCAAAAAAGAGGACTTCCAGAACTGCTTCAGAAAGTGACAAGAAGGATGGGATATGGGTTTTCAAAACAAGGGGATATATTTTGAGGGGGAGTAATGTCGATGTGTCTTTTACTGTGATAATTTTTTTATTTAAATATTCACCATATTGTTTGATCATACCTTGTATGTCAGCCCATGAAATGCTGGTATTTCACTGTCTTCAGTAGATTTTCAGCCATTCTTCTGGCTGTGGCCAACATACAATGACAATTTCTTAATCTAATTCCGACTCCAAATATCCAACAAAATACAAAATGGATATTTAATTATTTCAAATCTTTACTTGTATGTCCCACAAGTTCCTCAAACAACATACCATATACTGAAATTTCATGTCTCCCCCAGACCTCTCTCTATTTATTTTGGTCTCTATTTTTGTGAATGGCAGCAGAATTCATTTAACTTATTTCCTTTCTCTCATGTGCTACACAAAATTAATTTCAAAGCCCACTGATACTGCCTTCTTAACATTTTAATTTCCTTATGTTCTGATTATGCCAAGGATTATAAACTGGTGACCTTCTGGCTAGATCCAGCTCATAGACAAGTTTAGTTTAAAAACTGAATGTAAATGTGTTTGGGTGGGCATGTGCTGTCCATGTTGCTGCAGGCCCTATGGCTCCTTGTTGAATCACCCCAGCCCACTACCTGTAGTTACATCATCTACCTTGTCCCTTTAGGTTTCCCCTAGCTTACACCCACACTCTCTCTCCTATGTGACTGAAAAGTCTGTTGTTAAATTGACTTCTGGACACCAACAAAATAATCAGACCACCCTACTCTCTTCTATGTAAAACCTGTCAAAGGCTTCCTAGTGCCCTAAACAGTGATCTCAACTCACTCTGCTTATCTGAATTATCTCAGGAATTTTTTAAAAAGTCTCATCCCAGACCAATTAAATTAGAATCTCTGAGAGTGAAGCCTAGGTACCTGTAGTTTTTAAGTTCCCAAAGTGATTCTAATTTGCAGCCAACACTAAACCACTGGCCTATAGAAGAGACTCCCAATTCCTTAGCTGACCTAGTGGTTGCCCAAAAGTATCCACACATGTGTTCCTGTATCGTCTTGGGACTTCCCTCACCCAGCCTGAGTTCTGCCCAAGAGCACTGAATTGTTTCAGACTTCTAGCAAGGTCACACCTCATCTTTCCCTTATCCCTACCTTTTCACCTTGTCTTCCTGGCAAACATCAATATGTATCACAAGACCTAGCTCAGACATCACCCCCTACAAAACATTTCCAAAAATCCTACTCGCACTCCAGAGACCTGACCTCTGCTACCTTTGTGTCCCATGATGATAGTGGCTGGTTAAACATGACAATACTTTATTGCAGGACTTCTCACACCACAGTGTCACATAGATGCACGTTTGTTAAATGCAGATTGTGATTTAGTAGGTCTGGGGTGGTGCCTGCCATCTGCGTTTTAAACAAGCTCCCAGGTGAGCCACACTTTGAGTACCAAGGCTTTATTGCATTTACTTGTTTTTAACACCGACCTCTTTTTGCTTTCCTGTATTTCTCCTGAGGACAATGACCACACTATAGTCATCTTTTTGTCACAACTCAATGCCTGGCACATAGTAGCCATCCACATAGTATTGCATAAGTGAAAAAACTGCGTGAAGAAAGATTGAGTGAACTAAGGATGGGTAAATGGAAGGAAGAAAGGAGGGAAGAATGGAAAAAAGGTAGGAAGGAAAGAATAAAGACAGGCAGTTATTATGAATACCTCTCAACTGAGGCAAACAAGTATACGTTCTTTCAAAGCAAATTTTTGCAGAACCCTTTTCAGCAGTATTGACAATCATGACAGAAATGATAATCTCTCAGAAAGCAGCTTCTTTCTACCCTTCAAAGGAAGCAGTAGCAATATTTCTGAGAAAGAAGTACCCTGGATTATAGAAATCAAGGACATTAAAGCACAAGATATTTTATGGCTCTGGAGAAAAAATATATATTGCAGAAAAGCATGAATGGTGATAAGGTGTATGATAATAACTCACAGCCAGACAGCTACATGGCTAGGGTATTTAAGGCAATGTCTCCATTTTACCCGAAAGAGTTCCTCACCCACAGTATGTTTATGTGGTCAGATGGGAGGTAATGAGGCAGGGAGTCCAAGGGCACCAGCGCTGGTGTTCCTGCATGATTTTTGACTCAGTGAAATACTAACTATGTGACTTTGAGCAACTTACTTTACCTCTACAAACTATGGTTTCTTTATGTGTACAACATCATAGTATAAGATCAATCAATATTAATAAATTTAATAAGGATCACATGAAATGCTGCATGCAAAGTACTTGGCATAGTGTTGGGTATATTAATAAAGGAAAACTTTCAATAAACGTTAGTAATGGTAAGTGTATGATTCAGAAGTAAAGACCACACTGATTGCTCATTCCACGTGGACATACTGGGGGCACACTTCAGTTGAAGAAGTACAAGTGTTGGGACCAGACAAATCCAAGCTAAAATACTAAGTTTTGTTATTCACTGTGTGACTGTGAGCAAGTTATTTAAATTTTCGGAGCCTCAGTGTCTTCACCTGTAAATTGAGCAAAATAGTATCCACCTTACTGAGTTGTTGCAAAAAAATAAAAGCTAGCATTATATCTGTTTGATTTATTTGTTGGACTTGAAGTTATCATTGCAAAAATTACATGTAGTTTTCTTGTTACTTACAAAGGAACAGCCTGAAAAATAAATGCATTTTATAATACCATGAAATAATATATTACGACCTAGGATGGCAAAAAGTTTATGTTCAGTACATTGTGATGATTTGAAATGACTGGTCACGCTGCTGGTAGATAGACTAGTATTTGTAATCTACTGTGTTGGAGATCTGAGGTGACCTAAACTAGGAGTCAACAAACTATGGCCCATAGACCAAACCTGGCCCACCACCTATTTTTGTAAATAAAGTTTTATTGGAACACCCCTACACATATTCATTTATGTATTACCATGGCTACTTGTTAAAAGGAATTGCTGAGTAGTTGTGGTGTAGACTGTCTGACATGCAAAGCCTAAAATGTTTACTGTTTTACAGAAAATTTTGCTGGCCCTTGATCTAAATTAATAAAGTACTTAGAAATATTTCTGTAAAACAGAAAAACTGTGGGTTGTAAATGTGTCAAGGTTAAAATTCCCAAGACAATGATATTTCTTCAGGAGACCTAGTGGCATAAGATCCATGGAACTCTATGTGGGAATTTGAAACAACTGTAGAGACCCTGATTTTTAACCTGTCAGAATTCTTTACATACAGACATGTACAATCAAGATATAGAAACAAAAAACAACCAACCAACCAAAATACTACTAACCTTTTATGCTGCAGGTTAGAGAGAAGAGAATTCAGAAAAGGTTTTCTCTAGTAGAGATGTTTCTATGAACCTTCAATTATTTTCTTTGATTGATCTGTCAATAAGATATAAATTCTCCTCACCCCTGCCTCAGGGTACCAGATCTCCTTACAGGGTTAATTCCTAAGAAACTGAAACCTGTCCATTTTAAAAAAAACAGTGACTTGTTCCTTTGTAAACAGATGTTCATCATCCCTAATGATCGGGAAAAAAATAAGTTCAAAATCAGAGACCATTGTTACCCATTCAATTGGCAAAATTAAAATATCTGACAATACCAAGTTTTGGGATGGTTTAGAAGAGCATAATCTTTTATGCATTATGAGTGGGTGTGAAAATTGTTGCAACCCTTTTGGAAAATAGATTTCTCCCAAAGATGAACACTCATTACATATGACCTGGCAGTTCCACACCTGGGACTATATTCCTGAGTAACACTTGCATATCTAGAGCGGGATAATATTTGTGACATGGATGTTCACAATAGGAGGTAAATACGACCTGAAACAACCTACTGCCCATCAAGGGAAAGAGTGGATGAACAAACTTTAGATATAGAGCAACCCAAAACAAATGCAATAGTGTTATGCAAAAAATATAGATATATCTTAGTAATAGATTAAGTGGGAAAAGCTCCAAAAAATTACATACATCATGACATATTTTCATAAAGTAAAAAACAATAACAGAAAAATATTAATTTGTTTTAGAAATAAGGATGGAATAAAAATCATATAAGAGGAAAGTGAGGGCCTGATGATCAAGGAATTCAAAGTGATGTTTACCTTCATTTCAGGGAGCTAGGGAGATGAGATGGGAGATCACAGAACTATTTTTTGATGATTGTCAAGACATTAGATTTTGTTTTGAATAGTGACGTTACAGATGCTTATTTTATTATTAAAACTAAACAACCCATTAAATAAGTAAGAGCCAGGCATGGCCATGCTTTGGACAATAAGGATATATTATGAATCAAGAATGGTGATTATCCATTCTGAGCTCTTGAATTTAAAAAATAAATAAATAAAAATAAAAACCTGTGAAATAGAGTATAATGTGGCTAGAGTGCTGACTTTGGACTCTACAAATAGTAGTTTTCCACTTTCTAAGCTAAAAATTTATCCAAAATATAAAGTATTTTATACCTGCATTTGGAGTTGCATTTCCTACCTCACCTCCCCTATCCTTCCCATTTTCTGGTAAAACAAAAAGAAAAAGAAAAAAAAAGGCAATATAAGCTAAAGCTGATGAAATTCAAGCAAAACCATATTAATTCTTTTGATTGTGTTTGAAAGTATCTCTATGAACCTAAGTTAATGATGATCTACGGTAAAATTGCCTGCACTCCTGACCTCTTTCAGATGCATATCCCAGAGCAACCAGAATAATGTCATTTTAACATCTGTCATCTCAATCAAGTGCAAGGCTAAGGTACATCATGTGGTTTTTGTAACCATCTTGGAATAATACCATTCTTTTAGCCAATAACAACCTACATTGGCATTCTATCCGTAAGAACACAGACAATTCAGCTATGAGATATTAATAAATACTTCCCATAATTATCACCTAATTTAAAGAATGCAGCCCACCTTTTTTCTTTAAGTAATAAGGTATTTCAAATGTCAGCTCGAGTTCAACAGAAAGCTGTATGTACCTGATTGAAAATGCACCTGGAAGTTTTTGATCTTTAAGTTTCTGGCTTCCCTTTCTATCACACAGCTTGATAGTATCTTGCATGTAATGATGTTAATGGCTTTTAAAATCAATAGCAAATGTCATCATCAAGACAGCAGATTTCAAAATAGTGAATAGTGACTGCAAATATGGATTTTATAGCCAACCTGCTTGACTTTAAATACTGGATCTACTGTTTACTAGTGTTTTATTTGGAGCCTGTGATTTATTGTAACTTCTCTACTTAGGTTTCCCATCTGTAAAACTGGATAATAATACCGACTTCATCTAACTGTTGTGAGGATTATATGAATATATGTATGTCATTATATATGTCTGTATTACATATTATATAATATATTACATATATAATGTACATATTTGAATGTATGTATATATTATCAGTTTACATATATGCATTATATGTTTACACATGTCTAAATTTATAGATCTATATATCTATCTTAGAATAGTGCCTAGTGTTGATTCTGTAACTATTATATAAATGTTTACTATTATTATTATTGTTAAACATATGGTTTTTGTTAACTTCTGAAGTATAACTAAAAATAGAACTATAAAGACAGGGAAGTGTTACTGTTTCTAGATATACCAATAAAACAATGATAACATGGGACTTCAAGAAAGAAACTACCTTTCATTGAGTAGCTACCATATACCAAGTCTGTGTTAGGTCACGTACATTGTCTTATGTAATCCTCATCACCATCTCATAAAATAGCAGGTATTACATTTATCTTACAGATGAAAAAATCAAAAACTGTAGAGGTATTGTGACTTCTGTAGGGTCACATAGTGACTTAATGATGGATTTGGAACTTTTTATGACCCAAAATAACCGAAGTATTAAATCAAGCATCAGTCTTTTTGGTTTTTAAAATTAAATTTCAAGAACATTGTTGTTATTATAACTAAATATGATAATTGAGTGGCCTTTTAGCATATGCTCTCTGAAGTCAGAAGGACAGATCCATGTTTGAATTGTAGAGTTTACTGGCAGTATGAATTCGGGCAACTGACCTGTTTTTCTGAGCCTGTTGCCTTCCTCTTAAATAAGGCTGCTAAACTTTATTTATAGGGCTGCTGTGAGCATGAAATTAGATAATGCATGTAAAGTTCTTAGCATAGAATTTTACATATAAATCATGCAGAGCACATGGTAGCTAATAGTCTTATTTTTATTATCATCACTATTATTTCTGCAGCTTCATCTCTTAACAGGTACCTAGAGAACCACCCACACCTGCGTATGTTCTGTACACACACATAGATACATACAAATACCTCTTTCATTAAGATGGAAAAGTCATGTCATAGGCACAAAATAATGAAACAATACAACCTTGGGCTCCTGAGAGGTGGGGAGCATGTGAGATGGTATGTAACAGAGGCTGGCTGACAAAACATTAATGACTCCTCTGCACTGGAAACTTTTTCGGTTCTATTAAGCATAAAAGTTACTCCTTTCCTATCAAAATCTATGGCTAAAATTATTTACAAACTTTATTTTGGAATAATTTTAGATCTATGGGAAAGTAACAAATGTAGTGCAAAGAGTACCCTTCTATCCTTCACCAGGTTCCCCTAGTGTTAACATCTACATAACCATTAGCTTTAATTAATTGCTTAATTTTAACGAAGAAATTAATATTGGTACAATGCTGTTAACTAAGCTACAGACTTCATTTTGATTTCAGTAGTTTTTCCACTAATGCCCTTTTCCTGTTCCTGGATCCAATCCAAGTTACCACATAACATTTAATATGGTTGATTTTGAATCAGCCTTTTCCTCCTATGTCTCTCTTCTTCCTCCAGTCCACTTTCTAACTTCTAAGAACAAAGAGCACCCAGTGTAGAGAGAGAGAGAGCAAGCAATGCACTCGAACTGAAGGGCCATGTCCAAAGAAACAGGTAGCTAGAACAAGTATTTTGGAGCATCTCTATGTTGTAGCTTGTGCTCAGATTTTTGAAATGGTATGTTAGGAAGAAGGCTAGCTTGAGTTAAAGAAATGTGGTTGAACTGTGAGAGGTGGAAGGAAAATTACAAAATACTGAGTAACTCTATTAGTTGTAAAATTCGTTTAAGCATGTGTGTTAAAAAATGAAGTCTGTACTTAATAGTATCCTACAAATGTTAATCTCTTAATTTTAACAAATATAGATTTTGACACAGGAAAGATATGAAACTCAGTGGTAATATAGACAAGCTGTATTTAACAATCAAGCCACTGAATGTTTCCCTGTTATGTTAATTCTTCCATGACATGGAAAGTAAAGGAAAGCTTTCAACTCTCTCTGTGAGGCTAATGTTATATGCACACATACTAGACCAATTTCATTTATGAACAAAGATGCAGATATCTAAATAAATTATTAGCAAATTTAAAGAATAATCACATCATAACCAAGAAAGTGTATCTCAGGAATGCAAGGTTGGGAATCTTATAGATGAAATTCATCAATTAATAGATTAAATAGAATAATGGGAAAATTCATATGATCAACTAAATAGACACCAAAAAACTTCATTTGATAAAATATAGCTCTCATTTCTTTAATTAAAAAATATCCACTAAGGAAAAAAAAAACACTTCCTAAAACTGACAACTATTTACAATACTAAGAAAAAATAATAGCAAACAAAATATATGATGGTAAATCATTAAAAACTATCCCACTAAAGTCAAGATTGTACACAAAAATATCTACTATCAGCTAGTCTACAATACTGTGCTCAAGGTTCTAACCAATGTAACAAGAAAATATGTAAAGATATTAATATTGGAAGGGAAGAAAATAAACTCTTATGTATTTGCAGACATTAATTTTGGACCTAGAAAATCCAAAAGGTTGAAAAAGTATATTAGAAATAGAAGAAGAGGTCACTATGTTGTGAGATATAAGATGCATATCAAAAATAATCAATTTAAAAATATAATGAAAAAAGAGCCCATTCAGAGTAACAATAAAAAGCCTACAAAATATCTAAAAGTAAACCTAACATGCAAGTTGTAATGTATAAAAGGAAAAATATAACGCTTTACCAAAGGATCTAAAAGGAATTCTGAATGAACAAAAACATTTATTCTTTTAAATTTTCATTCCCATAAAATTCTACATATATAACGCAATCTTAATCCAAGTTCCAACAAATTTTATAATGAATATTGATGAATTGGTAAGTTTATATGTTGGAGAAAGTATGTGCAATTAGTCAATGATATATTTTTAATTGAGATGTATTTGACATATAACATTCGTTTCAGGTATACAACATAATGATTCAATATTTGTATATATTTTGAAACAATTACCACAATAAGTCTTATTACCACATATTACCATTCCTAGTAGTTTGTTTTTTCTGGTGGTAATAACTTTTTTTTTTTAAAGGTTTTATTGGGGAATTGAGGGAGGGGAACAGCATTGGGAAACCTGGGAAGGGGAATAGACAAGTTGCTATCCTTTTGTTCTTCAGTCTAGTTGTGGAAGACATGGTTTCATTGGCCCATGTTAGTATTATCATTGCCCTCTTCTCAGCTGAGGCAGTCACTCACTGGCCATTGGAGGGCCACTCACAACGGCTCACAGTAGCTCACGAAAACTCATGTCAGCTGCTGACCAGCCCTACTGCAGCCTAAGCCGTCACTGGTGATTCATGGCAGCTCTGCTCCAGGTGGAGCTGTTGTTCACCATCTTAGCTGTAGAAGATGCAACATCACTGGCCCTCATATGTGGGATCTGAACCTGGGCCCTGCTTCTCAGAGCTGGCATCCCAAGCCAACTCAATCAACATGCCACTCGGCCATCCTGGGTGATGATAACTTTTAAGATTTAATCTCATAGCAACTTCCAAATATATAAGACAATGTTATTAACTATAGTCACCGTACTGTACGTTACATCCTCATTATTTATTTTATAACTGGAGGTTTGTAACTTTCAATCACCTTTGCTCATTTCACTTACCCCCTAACCCCAGAGTCAATAATATTTTGAAAAATAAATTTAAAAGAGCAGGAATGGCCCTTCCAACTACCAAAACATACTTTAAAATTGTAGTAATTACAACATTGTGATTGGTACATGAATAAATACGTACATAGATCATGAACAGATTAAACAGCCTAGAAGCAGATTGTGTATATGGGAATAGTTTTATGGTAAATGCGAAATTTCAAATCAATGGTGACATGAAAAAGTATTCAGTAAGCAATTTGTGACAAATGGATAATAAAATTAGACCTTTAGTTAACACCTTACACAAATAAATATCTGATGAATAGAAGAGCAAAGCATGAGAAAATGTAAAAATATAAGAATAGGGTATTTTTTAAATCTTGAGATGATAAAAGACTTCCTAAATTAGGAAATATGATAGATTTGACCTGATAAAATTTAAAATGTCTTTACTACAAGAAATATCATAAAACTAAGAGGTAAATGAGAGATTGAAATAGAAATAATTTTAACATATTTAACTGATGATGGATTAAGTTATGGAATTAAGTTACAGAATTCTAAAAGTATCAATAAAAAATACAAAAAGATTTTTAAAAATTTGTATTTATTTTTAAATTAAAATTTATTGGGGTGACAATGGTTAGTAAAATTACATAGGTTTCAAGTGTACAATTCTGTAAAACATCGTCTATATATCACATTGTGTGTTCACCACCCAGAGTCAGTTCTCCTTCCATCACCATATATTTGACCCCGTTTACCCTCTTCTACCATCCCCCACCCCCCTTACCCTCTGGTAACCACTAAAATATTGTCTGTGTCTATGATATAAACAAAACAATTTTTTAAATGATCAAAGGATTTGAAGTACAATTTGGAGAAGAAATACAAACAAGTGGCAAACCTATAAAACATTTTCTCAACTATATAAGTAATCACTGAAATGCAAATTAAAACAGTGAGTTAATGACCACCATCATATTGCATATTGATCAGTGGTATCATGAGCTGATGATAATATGAGACAACAGGCAGCTCCATGTCTCTATGGATAAAATAAGCAGAGCCATTTAGAAGAGTCAGTGGTTTCTATCAACAGTTGGAGATCGTGACTCAATTGTTTCTTCTAACAACCTCTTCTATGGAAAATCGTGCACCATGAGCAAATTAACAAAGCTATTCAGATGCTGTCATTTGTATATTCAGAAATATCACTCTCATTGGCTAAGAATTAGAACAACTATTAAAATACACCAATGGAGATTAAATATATTCTAATATTATATTTCTGTATCAGAAGTAATATTTCACCATTAAAATAATGAAATTGATCTATATGTGCTGGTATGAAAAAATAGCTAAGTCATTACATTTTAATTAACAAAATGTCTAAAATATGATTTCATTTAAGTTTTTAAGAAAAGAAGAGGGTAAAATGGGCAACCATGGTGATGGAAGGAGAACTGAATCTGGGTGGTGAACATATAATGTGATATATAGATGATTATTACAGAATCATACACTTGAAACCTATGTAGTTTTGTTAACCATTGCGCCCCAATAAATTTTAATTAAAAGGAAAATACAAAAAAAGTGCTGAAGCTTTTGTATAAAAGAGACTTCTGAAAAGAAGTGCCAGTTGAAAGCTTTAGGTCGAAGGACAAGGTGTGAAGGGGACTATCATGTTCAAAGCTCTCATGGTGAAAGGACATTTTAGTAATTTAAGTCTTATATAACTTACTAAATGTTCTCCACAAAACCCTTTACTCCAAAACTAGCACAAAGGAACATTTTCCCATAGCCTCTAGTCAAGCTAAGACAATCCCAGCAAGGTGGTGGAGGGAGGGAGTGAGAAGGGTGTGTCTCTTTCCGACTACTCTGTTGCTGCAGAAATTATGGATTTGTGTTAACATCCTTTGACAACTTTCTTTTGACTTATCAATTACAAAGTAATCTTTTTCTGTCCAATTTAGTTATAGAGACATGTATACCAAAAGATTGAGCAAGGGTGTCTAAACAAGGGGGCTTTAGTAGAGATTTTTCAGGCTTTTCTAGGTTTTCCTCAGTGCAAAGGTGCAGGTCGTTTCCTGGCAAGAGCAAGTTGCTTAGGTATAGTTTACTTTAATAATCACATTTTGCCATGCAATCTATTTCCAACTGTCCCATTTTTACTTGGTGGTGCTGATTGTTCCAAGAATTCTCCATGGACCATTTTTAATAAATGCAGATAAAATGTCTTATTCACCATTATATCTCTAGTACCTGGAAGGTACATAGCAAATACTTGTTGAATACATGTTAAATTAATGAAAAAGTGAATGAATGAGAAGTGGTGGATAATAGAACCTTAAACAAATTCACTTGTGGAATATAATTAAATAAACAAAAACATATTAGTATATATATATATATAACTATGGAAATATTAGTTTACTATGTTAGGTGAACTGTATACAGTTTAGCCCATATTTATTATCTTTAAAAAACACCTGCTGGGCCAGCCGAGTGGTGCAGTGGTTAAGAGCTGGCTTGGGACACCAGCGGCCCTGGTTTGGGTCCCACATATGAGGGCCATTGACACTGCCCTCAAAAAAACAAACAAACAAACAAACAAACAAACAAAAAACACCTGTTAAAGAATTTCTTCAGGTATTGTTACAGTTAGTTCTTTCAGGTGTACCAAAGGAAGAAGTGTGAAGAAAATTCTTGTACTTGAAGTCAGTAGACTGAATAAACAGCACTCTTCACTGCCAGGAATTATTATACCCTACAAATCATCTCTGATTGGTTACTTGACGCTTGATAGGTTTCATATTTTAACAATATGAATGTTTCCCTGATTTTAAAATGCCAGATAGTTTTTGTTTTTTCTTGCTCATTTGAAAAATTTTAACAAGACAGCATTCTCCTTTCCTAAATATGTACTGCAAAGGGAAATATGGAAAAGCAAACAAATCTGATTTCTCAGTTTTATTTCAAGATGGCTGTGGGAACCACTTAGAAAAAGGGATGGGTTTGATTATATCCCTAATCCCTTCTATTTTTAACATTATATGACCACTTCACCTAATTGACAGTACAATCAACTAGGCCAATCATTGCTTGCTAGGCTAAAATCTACATAAAGTGTTTGCTTTTTATCAAATATTTTGCCCCCAAGGAATCATTCTCAGGTGTTCATTCTAATAGTGGACCAATATAGGAACAGCCTCTAATTAGGCTGCAACCTGAAAACTCTGTATTGTTTTCTCAGTGAGGATGCAGCTCTCTGCAACAGATAGAGCAAAGCCCTGTCATTTAGGGGAGTCTGGATTCTATATCAGAGTTCACTGGTTGTTAGTTATGTGGCTTCTGAGCTTCAATTTCCTGTCCTATAAAATGGGGATGGTAACACAAGTCTCATGTGGTTATTACGAGCATTTACACTACCCCAGGAAGCTTTGAAGATCCTTGGACAATGGGTGTGAATTTTAAGATTTGTGCTCCTGTTCTCAGCCTCACCACCAGAATCATGAAAATGGTCAGCCTCTACTACTTGTGTGGTTAGTTTATCTTGACATCCACCAGCCCATAAATAAACCCATATACCTCTGTAGTATAGAAATTCATCTGAAAACATTAACCATATATCAGCAACAGATTTCAGCTCTAAGAAACTAAATAAACACCTATTACTGTGGCTCAATGAAAAACATCTAGGAGGCTTAGAGAGTTTTTATCAAGGACCAGAATCCAGGCATTTACCTGGTGAACCAGTTCTAGCATTTTCCTGTCTTTCTGAAGTCATCCTTAAAAATCATCCATCAGGGATGGATGAGTGGTGCGTTGATTAAGAGCTGGCTTGGGACTCCAGCTCTGGACAGCAGGGCCCTGGTTCCCACATGAGTGCCAGTGTCACTGCCCTCTACAGCTCAGATGGTGAACAACAGCTCAACGTGGAGCTGGGCTGTTGTGAGTCGCAGACGACAGAATAGGCTGCAGCCCCTGCTGCAGTGGGCTGCCATAGGCCAGCAGCCAGCGTGAACTGCCAAGAGCCGCTGTGATGGGCTGTCCAATGGCCGGCGAGCAGCTGCCTCACCTGGGAAGAACACAATGATAATACCAACATGGACCAGTGAAGCAACGTCCTCCACAACTAGACTGAAGAACAAAAGGACAGCAACTTGCCTGTTCCCCTTCCCTGATTCCCCAATGCTGTTCCCTTCCCTCAATTCGCCAATAAAATCTTAAAACAAACAAACAAAAATCCATCAAGTTGTTTTGGTCCATTTGGGCAGATTTTTAAAATATGTCTCAAGTAAAGCTTAAGAAATAATCTTGAATGAAGGTTACTTCAGAGGTCATGTAGATGAGTTGCATAGAAAATTGAATATTTAAAATGAATATTTGAGAATAATAATTGAAATGGTCAATGGCTCTAATTATTGCTTCAATGGCATTGATTATTAAGAATATTTATTGAACTTTAATAAGTATTACATAGGGCTATCCCTTAAGTACAACTATATAAGCAATAAATGTATAATTACATTTATAACTATTGTATGATTTTTCTTAGGGCATGTTTCATTTAGCAAGATAGCTTGAGGTGAATTAATGTCATGAAGTTATATTCCTAATATTGACAATAAATAGATTTTCAGTGATATAATATTAATAAGATTTTGATTATATATGTAATGATTTGCTAACTGGGATTTGCTACAAAGTAATGAGACTTGCTTGTTTAACAATAAATAACACCAGTGTGTTTGAACTTATTGGATGTTATCTACTGCTGGTGTGTTGTAGTTTTAGCATGATGCTTTAGGAGTCTGTTCTCACCTCAGAACCCTCAAAAATGCATAGCTCCGTACCTTTCTTCCCTTGGCCAATAAGTCCACATAACTCTAGTAATTAATAATCCTTACATAGCAAGACAAAATATAGTACTTTTAAAAATTCTTAATTAAAGCCTTGTCATGTAAATGTTGATCAACACATAGCATTATGCATAATGAATATATGCATAATACAACAAAAAATAAATTTTATCATGTTCTAGTAATTCAAAAGTACTTTGTGCTGCTCTTATGAAATCTGGTTTTGTTTTATTTATACATATGTATGTATACATACAAAAATAATATATCTTATTACATAATATTGTAATTACTTATATTCTCAACCTTTTTTAAACTATGAGGTTATTTAGGGATTCTGACTTAACTTGGCAACTGTATGATTTCTAGAACAGTGTCTTCCAAATAATAGGAGTTCAATAAACATCTGTTGAGGTGCATAAATGACTCAAAGTATTTATAAGATGAAACTACAAATGTGACAGTTAATGCAAAGATAAGTACAGGCTAGTTATTAATTACTGCACAAATACATTTGTTTTTCATGGGTAGATTTTATTTTTATTCCTTTAGCATCATAATTACATCTAACGCAAATCTGAAGGCATGCTTCCTAATGGTGGCACTGGTTCATTTCCAATAGTGGTGTGTGTATGTACGCACGTATATGTTTTTGATGTGTCTGTGCATGCCTGCAAAATCCAACAGCTCTGCTGGTTTCTGCTAATGAGGGCTCTGAACACAGAAGAAATGTTGTTGCAATAAATCAACTGGAGAGTGATTTATTTGGAATTCATGCCTTGTTTTGATTCTTTTCCTCTAACATGTAAGGTATTACCTTGTATGAGCTGGTGCCTCCTCCTGTTGGCTTTCAGACATTCCCATGAGACTGTGATAACTGCTGGAGAGAAAGTTTCCCAAATGTAGAGGAATGAGTAAATGATTGTGGAGAGAGAGTAAAGAGGAAGAGAGAACTTATCTAGTAGAATCTTTCAAATTAAATGGAAGACTCTCTTCATTAATGTAAAAATACGCAGTTAGGTAAAAAATCTCAGAGCTCCATACACACTTTGCTGATGCTAGTATTATGGGTGCATTTCTGACATGAAGAAACACACTCTGAAATAAGGTTGACTTAGGTCAAGATCCTCAGTAATTACGTTGAAGAAGGCTTTCTATTTTCTTACTGTATAAAACTTACTAGCATTTCATAATCGACCATTCATTTCAGTCACAGAGCCTGAACATGCACATGTTTCCATGTTATCTACCTGTCAGGAAGGTGATTACCATAAAACAGAAGAAAAAGCAAATAGAGCGATTACAAAATGTATCACCTTCTTTATGAGATCAATAATAAAACACACATTCAAATTCACCCAAGAGGAGAGGGTGATGGTAGCAATAATCTTGGTGGGCAGATTAGATTATTGTCAGAAAAGTGAAAGCGACAATTGAGTCTGTTCACACCCTCTTCACAATAACATACATTATTAAATATCTGCTCACCTCTATTTTGCTAGCTTTTTATCTGGTTATATGTATTCCTAGTTGTTTTCACCACTAAAAATTACAAAGCATTTGGAAAAAGGCCCAAGAATCTATAAGCAACCCTAGGTTAAGTACAGCTTTGTTCTGTGTTTCAATCCCTGTGGAATAATATCAAGGCCGCCAAATAGGATGAGTCCCTTCAGTGCACAAAATAAACAGAGATGGGAACCTTTTCCTAATAAAAGCCATGGTTCAGCTATACTTTCTGAAACCAAATAAACAATCTCAAATTGACACTCAGAAATGTGTATAAATTATTCAGAATGAAATGTTCAAGTAATATTAACCTAAAGGTATAGTCATCAATTTTGTCCTGACGGATAGCATTGGGTAGTTAGTATTCAAGTGTTACTACATAAATAAAATTGATTTATGCTAACTGAGAAGAACGAGAAAAATTTTTATCAGGATGCCCAAATTCTGTTCCTTCTGGCTTGATCAATTGCTTCTCTACTGAACTGTGTATCGTTTTCTTGCAAAATTCTTAGCCGAGAAATTGGACTAAGGCAAAATGAATAATACATTTGCTGCAGTGTTAGACTAATGACCCTTAAGTGCTTTAAAAAAAAAAATGAGTAGCAATGACTGCTTCCCTTATGAACAGATTCTGGCTCTTTTCTCTCTCACTTGCTCTTGCACTGTCTCTTTTTCTTAGAAAGAAAATAATTAAGTCTTGAGTTCGCTGACTTGTTTTGGAGGCAGAAGCGATGAGAGGGGGAGGAATCAATAAAGCCAATCGAAGCATATATGGAATTACATCCATTTGGTTTTCTTTCTTTCTCCTGATCATCTCGCTTTTCCTCACTTTTCAGTACCGTTTCGGGTTGCAGAGTTCTCTCGTTTGTCGTTTGTGTGAATCATCTTTATACTTCCTTTTATTGTTTTCATAATGCTTTTGTGTTATCATAAAGGCATTGATCAAATGGTGACAAGCAAGACGGAAAGCTATTTACTTTGCAAAAGTAGGAGGGATCTCAGACAGAAGGCTGCATGGTTAAAATTTGCTTCTACTGGCATTTGTAATGCCCAAACAGTTTTTATCGCTCCCTGAGTGGGTCCCTAAAGAGTCACAATGGTGGCTCAAGTTTCTGTACCCAAATGTCTTATAAAAATTTGCATAAAGCAGCAAAGGAAAGACAAATGCCTATATTAAACATGTTTTAAAAGGAGCTTGTGCAAGGATAATTAAAGAGAAAGGCAAAACCTCTGGCTGAATAATATAGGTTTATTTTGAATTAACTTGTTCTAAACACATTGAAGCACTTGAGAGGAAATCAAGTATTTTGGGGTTCAGAAAAGAGGTAGAGCCACCATCAATATGTGTGTGTGTGTGTGTGTGTGTGTGTTGTGTGTTAGTCAAGAATGTAATTGGAAGACAGCTACTGAAAATGGAATTGTTCTCTAAGGAAGTAGTCATTTAAGCACTTGAGAGGAAATCAAGTATTTTGGGGTTCAGAAAAGAGGTAGAGCCGCCATCATGTGTGTGTGTGTGTGTGTGTGTGTGTGTGTGTGTGTGTGTGTTGTGTGTTAGTCAAGAATGTAATTGGAAGACAGCTACTGAAAATGGAATTGTTGTCTAAGAAAGTAGTCATTTACAAACTAGCATGGGGTCAGGTAACCTCATTATTCCCTTCGCAGTTCCCATTAGGTCAAAATAGCAATCCACCTACCATCACTTTCATCTTAAGAAACATGGGCAACTTTTACCCTTTTAACTTGAGCTTTTTATTCTAGGGAAGGATTAGATTCTACATCATCACTGTTTCCTTTTTCATTTCATTGCCATTCTAGCTTTGGGAGAAATCAGCCTCACATTGTGTTATTCTTATGTCCCTAAGTAATGTTTCTTTTTTAAAAAAGATGAATTCCTTTCAATAAAGCAGCCCTGGTTTGATGGAACCACCAAAGTAAAAAGAAAAGAAAAGAAAAAACTTCATTATTTGAAAAAGGCACATGGCATTATAGCAGTCGAATCCCTCAAGTCTAATGGTGAAGGCATTGATGCATTATGATTCTTAGGTTCCTCTTTTTTCAAATGAAAATGTAAAGGAAATGATTTGAAGCCTAAAAGACATCACTGGACATGAGCTGAGACACACCTTCTAAAACGTACACCCTAATGTACATTTAGCTACCAGGTCTCAGTATCAGGTTTGTCCAAACTGGAGACACTCATTTACAAGCGCACACACACTCACACACACACTTACTCACACACTCACACACCCACACCCACACACGTATGCACACCCACTCACACGCACACTCATATACTCACACACTCACACACATCACTCACACTCACACACTCACACCCACTCATTCACACGCACACTCAGGCACACACGTACACTCATACACGTACTCACACCCACATGCACGCACACACTCACACATATGCACACTCACATGCACACATGCACACTCATACACATGCACTCACAACACACACAGTCTCTCACACAGACACACTCACACCCACGCACTCACCCACACACTCACACGCTCACACACGCACTCACTCACCCACACACACACATACATTCACACATACACACCCATACTCACACACACACTCACACACACTAACACACACTCACACATACACTCACTCACACACACAATCACACACACATACACGCTCAAATACATATACACATATTTCAGGTGGACCCATTCCCAGACCTTCCCAGGTTCCATTGCCCTACTTTTTCACCTATGCATAATTGAGAGAAGCATGTTACTAGGTACTAAACTGGAGGCATAGTAAGACCATCTAGCTAATTGTAACATAGCAACTGCCACCAACCTTTCCACAAAGCTACATAAATGTCTTTCAAATACCTGTTTCCTTCCGCCTCTTGTTTCATCTGTCATTATGGTCTAATGATTTTGTTGTAAGGATGAGCCTTTCTACAGAGGTTAAGTGAATTCAACTTACATATAATGATATGGGAGAGGGCAGTGAGGAAGGGAAGTGGTTACCATTAGTAATCGACTTACTGAAACCCCTTCCAAACTTTCAAACAATAAAAAGCTCCTTTGCTAAAGTTATGAAAGAATCTTATTTATTTACTTAAATAAGTATTTTTATTAATAATTATCCAAATTATTGGATAATAATTTTCTATCAAAATAAATTATAAAAATTGGTATTTTGATTTTTACACACAGTTCTTTTTAGAAAATATGTATTTTAACCAAGTGGCAAAGTTTCCAGTTGCCAAATAGCTGACTATGGGAAAGCTGGACTTTACAGAGGGGAAACAACTCTAAACATCTGGCATATGTCAGCACATCTAACTTTTTCTCGGGGGGATTGTGGTTACCCAAGGAAGAACAAGTTCAGTGTATCTTCAATGAGCATGAGAGGGATGGGTTGTTTACTCCAAAGTGTTAATGTTCAGTTAAAAGAACATGTAAATAAATATAAATCAATAAAATCCTGAAAGAAATTTAAGTACATTTTATTATTGTTGTTGTTCTTGTTACATCAAGGGAGTGTCCTAAATGTGGATCTTGTGTAGTAGTGACAGGAATAGTGTTCTGTGTCTTTAGGGAGTAAGATTTTAGACCCTCACTTGTAAGAATATGGTGTACTTGCCTCTCTTACATGGGATTTGCAGGTAGGAGGGGGTGATATGGAGAGTCTGGCTGCTGTAACCTTATCAGGGTCCATTTCAGAGGAAATCTGACCCAGTTACACAGGTTTACATCACCTGTCTGGTCCCCATGCCACCTCCATGCAGGGACTTTCTATCTTGAAAACATCCTCTTGGTAGACATGACACATCTTTGGTTATATCTTGTGTTATTTTAGCTTAATATTTCCCAGAAGGGAATCGTAAAACTTAGGAGTTACCCAGCATTGATAAAATTTACGAGCTATCTTAGTCCTAGTAGCAAAACATTTACACATAATTTCCAGGGGCCTCATTTCTGTGTGGGTCTCATCTTTGCCACTATGTTTCGATGCTCACTGGCTTCAGTTTTCAAGATGTTTTAAAATCTTGTCCCAGCTCCAAGGGCACACATTATTTTGTCTCATACTTTCCAATTTAGAGGCACATACGAAACTGTTAGAATAAGTGAAATAATAAATGCAGTGCTTTGTGAAGCTTAGCGGCAGAAAGAAGAACATCAAAAAAGCATTGTTGGTATTCTTTGTGGATCAGGATTCAGTGCAATTTTTTTAACCTTCATGTGGATTCTTTGAGATAATTCCAGCCTCCCACTGCTGTTTTCTACATACCCAATTTTATTGTTAATGGTCTCCAGCTGTAGTTGGCTTACTTTACCAGTTTAGTTTTATGCTCTCATCTCTCATCTCTGAAGTAATTGCAAAGGCAATAGAACTTGAGACACTGCCTAAGTGAGTAATAATAAGTTATTCCCTCCACTAAGGAGCAGGCCACCCTAAAGCTTCACCTGTTTTTATAAATTGTACAAGAAGCAGAAAAATCCAGGCAGCTAGTCTGTATCTCCATTCTTGTTTTGCAAAATGTATGTTAAAAGAATGTCTAGCCTTTTATCAATATTATCTGGATCAGATTTGATTACGTGAGCTTCTTTGACAGTCATGAGTTGAATGAGTTAGTATGGACGCTTAGCCCTACTGATGCACAGATGGTCTCAGATATTTCTTTCCATATTTTAAGACCATATGCTATTGGGCATAAAGTTTATTGAACTTCTTTTCCTCTTCTAACTCCTGGAAAGTCAATGACTCTCTGAGTATCTCTAGTGTTATTTGATTGCCATTTATTGAGGCTCTATCTGGGGCCAGGGATAGTTCTTAATACAGCTGATACAGAAGTAAACACTTCTAGAACCCTCTAGAACCCTCCTTTGAGGTGGTTTACAAACTAGTGATGACATGCAATTAGCTAATATTGTGATAAATAGATACAGTGATTTGAGATAGTATTAAGCTCTAGGGAGACAAACAAGTTGATATTACAGAAAATGACTTCAGGGATTGGGGGAGGCTACTTTAGATTGGACAGTCAGAGAAGGTTGTGCTGAAGATGTGATACCTCTCTTTTTGAAAAACATCTGTCATATAAGTACCACGTGCTAACCGATTGCACCACTGGAGCTCTGGAAAATTAACATCTGAATGACTAGAGGAAGAATGCATGTGAAGATAAGAAGAAAGAATACAGGTGGTGGAAACAGCTATGTGCAAAGAGCAAAAGGAAGAATAATTAGAGTTAAAAGGAAAAAGAAATATGGCTTTTGAGGCAGTACTTTTAAAAAATATTTTCAATTACAGTTGACATAAAATATTATATTAGCTTCAGTTGTACAACAGCAATTACACATTTATATAACTTATGAAGTGATCGCCCCAATAACTCTAGTACCCATCCGACACCATGCATACATAGTTCTTATATATTGACTATATTCTCTATGCTGTACTTCACATCCCTGTGACTATTTTTATAACTGGCAATTTTTACTTCGGAATCCCTTCATATTTTCACCCATCCTCTCAACTCCCACCCATCTGACAACCAATTTGTTCTCTGTATCCATCAGTTTGTTCCTATTTTGTTAGTTCATTTACTTTGATTCTTAGATTCCACATATAAGTGAGATCGTATGGTATTTGTCTTTCTCTGTCTGACTTATTTCACTGGGCATAATACCCTCCAGGTCCATCCATGTTGTTGCAAATGGCAAGATTTCATTCTCTTTTAGGCCAAGTAATATTCCATTGTCTATATGTACCACATCTTCTTTATCCATTCCTCTGTTAATGGACACTTAGGTTGCTTCCATACCTTGGCTATTGTAAATAACACAGAAATGAATATGGGGATGCATATACCTTCAAGTTAGTGTTTTAGTTTTCTTCAGATAAATACCCAGAAATGGAATTGCTGGGTCATACAATAGTTGTATTTTCACTTTTTTTGAGGAATCTCCATACTGCTTTCCATAGTGGCTGCACCAATTTACAATCCTACCAACAATATCCAAGGGTTCCCTTTTATCCACGTCCTTGCCAGCACTTGTTTGTTGATTATTTATTTATTAAATTTATTAGGATGACATTAGTTAATAAAATTATATAGGCTTCAAGTGTACATGTCTATAATGTACGATCCATATATTGCATTGTGTATTTACCACCCAGAGTCAGTTTTCCTCTTATAACCATATATTTGAACCCTTTTAGCCTTAGCTACCATGCCCCTCTCCCCTGACCCTCTGGTAACGTCTACACTGTTGTCTGTGTCTATGAGTTTTTGTTTCTTTGTTTGTCTTGTTCATTTGTTGTTTTCAGTTTTATATCCCACATATGAGTGAAGTCATATGGTTCTTGGCATTTTCTGTCTGACTCATTTCACTTTAGCAAGATAATCTCAAGATCCATTCATGTTGTTGCAAGGCAGTATTTCATCTTTTCTTATGGCTGAGTAATATTCCATTGTGTATCTACAACACATCTTGTTTGTCCAATTACCTATCGAAGAACACTTTGGTTGTTTCCATGTCTTGGCGACATTGCATAGTACTGCAATAAATATAGAGGTACATATATTTTTATGGATAAATGTTTTCAGATTTTGGGGGGTAGATACCCAGAACAGGGATTATGGGATCATATGGTAATTCTATTCTTAAGTTTTTGAGGAACCTCCATACTGTTTTCCATAGTGCTGTACCAATTTACATTCCCACCAGCAGTGTATGAGAGTTCCTTTTTCTCCACAGCCTCTCCAACACTTGTTTTTATTTGTCTTGTTGATGATAGCCTTTCTAACAGGTATGAGGTGATATCTCATTATGATTTTCATTCGCATTTCCCTAATAGCAAGTGAAGTTGAGCACTTTTTCATGTATCTGTTGTCCATTTGAATGTCTTCTTAGGAGAAGTGTCTGTTCAGGTCCTCTGTCCATTTTTTAATTGGATTACAGTAATACCTCGGTGTGCAAGCATATTTCATTCCAGAAACAAACTACTCATATTGCAAGACATCGCTAATTTACCAAGTTAAAATGTATTATTAGGTTGGTGCCAAAACCGCTATTACTTTTGCACTAACCTAATGGAAATGTTTGCTTGTCTTGCGGAACACTCGCAAACCAAGTTACTCGCAATCCAAGGTTTTACTGTATTTTTGTTGTTGCTGTTGAGTTGTATGAGTCTTTTATATATTTTGAATATTAGCCCCTTGTTGGAGGTATTGTTTGCAAAAATCTTCTCCCATTTAGTTGGTTGCATTTTTGTTTTGTTGATGGTTTCTTTTGCTGTGCAGAAACTTTTTAGTTTGATATAGTCCCATTCATTTATTTTTGCTTTTCCTTCCCTTGCCTTTGAAGTAAATTCATAAAATCCTCTTTGAACCCAAGGTTCATAAGTTTAGTACCTATGTTTTCTTCTATGCATTTTATTGTTTCAGGTCTTATGTTTAGGTCTTTGACCATTTTGATTTAATTCTGGTACATGGTGACAGATAGCAGTCTAGTTTCATTTTTTTGCAAGTGGCTTTCCAATTCTCCTAGCGCTATTTATTGAAGAGGCTTTCTTTTCTCCATTGTATGTTTTTGTCTCCTTTGTCAAAAATTATCTGTTATATATATGTGGGTTTATTTTGAGGTTTTCAATTCTATGCCATTGGTCTGTGTGTCTGTTTTTCTGCCAATACCATGCTTTTTTTTTTTTTTTAATTTTATTGGGGAACAGCCATGATCATTGGTTACACATTGCTTTCATGCTACAATGGCATAGTTGACTTATTTTTGAGGAGGGCTCACAGTGGCCCATGTGTGGATCGAACTGGCAACTTTGGTGTTATCAGCACCACTCCCTAACCAACCGAGCAAACCGGTCATCCCAATACCATGCTGTTTTGATTACTGTCGCTTTGTAGTACAAATTGAAGTTAGGGAGTGTGACACCTTCAGTCTTGTTCTTTATTTGTAGGATTGCTTTGGCTATTTGGGGTCTTTTGTGGTTCCATACAAATCTGATGATTATTTGTTCTATTTCTTGAAAAAACGCCACTGAGATTTTGATGGGGATTGTGTTAAATTTGTAAATTGCTTTGAGCAATATGGCCATTTTAATTATGTTGACTCTTCCAGTCCATGAACACGGAATATCTTTTCTTTGTGTGTACTTCAACTTCTGTCTTATAATTTTCAGTGTATAGGTCCTTCACATCCTTTGTTAAGTTTATCATTGGTATTTTATTTTTGTTGCAATTGCAAAAGGAATTTTTTTAAATTTCTTTTTCTGAGATTTCATTATTAGTATATAGGAATGCAATGGATTTTTGTACATTAATTTTGTATCCTGCAACTTTACTGTATTCGTTTATTTTTTTCTGGTAGTTTTTTCGTGGAGTCTTTAGGGTTTTCTACATAAAGAATCATGTCATCTGCAAAAAGTGACAAATTAACTTCTTCATTCCCTATTTGGATGTCTTTTCTTTCTTTCTCTTGCCTGATTTCTCTGGTTAGGACTTCCAATACTATGTTGAATATGTTTGTTGATTTATTGATGAAAGTAATTCTAACAGGTGTGACGTGGTATCTCATTGTGGTTTTGATTTGCATTTCCCTGATGATTAGTGATGTGAAGCCTCCTTTTACATATCTGTTGGCCATCTGTTTATCTTCTTTGCAGAAATGTTTATTCAGGTCCTCTGTCCATTTTTTAATTGGATCCTTTGGTGTGTTTTTGGTGTTAAGTTATATGAGTTCCTTATATATTTTGGATATTAACCCATTATTGGATGTATCATTGATGAATATTTTCTCTCATTCAGTAGGTTGTCTTTTCTTTTTGTTGATGGTTTCCTCTGCTGTGCAAAAAATTTTTTGTTGCATGTAGTCCTATTTGTTTACTTATTTATTTTTATTTCCCTTGCCTGAGGAGACATATAAAAAAATTATTGAGAGTGATATCAAAGAGTTTACTGCCTATTTTTTGTTCTAAGAGCTTTATGGTTTTGAGTCTTATATTTAAGTCTTTAATTCATTTTGAGTTTATTCTTATACATAGTATAAGAAAGTGATTCAGATTCATTCTTTTGAATGTATCTGTTTAGTTTTCCCAACATCATTTATTGAAGAGACTATCTTTACAGCATTGTGTATTTTTGCCTCTTTGCCATAGATTAATTGATCATATAGGCATGGGTTTATTTCTGGGCTATCACTTTAAATATTTCCTGCCAATCCCTTCTGCCTGAAAAGTTTCTGTTGAGAAATCAGCTGACAGTCTTATAGGAGCTCCCTTGTAGAAAACTAACTGCTTTTCTCTTGCTACTCCTAAGATTCTCTCTTTAGCATTTTTAAATGGTGTTTTTTGGAGTGGGCCTCTTTGGGTTCATCTTGTTTGGGACTCTCTGCACTTTCTGGACTTGTATGTCTATTTCCTTCCTGTTGGGGGCCGACAGGCCCCAGTGTCTGACAAGGCCACATTGCCATGCTCAGCACTGGATGTTTGGGGTGATGCGTTATGGTTGGTCATGTAATATCTCCTGTCTCTATGAACCCATGTGCCTTTCCTCCACATCGGATCCTATAGGAGACAGTACTCTCACTACATTTATGGAAGTCCCTGTGGTTCCCCGATGATAGCTGGCTGTGTAAGTCAATGACGGGGCAAGATTTCCTAAAGAAAAGGAAACTACCTAAGACAGGCTACAGCCCAACGGGGACCTCAGGACTGAGAAATTGGGGACTCAAGCCCCTTGGAAACAGAGGCACAGACCTCTGGTCACATAGGCCAAAAGCCTGCCTGTGAGAAACTGATAATAACATCAGTTTGTTGAGCTCACTTGTCTAAAGCCACTGCTGTGAGAAGTCTCCTTGAAGACTAAAAGTCTCCAGGGCATGAGAGTTTCGATAAGAGGTGACTTACTGACCATGGGGTATGTTAATCAATAGCCTTATTTGAATTCTTTACCTTGTACCTTGTTGCAGCAACAGATACTGAAGCTTTGACTGAGAAACAGATGCTACCTCCGTAGGATAAGAGAGGTGTGAGACCCCTTTTGGTTAGTAGGTATGTATTTACATAGGAATAGACTTTAAATGCTTTTACCCTAAACATAGCCACTGCTAGTCTCTTAGTAATAGTTCAGGTATACGCCTTGTGACTCTCACGATTATGTTTAACTGATAGAATTTAGGATAATTATTAGATAGTCAAGATAGTCATGATAAGCATTCTTTAGGTGTTATACAGAAACTAAGTTGGGGTCTCAGAGATTATCATAATAAAGGACAAGATAATCCTTAAACGGAAGAGTAAGTCACAGTGCACCCTGGAGAGAGCAATTACAAGGAAGTAAAGACTGTGAAAATCCTGGGAAATAGAAAACACCAAACTCATGTGAAACGTAACTTGTGACTTGTGATATTGGTGAAGAGTCCCTATAAAAGGGACATGCTGTATCAATAAAGGGTTTCTCTGAAACTCCCCCGGTGTCTCCACTCTCTCCCTTCTTTCTTCTTTCTTTCTTCCCTCGCAGACGCCATCTCCACCTGAGGGAACCCCTGGACTCGCGGAGGCTGGACCCCTGCACCTTCCCTAGATAGGGATGTTTTCTGTCATTATTTGTTAAAGTAGGTTTTCAATTTCTTGCTCGCTCTTCTTCTGGTATTCCTTATGCTGCAAGTGTTGGTACACTTGATGTTGTCCCAGAGACCACTTAAGCTATCCTTAATTTGGGGGATTCTTTTTCTTTTTGCTGTTCTGATTGGGTGTTTTCTGTTACACTATCTTTCAGATTGCAGATTCAGTCCTCTGCTTTATCTAATCTTCTTTTGATTCCTACTAACGTATTTTTCATTCCATTTATTGTATTCATTTCTGACTGGTTCTTTTTTATGGCTTCTATATCTTTGTTGAAGTTCTCACTGTGTTCATCTATTCTTCCCCTAGGTTTATTGAACATTTTTATAACCAGTATTTTGAACTCCGTGTATGGTAGATTGCTTGTCTCCATTTCATTTAGTTCTTTTTCTGGACTTTTGTCCTCTTCTTTCATTTGGGACGTTTCTTTGTCTTCTTATTTTTGCTGATTCCATGTGTTTGTTTCTGTGTATTAGGTAGATCTACTACATCTCCTACTCTTGGCAGAGTAGCCTTATGTGGTATATGCCATGTGAAACCCAGTGATTTAGTCTTCTCATTCTCCTGATCCAGGTGCTCCAGGAGTGTCCCTTGTGTGGGTTGTGTGTGCACTTCTGTTGCAGTTGAGCCTTGATTGCTGTTGGCACATAGTGATTAGGATTGACCCTCAAGTTGACTGGTTTTGAGAGCTGACCATGACTACAGCAGATAATTTGTTGTTGTGGGGCTGATCCCATGCAGCAAGTGTCACTTTAGCTGGGCTGTGGTGCCAGCTGAGACAGCCCTTCAGATATGTCATTTACAGAGCTTGTTAGGTGGTGCTCTGGTGTGGCATGAAGCTGGTCACCAGGTGTGTTATTTCTGGAGGCTCCTGGGAGGTTCTCCAGTGCAGGCAAATTCAAATGTCATTTGTGCCAAGCTTGGGACTACCTTGTGGGTACTACAGAGTGATCTGTGATTGGTTGACATTTGTGGTGGGCTTGGAGGCACTTGGGAGAGGCTATGCTCTGAACCAAGGCTGGCTGCCACTAGTGCTGAGCTTGAGACACTTTGGTGAGCACCATTATGTAATCTGAGGTCAGTCACCTATTATTCTGGGTTTATGGCCACTTAATGAGGCTACATTCCAAGCTAAGACTGGTTTCTGCTTATTCTACCTGATGTGTGTTACCATGCAAGATGAGCCCAGATGCAGCTTGTGACAGGCTTGGGGCCACTTAGCAAGAGGTAAAAGGAAATCACCAAAGCCAGCCAGTGCTTGTTTGGGGTTTGTGGACCTTTGAGATATTGTATGAAAGTCCATAGCATAAGCTGAGGCAGGCCATTTGTATGGAAAAGCCACTGGAAGTGGCTCAGGCCTAGCTTGAAAGTTGGGTGTGGCAGGGCCTCAGGGAATCCCCAGGGTGGTAAGAATGGTGTTATCTTGGTTAATGGAGATCTTAGATTTGAAGCCCACCTGAGCCTGCTGGCTGGGTGGGAGTAGTGCTCAACAAAGGAGCAATGGTACCTGCCAGTATTTCTGTCCCTGGAGAGAGCCGCCCCAGTCCCTGCCCCTCCAGTCCTTCCTTGCCTTGAGGCCATTCATTTGATTTCCTCTTGTATGTCCCTGGCACTCTTCAAACTGCCAGCCCTGCATTGGATCCCAGAGTAAGTGAGTCTGTGAGCGAGTGAGTCTGTGCATGGCCCCTCAAGAAGAATAGCTGGAAATCCAGCAGCCCTCTGTCTCACTCAGATGCATTTCCTCTTGGTTTCCATAGCCAAAAGTTATGGGGACCCCACTTCCTGGCACTGGTACCCCGGTCTAGGGAGCTGGATATGGGTCTGGAACCCCTTGCTCCACATGGAGCATATTTTTAGTGGTGTCTGTTGTAGCATTTGTGGGATCCTAGTAGGCAGAGAACTGTTTAATTTGTATAGTACAATCTCATGTGTATGAGGAAGTGTAACAAATATTATTTAATGGAAATAATCATAAATGATTCTAAATAAACAGTTTACATTTTTAAAAGGATCTTCAAAATGTTTCCTTTATCAAATGTGAAATCAAATTTGTTTTCATTATGCTTTTACTTTGAGTTGTTGATAGTCTCTATTAAAATTCGATGAAATAATAAGTCTTTTTCATTCCCACTTTTAGAGGAACAGAATTGTTTTTAGGTTACAGTAGTTCCCTTATTCATGGTTTTGCTTCCGTGGTTTCAGTTACCCCCAGTCAACCATGTTCCAAAAATATTAAATGGAAAATTTCAGAAATAAACAATTCATAAGTTTTGAAGTGCACAACATTCTGAGTAGCATGATGAAATCTCACGCTGTCCTGTTCCCTGCAAACTGGGATGTGACTCATCCCTTTGTATAGCATATCCATCCTATACACTCCCCACCTTCCCTTTAGTCACTTAGTAGCTGTCTCAGTGATCAGGTCTACTGTCCTGGTATCACAGTGCATGTGTTCAAGTAACCTGTATTTTACTTAACAATTGATCCAAAGAGCAAGAGCAGTGATGCTGGCAGTTTGGAGATGCCAAAGAGAAGCCATAAAGTGGTTTCTCTAAGTGAAAAGGTGAAGGTTCTCGACTTAATAAGGAAAGAAAAAGAAATTGTATGCCGAAGTTACAAAGATCTACAGTAAGAACAAATCTTTTTTCCATGAAATTGTGGAGAAGGAAAAAGAAATGTGTATTAGTTTTGCGGTTGCTCCTCAAACTGAAAAAGTTAAAGCCACAGTGTGTGCTTAGTTAAGATGAATATGGCATTAAGTTTTTCAGTGAAAGACATGAACAGAAATAATATTTTGATTGACAGCAACTTGTACCAGAAAGCAGAGCCTATATGATGACTTTAGCAGACGATGCCCTGAAACGAGTGACCACGTTCACAAAACTTTTGTTACAGCCTATTGTTATAAATGTTCTAGTTTCTTATTAGTGATTGTTGTTAATCTCTTACTATGTCTAATTTATAAATCAAACTTTATCATAGGTATGTATATATTGAAAAAACAGAGTACATATAGGATTCAGTGTGGTTTCAGGCACCCACTGGGGGTCTTGGAATGTATCTCCTGAGGATAAGGGGGAACTACTGTACCTACTGAAACAGTTACAATATACTTTATCAAGTAAAAACTTATCCCAAATCAGTAGGAAAAATAGGTACTGTAACACCTGTGTATTTTCATGCAGTTGAGCAAACTGATAGGTTTTTTTTTTCACATTTTAAATTTATTAGAGATCATTCAGTTCTCCTTGTTCTATTGCCCTGCCCCATCCTTGCTGCACATTTCTAATTAGCATCATATGGATTATAATTTTGTAATTAAAAAATTCAGCATACACAAAACAGACACCATTATTTAAGCTTTCTCCCTGCCCACCTACTTATTTGCAAGGCTAATCTAATATGGTAGTCATGAAGAATGATCAGACAGTAAAGAAGTTAGTACAAATTTCAGCTGAGGTTGTTGATATAGTAAGCATTAGCTAAAGCAAATATAAACAAATAAAAGACTTCATTTGCAGGAACATGCATTTCAACCATGGCATATGATAATGCCACACAAGAGATGGTGCTGGCGGAATTAAAATTCAATGAAGCCAAACCATTTGGTAAAACAAATCATTTGACTTACAAATAAACAGTCTGGTCTAGAGACTTCCAAAGAGTTCCTGGATTTTAGAAACTTTATGGTACGTACAGTATGTAAAACCATCATATTTATTATACATTTGACTTGGCAGCTATCATAACAACACTGGAAGTGTTCCAAGCTAGCAGTGGAAGGAACTCAATGTCAGGGTATATAGTCTGAAAAAGATTTGGAGATACATGGACTGAAAGCAGCAGAATATTTAGGTTAAGAGCCTGCAGTTGGGGATCTGCTTTTAAATCTTGTTGTTTTCACATAGAAAGAGTTTCTCTGTACCCTTCAACACCTCACTGACTGTGTCACATAGAAGATGCTAACTAGTACTTACTTCACAAGGCTGTGAGATGGTGAAACTAAATATTGCAGTGAGTTGCTTATCATAGTGCTGCACGCATAGTAAACACTTATAAATGTTATTTATTATTGTCATCATTAATTATACTGACTGGGCAATATAAGGGGCAAGTCTCTGAAATTAACCCTTAAATCTGTTGAGCTGTGAGAAAATATTAAAAACTCAAGGCAAGAGACATTTTTTTCTTATATGCTGTTGAAATGTTCTAATAGTTTATTGCAGACTGCCTACTCAAACATATTCTTCACTACCACCAAACTTATATGATTGTTTAATTAATATGTATCTATCCACTGAACTTATTGGGAAAGATCAACCATTTACTCCATGCCTAGGCTGAGATAGGCAGTTATAATCCAAAAAAGGAACAGAGCAGAGCTTCTATCATTTAGGAACTCAGAGTCATGGAAATAAATTATTTCAGTAATATGATAAGTGCTCTAACTCAGGACAAAGTGTTCAGGGAACAGAAACACAAGTATGTTATTCTCCAAAGGGAAGCAAAGAAAACCTTTCAAGGAAAGTGATATTTAAGATGAATGTTGAGGTTTGCCAGGTAGACAGGAAAAGGCCATTTCTGGTAGAGAAAATACACAGGTGAAAATAAAGGAAAGGTATTGGTGTCTTCAAAAAGCTGCAATCAATTTGATATAGCTAGAGTTGGGTGGGAAAGGAGGAAGGTAAACCTGGAAACTTAAGCAAGGGCAGATCTGTGCTATGCTATGCTCGGGAGTTTCAATTCTGCCCTGTAGGCAATGCCAAGCCAATGAAGGACTTGAGCAGAGGACAGATACACTCAGTACTGAGTTTGGAAAGAGCACCCAGGCCATTGGATAAAGCTTACATTGGAGAGAAAGAGCTAAGGGAAGCAAGTTGACTAGCAAGAGAGTCCAGGTAAGTGTTGATGAGATTCTAACTTAAGGCCGTGGTGGGAATGGAGAGTAAGTGGTAACTGAGATAAATTTAGAGGTGAAATGGATGGAACTTAGTCTTCTTTAGATGTGATATTTGAAGGAAAAAGAAGAGTCAAAGACAGTTGCCATTATTGGGTACATGTGCAGTAGGTTGTGGGAAAAATTATTAATTTTTTTTTAACTTTGATTTTTGTGTTTTACAATGCATGCAATGTAGTAAAAGCAATACGTGTGAATGATCCATATAAACATGTTTATTGGGACTGTATGTTTAAAACTTTTTATTACTAGTGATGTACAATTAAAATGGTTTAGAGATGACTGCCTTAGTAAAATCCCTATGTTTGGATAAAATTACTCTTATTAAGGGAAACATTCTCTCAATTATCATTCTAAAAGTTATGGAACATATCTTAAAGAGTTACTCTCCATCCCCTCAAGCTTACAGTCTAAAATAGGCATCTCTAAGTTCTTACTGTCTTACTCATCTTACTGTCTAACATAGATGTAAGAATGGAGCAGGCAGACACTTTTCTTCTTCACCTATAACCCAGCTCAACTCTATTATAAACATCAACTTGAACTAATGCAACTGTTTTTTGAAATTATTTTTCCCTTTGCTCATAGGTTTTAATAGACAAATGAGTTGTACATTCAGACATTGGCACAAAGAACTGAACCAACACACAAATTAAATGAATAAACTATTTATGTATGTATACATTGGCCAGTGGAGTAGGAGAAAGAGATAAGCTTTGAGAACATCAATATTATAACTCAGGAAGGTAGGATGGATAGTACTGCTGGGATTCAAGTTGGTAAGCATAAAAGGAAAGGAGGAGATCACAGAGAAAGATTCAGAGGGAGATCGGTTTTTGATGGTTTGCTAAATGGAATTCTTCAGAAAGGGGGAGGAGACAGGCTGAGGCTTGCAGAAGATGAAACCTGTAATTTCGATCTAATACCCTGATCCCCAAAT
The DNA here is from genome assembly GCA_033961575.1 of Aselliscus stoliczkanus. Classification (NCBI taxonomy): domain Eukaryota; kingdom Metazoa; phylum Chordata; class Mammalia; order Chiroptera; family Hipposideridae; genus Aselliscus; species Aselliscus stoliczkanus. The sequence continues at coordinate 25,035,568 of CM066728.1, forward strand.
CCATATTATTCTTTGCCGTTCCTCTTGACTTTTTGCCTTGAAACAACAATCAATTTTTAACTTATCCCATTTCAAAAGGAGTCATACTAAAGGGTATCTGAACTATTGGCAATTCTTGGGCTCAACTTGTTGATAAAAGTAATAATAAAAATAAAAGCATATGCAATGGAGAAAACTTCTAAAAAGAACAAAAAAGTGGATGTCATTTTCAGAAAATATATAAAGAAGCCCTTTCATCTAGGTACTGAGAAAAAGAAAAGTGTTAGGCCAAAGTAGTCGAGAATTTTGAAATCTAGTTCAAGGCCATAAGGAGAGAGTCATTGAAATAGTCAGTAGTTGCCTGAGTACAATGGTACAGGAAAAACAAAACAAAACAAAACAGCATGAAGGAACTTTGTCTACCTGAGTACATATATGAAAATCTGAAAAAAGAACTCATCAAGATAATAGACCAGAAATATACATGATGAACACCCACTCTATAAACTTTTCCAAGAAAGTATGTGTCAGGATATAAAAATCCAGTTCTATGAGCCTTATTTCAAAAGGCCAGCCCTGGACATGACTGTCTAAGCTACTATGACTTGAAATAAGATTTGGTGAATGGATTCAATGTGTAGAAAATTCAAGTACCACTTGATCAAATCATCTAACATGAGAATGTCAGAAGCATCAATAGATGACCCCATTTATGTATAAATAGACATTTGTGTTCTTAACACACAAATGAGAATATTAGACAGTCAAGAGAGAAGAAATTCTAAAATATTAGGAGCTTATGACTTTTCAGAGTAATACATATGGTTTCTGGAAGTAATAGCCTGAAGAACTCAGTAACAGAAATGCAATACACTACTTGGTGAATTTTATCTTTCACTCAGATCTGCACCTGGGGAAATAAACAAAAATGGAAAATCCTGTTTAAAAGGTTATTAGGTATAAATAGTATTGAGGAGGAGTCATTCAGCATAGCTCTATATACTCTGGCAAAGGAGGAAACAGAGGTTAATTTGAGGATTTGGAAATCACAGTTATTGGAGACAATCAAAACATTTTCACGGGCAGAGGGCAAGACAGATGCCCACAAAGTGCTTCTCTGGTTTATAAAGCCTCTCTGTAAGCACTGAAATTGTTGATGCTGCCAAAATCTGAGGAGTGACAGAAACATGAGCTTAAAATTGGAGAACTAACTCATGTCAATCACCAACACTGAATTATTTCCATCTAAAATATACAAACAAACCTAATATCTCTTCTCAAGCTTTGAAGGAAAGCCTTCATGATGGTATGTCTTAAGGTGAAGAGGTTAGTTGGCTGCCCATAGCAGAGGCTGTAGGAGAAATCATTATGAACTCAGAAAGATACATCCTACAAAGGGAAAGTAGGCATTTTGCAACAGTGAGATATTTCACAATTAAATGCTCAAACTACCTGATTTTTAAAATGAAGTTGATCATACCCCTCCCACGTTAGTGACATCAGTCAAGAATTAAATGTCATATTTCCATGAACACAGAGATTGATTTTTAAATTGCTATCTGTATGAGATATGATTAGTACTTCTATGCAAGCTGAGAGGCACAAACTCAGGTGCAAATTCAAGTGGAAAATGCTGTGCCATTATGATAAGTGTTGATTCATGTCAGATTAGTGATTACAGTGCCATCCATCCCACCTAATACTATATACAGACTATAAATATGGGATAGGCAAATTGTCACTGCCTCCTGGGCAAGCCTTTCATCGGGAACACAGGTGGTACCTGGTATTCATTTCAACATGAGCAGGAAATGCTAGGGGTGCCGGATACTGAACTGGTAATAAGGCTGACTCCACTACTCCCTTACCACCAGTAGACAAAGTGGAGAGAATTCCAGTTTGCCATGCTAGCATTTAGAAAGGTTTTCATTTCAGTAAATTGCCTTTCCAGTGTACTAAATTGTACCTGGGAGATCAGAAATAGTAAACACAGCTTTCCCCAAAGTGTCTAGTTGATAATCAGGTAGTACCCAAGACGTTAAAAGAATGTGATTCTACTGAAGAGCAAGAGACCCAAGTTGTCACAAAGACTCGGTCCAATTGCCATGTTTCTCCCACCACTGGGAACAAGAAGGGACCACCTGTTTGTTCATTCGTTTCTTCACTTACTCCAAGTATAGTGCTTAAGCATATAGCTTTAAAGCTAAACTATCCAGTTTTGCATTCTAGTGCCATTAGGAGACAGGGCAAGTTATTTATCCTATCTGTGGCTCACTTTTCTCAACTGTAAAGTAGAAATAAAACATATATCATTGAACGAGTTATAGTTAAACTAGTTACCATAGGTAAGGCTTTTAGAGCATAGTGTTTGATGTTAGCTATTACTATTTTCAATAAAGATTTATTGTCTACCAGTTATGTACATACCCTGACAATTAAAATTTAGTCTTTGTGAGTCACAGTGGATCTACTTTTAGTGATGATATCCATACCATCTTGCATTTAAGCTGATTAATATTTAAAGTAAAATTTTAAAACATGTACAAATCAATGAGCTAGCCTAACCTTGTATTAACATTATAACTGAAAATAATTTGGGAGGGAGAGATTCTTTCTGTGGTAAGGGATAGAAAATCCAACTCAAGGAATGAGAATTTACTTACATAGGTACCTGTGTAGTCCCAGAGTTGGTTGGTTCAAGTGCAGCTGATATAATGCCATCAGGACCCAGGCTGTCTGCTTCTGTCAGCTCTCCTCTACCCCATGTGGGCTTCATTCTCAGGCTCTACATGGGGGCAAACAGTTGGTAGCAAATCTAGGCCTGAAAATTCCCAGATTTGGGTCCAACAAGAAAGACCCATTGCCTCTCATTGTGTGCTTGGACCACATGTCCATTTTGAACCAATCTTGGTGGTCAGGGAAAGCAATCCTTTAGGTTGTCAAATCTGAGTCACAGAGTTGCCCTTGGAACTAGAGATGAAATGAATTTTACCTGAAGCACAAAACCTAAGAAAGGGGTAAGGAACATTTACATGGAGGAGAATTAGTGCTATTATCAGCAGATAAGTGAATGGGCAACAAAACAATACTGGTTCCCTATACCCACCCTATAGCTGTGATCTTGCCCAATCTATCCTCAAAAACCCCAATGATCCTTTTTGCCTCTTGAATAAAATCCAAAGTCTGCATGTGGCATTCAAGGCTTTTGACCATCCTAATTTATTTCTCACCATGCTTCTTTTTGCATTCCAGGCTCTCATTTATTTTCAAAATGTCTCCATACTCTTATGGCTTTTGATTTTCTGTCTCCCCTATCTTTCTTGTTAGCATCTTTTATATTATTGAGCACCCACCTCAAATGCTACCTCATAACAAACTAGTGAAGTCAGGTTTATTATCTTCATTTTATAGATGAGGACATTGAAATGCAAAGAGAGTAAGAAGATTGGTCAAGATGATACCCTCAGCAGTGCCCAAGTTCAGATTCTCCTCAGGCATTCTGGATCGAGTCCTCCTTAAATGTGCTCTCTCACCTAGGGAAAATAAGATGGACACCTCAATTGGAACATGATCTACATCAACATCAGATACATGAAAGCATGTGTAGAAGAAGGAAATGTGTTATATTTGGGATTTTGTGTACCCAGATTCTCTTTACAAGGACCTGGGTATTTCCCATTGATACAGTATTTGTTCCTGTCTTGGCTACCATTTGTATAATGTGACAATGAAGCAGTTTAGTGAGAGGTACACACAGGTTTTGAAAAATTAAGACATGGTCAATATTTTAAAATTTAATCATCTCACTAATTTGAGTTTAAAAGTAAAAAAGCATTGTATTCACATGTGTTGTATGCTTATTCTCTGCCAAATGTTACACATCTAGGAAAAAACCCAAAAAACAAAACACAGTCTGCAGTCTCAGGAGGCTTGTCCAGTTAAGGAGACATAATTGTAAACAAATTCAATACTATTTAGTGTCAGTCTTATAATTTGAAGAAGGTAGTTGGTGTCAGTTTTATGTGTTTGTGGGGGGGGGGAGGGGGAGGTTCCAACAACAACCACCAAGATTTAAGATAGTTTTACTATTGTAGATGAATTATTATCATAATATTCTTAACATTTGGTAATTTTTTCTTTCAACAGTGATTTCAGACACTATGCTATGTGTTAGGTATAAAAGAGTGAACAAAGTAGGCATGATCGTTGCCTTCATGGCACTTAACTTGTAGGAGGAGGATATTAAAATGAAAACCCAGCTGAACTTATAATTGAATTTGCTTTGAGAATTGCTATGCAGGAGTAGACCCAAGGGCAGTGGTAGAGAATGTCAGAGGGGCCCTAAGTGTGTGGGAGTCATCAGTTCTCAAGGAATTGCTTTCCATTCAGTCTGTGGCCTGGAGAACAGTACAGAGGAGCCCATGGAAGCCTGAGAAGATGCAGGTGTATGGAGAAGGTGCTGATATAGTAAAGGACTTGGGGCATTCAGGCAAGGCCAGTATCTGCAGAGCAGGGTCCATGTCAGGTGACTGGCTGGAGATGAGGCTAGAGGAGGAGGAAGAGTTATAGGGCATTTGTGGTCATGGAAGAAGCATGCATTTTAAGTTCAGTGGGAAACCATGAACAGTTTGAAGTAGGGATACATATTCAGGTTTTAGCAACATGATTCTTCCTGCCATGAAAGAGGTGACAAGCCTGCTAGTCAGGGAGGAGTTATCCGGTAGAGGGCTATGCTGAGGGTTGAGAGGTGGAACTAAAGAGAGCTGGACACATTTGAGAACTATTTGAGAGGTAGTATCAAGACTGACATCCAGGTTCTTCTCTTTATAGTTACCAGGAAGTCTGGCATACCATATACTAAAAATCATTATGTAGTCAGATCTGTAGATAGTCTTACCCAAGCTGAAGACATTTCAGAAGAAATGTTTTCTACTGGATTCCCCTTCTAGTTTTGAATAAAAGTCCCATGTAAGAACTTCCTGTTATTTTGGTGGTTTCTGGAGTAAGACCTAATCTTTCCCAAACTGATCCTGTCTCCTGCCTCCATGTTGTTTTCCTTATAATTTCAGGCTGAGAACCAGCTGGGGAAGCAGATGCTTCTATACTGAGAGGTTTCTGTTGCAGTCTTGACATTTACTGGCAGTCAGTATATTAGGATGGCCTATAGTGCTCCCACCTTCAGGCTTCCCTCAGACAAACCTGTCCCTAGGCTTTCTTCAGAAAGGCTAGTTTTGTCCTCTCCAGCACTCTGTTCTCTCTGGGCTAGTCTGTCTCTGCCTAGTAGGAACAGATTTGGGAAACCTGGGTTTCAGTGCTATGCTGAACTTGTAACCATACATTCTTTGCACACAGGACAGATCATCTTTTCCCGTTTCTCGGGTTCTGTATATTTATATTGCTATATCTGAGAAATTCTGATTTCATTTTTTAAATTAAATTAAATTTTATTATGGTTTCAGGTACACAAAACAACATAATGATTAGACCTTTATACCCCTCACAAAGTGAGAAAACCTCACTAAGTCCACTACTCCTCTGACATCATACATAGTTATTATAATAGCATTGACTGTATTCCATATGCTGTACTTTACATCCCATAAAGTATATATATTTAACTATAGTTGATATTCAATATTATTTTTATATTAGTTTCAGGTATACAGTGCAATGGTTAGGCATTTATATAATCTATGAAGTGATCCCCACATAAGTCCAGTACCCATCTTACAACCTATTTAGTCTGTACAACATTATTGATTTTATTCCCTGTACTGTATTTCACATCCCTGTGACTATCCTGTAACTACCAATTTGTACTTCCTAATCCCTTCACCTTCTCACCCATTCCCTCAACCCCCATCATCTAGCAACCATCTGTTTGTTCTCTGTATCTATGAGTCTGTTTCCTCTTTGATTCTGCTCTTTAATTTCATTTTAAGGAGATATTATTGTGATTCAGTACTCTAAAATAGCATCTGCTTCTTTTATAATCTGTTCTGACTTTACAAGAGCATAAAATTGTCAGAGAAGCATTCATATTTCCAATATTGTGAAGTTTACAACTCTATGTACATTGTTATGCTATTGATTATCTCAATGATACTTAGAAGACGACGTTGTTGTTACCATTGTTATAGGAGACAGTTGAGACTCAGGGACCAAGTGAACTCTCCAGTGTTTTACGACTAGAAAATGATGCCGCAGGTCTCAAGTTCACAGCCATATCCCATGTTTTTATTTTTTTGTTTTGTTACAGCAACTTATTTACTGTAAGACATGAAGAGGTTACATTTCAAGATACTCTGCTACATTCTATTTGGATATAAAGTTGTTTTCTATCAAGGCGTCCAGAAATATTTATAGCAAGTGTTCTAATGATTCCAGAGCTGGTCATTCAGAGGATTAGAGACAAGCACTTAGTGCCTAGTTGGGTTAGTTTTCTTTGCACCAAGAAAAGCTCAGTTAGAGGAACAGCAGTCTTGACTTTTCAGCCAATTTATAAATTTATTTCTTAAATTACTATAAGAAGTAGGAAAAGCGTATAGGACATGTACTCATGGGAACAAAATACAGAGTACAAGCTCTGCAGCTAATAAAGAGTACAAGCTCTGCAGCTAATAAAGCAACGAGTTTTTTTCATTTCGCAAAGGCAACTATTTCTATATCAAATGACATGGCCACCAACCCACCTCCAGGGCACACACAACCCATTAGGATGACCTCTGATTTAGAATGCAGAGAATTGCTCCAGGGAAATCCCCCTTCTGAGGGGAGTATAAATTCTTTTTTGCTATTCATGTTCTTCAAAGCATGTTGCATGAAAACAAGTTAACTCTTTGGCAATAAAGCAACATTTTGTAGCAGCTCTGTACATTTATGCTATTATTTCAGTGTTGGTTTTAAAATTATTTTAATTATGTTAAAAGTTGAGCAATCTGTGATGGCTACATCTAAATTTGGAAACCTAAATGCAGTGGGAAAAATTGGATTCTGGGGTGGCAGGGGCCAAGGGGCAGCACTCAGTTGCCAAAGGCAAAGTCGGCATGGTTTCCAAATGGACAGCAGAGTCAAAGCAGCCATCAGAATAGCCTGACTCAAAGAAACGTTTGGCATTGGCTAGTTGATCATGGTGTTCCTAGAAGTGAAATCATTGGCAAGCCTACTGAATTCTTACTTGATCTGTATATGTGGAAGAGTTCTAGGTCAAGTGAACAAAAGTCTAATTTGAATCATGAAAATAGAGTTGTAGCCCCTCATTCAATTCTGAGACTTGAGTCACTGTAAAGACACAAATCCTCAAATGAAAGGGAGGCCAAGCCTACTTTAGGAAAGATCTCAGTGTACTGCCCAAAATTGAGACTTTTAATCTTTTTCTTGGACTTACGCAAAGGAGCTATAGCCTTTTCCCAGAGTAACTGTGTACTGAAGAAAAGGAAATAATCAGACCTTTTAGTTATTACTGGGTCTAGCTCTGAACTGACACTAACTTCAGGAGACCCAAAATGAATTGTGGTCCAACAGTCAGAGTAGGGGTTTATGGAAATCAGATACTCAATGGAGTTTTAGCTCAGGTCCATCTCACAGTGTGCCCAATAGTTCTCTGAACCCATCCTATAGTTATTTCTCCAGTTCTGGAAAACATAATTGGAATATACATATTACTAATTGGCTGAATTCCCATATTGTCTCCCTGACCTCTGGAATGAGGGCTATCATGATAGGAAAGGACAAGTTCAAGCCATTAGAACTGCTTCTTCCTAGGAAAATAGTAAACCAAAAGCAATTTTGCTTTCCTGAAGGGACTGCAGAGATAAGTGCCATTATCAAGGACTTGAAGGATGCAGGAATGGTGATTCCCACGACATCCCTATTCAGTTTGCCTGTTTGGCCTGTGAGGAAGACAGATGGATGTTGGAGAATGACAGTGGATTACCATAAGCTTAATCTGGTGGTGACTCCAATTGTAGCTGCTGTACCAGATAATGGTTTCATTGTTTGAACAAATTAACACATTCCTTGGTGTCTGGTATGCTGCTATTGATTTGGAAAATGCATTTTTTTTTCCATACCTGTTATTAAAAACCACCAGAAGCGGTTTGCTTTTAGCTGGCAAGGGCAGCAGTACACTTTCAATGTCCTAGCTCAGAGGAATAGCAGAATCCAGCTCTGTGCCATAATTTAGTTTGCAGGGATCTGGATCACCTATCCCTTCCACAAGATATCACATTGGTCTGTTTCGTTGATGACATCATGTTGGTTGGAGTACGAAGCAGCAACTGTTTTAGTTTTATTAATAAGGTACTTGTGTCAAAGGGTGAGAAATAAATTTGATAAAAATCAAAGGCTTTCCACCTCAGTGAAATTTCTAGCAGTCCAGTCGTGTGGTGCATGCTGAGACATCCCTTCGAGGGTGAAGAATAGTTGTTGCACCTGATCCCTCCTACAATCTTAAAAGTGGCATGATGCCTAGTATGCCATTTTAGATTTGGGAGGCAATATATTCCTCATTTGGGAGTGCTATCCCAGACCGTTCACCAAGTGACCTGAAAAAAACTGCTAGTTTTTATAATAATTGAGCCCAGAACAAGACAATGCTCTGCAACGGGCCCAGGCTGATGTACTAGCTGCTCTGCCACTATCCCAGCAGATCCAGTCAGTGGGGTTGGAGGTGGCAGTGCCAGGTAGGGATGCTGTCTGGAGCCTTGGCAGACCCCTACAGGTGAATCACAGTACAGGTCCTTAGGATTTGGGAACAAAGCCCTGCCATCCTCCATGGATAACTGCTCTCCTTTTAAGAAATAACTTTTGCCTGCAACTGGGCCTTAGTAAAGACATAATGCTGAACCAGGGGCCACCAAGTTCCATACAATCTGGGCGCCCTGTCATGAGTGGGTGTTATCTGACTCACTAAGCTCTAAAGTTGGGCATGCACAGAAACACTCCGTCGTCAAATAGGAGTGGTATATATATGAATGGGCTTGACCAGGCCCTGAAGGCACAAGTAAGTTACATGAAGAAGTGGTCCAAACGTCTGTAGTCCTGATTCCTGCTCTAATATCTTCTCTTTCCCAGCCTACACCTGCGGCTTTATGGAGCGTTCCCTTCGATCAGTGACTGAAGAAGAGAAAACTAGGGTCTAGTTTACAAATGTTTCTGCATAATATGCAGGCACCAACTCAAAGTGGACAGCTGTAGCACCACAGCCCCTTTTGGCGACCTCCCTGAAGGACAATGGTGAAGGGAAATCTTCCCAGTGGACAGAACTTCAGGTACACTCAGTTGTTCAATTTGCTTGGATGGAGAAATGCGAAAGGTGTAAGTGTATATTGATTCATGGACTGTGGCTAATTGTTTGGCTGGATGTTCAAGGACATAATTGGGAAATTAATGACAATGGTTTGGGGAAAGGATATGTATGTAGACCTCCCTGAATGGGTGACAAATGTGAAGATATTTGTGTCCCATGTGAATGCTCACCAAAGGGTCACTTCAGCAGAGGAGGATTTTACTAATCAAGTGAAAAGGATGACTCCATCTGTGGATTCCAGGCAACCTCTTTCCCCAGCCACCCCTGTCATCACCCAATGGGCTCATGAACAAAGTGGCCCTGCTGGCAGGCATGGCGATTACATGTGTGCTCAGTAACATGGACTTCCACTCACCAAGGCCAACCTGCTTACGGCCACTGATGAGTGGCCCAATCTGCCAGCAGCAGAGCCCACCACCGAGCCCTTAATATGGCACCATTCCCCAGGGCGATTGGCCGGCTACCTGGTAGCAAGTTGATCACTATGGACTGCTTTCATTGTGGAAGGGCAGCACTTTGTTCTTGCTGGGATAAACAGTTATTCTGATACAGATCTGCCTTCCCTACATGCAATGAATCTGCCAAAACACCATCCATGGACTTAAAGAATGCCTTATCCACCATCATGGTTTTCCATATATCATTGCTTCTGATCAAGGATATCACTTCACAGTGAATGAAATGCAGTAATGGGCTTGTGCTCATATAATTCACTGGTGTTACCATGTTCCCCACTATCCTGAGGCAGCTGGCTTGATCAAATGGTAGAATGGCCTTTTGAAGACTCAATTACAATGCTAGCTATTTGGTAAAAGTTTGCAAGGCTGGGCCAATGTTCTCTGGGAGGCCGTATATGCTTGAAATTAGCATCCAATATATACATGTAGTACTATTTCGTCTGCAGCCAGGATTCACAGATCCTAGGAATCCAGGGGTGGAAATGGGAGTGGCATCACTGACTATTATTCCTAGTGACCCACTAGCAAAATTTCTTCCTGTCCCCATAACCTTGTGCTCTGTTGGTCTAGAGGTCATAGTTTCAAAGGGATGAAAGCTTCTATCAGCAGAAAGAACAGTGATTTCATTGAACTGGAAGTTATGACTGCCACTGGCCTCTTTGTGCTCCTCATGCCCTTGAATCAAAAAGCAAAGAAGCATATTCGTTAACACACCAGCTAAGGGTGTGTTACCAAGGGGAAATTAGGCTACGATTCCACAGTGGAGGTAAAGAGGAATATATCTAGCAGGCAGGACATTCTTTAGGGCATATCTTAGTATTACCATGCCCTGGATTAAACTCAAAGGAAACTACAAGAACTTAGTTCAAGCAGCCACTATACAAATTTTGGACTTGTAAGCCCCCAAAAGCTTATGAGCTAATTCCTTAAAATAAGTCTGTGTATATGTCTATGTATCTATTTGTGATCCATCTATATAAATATCATATATTATATATAAATATAAACATTTATATTTAAATCCTATTGAAACTTTTTCTTTGGAGCACTCTGATATACCTATAAATTATAACTCTAAAATTAATTGCTCTTTTCGCTTTCATTTTATTATACTTTTAATTACAAAATTAATGCTTAATTATCTTAACAAGTACAACAATGCAGAATTGTAGAAGTAAAATATAAATACTTTTTGCTCTTGTTCCTTTATTGTGTATCCTTGCATACCTTTCTCCACAAAATGCACACAAATGCACACATATTCACATGTCTACAATTCACGTGTCTAGAATTTATTTTTTTTCAAGTAGCTACACTCTACATAATACTCTAACTTTTTTTCAGTTGAGTAATACATTATATAATCACCTCCAAGTAAATACTCATAGCATCAGTTTTAAACTTGTCACATGCTAGTCATTATATTTGCCATAATTTAATTAACATTTCCCTATTGATGGCCTTTTGGGTTGTTTTAATGATTTTTGCCACTTCAAATAATGATCCATTAAATTTGTACTTTCAAGTTTATATACTCTATTTCTAGCTTAAAGAGTATAAACACTTAAAAATTTAATTTATATATAAAGATCACTTTTATAAAGGTTAGAGCAACTCATTGTTCTGCCAGCAAAGTTTGTAGCCCCATATCCTCACCAGCACTGGATATTAGTTTTCAGTGTTATGAATAAAAAATGAGATCCCATTTATATTACATTTTTAATTTCCTTGCTACTAAAATGATTGACTATATTTTCATGTGGTTAAGACTGGCTGACATTTCTTTTTCTGTCACTTGCTTCTTCATTTCCTTTGCCCTTTTTTTATAGCATGGCTTTCCTTTTTATTTTGTAAAACAATCACTGAGACTTTCATCTTCACTGAATATGGCGTTTCAATCTACATAACGTGTCCATGATCATAAAGGAGTCAGGTCAGCGTTTATATAGCTCACTACAGTTTCATTGCATTGACATCATCCTCCCACCCCAGTGAGAAACAAAAGGATCAGCAGGAAGGTGATGATGTGGTGGACCTTGACATTTCTGTCAGTGGCACAGCAACTAAAGAAATTCTAAAGAAAAATCATCTTGTCAACTTCCTCAAATTAGAAATGTTTTTAGACTGCAATATAGATCTAATGCCCAGCTTGCAGAATTTTCCAATTTGGTGTTGCTCCAGGTTAAAAAACATACCAGCTGAAAAATGTGAATTGGAATCATTTGCCATCCGTTCCTAATATAATGACTGATTTCCCTCTCTGGATTCAGCAAGCTGCAGGCAATGGGGTTTGAACTGAGTCCAGGTGGAAGGGGGCCAGACATATTAAATTTAAGGCCTCTATTGCACAACTCCCTACAGAAATTGTGCAAATAATGTAGCTGAAGTGCTTTCTGCGTGCTGTGTAACCAAACTCTTTTGGCAACCTGATTAATTCCTTGCCCCTTTCTATAGTATGCACAGTTAGGAAATATACTAAAAGGTGACAGAAACCATAATAGAATCTGTCAGGTATTACGTTCAAGATGTTATCCTCTTCATTTTCAGTTTAGGATTTTTTTTTTTTCAAAAACGTCTCCATGAAGCTAGGATATAATAATTACCCCTCAGCGCTATTTTCCTTTTGTTAATACCACTAATGTCTGTGGCACATAAGCCCAACCCCAGAGCTAATGGCTAGTGTACATTTATGCTGTATTCTACAGAGCTAAATATCAATATACACCCAGGCTTGTTCAAAACAGGCCTATTTAATACAAAACAGCTTTTAATTGAACCACTTTAAATTGGACCACCATGGCACAGTTCTCTGTGTCATGCAGATGTATACACCCAGTCTTCAGAGACTGAATTTCATTGCACCCTCACCATGCTTTTTGAGCCTTTGCTCAAAAGGAGGCTGTGAGACAAGGATAACGTCTGAAGGCAAATAATACGATTCATTTAATCCAAGATTTGTGGTAACTCCAGTTTTAGTCTTTACAAAGATGGAGGTGTTGATGTTGTCGAGGTTCCAATGAGATAGCAATGCCAAGAATTACATACCAAATTCTACGCTTGTCAAAAGAAACTCATATGTCAAGTAGATAACTGTTTTTTCTCCAACTGGAAATATTTTAGAGGTGCCTTCTACACTATTCATTTTTACTTATAAATTCTTTTAAAATTGCACACTAGGAACCAAGGGCTAGTTCAATCTTTGGCAAATGAATTCTAACATATGACTTGGAAGTCAAATTGGCAAAAACAGGGGTGTGCTGGCTTGGTACACCACTGGTCGGGGTTTTGAGCTTCTGAAAAACTCCAGTGAGGATTGTATTACAAGCGCTGGGGGAACATAGCATGGCACTGGAAGCTGAAGAAATGAATCAAAATGGTTTTATTAGGCAACCTATGGTCTGAGTGGAATTCTGCTTTTGTTTTCTAAATTTCGATTTCTAAGTGTTTCCTTAGAGCGGGCAGCTTGGTTTAAATGGGACTGAACAGACCGGGCTCCAAGAATTAGTAACCAATTTGCTTTGAAGTGTTGTATTTCATGTTACTTAACAGGTATCACATGTTTTCAGTTGGTCTTTTCTGTATATTGATGTTGGCTTAGGGGAAAAGGAATTCAAATCATACAGTCCTGGGATGCTTAGAGATTATACCATAAATTATGCTTAGCTATAACATCAGTGTATGTTTGAGATATAATCATATAGCATGCCATAAAATATTTGTATGTGTGTCTGTGTCATTCATGTCTCTTTTGGGGGCAGCAGTGTCATTGTAGCCTGTTGACCTAAGGAAAACCATCTGGCAATTAAATGGAAAAAAATCAAAGTGTTAATTGATATGGGGAAATTAATAGGATTCGGGCTGTGCTTGGGATCAGAAAGTGACCTCTGAGATATCATGGATTGAAAACTGGAAAACATTTTAGATCTCTCACTTGAAAAAATATTTGAAGAGGCACCACATGCCAGAGTTAATCCATATCAAAATGTATCACTCCACATCTCACTCTTATAAGTAATAAGTAATGGAATGAAAATAAGTTGGCCCTGTTGTTATGGACCAAATTGCTCCCAGATTCATATGCTGAAGCCCTAACCCCTAATGTGACTTTATTTGGAGATAGAGCTTTTACGAAGATAATTAAGGTTAAATGAGGTTATCAGGGTGAGGCCTTATTCTATTAGGACTGATGTCCTTATAAGGTGAGGAAATGATGCTAGGGATACCCCCAGAAAGAAAAGACATGTGTGGACACAGGGAGAAGGCAGTTAGGTACAAGCCAAGGAGAGAGGCCTTAGGAGAACTCCACCCTGCCAACACCTTGATCTTGGACTTCTGGTTTCCAGAACTGTGAGAAAATAAGTTTCTGTCATTTAAGTCACCCAGTCTTTTCTATTTTGTTCTTACAGCTCTAGAAAGCTAATATACCTTTTTAGTCTAGTTGCCAGAAAACAGGGTGTAAAGTGCTATGGGTAAATAAAATATATTGGAGTGTCTGTGGTGTCAAAACAGGCATCTTGTATTCTTGTGGATTTTCTGGGGGCAGACACAACTCTAGCAGCTCACCAGAGATTCTTCTGATAGTATTGGAAGCACTGTAAAAATGTTCAGAGTAAGTTTTGGCTTGCCCCTCTTTCCCCCCTTTTTCTCTCTAGCATCATTCTGTGGGGAATGACTCCTTCCCCACCTTGGTCCCCATGGTTTGTACGTGGTTTACCCCAACCCATGGCTTCAAGATGGGTAGGTGACTTAGACCTGGACTAGAGTACCATAGCTTTTTGACAGAATGATTTTCAGGAGTGGATCTGTGACAATCACAGCCCACTTAGCATCAGCCCACACATTTTTGCTGGAACTCCTGAGAAAGAGATGTGTCCTTTCTGCTGGATTTACTAAGATGCTAGGATATAAGTCTGGAGCTGCTGGTGGCCATTTCTCAGAGAATCAAATCAAAATAGAGGAAGCCCAAGTCAAGAGGAGGAGAGAGGTAGCATTCTTAGAGAAGCACATCAAGCCAACCTTCAGCCTAAACTTGGACTTTCCCATTACTAAAGCCAAAGAACCAGTCCGTTTTTGTATCAGCTTGTTTAAATGAGGTTTCTGACTTTTATCACCGTGGCTGAAGATGAAAAGAGAGATATAAAATTCTGACCCAAATGCCCTTGCCCTTCTTCCAACTCATCCAAACTTCTAGTAAGCTTCTATTACGCCTGAGTTCAGGGGCCACATTCTCTGTTAATGGCATCCTCCTCTTTATACAACTCTTCAGGTGCCTTGCATACTCCTATGCTGCCTTTCCCTGTTACTTTGTGTTTCTAGGTGTATAAGTCCTGATGTCTACAACCTAGAGTCTTGGAAGATAGGTGGTCTGGAAAATTACCAGTGAGGCTATTCTCTGTAATTTAGTAGGTTGGTACATTGAGGAGATGGAGAAGGGAGACTGTCAGAAAGTATCCTCTGAAGAAGGTATCTTCAGGGCCTATGTGAACTAGATAGCAATAGAAGCAAAGACATTTGAGGCAGATTATCTAGAAGCTCTGCAGAAAATAAAGGGGGTTCACAGTGCTGGAACACAGGTAGTCAGTTACCTAGACATTGGGTAGAAGACAGCAGGAGTTTAAGTGCTACATTTTAGGAATAGACTTGTTTGTGGTTTGCTAATTGTATTGGGTTGACTCATGTCCCCCTGGCCCCACCAAAATTCAGGTCCACTGGGAACTGCAAAATGTGACCTCATTTGGAAATAGAGTCTTTGTAGATATAATTAGTTAGGAACCTCAAGTTGAAATCATCCTGGTTTTAGATGGGCTCTAAATCCAATAAGTTGTGCACTTATGATAAAGGAGAGGACACAGACACCTAGAGAAGAAGGAAGGCCACCAGGAGAGAGAGGCAGAGGTTGGGGTTATGCTTGGCCGCCAGCCAGGGATCACCAGGAGCCATCAGGAATTGGAAGCAGCAAGGAAGGTGTCTTTCCTGTAGCCTTGGGAGGGAGTATGTCCTGCCTACACCTTGATTTTGGACTTCTGGCCTCCTGTACTGAGAAAATTAGTTTCTATTGTTTTAAGACACAAATGTTTGGTAATTTGTTATGGTAGCATAGGAAACTGGACCATCAGTGGGAAAGAGGGGGAAAAAATTGAAAACTCTAAGAGATAATTTTGCTAGAGAAGTGGGGATGGGGGTTCATGTCAAACTTCACTAGCATTGAGATCACAGAGAACAGTGCTATTGTCCATGTAAGTACTACTTTTTGCTTTTAATCCTAATTCATATGCTCACAAGCCTGGTATGTTACCTGCTGGCCATTCCCAGTCAGGCAATGTGAAGACATGCTGAGCTCTTTGCACTGTTCTCAGAAAGGGAAGGAATTGAACAATATGGAGTGTGAGGATTTGACGATGGATATTTTGCAGCATGTGCTGGCATCATGACAACTTAGCCATCTGCTTCATGGAGGTAGCCCAGCTCCATCAAAGAGACAGTATAATTCCTGTCACTTCTTAGAAAAGCATTCTTGTACCACAACAGTCATTTAGTGGGTGCATTGTGTGGCAGCGTACATGTTTATGACTGAGGTCACCACCGACCTGGGTTGCCTTGGACAGTCTCAATTGATGGGTGTCGTCCCAGCCTCATTCATTTTAGCCCTCCCCCTTTCTCTTTGAAAAGTGCCCGTGTTTGGATGATACATTCTATAGTAACCTCAGTTATGACACAACCCCTCATTTTGATTTTTCTAAAGCTCTAAAACTTTGCAAATTGATGTTCTTTCCTATTCTTGCCAACCCCACAAGATTACCTAGCTACAATGTTTTGGAAACAGAGATTAATTTTTTTTTTTTGAGGGAATTTTGCTTGGGAATGAGAAAAGGGAAGTTTGTAATTGATTTGTTTCCTAAAGACTGGTTGGCTTCCCCTGCATTCCCCATCCCCTGCCCTGCCCCAGGTTGCTCCCTACCTGCTTTTGGCTTTGGCTCTCACCGCAGTGCCTCTATCCAGTGAAAGGAATTTGGCTGCTTCAGCAGTATGACCAACACAGCCATGTCTGCAAAGCAGGTGGAAGCTGGCACGCTGCCCAAGCCTGGCCAGACAGCTTCATAAATCCTGCCCTTACCGCAGACCCGAATTACTTTTCATGACACAAAGCCAAGCTGTGTTATTCACCTAATGCCCCGATTTACAGTTCCCAAGACAAAAGAACATACAGATAGAGTTTCAGGGCTCTGTTTGCCTTCACGTTTATCTAAAGGTTAGTTTCAGGTCAAGCTCAAGAAACCTGACAAATGGTGGTGAATAAACCTAAAAATAAATTAAGTGCAAGTGGGAAACTTAAGCATTCCTTGTGCTTGTGCCAAAAGAAAACTCAACCCAATTTACATTCTTTTAATATCTGAAACAAGCAGCTGTTCTCTTATTCGTGGCATACTGGGGAATTATTATGCTCCCCTTCAGCTCAGACACATATGTGTAGGCGTGCTTATGCATAAGGCATGCACATGTACACACACACACACACACACACACACACAGCTGCACAGTACCCACTTAGGAATTTGTTCTTGTGTCTTCAAGAACTGGTCTTATAGTGAGAAAAGCACCTATCTGGTTCTTATATGGTGGCCCAGTAGTGCCACCCAATGTCCTGCCAGGCCCAGGAATACTAGGACTTTGAGTAAGAAATCTCATCCTTCTAAGAACAGGAAAACCATATGTAGAAATGCAGGTACTTGGAGACGGAGAACTGCTCATGTATCGTTTCCATGCGGGTCAAGGCCAAGCCACGAACCTGAAGGGTACTTCTTTTTGCAGAGGCTTAGAATGTGCTGGAGGCAGCTCACATCTCCCATGAATACTTAGTTTGCAAATTCATCCTTTTGTTTGGTTTTGTTTCTAAATACATTTGTATTTCTATTCTTCCTCTCCTAGATCTCTCCTTAGTCTCCCTCCATCTCACTCTTTCTCACCAACCCCACTCTCAGGAAGCATTCTGGTGACAAGACAAAGGAGAAATACGATAAAATTAACTAAATAGTATTAATGCTTTTCCTGGTCAGGGCTAATGATTTTATACAAGTTAATAAATGGAGGGCTGGCAGTGAGTGAGTCTCTCAAACTGAAAATGCCTCTGCAGAACCTCAGGATGTCAGGAGAGTCTGTGGCCAAGATGCCCACTCCTCAGGGGCTGCCGGGACAGCACTTACTTCCCCAGGCTGGCTAAAGGATGTTTCTAAGAGAAATAATGGACGACTTCCCAGCTTCAGAAAACTATAACTGACATTGAAATTTACCCTGCTATTATTGTATTTTCTGGATATAATCTTGCTCTATATGATATAATTTTTCCCTTCTCCCACTCTCCCCCCCTACTCACCCCATCCTTGTTTTTCTACTCACTGGACTGGAATAGAAATCTCACTAAATAAGATGTTCCTAGAGAATAAAGACATTGATCCCACGTAGATTTCACAGTGGGTTTGTAGATTCCAGCTGCCTCTATTACAGAGCTTCAGAACAAGCCCAAGGTTTTTTCTAAAGACTGAGTCAAGTAAAACACAGCACTGTCAAACTTCTCAATGCAGAGGAATAAATGCATGCCAGGGCAATGTGTTTCAGTGATGGGTTTGACAAAGTTACCATATGGCACCTGGACAATTGAGGTAAAAAAATTTGTTGAGCGAGTGATTTAGGGAACAACACATGGTATGGCACCATTAGAAGCCATATTTGCTCTACCCACATCCTCTCAGCTTTTACCCATCCTGCACGTGCTCCTGGCATCCTACTATCAGCCCATCTGTCTGTCCTCCTAACAGCATTCCTTGATTGACAAACAGTGCAAGCCAGAAATGCTGTGATTTTAGTTCCCTGGGAGCAGCCCCTGGCCAGCGGCACATGGGAGTGGGAGGATAAATATGAGGTGTGTTTTTTGCAGACTCCCAGGTCCCCACCCAGATCACGTCCCCATTGCTCAGGGCCATAACTGGCTCAATAGTGCCTCCTGTAATGGCTTCTTTGTCTTCCTGTCTCATTTCCCTTCCCTGGCTCCCCCGACAAATAAAGTTCTCATATTCATACTCTTGCCTGGGGTCCATTTCTGGAGGATGCAACCTGTGAATGCTCCCAAATGAGGATATTTGTGAAAAGGCAAGATGAGCCTATGGGAATTGTGAAACTTGTTTTGAGAAAGCAGTCCCCATTGGGGATTTGGGAATGGTACAAAGGATGTTGTTCAGAAGAAACCAGGTAAAGGCGTGGCTGTTACAGGTGAACTTCCAGATCCCAATGTAGTAGTAAAATGTATAGTGTGTATGTGTCATGTGTGCATATGCAAGCAGTGAAGTGGGGTGGGGGGATTGTAGGGAGAGACTAAGGAAGGATTTCTAGTCTTCCATTATTAGGATTATGACTGGGAAGACAAAGCATTGCTTTGAGATTTGTCTGTGTGTTTGAAAAGGCAGTTGAATGTTATTAATCTATTCCAGGAAGTACTGAACACCAACTTGAAGCTTTTATCAGCTTTCTTTGCTCTAATTTCTAAAGCAAAAATGCCTTCCCTCCAAATACTCTATTAAAAGAACATATGAAATTAATGAAACATATCATTACTTTTACAATGGCCAAATTGTAGATTTGTCACAGTACAGAGACAGAAACTCATTAAGCCATTGTACTTCTGTTTCACATTTTATAGTGTTAGAAGAAAAAAGGAATTTTCCTAACTTACCAACCCTCCCTTTTTCCTATTGTCTCCCTGAAACCTTTTTTAGAGTTCAAGCTGCAAATCATCTGACTTATCTCTCTATGCCTGTTGGATGGTGGAAACAGAAATTAAGAATAGATGTGGCTGAAAATGAGAATCTCAATTTGGGGTTGTGACTTTCATGGTTTATTTGAGAAGTAGGATGGAGATGACAAGTCTTGCATCCTTTAAAAGCAGATGTAGACAGCAACATTCTTCTTTATCAACCCGTCAGAGCCCTGCCCTCATCTCTCTCAGGGAAACTGTAAATTATTTATCCCACTGGGCTTGGGAATTTTAGCAAACATCAGCACAGTTGCAGTGTGAATCCAAGCTGATCGTTCAGTTACCCTCTGTGTTATATTGAGCAACGTTGCATCTTTTGAGTGGCTGCTATGAGTACAGGAAAGAGTGATATGAGGAATTAAGTTACAATCTGTCAGTTCTCCTTCCACACTCTATCCCTGCACTTAACTGCAGCCAAACTCTTTGAAAGAAGGTGAAAATCTCTCACCTATCCAAATCAAAGCTTCTTAGTTGCCTTTTATTTTCAGAGTTGGTCTGTATTTTTTAAAGTGTTGCACAGAGAATTTGACATGAATTGTTTTTAAATATCCACAAACATTTTTTCACTTTTAACAGAATAAAATTTCTCATGAGGCACTTGACAGAAATAGTATTTTTATGACCTTAATCATGGAGCTTTGTCCTAGCCTTATTCTGGAAAGTCACATGGGAAATGACCAGTTTCCAGGGAGAGAAATATATTTCCTTTGGCCCTTTCCCACATTATCTGAGTGGCCTTCAGTTACTCTTTGTATCATTTGGGGGGGTGGAGGTGTTGGGAGAGGAAGGAAGGAAGGAAGGAAGGAAGGAAGGAAGGAAGGAAGGAAGAAGGAAGGAAAAGGAAAAGGAAAGAAAGGAAGAAAGGAAGTAATTGGCTCATGATTGTAGGAATGGTTAACTCCAAAATCTGTAGGGCAGGCTAGCAGGTTGGAAACTCAGGCAGGAGTTCTGTGTTATAGTCTTGAGACAAAATTCCTTTTTTCTCCAAAAAAACTCAGTTTTTGTTCTAAAGACCTTTAACTGATTGGATGAAGCCCATCCACACACATTATGGAGCATAATCTGCTTTATTTAAAGTCAACTGATTGTAAAGGTTAATCACATTCACAAAATATCTTTACAGCAACATCAAGATTAGTGTTTGATCAAACAGCTGGGCATTGTAGCTGAGCCAACTTGACATGTAAAATTAACCATCATACCCTTCAAAAGGAAACCATTCCCTTCATGCTTCATGTGGTACTGAAGAATATGGCATTTTGTGTGAGAGAGACTTGAATTCAAAATCTAGGTCTGCCACTTACTATATGTCCTTGAGCAAGTAAAAAAATTTCTGATCCTTAGTTTTCTTATTTCTTTTATTTGTATGTCAATTAAGATTATTTCTATTGCAAGATACAGAAAACCCAAACCAGTCAGACTCAAGAAAAAGAAAGGGGGGATGGGTTAGCTCAAGAGACTAAAATTCTGAGGTGTTGGCATGAATTCACTATGATCCAGGGCCCAAATGATGCCATGGCGACTCAGGATCTTGTTTTTATCTCTCATGTCTCAGCCCCTTTGCTTTGTGTTGGGTCCATTCTCATAAGGCTTGCCCCCTGTGGTGGCAAGTGATTTCTACCAGCTTCAATCTCAACCTTCCGGGTTAAAGATCATTAAAGAGCACCTTTCTGCTCTCCCAAAGACGTATCTATCCCCAACCATTTTATGTGTCCAGGACATGGAGTGTTTGGCATAGACAAGCTTGGTCACGTGCTCTGTTTCCTGGAGCTGAGGATACAGCTCCATCCAAACAGATGGACTGAGAATAGAGAATGAATGGGTTCCCAGTCAAAATTTGGAACCTGCTTATCCAAAAAGGAGAAATAGATGCTAGAAAGGCAACAAAACCCAAATGTCCACTGCATGATGATTTTAGTACTTAACTCATGGGGTGGTTATCAGGATTCGATGTGAGTTTATAAAGCTTCCAGAACATAGAAGGAGTTCAATGAATGGCTGTTGCTGTTTTTGGAATGCTTCTAATGGTACAAGATTGGGAGAACTCTGAATTGCACCTACTTTATAGCAATGTGAAAACACTGCTTCCCTCTCAATTCTGACTCTCCCAGGTCTTTCCCTTTCTTACATACTGTCTGCCTGAGAGGACTGGCCATTGAAGTTGAGTCTCTCTTCCAAAGCTCTCTTTCAGATAAGCTTTGATTGGTCTACCTAAGTGCTAGAAACAATATATTAACCTAATATTTTCGGACATTGGAGCACACGGAATTATGACAGGAATGTATATATGTATTTTAGAGAAAAAAAAGCATTTCAGATATACTTTTTAAAATGATGAGCTATCAGGGGCTTTGTCTTAGATAGTCTTATTTCAAGATGGCCACCACCATGTTGGTATATCATCTGTGTGTAATCAACCTGTCCTAAAAAGAATGAATAGAACTGATTGGAAGTGAAATTTTGGCAAATTAAAGTGATAGTAGAGGATAATTTTTAGTTGAAATTGAAATGAAGGGGGTTCAAAGCAGGAAAAAGAAATGAACTATAATGGGAATTCTGAAAGGTTCTGTAATCAGCTTATCTTGAGCAAAAGAATTAAAGCAATTAATGGAACAGATTGACTCCTGGATAAACTTAAACGCAACAGTCACCACTGTCAGCTCTTTATTTCGTTCTTTTAGTTATATGCCCCAACTTTCTCCCTTTTTCTCCTGTCCAACTTCTTTTTCAGCATTTTTCTTTATCTTCCATTTTCAATAACACTCTGGTGCTTATCAATGGCACTTGTGGTTGTCACTTAATCTCGGTTTGCCTCAGGGAAAATGGTGTGTGCGTGTGTGTGTGTGTGTGTGTGTGTGTGTGTGTGTGTGTTGGTGCTGGTGATGGGTTGATATTAGAGATGCTGGAATTAGAGATTCTGAAAATAGGAATTATTTTATTGGCAGTGTTATTTGGAGCATACTGGAGTGGGCAGAGATGGTAGGTAAGAATATTCCTAAAAATATTCTAGGCACCCAGAAAAACCTTAGACCCTAACTTTGATTGAGACCAAGAGAATTAAGTGTTATTGTTCATGTAAAACAGGAAGAGTATGAATTTTTTACAAGTTAATCTTAGAGGAAAACAATGAAGAAATCACCATTAGAAAAATAGGAAAGAAGGTCAGGTGGCAAAAGACTGATAATTCCTGGGAAGGATTTTAGATAGCCACAGAAAGTCTTTGCCAAAGTATTTCTGAATACTTCTTTCAAATCATCCCAATTTATATTTTTCCCAGTTTTTGAGGTTGTGGACATTTGCATAGTCAAATATTTTTCTCTGTTGTGCCAACAGCCTGGTTAGATCATTGAGGATTACTCCTGCTTCCTGTGCTGCTGGCATTGGTCTTCAGTGGATAGGGGAGGCAAGTACTCTGGAATATGATTTGGAAAACACTGGGGTTTTAGGAATAAATATTTAGAAATAGATAAAGTTTCAGTCTTCTCAACCTTGGCAGAGCTCCATATACATGGAACTAAATTAAACTTGAGAACAAATCGAATCAGGGGAAAAGGAAGAAAGACTCTTAAAGGAAAAAATTGTGTAGATACTCAAGGATTAGTATTTATCTTATCTACATCTTGAATCATAAAACAAACAATGATTAGTTTAAATAATGAGCTCCCCTTAAAGTATTTGTCTGCTGGCAAACACTTCCAATATTTTATTTTTTTCTAAGTATCTCAGCAAGATCTTTTTGTCCATCAGCACTGTTTCATGGCACAGATATGAACATGGACCAACATGGCCTTGGCACCTTTCATTAAAACAAAGCAGAGAGGTTAGTGTGCTTGAAGATGATTTAGTTTTATCATGATCATAACTGCCATCTAGATAGAAAGTCAGAGAATTGCTTTATTTATATCAACAATGATAATATTTATGGAGTGTTTGTTAAAGACTAAGTGTTTTTCATAAATTATTCCAATCAACATTTCTATCAGCTATCCAAAGTAGGTATAATTATCCCCACTTCTTCAGATGAAAAAACAAAAACAAAAACAAAAAACAAACAAAAAAAGCTCCAGTTGGTGTAGCTACTTCAACGATATCACACAAAGCTGTGGAGTGAGGAATGGAAGTGCCTTTTCCAATTCACTTTAATGCAGGATTAGTCAGTTTATTGAGTGTTTTAATTGCAACTTCCCCCAATTGTGCTATAGTGACAGTCTCACTTTTCTATAATGAAATCGTGGTCAGATTTCTTAACTTTATAGCCATGTTTGGTTTAAGACATTCTTGGTTGCTATTTAAAACTCATTCTTGTTCATCTTACAAGATCAGCCTCCAACTCAATTCCAAACTTGTCTTCTTCCCTCACACATCCCCCACCAGGGCCAGCCTTGGTTGTGGGCACAGTGGCTTGATTGTGGTGTGGAATCCTTAAATGATTCCTCTGTATTCCTTTAGTAGCTCTCCCTTCTCTCCTCCCTTTGGACTCTAGCTTTCTGGGGCCACCTTCTTGTCCACCATCAGTGAAGAGGAGAAGATTCTGCTTATGAGGCTACAGCATGGTAGTTTTGGAAAGTGGCTCTAGTTTGCTCTAAGTCTATCTGGTTCTATTTGACACTGCAGTCCATGGTTAATTTATAGTCCCCTTGTTTCATGGAACAATATGTCTTCCAAGCCTCCTTGGTGGCTGAAGAATCATCCTCCCCTCAAAGGGGTAGTGAGCTGCCTCCTTTGTCTCTGTCAAAGCCAATCAGTATGCTGCAGTCCATTTCCTGGGTTGGGTGTCACTTCACTTGTCCCAATAGCCACATAGATTCTACATAGGTCCCTGCCTTTTGTCATCCTAAATTTTCCAACATATGGAGCTATAGGAAGTGCTGGGTTCCTTTCTGAGTTTTTCTGAGGCCAGTGAAAATTTAGAGGACAACCTCTTTTTTTCCAGGCACCTGACATGGTTCTTTCCAGCCCTGATATATAGTGAGCTACTCTAGCAGGCCTCATACTGATAGAAATCCTTGGCCAGGTTCTGAATTCAATAATTCTCCACAGTATTTGGCACACATTTCATGCCTCTCTTTCCCTTCTGTGAGGCAGAGGGACTTAAAGTGACAACATGCTAGAATCTGAGGCTCCCAAACATCTTTCCCAAGAATGTCGTCATCATTCCTCACTCAGGTGGCTGCCCCAGGGTAGGTCTGTGGGTTCTGTAGCATAGTGAGCACTCATCCAGGGGTTGAGGTGCCAGTCTCCCCTTCTTTCAGCACTGCTGCCTCTGTTTACTAGTGACACTTTGGGACTGCCCCCACCTCCATACACACCTGGTTTCACAGAGGGAAGCACTGTCTCCACAAACTTTAAATGCAGAATCCCTCTCACATATAACCTGGGGTAGGGAGGAAGACGATCACGTTGGTAATGGGAACATGGCAGTGCCTCTGTCAGGTAGACAGCCAGTCCTGGGGGGGCTTACTGGTGTCTCTCCAACTTAGATTGTGGAATAACTAGCATCTCTTCCCTCACTTTTGGTCCCTATTCCCAATTAAAAGATAATAGAAAAAAATCATTTGGACACCTTGTTACAGTGTAGATCCACTTTTCATTGTGTACTTCAGTTTCTGATTATTTAGAAGAATTGCCAATCAGTTGGTCCCTAAGCCATAGCCTGGTTGTGTCAGTCAGGAAATCCCTATTAGATATTGGCTTAATAGGCAAAATAACATATTTTAGAGGCCTGTCGCTCATTAAGCAAATAACATTTTAGGGAGGTAGTTGAGCCATAAGGCTAAATTTAGCTGCATTTTAGTTTATTCTGTAATAATCAGCAATCTAATAAGAGCAACACTAACTAGAAGGGTGCCTGGGAGACATCCCTTTACATTATTATTCTTTATTCAGAAAGACTTTAAAGCACATCCTGACTCAAATAGATTTGAGCCCTATTCACTAGTGCTGTTTACAGAGGATATACGAATATAATCTTTAGGCACAGTTAAATGCACGCTTAATATTGGTACTTGTTCTTTATTATGCTCAATTCCAACTTATGTTGCTAATGACCCAAGAAAGCACGCTGAAAACTATAGCCCAATACTCCCAGTGGCTTTCTCATTAGATTTTTCTATATTATCAGTATAAAACTATTTATCTTGAAGTTTACAAAATTTCAAGGGTGGTTTCCATGACACTTTTCAAATATTATCTTCCACTAATCAAATCCATATATTTTTAAACTGCCTTGTTTCACTATAGTCCATGAGTGTTTTCCTCTGTTTGCTGTTTCTTCAAGCTCTCGCTTTCCGTTAAGATGCAGTCAGATGTTACCACTATCTCTGCATGGCTAATAGAATCCCCTTCTCTGACAAGGTGAGTAAAGTTCAAATGGAAGGGAAAGTATAGAATGTTTGTTGGAAAAAGTCACTGCAATTCTTTATAAAATATTGATAAACATATGTATACCTGCATGGCATTTTTGTTCTATTGTTGATGACTTTTTTAAAATATTGATTTATAAAGAAAACAATAACGAGGTACAAAAGAACTAATCAGAGATTCTAAGGGTTTGTAGAAAAGAGACAAGAAAATAATAAACTGGCCAAAAGACAGGAAAAGGGACTAAAAGAATAAAGAAACATCAAATGAAAGAAATTACAAAGAGAAACGAACTACTCATGTTTATTTAAATTGGAGTGAAGTTTCATATAGACAACAAAAAAGGCACTAGATAAAGTTGATTTTCATAGAAAATATAAGAGAAAATTGGGAAAGGAGGTTATTGGACTTAATCAAATGCTATCAAAAATACACCTAAAATATTTGGAAATTTGAATATTTATAAATTTGTGACTACAAAGTAAACAAGCAGTCAGTAAAAATTCTGCCAAGTAATAATATTTTTTAATTTACAGAAAATCAGAGATTTACTCAAATATGGGCCAGGAGCAAAGAAAGATGGTATTGAAAACTAAAGAAACAAGACAACAACTCGAACCATTTGGGGAGGTTTGGACAAGAGTTCAAAGAAGTCTGCTAATGTCTACAAATGTATCAGACCCCTGTCTTTGGGAAGCCAGGGCTATTCTTGTGTAATGATTCTAATTTTAATTCCAAGGATAATAATATAATACATTTGAAGAAAATAAATCTGTAACCTAAGAATACAAAGGGGTTATTGTCAGATGATGGACAGCAGTGAGCCAAATTTTCAACTAGAAACATACAAAGTGCATTAACCTTTGGACAAAAGAAGAAGGAGGAGGAGGAGGTAGTGAGGGAGAGAGGAGGAGAGTGCTTATTCTTGGCAGGATACTTTCTTCTTAATTCCTTGGGAGTATCTTTTTTTAAATATCTTTTTATTCTTAATCTCCATTTTCTTTGTTAGGAAAAATATTATTTTTATAATAGGTCTATTAGAGAAAACCAGAAATATGGCAAAACACGTTTTTGTCTCCTAAGAATAATTCTAAAAGTTCTACCTTTTGCCTTGTTTTCCAAATAATATATTGTAATTTGCCTGTTCTTAAAATATTCAGTAAAATTTAATTGAATTATCTACCCTCAATCGTGATGGGGAAATCAGATGTTGCACTCTTATTTTGTAAAAAGCCACTAGTTATGAACATCTTTTACTAAGGTTTTTGGCACTCTTCTTTGATTATTTCTAAACATTGAATTACTCAAAGGGTAAGAACATGTATATGTCTTGGAGGCTCTTACTTTACCTACAGTTTACCAAAATCTTGATTTTGGGGTCTGATTTAGAACAGTTTTATTCTTTGGTGAGAATTTTCAGAGTTATTTGGACAATCTAAAATAAGTATGTAAGCCCACAGGTGCGCTCCCGCATCTCTATTTCTCTTTCCCCTGGGATGGATGGGATAGTTAGGATCATTTCAAGGGTCTGTCCATTAGCAAGCATTTTTTCTCAGAGAAGGAAATGTTGGTGGGTTAACTTTTACCTATTTTTGCCTTGTGGATAATAATGTAGGTTTTGACCCCTTCTTTTTAAAAAAAATATGCTATCAATCATTAAAATTGAAATCTTGGAAGATGTATTCAAACTCATTAACTACCTATAATTCCGTCTGAAATTAGGTATTCAAAAACATAGGAAATTCCATGATTTAAGTGAAAACCCTGTATCTTTCAAAGATATGTTCAAAACCATAGTTACATAACCAGATTATGGGATATAGGTGATTTAAAAGTACCCATTTTCATTTGTCACTAGTGTCCTGACTTAGAAACTTAGAAAAACCATGGTCCCCCACAATGTGGTTTGGACCTCAGTTTGTCCTAAAATCTAAATTCAGAGATGACTTTGTAGACAGTGAATCTTTCATTTAACTCCTATCCTTTGATGTGTAAAAATGTGGCAAGAAATCAGTACATTCTAGGGTGAGACCAGGTAACCTCAAAAATCACAAGGTTCAAACTACAAAGTTCTCTCCTCAGAGCCACCAAAATGCTATCAACCCTATCTTCCTAAGATGGGCAACTGTTGATTTGTTGATTATTAATTCAGGGTTAATTATAAGTGATATTAGAGATGAGGCAATTATTCAAATATTTCAAAACAAAACAAAGAAAAATTTTGCTATCAAGAGATACAGGACAAAATGCAACATGTAGAGGTACCATTATCCAGCCTATCTGAGCACATCCATCAAATCCGTGATACAACTGCGCGTATGAACACTTCAGAAGGTTCCTGTCCTCTTGTCTGTTGTCTCTTCCTGGAGCTACTCTTTGCCATTTTGGTTTTATACCCTGTTCTCTGCCTCTGGCTCCTATGTCAAGCCCACTTACACATTTCTCCACGTTCCCCTTTTGTTTTCTATTATTTAGAAAGCAGTATGTTTTCTCGCTTCAAGTTCTTGTGCGTGTGTTTCCTTTTTCCTATTCTGTGTGAATCTCAAAACCTTTGCAAAAACCCTCTACTCTTTTCTCTAAGTGGAGTAAATCATCCATAAGATGGAACATGTCTGACCTATCTATTAATAGGTGAAACTTGACTTAAGGGAAAAAGAAGCCTCCTCTAAATGCCCTGTATTTTCTAACTGCATAAGCAACTGTCTAATTTCCCAGACCAGTTAAAATTAAGATGTGAATTTACTAGGATGTTTATAGCAAGTTACATAAAGCAAGGCCTCTGCTAAAATGAAAAGAACAGTGCAACCTGACCTGCTTGTATCAGAAGAATTTTAGTTTGGCCAGATGGGGTATCATGTAGTTCTGAGAGCATATTTTTGTAGAATGCTTTGCATTTTTTATGTCCACCATGGGGGAACTCTTTCAAGAAAGCTGGCTCATAAGGTTACTTCAATGCTTTTGAAATTCAAGATGCAGAGTGAGCTTTGCCAAGGAGAGCACTATCTAGTTCAGTGATCAAACACTGTATTTGGGAAGCAGAACTGAAAATCCACTAATTGTTTGCCTATATTCATGACAACCAGATATGGCATCAACAGAACCTTTTTGGTATGATTTGTCACTTTCATTTCTTCTTTTTGAATCATTAATTCTCTTTATATTTATCACATCTATCTCACCAAAAAAATATGTTCATAAAAGTCTGCACAAGCACATGTCCTCAAATTTCAATTTCAGGGCAAACGCCTTTGATGATGCTCTGATCTCCCAGGGAAAGTATGTTAGGAAAGTACATGTGTTGATTTATTGGTTTTATGCCTGACTAACAATCCCATCCTGCAATTTTGTTGTATCAATTCCCAGTTCCACTTACATTTTGTCCACCGGTTGCTAAGTAGGTGTACAATTGTCATATTTAAGAAATAAAAACTAGACTGTAGGTCACAAATCTGTTAGCTGAATCCAGGATGTACACATGTTTGATTTGACTCCTAGCACATTTACAAAGAAGGAGAATTCACTGAGATGTCTGAACCTCCCAGCTTTGTCTTGAAAAATCCAAGATCTTCTGATACTCAGCCCACCCCTGTGTGTGCTGAGTGGTAACTGCCTGCATTAGATGAAGCAAGAGGAGTCGTCAGGTGACCCTCACCTGCTCTCACCTGGGCCTCACCAATCATTAGTCACTCATCTGTCCCCTCTAGTCTTTGAATAAGCTAGACCTGATTTTGAATACTTGGAGAGGCTTGGATGGGAGTCCCATAAGTAAATCATGGTCTTTTAAGTCATTCAGGCTTTTCCAATAAGATAGTGCTGCTCTGGATCTTCATTTATGCAGTAATTGCAGGCAATACCTATATTCCTTTGACCAGAAATTTAAAAAAATTACTATTTATGTTTTGTGTCACAAATATTCATAAGCATATGGCATTCAGAGCCATGTTTTATACATCTGTTATGTGGAATTAGAAATTTATTTTATAGGATGAGGTGTCCAAAGAAGTTTTATAACTTTTCCAGATCTTTAAATAAATAAATTCTAAGCCTAGACAGAGAACTATGATGATAATTTGAGTGAAACCTATGTACTTATAGGAAAAAACATCCTCATTCCATATTAAACTGAATCTCATGTGAAATATTTTTAAAAATACATTTGTTTGCTTTGGATGATAAATTGCTAGAGAGCCTGCTGAGCATAAATAATTTCGTACTAAACTATCCCCAGTTTATTCAGCAAGCTTTCATCTGGCACGCCTAAATGTAATCCAAATTGGTAATCCCTATGCAATCCCATTCGCTGTATTTATTATAGTACATTGTACTCATTATGTTTTCATCAGTTTAGAAGTCCTGGGTCTTTTGCTTAAGATATCACAAGCCTGCAATCAAATGTCAACAGGTTCTGCAGTGTCATTTGAGGCTTCACTGGCCAAGGACCTGCTTCCAAACTCACTCAGGTTGTTGGCAGAATTGCAGCTGTAGACTGAGAGCCTTCGTTTTTTGCTGGCTGTCACCCAGAATTCCGTTCTTGGCAGCTAGTGGCTATTTGCAGTTCCTTGCCACATGGGATGCCCATCATGGCTCTGTACTTCCTCAAAACCAGCAGGGCAACGAGACTCCTGAAAGATAGGTGCTGTCATCTTACATCACATAGTAATATTCACATACAAGGAATCTCGTACACCCTGTCAACTTTGCCAGCGTATCAGTGAGGACCAAGTCACAGGTCCCACACGAACTCAAAGGGCACACGGAATGTGAACACCAGGAGGGGCAGATATGCTGGCTACCCTCAGAGTCTGTTCACCACACTCTGTGATATCAAAATTATGCTTTTGAAAAAATTAGATATAGGGAAATTACTCAAAAAAAATGACGTTAGTTTTTAAAAAGACAAAAATACAGTATGAACTTTTTTGTTCAATACATAAACAAGTTTTATTAAATATACATATATATATATAAAAGAAAACATACAAGAAAAACAAAATATATACATATACATGCATACATAGCAAAAGCTCTTAACAATAGACATTGTGGATTACTGGTTTATGGTGACTACTTTCTTTGTATGTTTCAATGTATTCCAACTTATCTACAGTTAACATATTTTTCTTATAATTAGCAATAAACATTATTTTTGAACTCTCATCATTTTGGGAGTTCAAAATTAAATTCATTTAATTATAAATTTCCTTTGTTTTCATTGTCTGACTAGGCTAGTATTTTTATTTGTTTTCATGAGTTTACTTAGTGTAGTTTGTGGCACAAGCCAAGAACTTCTTTTCAGTTCAGAATGTTTTGTTTTGTTTTGTTTGATTGCTGGGACATGTTTCATCACTAGCTGGAGCTAGTTCATCATCAGATCTGGAAGCCTTTATTTTTGGTTAATTAAAAAATAATAATAATTTTAAGAATTAAATATCTTTTTTGAAGACATTACTTTATTTTTGGTGGCTGTTATCTTTTATTCTTATGGTCTTTCCATCCTTATGACATCAGTGCTGCCTGACATGGACAGAATCACAGGTTTCTCGGGTTCCTGCGTGCAGTACACATGTGCTGCTTTGGAGAAGGTGAGGTTGGTCAGACCAGGACCCAAAACTACTGTTAGCCCCTCTCAGAAGATTAGCTCTTTTCTGATGGGCTAATCTCAATAAAACCAGAAAGACCCTAAAGAAACAGACTCTCATAGGGAAAGAGGCATTTTAACACCCATCCTGTCTACAGGGGACTCATCATTTACTAGTGTTTGGGATTAGCAAAGTAGCAGACTTAACGTCATAAAAATATAATATGAAAATTATATTCAAATGTTACTAAATATTTATTTAATGAACACCTTCAATGTTGTCAATGACACTTTTTTCCAGTTCCTCTGCTTGTGAAGACAAAATAACATGCAGTTTTATTAGATGATATTCAAATAATCTTCAGAAAAATCTTGCAAAGCAAAACTGAATTTTCTCCCCAGTGTTCAAGTTAATTCTTATGGTCCTTAAATCTCAAAATTACTGCTTGATCGCTTAAACCATTAGTGTTTTTTCCCTAGATGTTTGGAAAGCTTACTTTATTTTCTAAATCAAGATTTTGTAGAGAAAGAGCATTAAGAAAAATAAAAAATTAAAACAATAAAGAGAAATTCTTTCAACTTTAAAAGAATTTGAAAAATCAACTAAAACTTTTTAGGGAGGGCTTTGTTTCATTTTGTTTTTCAGGTCTTGTCAAGTCATTGTTGTACTGTCATTTTTCCCCATAAGAGCTTCATTACAGCTTCTAACCACATTTCTTAGAAGATATGTTTGACACTGCTTAGGAACTAACACTTATATGTTAGAGCTTCCTGCCAAATCTGGCTGTCCTTGACAATTAAAAAAAAATCACTTGGATGTGATCTTAGGTTGAAACTGTTATCCAAAGTCAGTGGCCTATGTTAAAAAACAACAACAAAACAACAAACAAACAAAAAAAAACTGTAGAGGAACTAAAGTACCTCACCAATAGATTCTGAATCTTGGCCTCTTCTTCTAAAACTGTAGGTTGTTAGAGGAATTGCCCTGTTTGTTTTTCTCCCATTTTTGGAGAGTTCCAGTTTTCTGAAGTAGGGTCAGGTCTGGAATAAGCAAACTTAGGAAGCACTCTTTTGGCAATTGAAATATTGATAACTGGAACAGTTCAGTGCTGTCTATCCTGGCATTGTATTCTTCTTTTTCACAACAGACAACCATATGGGCTAAAATATATATAATAGATTGATAAAAATGTAAGACATCAAAATTATGAAAAGCAGATATCCAGTAGCTACGAAGTCAGACAAAGTGCTACATACCTGATTGCTGAATATCACTGTGGTTGCATTTGAAGTACTCCCCTTAGGAAGTTATGCACCAGTGCCAGTGCCTAGTTCACAAAGTGCCTAGTCTACAAAGTAATTTTGGAACTCTTTTTCTGGAATGGCCATCAGAGCTGTTGTAGTATTACCCTTGATGACCTGAATGTCATCAAAATGTCTTTCTTTCAATATTTCCTTTATTTTTGGGTAAAGAAAGAAGTCACTGGGGTCCAGATCAGGTGAGTAGGGAGGGTGTTCCAAGAGAGTTATTTGTTTAATGGCTAAAAATTCTCTCACAGACAGTGCCATGTGAGCTGGTAATTGTCATGATGCAAGAGCCATGAATTGTTGGCAAAAAGGTCAGGTTGTCTAACTTTTTCATGCAGCCTTTTCAGCACTTGCAAATAGTAAACTTGGTTAACCGTTTGTCCATTTGGTACAAATTCATAACAAATAATCTCTCGATATCAACAAAAGGTAAGCAACATTGTTGCAACAAGCTTTTGAACCTAATTGTCAGATTTCATGTGTCAAGTTAGTAACCATTCCTAAAAATTGTTTTACTCCATTGGTAAAGACATCCTTACTAGTGATAAATAGGAAAAATTCAATGTAGCAGATGATGATACAAAGGTTATGTAATATTTCATTGCTCTATAGAACATGAAATGTATACTATTTATTATACATTTCTCTAAATGATTAAATTAAACAAAACAAAGCAAAACCATGTGACTTTGAATCACAAAGAATTATTCCTTTTTACCTGTGTTGTTTGAAGCACCTTCTAATTTCTGAATCTTAGACCTCTTTCTGTTTATTTGAAATGTGAAAATGTCCCAAAGCATTTAAACTTTTCAATTTGGGACACTATATTTGGTGTTATATAATCATACAAAAATAGTATTTTGTAGATTTAACACAGGCAAAATTTTTTTATTATCAAGAGTTTGAGAAGCAGGGAGTTGGTTTGACTTTTATATTGAGCTAAGCTCTTTTTTAGTGGCAACCAAATTTAATGACAAACTCTCTCTGAAAAAGAGGGGGAAAGAAAATAAAAGAAACCTTAATGGAAAGAATCAGAAAATTACAAAACTATAGCTGAGTGAAGAAACAAATATAGAAAAATAGGAAAAAGGAAACTGGGCATTAGCTTTTAATGAAGCCTGGCTCTTCTTTGTGACCTAGTGTACATTTTAGGTAAGTCACTTAGCTAACTTCTTCTATACGTCTTGGGAATCTGTTTCATTGCTCACTACAACTTTCAAGGTGGTTCTAATATGATTTATATATCTGTTACTTTGAGGTAACAGCCTCCTAAATTAAATTACTGTTACTTCACACTGAGAGAAAAAGGAGTCCTTTCTGGTAAAATTTCATTTTATTTAAGCGAAATAACTCACAATTCTTCTTTTTTCAAGTGAAGTCTTCTTTAAATTCCCAACACTATAGAAACAAAGAAAGAAAGTTGATCAAAAAACTATATTCTCTGTGATTTCCTCTAAATAGCCTTTGTCAGAAATATCTCTATTTTTAGGTATTATCAGGGTTTGCTCTAGGCTTGGTGTGTGCTTTATGTCTTTAACAGTGGTTTGTAAGCCAGAAAGAGCTGGTTTGATTTCTGTAATGTGTAATTTTCATAATGGGAAGGCTTTTCCCCATGGAAGTTTTGGGAAACTTACCCAAGCAGACCTAGGTTTGGCTTTCCTAAACAGAAGTTATATGACTTTGGGCTGACAGTGGGTCGGGGGAAAGAATGGGTCTGAGGTTCTCCCTAGGATTTTTACTTTTCCTGTCAAGGACATGGAAGCATCAGTGATACTGATGCAATACAAGCTAGATAAGGGATTCTTGGTAAATGCCATATGCCTAGCACACTATAGACACTCAAGAAATATTTATTGAATCTATATCCAATCAATGAATATACAATGAGCAAACATTTATAAATGGATGCCTACAGTTTATATCTCTTGCCACTGTTTCCTAGAGATCCAGTCTCATCAGGAAAAAGAGGAACATGGTTGTTGCTTTGGAGGGCATTTCTGTTGAAACATGGAGTCTCAGATGGGCTTGTTACTGTTTAGTTGCTCCTCCCGTAGGCATCCATGACCCTGTCCTTGTCTTTATCAAGGCTATCTAGTTTCTCTGCCATGCTCTAGTATATATAGGGAGACATAACTTTGGGAGGGGATACAGTACATATAACTTGGATGGAATAGTGACTCATCTTTTTAAAGACTGTAGTCATAAACTTTGAATCTATTTTTCTGTTTTGAAAACACACACATTTTTTATACTTAGCTGAAAACACATGAGTGTGTTTCATAATTTTTATAGTTTGCTTCAGTATTTTTCAATGTTATAATTTGTGTTTCTTCTGATATTTGGGGGCACCAATTGAGATTCAATGAGTAGATAGAGCTTAGAGTGGTTGTGTGGGGTTGAATTCACTGTGAATCCCCATTTCCAGAACTATCTGAGAGAGTTCTTATCCTTTGAATACCCAAAGACCTATAATAAATTAAGTACCCATTAAATATTTGTTAAGTTAATTATTTTAAAAAACAGGTTGCAAAGATTGAAGAAAGCATTTTTTTTTAAATTAAGAACAAGGTTTTGCTTTAGCCATATTTTTCTACATATTTGTCTTTGTGAATGAAGCCCATTTGGTAATTGCTCAGCTTTCTCCTTAATTTTATCTCTGAAGACAGAGGCAAAGTCCTAAGGAATATTATACTAATAATATTTGCTGAAGTATTTCCATTAATATGAAGTAGATAATAATAGTGGAAATTATTATTGGATGTAATTTTGATTGGTAAATAGAAAAACGATTCTGTTTTCATTATTTCCCATGCTACTGAACTAAACCTATTTTTTGTAGATCAGCTACATCTCTCACTGTGAAAATTTTAGTGTTCTGTTTATCAAAGTCAGGTTGAAAGGTATTGTCAGGTTTTTATGTGGGGCAAAAGCTATGGTAACACTGATACACTGATGTATTTTTCTACTGTGAGTGGAAAAGTGAATGCAAAACAGATAAATTAAGTAACTCACATAATAAAATGGAAAACATGAAAAAACACCAGATTGGAGAAAACAGCTGAGCTGATCTTTTCAGTTCCCTTAACAACCACGTAAGCAACTTGATTAATGGTGCAGATTGCAGGCAATTCAGTGGCCACCTGAATGGACATAAGCAGATCATAATCACCTGACAAATTGTGGTTCAAATGCTCTGCTTGTGCAATGGGAACAGCTGACAGTAGAGCTCACACCCTAGCTGGACGAACAGCCATCAACCTCAAATTAGACACAGGGAAAGCAGTTTTAAAAACCTCTAAGACATAATTGGTACTCAGTACCAATTTGAGACCAAAAAAAGACTGGAT
This sequence comes from Aselliscus stoliczkanus, assembly GCA_033961575.1. Taxonomy (NCBI): domain Eukaryota; kingdom Metazoa; phylum Chordata; class Mammalia; order Chiroptera; family Hipposideridae; genus Aselliscus; species Aselliscus stoliczkanus. The sequence continues at coordinate 25,071,713 of CM066728.1, forward strand.
GCAGTGTTTCCAGCAGACTGCCCAGCCGACCTTTCTCTTACTTTAATAAATCTTCCTTCTGTATTTCAAAAAATAAAATAAAATAAAATACAGTACCGATCTATAACACTACATTATCAGAAAGTAAATTAATAATATAAATTAACTTGTAAATAAGCAGCCCTGAGTGGGAAAATACAAAAATATTCTCATCAAATGGTGAATGACTACAGTTCTGTTCAGAACCATTAGTTGTCTGGTTTAAGGTTGTTGTGTGTTGTTCCATTTTTATATTCCCAACCATTAATCAGACGCTAAGGAGGCCTATTCATCATTTCCTCTAACTGCTAAACTACATAGTGTCTCAATGGTAGTCTTGAAATGAAAATAAGATAAATGATTTGACATGAATTGTAGCCTGATGAACCAAGAACAAAGATTGGACACGTGGTAGATCTAATAATGCCTGCCTTGTGTTTAAAATGCAGTTACCACACTCTCTGGATTTGCCATTTCCTGCATATCAGTGTTTTGAAAGATGTACACATTACAGAATAGGAAGTTAAATCCAAATTAAATTGTATATTGCTTGTAAAGGTGCTAGGTAATAGTAACACTCTTCTTTTTACTGTCTTTTAGTCTTTCATAAAGGAAGTGCCAAATCTTGCCTGTACAGAGTACATTACAGTTATTAATGATCTTATGGGTGAGGCTGGTTTCCCTGCAAGGTTACACAGCACCATAAGATAAAGAATATGTTTGACTGAGTGACTAAGGGCTTTTAGTAAAAGGCTGTGTTTTTGTCTGAGTAAGCCCTGAAAAGAATATGTTAATATAAAAACCTTTTAGTAGATGGATTATTTACCCACTAAGGGTTTATAGTAATTAAATGGGCAATAAAAAATGGGAGACCTTTGAAAATATGAAAATAAAACATATGACATAACCAATTTACAATGTATAACATATGAGACTTTGTCTGTAATCCTGATTTGTGCAGAGGGCTACACAATTACCCAAAGAAAGTGTGATTTTCTAGGGTACCAACCTGAGTCACTGAGGGTCAAAAAAGAGTTGTCATTTTATTATTCTTTTGATATTTTAATACAGGGCTGATAAATACATTTACTGTACTTATTGCTTCTGTACCAACGCATCCTCTGTGATATTGCTAGGAGATTATGACCTTGTTTCTCACTGGGTCAAACAACCTGGGCATTCTTCACAAAACACTCCTCCAATTTAATCAGCATCAATATAGGTTTGAGGGATCCATTACTATCATTTATTGTGATCTAAAGCAACTAATTCTTTATTCCTCCATTTTCTCATCTGTTAAAAAAAATCACCTGTTGTGAAACAATAAAATGTTACATGCGAAATGCATGTATTCAATATTTGGTCAGGAACACAGAACCTACTCTATGTACCGTAGGTATAAAGGGGTTAAAGGGTTTTAACATAACTTTGGAGGCTTACATAGGAAGAATTGGGGAAGCAAAGATCAAAAGAGCCACCTCTGATGATCTCAGCCTGAAGTTATGGAGAGCTCCCTGGAAAGCTTCTGCGAATCCCCAGTCTCCATAATGTCTGGCTGCAGGTGTCTTAGAAGAATAATGCCCGTTCTTCCCTCCCACCCCTCATTTCATGTGAAAGCCACTCACTGGAAAATTCTAACTTGTAATCATGGACGGAAGGGAATTCTGGAAAATGTAGATCCCAATTTCTCCTGTGTTGCAGAGAACTTGCAAGGAGGTGGTAATGATGTTGAATTAGGCACAGCCGATAGTCGAGCGAAGTATCTCCCACAAAATAGGTACTTTGGAGGTATTTGAGCTGGAAGATCAGTATGGTAGAAAAAGCATTGAATTTAGAGTCAAATAGGCCTCTATACTATGTTGGTTGATTTTGCTACTCACTAGCTTAGTGGCTTTGAACAACTAGTATTTCTAAGTTTCAATTTCTTCACTGGTTACACGTTTATGAAAACTAGAGATAGTATATGGAATGCAGCTTGGCTTTGTTGGGTAAATAATGGTCCATTGCTCTTCCAGATATTTGGCAGTATCATAGTACTTAATATAACATTTACAGGGCCGGCCGAGTGGCGCAGTGGTTAAGAGCTGGCTTGGGACGCCAGCGGCCCCGGTTTGGGTCCCACATATGAGGGCTAGTGACACTATCCTCAAAATAAACCAAAAAAACAAAAACAAACGAACAACAACAACAAAAATATAACATTTACAAAGGGTATTAGCTTTCATTACTACTACAATAAACACTTCAGAAAATTTTGGGTCCATTCATTCACTTGACAAGCATTAGCTGAACGTCTGTTATGAGGCTTAAATCAAAGAGGGGAGATTATCAATCAGTCAATCAATGTACTATCATGTGGTGACAAATAAAAGAGAGGCTAATTTCAATAGACTTGTCACCTCCTTTCTGACCTCTAACATCTGAAAAGACTTATTTAAACAAAGACTTGAATAAAAATGAGAGATAAAAGACACGAAAAGATTTAAGGGTATACATTTTCAAACAAGGAGAAAAAGTACAAAGGTCCTGAGGTAATATGAACTTAGAGTGCTTACTACATAGCATCCATAAATGTGAAGTATTTAAGAATTTTACATTCTGTATGGATAATACATAAATAATTACAAATGTTTTGAATTCATCTATTATTATTGAGTAGAATTTAGTTTTACATCTTAGAGATTAATTTCACAGTTTTAAATGTGAAGGTCTGACAATTAAGTTTGCAAATTTGTTGCAGTGATGTTGCTAACATTTTTTGATATCAGAGGGATTATTCGTTAAGAATTTGTACCAACTGGACAAACAGTTAACCAAGTTTACTATTTGGAAGTGCTGAAAAGGCTGCATGAAAATGTTAGATGACCTGAACTTTTCACCAACAATTCAAGGCTCTTGCATCATGACAATGCACCAGCTCAAACAGCACTGTCTGTGGCGAGTTTTTGGCCAGTAAACAAATAACTCTATTGGAACACCCTTCCTATTCATCTCATCTGGCCCTCAGTGACTTCTTTTTTTACCCACAGATAAAGGAAATATTGAAAGGAAGACATTTTGATGACATTCAGGACATCAAGGGTAATACAATGACAGGACTAATGGCCATTTCAGAAAAAGAGTTCCAAACTTGCTTTGAGGGTGGACTAGGCACTGGCGTCGGTGCAGAGCTTCCCAAGGGGAGTACTTCAAAGGTGACCATAGTGATATTCAGCAATGAGGTAGGTATGCAGCACTTTTTCTAGGATGAGTTTGCGAACATAATTTTCCAACCTTGTAGTTATTTTAACTCAGTAATGAATTACATTTACTGACACATTTTTATCAATTTTGGCTTAATATGCTTTCATCCAATAATTTTCCACTTTATTTTTCTTCTTGCTGAAATACATTCTTTAGTCTTTTACTGACGCTCTCTAGATTTTTTTGTGTCTGCTTTCTGTTGTTGTTATTCTTAAGTGATAGCTTATATGGGTATAAAATTTTAGGTTATTGGCACTTTGAAGATATTGTTGAGTATTATTAAATTGTCTTCTATCCTTTGTTGTTACTGCATGAAAATTTTTCCAGTTTAAGTATTATTCTTAGTAGATAAACAGTCATTTCTCTTTGGCAGTTTAAAATTTTTCTCTTTTCCTTGATATTTTGCATTTTTCAGTACCCATCTAGATGTGTAATATATATATAATGCATTATAATATAAAGATTCATGAATTCTTCAAGTATTGAATGTGTCAGCTATTTTTAAGACTTTTATTAAAATATAGCTAACATACAATATTATATTAGTTTCAAGTGTACACTATAGTTATTCAACATTTATATACCTAAAGAAGTGATCACTATGATAAGTCCAACAACCATCTGACACCATAGCACATTATCACAATAATATTGACAATATTCCCTATGCCGTACATTACATCAGACATTTATATAATTTAAGAAGTGATCCCCCTAACTAGTCTGTTACTCCCCTGGCATTATACATAGTTATTATCATATTGTTGATTACATTCCCTATGCTTTATTTTACACCCCATTGACTATTTTGTAAATTCCAATTTGTATTTCTTAATCCCTTCACCTTTTTCAGCCTGCCCCCTCCCCCTCCCATCTATCACTCTGATAGTGCTAGTACCCATCTGAAAGCACACATAGTTATTACAATATTATTGACTTATTAATATTATTGACAATATTATTAATACATATTTCTTACTACATATTTCTTATGCTATACCCTACATCCCCATGACTACTCTTTAACAATCAATTCTTAATTCCATTCCCCTTTTCACTCCCCAACTCCCCTCCCATCTAACAACTATCAAAATGTTTTCTGTATCTATGCATTTGTTTCTATCTTATTTTATTATTTTATTTTGTTCTTTAGATTCCACTTATAAGTGAAATCATACATTCGTCTTGCTGTCTGACTTACTACACTCAAACACAATACCCTTTGGGTCTATCCATGTTGTAATATTTCATTCTTTTTAATGGTCAAGTAATATTACTTTATCCATTCGTCCATTCAGGGATACCCATATTGTCTCATATCTTGGCTATTGTAAATAATGCTGCAATAAATTTCTGGATGAACATGCCCCCTCAAAGAAGCATTTTGGGTTTCTTCAGGTGAATAACCTGAAGTGGGACTACTGGGTCCTTCTTTGTCTCTTGTTACAGTCTTTGTTTTAAAGTCCATTTTGTCTGGTATATGTATTGCTCCCCCAGCTTCTTGTTTGTTTGTTTCCATTTTCATGAAATAATTTTTTCCATCCCTTTAGTTTCAGTCTCTGTATGTCTTTTGATCTGAAGTGAGTCTTTTGTAGGCAGCATATACAAGGATCTTTTCTTATCCATTTAGCCATCCTGGGTCTTTTGATTGGAGCATTTAATCCATTTACATTTAAACTAATTGTTGATAGGTATGTACTTATTGCTGTTTCATATTTTTTATCTTTTCTTTTTTCATCTTAAAAATTTCCTGTGTTTTCTTTCAATAATGGTTTGACGAACTCCTTTAGCTTCTTTTTTGTCTGTGTAGCTCTTTACCTGTCCTTTGATTCTAAATGATAGCTTTGCTAGATAAAGTAGTGTTGGTTGTAGGTCCTAGCTTTTCATCATTTTGAATATTTCCATTTATAATCCCTCTGGCTTATAAAGTTTCTGCTGAGAAAACAATTGACAGTCTTATAGAAGCTCCCTTGTAGGTAACTAACTGGTTTTCTCTTGCTCGTTTTATGATTCTTTGTCTTTAACCTTTGGCATTTTAATAATGATGTATCTTGGTGTGGACTTCTTTGGGTGCACCTTGTTTGAGACTCTCTGCACTTCCTGGGCTTGAATATCCATTTCCTTTGCCAGGTTAGGGAAGTTTTCCATCATCATTTCTTCAACTAGGTTTTCAATTCCTTGCTCTCTCTCTTCTCCTTCTGGTACCCCTATAATGTGAATGTTGGCATGCTGGATATTGTCCCAGAGGTCCCTTAAACTGTTCTCATTTTTTGGAATTTCTTTTTTCTTTTTGATGTTCTGTTTGGGTATTTTGTGCTGCCTTATCTTCTAATTCACTGATTCGATCCTCTGCTTCATCTAAACTGTTGATTTCCTGTAATGTATTCTTCATTTCCATTATTGTATTCTTTATTTCTGACTGGTTCATTTTTTATGTTTTCTATCTCCATTTTTATGCTTCCTACTTGTTTGTTAAAGTTCTCTCTGAGCTCTTTGACCACCCTTACAACCAGTATTTTGAACTCTTCATCTGGTAGATTGCTTGTCTCCATTTTGTTTAGTTCCTTTTTTGGAACTTTGTTATGTTTTTTTATTTGGGACATGTTTCTTTGTCTCCCCATTTTGGCTTCCTCCCTGTGTTTGTTTCTATATGTTAGGTAGGGCTTCTATGTCTCCTGGTCTTTACCGAATTGCTTTATATACTAGGTGTTCTGTGGTACCCATTGGCACAGTCTTGCTAGTCATTTAAGCTGGGTGCTGCATGCATGTCCTTTGTGTGGGTTGTATGTGCCCTCCTGTTGTACTTAAGCCTTGCTTGCTATATGCACATCAGTGGGAGTGATTGACCCTCAGGCTGATTGGTTGTGAGGACTGGCCATTACTACAATGAAGGAGGTGTTGTTGTGGAAGGGTTGACCCTATGGAGCAGGATTCATTTTAGCGGGGCTCTCATGCCTTCCCAGTCTTCCCTTTTCATGTGTCATCCTTGTAGGTGGCCAGATGATGCTCCAGCATGATTCAAAGCTGGCCACTGGGCATGCCAGCTCTAGGGCCACCTGGGAAGGGACCTGTTGCAGGCCAAGTTCAGCTGCACCCTGTGCCCTGCCCAGGGCCACCTTGTATAATCCACAAAGCAACCCACAGATGGTCACTGCCTGTGCTGTGTTTGGAGATGCCTTGAGAGGCCAAGCTGTGAACCAAGGTTGGCTGCTGCTAGTGCCAGGCTTAGGGCTGCTCAGCCAGAGGTATGGGACAGGCCAAAGCCAGAAGCTGCTTGTTTGGGTTTTGTGAACCTTTGAGAGGCTTTAGAAAAGTCTGTAGCATGAGCCAAGGCAGGCGGTTTGTATGAAAAAGCCACTGGAAGTGGCTTGGATGTGCCCAAAAGTTAGGTGGGGCAAGGTCTCAGAATCACCAGGGTGGGGGGAATGAACTGCATTAGCTAGGTTAATGGAGACTCAGATATGCTGGCCACCTGCATCTTCATGCCGGTAAGAGGGAGGGCTCAACAAAGAAACAAATGCTTCTTCTTGCTCCTGCATCTGGGAGAAAGCAGCCCCTCCAGCCCTCACCCTGAAGCTAGACAACTCAGTTTCTCCCTGTATGTCCCTGGTGACTTTTGAGCTGCTGCCCCAGCTGGAGATCAGAGTGAGTAAGTCTGTCAACCAGTAAGTCCACATGTGAACCCTCTAAGAGGAGTGCCTGGAAGTGCAGCCACAATCTCCACTCATTTTCGCAACAAGAAATTATGGGGACTTCTCTCTCTGGCACCGGAACCCTGGGCTGGGGTGCCTGGCATGGCACTGGGACACCTTACTCCCCCAAGGGAGACCACTGTGGCTGAGAGGTCCCTCCTGATTTTTAATGTTCACACATGGGTTGTGGGACCAGCCCATTTCACTTCTCTGACCCTCCTACCAGCTTCAAGGTGGCTTCTTCTATATTTCCTTAGTTGTAGGGCTTTGGTTCAGTAAGACTTTAGTTGATTCTCAGTGATGGTTGTTTTGTAGTTTAGTTGTAATTTTGATGTGGCCATAAAAGAAGGTAAGCACAACATTTACCTACTCCGCCATCTTTACCAGAAATCTGAATGTGTCAGCTATTTTTCTTCAAATATTGTCTACCTGTAATTCTTCCCTTCTTATTTAGAAATCAATTTGGACTTATGTTAAAGCCTTTCAGATTATTTTCTGGATTGTAACTGTTCTTCATCTAAGTTATCTATCTGTGATAAACTTTGAGTGTATTCATCAATTTTTAAAATTCACTAGTCCTACCTTTGTGACTATTTCAGCCTTTATACAATTTATTGAGAGTTTTAAGTTCCTTTTTTTATTTCCAAGGTTACTAATAAGTTTTTCACATAGCCCCTTTATCTCATATGTCCACCATTTTGAAAAATATGAACTGAACATTGTAAGTGTCCTTATTTTAAAGACTGTCAAAGTGTTCCCTAACATTAATTTTATTTGGAGTGTTTTAATTGTTGATACTTTTGATTGTCAACTTTTCTTTGACCTCTTTTCATGATGGGTATGAAGATAGCTTCAAGTCCTGGCTTCTATATTCTCCTAGCCTTTGCAAAACCAAGATTCTGAGAAATTTGTCCCAGAACACAGGAAGCACTGAGTTTCAGCTCTACTGCTGCATTACACTTCTAGTATATGGAGATATGGGATATATATATATATATATATATATATATATATATATATATATATATATATAGAGAGAGAGAGAGAGAGAGAGAGAGAGAGAGAGAGTTTATTGGGGAATTGGGGAGAGGAACAGCATTGGGGAATCGGGGAAAGGGAATAGACAAGTTGCTGTCCTTTTTTTTTTTGTTCTTCAGTCTAGTTGCGAAGGACATTGCTTTACTGGCCCATGTTGGTATTATCATTGTGCTGTTCCTGGGTGAGGCAGTTTGGTCGCCGGCCTCTGGACAGCTACTCATGGAGGCTATTGGCAGCTCACATCAGCTGTCAGCCACTGACTCTTGCTGCCAGCCACTCACTGTAGCCTATGGCAGCCCACTGCAGCAGGCGCTGCAGCCCACACCTTCGCCGGTGACTCACAGCAGCCCAGCTCCAGGTGGAGCTGTTGTTTACCATCTTAACTATAGAGGCAACCAGGTGGAGCTGTTGTTCACCACCTTAGCTATAGAGGGCAGTGTCACTGGCCCTCATATGTGGGATCTGAACCTGGGTCCTGCTGCTCAGAGCTGGCGTCCCAAGCCGGCTCCTAACTAATGCTCCACTTGGCCAGCCCCATTTATATTGTTTTTTGAGCTGAATTATTTCTAACTGATTTTTATCTGCCATTGCTCTGTTTTTGGAAAAGAGATTATATGTTTAAGTGTGAACTTAGAGTCATCTTAACAAGACTCCTTATTGAGACTTATTTAAATGACTTGTTTCCATAATTCATTTCTTTATTCAGAGATTTTAATAATTCGTGGCCATAGGTGTCCTGTTAAATATATTAAATGAGCTATAGATATTCAGGACAGTTGATTTCAAATACTTTATTTCAATAAAGAATTTGCCTATTGTAACTAAATTTATTTTTATCATGCTTTGTTCCCCTAAAGACTTTAAATAAAATTGAAATGGGATTTGAGTTGCATTTCTCTCTTAGAATTTAAAAAATAAATTCAGAAATCCGAAATGATTTTTGACAGAACATGTAGTATAGTTTTTTAGTCTTGCATAAACAACTTTATTTAAAACTCAAAGCAACTCTACACAGCTCTCATGCCTCAGACAATTATTTTCTTATTCCTCACTCAAGCTTCAGCCCTTTCCATACCAAATAACTCATTAAATTGAAAATTGGAGTGTCTGTACTTATAACCTGACTGCACTGAAGTTTGTCTATCTTCCTACTTCTCCAGTACTGAAGGGTTCACCACTGTAAATCATGTAGGCAGGCAAACACTGCTCATAATATCTGAATTTGAAAAACTATTTAGAAAAAAAAATCCATTTTCAATGCAGCCCAGAACTCTTTATACTAAAATTGCAATGTGTGAAGAGATTATCTGAGAACTCTTGGTTGTTCTCAGTTCAGTGTCCTGAAGAAAATAGGTACCTGTGAACTTTAATTTGTGCTAATAAAGTTATCTACCTCATTTAGAACAGGTCTTCTCCGTTATCTACTGTTTTAGATCTATCCTAAATTATTTGAACCATTCACAATTTTAAAAATAGAAGATTTTCAAGGCAGGGGTATCATTTGGGGTGTAAAATAATTGCCTACTTCAACAGCTAATTGTGTTGCAAACTTTGACAGGCAAGTGGATTAATCTAAAGGAAGGGATTATCAGGTGTTTTTTTAATACTTGAAGTTAATGTTTAATTTTTGATTTGCTTTTTTTTTTAAGTTGCTCAAAGTTATCATAAATGGTAACATAGAAGTTTCATGAGCAGAAGTCAGGGAATATAACTTTGAATTTCTTGTAATAAGCATTAATCTCAATGAGAACTTTTGGCCTCATTCTTTTATATGTAAAATAGTTGTTATTAATCATTTTTCCTTTTTCAATACATATTTCTAATTGATCACAGGCTAGGATTTACCATAGGAAAATCTACTTCAAGGCCCAAAATGAAGCAAAATATATACAATTAAAAATTTTTTCATACCTAATTGGTTAGCGCATCAAATGTTTTATGAGAGTAAGAACTGCAGTAGAACGGAGCTTCTGTGGACCTTGTACTGTGTATCTCTAGGCCATTCTGACAGCCTATCATTTACGGAACCGGGAGTCCTCATCACTAGACTCAGCAAGCAATAGGAAACTGTCTGGCCGATAGCACTGCTGTTATCTCTTTTAATAAAAACTTAATTTCCTTTCTTCCTTCTTATACTGTCAGATATCAGCCCCTTATTTATTTTCCTGACAGCTACCGGTCAGCTTGTGAGCACCCAAGACTTGCTGTTGTTATCCCACCATTTCTTCTTTCTCCCTTCCCATCCTCCTTTCCCAGCACAACCCTGGGAGAATATGAGTTTGGGGCTGTTCCTAGGCAAGGCCAGCAGAGTTTCCATAAACAGATCACAGCTTGGCACAAAGAAGATGCTGAAGGAGTAGCCACAGTATGGATGGCCAAAAGCATTTGTGGAAATCCCAGGAATGTTCACCAAAAGAATTACCCCAAGTCCCCAAACATTTTGCTCGCAGCACACTTAGCACATTGTGTGACTGGACAGACAGCCCTTTCAGCTATGCCAAGCTTTCAGCCTGTGGTTTGAAGCATGACAGGATGTGGCAGCCTTGAGTCTGGATAATGTAGTACGATGCAACAAAATACATCAAATTAGAAAATGGAAACTTTTCCTTCCTTGAACTGTAATTTGGCTGTCACTTGGCTTTAAAGCAGCTGAAAACAATTTTTTGAAAGTGAATGTTTATTTCCTGAAGTTTTGTGAATAATTATAGGCCTGTTCTCTACATACTCGACATTCCACCTGCATTTCCCATAACCTTGTCAGCAGTGGCAGCTCCTAGCACATGCGTACCGTGGTTCTTTGCATTAAAAGACACTGCCATTGGGCCTGCCGAGTGGCGCGGTGGTTAAGAGCTGGCTTGGGAAGCCAGCGGCCCCAGTTCGGGTACCACATATCAGGGCCAGTGACACTGCCCTCTAAAAAAAAAAGACACTGCCATTGAAAGCACAGCATCTTTGATCGGAGGCGTGTGACATGCTTTACCTACAACTCGCTCATCAAACAGTCAGCGTGTGTGTGTGTGTTTCCAAGTTCATTTTCTAAATGCTATGAGAAGGATGTACTGGGAAAATTTCTGATTTTGTATCTGTCTTACCATAGGAAGAGAAGGGCAATCTAATGCATTTTTTATGAGCCACGTTACCTAGTGTTCACCAAGAAACCTTTGTCTTTTTAGGGGAAGCTTTTGACCCCACATGGCGAGGGAATCTGTAACCTCATGCTATTTCTAGAATAATTATAGTTTAAGATTTTCCTGTCAGCACCCAAGTTAGCTCAGTAAGGTTATATATTTTGAAATTCTTATATCTTGTCCTTTAAAAATATATGCTCTGCAAAATCGGGTGGTTGAAGGCCAATGAGTTGGTTATAAAACAGCTTTTACACCGCTAACGGGAATGACTTATATATATGTGTATCGAGTTTTGCAGAGACATGTGTTATATACATGAAATAGAATTATTGATGGGTCATTTATCAGGATTTCCTGATATAGGAATTCAATTATGTATTATTTCTGCTGAATATTAGAATTAATATTTGGAAATAAGATTTTTATTATAATTAATCAAATAACTCCTACATTGAAGTTGCATAGCATTTTACATAAATACTTTTTACCAAGTCCTTTAACATAAACTCTATTTTTCACACCATCTTTCAGGGACAGTGTTATTCATATTTTCCAGAGGAGGAAACTAAAATGCAAAAAAAATTGGTAGCTCTTAGACTGAGCATGCATATAAGAAGATTTTTCAGGGTGCTCTTCTTAAAATAGTAGGCTGGTTTCAGGGCAAACAGCCTTTCCATATTACCAAATCCAGCATTTGATCCCCGGTGTTACTTTTATGAATAAGCAACAGTAGTTTCTTGTTTTTTATTTTGCCATCCAAGACAGTAAAGCTTTGTTGCTCTGCTGTGTGTTATCTATGAACATTTCTACAGCTCCTAATAATTTAAAATCTCATTTGATTCCAAACCTCCTGTGCTGTAGAGTTAGAATCAGAATTTTTGGTAGTGAGAACTTTATACTGGTGTCTGTTGGTTTGTGCAGTTCTGTGAGACTAAAGGTACTTAAACATTAGCGCAGCTGTTTATTGGTTTAAATTTAATGGCAACCCCATCTTTGGGCAAGTAAAATGAACATGCACATTTTGGAAAATCACTATTGGAAAACTTCATCCCTAACTTAACTCTGAATGACAACAGTGTTTTACTTTTGTCAAACTAAAATAATTGCAATAAACTAACATTTAAGGCACTTTTTTCAAGAACACACATTTGAGATATACATATATACATATATATATTCAGATATATATATCCGATACTGGTATACAATAAAGAAAGCAAACTTCTGGCCATTGCTCAAGAACACCTAGAAAGAAGATTGCTCTTTTTCATCCAATTTAGTCTCATAGGATGTAGCACTTTCATTTTCCTGGAAGTATCTTTCTATCATGCTTCATTTTCTTGATACCCATTACTTTGGAGAAAAACTCAAATTAGGAAACGGGAGTCAGTGTAAGAAGTAGATTTTTCTATTTTTCTATTTAACACATATTCAGAATATAAGTAGAAGCAGATGTTGATTTCGCACAAATGAGTATAGGCACTGAGCTGCCATACCATTTAACTACCTTGCGGTTGGAATATGGGTTGCTGGTGGCCACTATGGTCAAAAGCCATAAGTATGCTCCAGCTCAGGTCCCAATTTCCGAATTTCATCCAAATTTCAGAATTGTGTATTCAATTATTTACTCAACATCTCTCTTTGATATCTAACAAAAGTTTCTGCTTTAACATGCCCAAAACTGAATTAGTGATCCCCCCCACCCTGATATTTCTCTACTGCATAATCTTCTCCATCTTGGTTAAATGGCGACTGCAGCCTTCTAGTTGCTCAAGCCAAAACCTTTAAAGCTATCTTTGTATCTTCCCCCCACCTTTTTTTTTTTTTCGAGGGCAGTGTCACTGCTCCTTATATGTGGGACCCGAACCGGGGCTGCTGGCTTCCCAAACCAGCACTTAACCACTGCAGCACTCGGTCGGCCCTGTATCCTCCCTTTTTGCATACCCCAAGTCTAATCTATCAGAAAATTTTCTTGATTCTACTTTCCAAATATATCTAGTATCTAAACTGCAGAATAGATTCTAAATAGCTTTACACTGCTACCCTTGTGCTTCAAGCCACCCACATCTCTCAATTATAATATATTATTACAATACTCTCTTAATTGGTCTTGCTTTGATATTTGTCTCATAAATCAGAGTGGATGTTTTAAAAATGAAAGTCAGGCCAGCGAGTGGCGCAGTGGTTAAGCGCAGGCTTGGGATGCCAGAGGCCCCGGTTCGGATCCCACATATGAGGGCCAGTGTCATTGCCCTTAAATAAATAAATAAATAAATAAATAAATAAATAAATAAATAAATAAATGTGAAAGTCAGATCTTGTCATTTCTCTGATCAAAATCCTTCATTAGCATTGGATTTCCATTTCACTTGATTAAAATGACATTTTTTTTCCCAGTTACCTAAACACATCCACAATACTACCCCTAACTCTTCTGCCCACACACACAAACCTTATTAGTTCTCTGACCTCTTCCTCTACCATTCCCCCCATCTTGCTCACCCTGCTTTAGGTACACTGGTCTTGAACTTTGCACTGACCGCCTTCTCTGCATAGAACACACCCATATCAGCATGGCTCTCTCTCATCTATGTCTAAATGGAGCAATGAGACCCCCTTGACTTAAAATCTCCTCAAGCCAACTCTCCAATACCATTTACCCTGTGTGTATTTTTCCTTTACTCCTCCATAACCTTCCATGATATTTTCTAATTTTTTTATGTTTATTGTGTAATATTCATTTCACTCTACTTCAGTGCAAGCTCCTCAGAGGAATCTTGCTCTGTGTTGTGCACTGATATATTCCAAACATCTAGGACAGTGACTGCACATAGTAGGTGCTCAAGAAATATTTGTCGAATGAAAGAAGCTATGAAACAAGTTTGGGTTGTGCTATTTGCATTTTGGAAATTCCTGACTAATACTACCTTCCACATTCCTCCCCACCCCTTGGCCAACGTTAATTATTCAGTAGACATATAAATGCTAATTCACTACTACATATTTTACAGTATGTGGAGATCTAAACTAAAAGATATGGTCCCCACCCTCAAAGAGGGACAGGTGGTTGACAACAACAAACAAAACGATAGCACATATACTCTGTAAATCAGTGCAAAATTTTAATTTCTGTAAAAGTTCAGAGATGAAAGACATGCGTAAAGGTGAGACTAATTAGAGAAGGCTTCCTGGAACTGAAAAGGAATTTTAAATTAGTGAATAACACAAATAATGTAGTACATTGCATAATTGTTTTTATAAGGCTATGTCATGCGTTTTATCCAATTACTCTGTTGTTGCATGGAGTTTTGGTTTCTCATAAAATGAATCTTTACTATAACTCCCAAAGTGGCTGATAAGGGCCTCTAACCAGAAAGGAAGGTTCATCAACAGATCTCACATCTGCTCAACTTACTTCAAGAATAAGCCATTGGAAGGAAGTAGAGGGGCCTATATGATTTTCATTCTGTAGCAAATCAGCCAAATCCAAACTCAGGGATATAATGTGGCAAGGAAAGTTGGAACCTGAGGTATGTCAAGTTATTCCTGGAGGAAGCAGCACAGCTAGGCAAGCACAAAAGCCACATCATCACCTTATTTATTCATTACTTTGATCTCATCTCTGCTGTATTGATTGGCAAGCACTTGGAAAGAGAAAGTAGTGAATACAACTTTTAGAGAAAAGCTTAACTATATTAACTAGTTAATGGAAAGGCTGCAACACATACCAGGCTTCAGGCAACCCAAGAACAAAACAAGTTGAAATTTATCATTGTTGGACATAGAGAACAGTCAAGATCATTTTTCCAAATGCCTAGGTTTCATAACTTTTAACTTGTAAGTATTACAACCTGTTTCTGGTAACTCTTCTCTTGTGTGTGTTTATGAACATTTTTCTTGTTTACTGTGCTATAATAATAGAATAGTTCAGGACAACAAAACATGCCTAAAGAGGAGTTGCCCATGTAGTGTTCATGAAAATGCAACCATGAAAAACTGCTCCATTCAACCCTACTGTGTATTGCTAGTAATCACATATTTCAGTTTAAGATTTCCTGGCTACTTCACATGAGTTTAAGTAGCTTGGCACATTTCATTATATACAGTGACCCACCAAAACCCAATGACTATAGTTTAACAACAAAATGAAAATTGAAGGTAACTGTTGGCTTTGTAATAGAACCACAAGGATTCTTCAGGACCAGGGAAGCATAGAATACATGTTCATTCCTTTATTCATTCACTCAACAAATATTTATTCAGTCCCTTCTGCTGCAACAAATAATGACTTGATGAGTGGGGATGGGAAAAAACATGAGAAGCTTAAAAAATAAGGATGAGGGATAAATGTTCGGTGTCTTAAAGGAGAGAATCTCACTACTGTGAACAAACAAGTGTCATACTGGTGCAGTGAAGAGCCTGGACAGGAAGGGGGAATCTGGATTAGGGGCAGGAAATGGAAAAGGCCCGGATAGGGGTACAGCAGGGAAAGAGAAGCAGGGAGAGGGTGATGGGGAACAGCTATGAAACATAAATAGGCCATAGGAATGACTGGATGGATGAGAACTATGGGGAATTCTTTTTAGTAAAGTCATGAGAACAGAAGCCTGATTCCAGGGTTTGGCAGAGAAGATGGGGGCAGCAGATAAAGGCTGCTTATTTGAAAAGTTTGACAATAAAAGGGCAAGAAAATTCCCTTGTAGAGAAGGCAGCTGGGTGAAGAGAACATTTTTTAGTAGAGCAGAGAACTCTACATAATTGAAGGCATAAGGTGAAAGCTGTGAGGAGGGTTTGAAGATGCCTAGAAGCCTAATTGAGATTTAGGGTCTTGATGGTACTAGGAAGAGAGGAGCAGGGTGGTACAAAAGGGGCTCTAAGTTTAAGAGGAGGAGAGGGACTTGTTTCTGAGGGATAAGAAGTGAGAACATGGTGTCACTGAGTCACTGTAACTAAATGTGCTCACAGATGGTGACTTGATCTCGCCAGTGATATAAATGCTAAAGGCAGTATCTGAGTAGGATAATAACTTCCTTCTCTTTTGTTATAATTATACCATGACAACAGAAGCATATTCTTAGGCCCACCCATAATTAGAATATGTCCTTCCTTCTCCAGTTTGATTTCCACTGAATTTCTAACTCTGATTTTTACCAAAATGTCTTCTCTTCAGCAGCCTTATTTTTCTCTTCATTTTTATGTACTTGTGCCGCCTGCCCATGTTAGCCTCCTGTGTGCTGCTTATTATGTACCCCTGGAATCACCTCTCCCTGTCATATGTTACTCTGGTTCTTTCTTTTCTGGGAAAGAAATCGTCTTGTTTCTTTAGAAAAAGATCACCAGAAATGAATGTAGTTTGATCTTTGCCTGTGTTGTCATCCTTTCTTGATTTTCAATTTGATTTTTTGGGGAGCATGATGTATTTGTGGATTAATAATATTATAGCACTTTACTTTCTTTAATTGTGTTCTGTTTTTACCTTTTCAAATATGAGTCATTTAAGCCAGTGGGCTCCAAAGTGGTGTGGTTTGGGGAGGCACGCAACCCCTTGGGTGAGCAAGATGGAATAAAGAAAGAAAGAATTAGTGTGTCCCTCTTTTTCTCTAAAACTAAGAAATAATTTTCCCAATATTTAACATGTAAAATGAACTAGACCCTCTCACCCAGTTCATATGTTGCACTGCCATATGTCACATATGCTATACAAATATTCAGTCTGTCATAGCATGTTGTAGTTAATGTGTGCCTGGTTTAGGATGCCTGTGTGTTGTATTACCCACTTTAACAAAAGACAATTCTTCATTAAGAAGTGCAAGTGACTTTAAAAGATTCTGGCAGAAAAACCGTGGATTAAAGGTTATACTCATAATGCAAGCAAAGGCAAACAACTGAACATTGGCAGAGCTGTCACTATTACTTTTCAAGTGAGCTCAACAACAGCCAATATTCATGGATAAAATAAAATAAAATGTAAAAAGATCTGACAAGTAGTTAGACAACAAAATTGAAATTGTTAAGAGGACTGTTTCAGATATGGGTTTATGCAGATCATCATTAGAGATGGCTGTAATCCCAAGTGTGTAATCCCAAGTCTGTAGTTACTAGTTACCAATAATAGTGCATATGATTTATAAATAAATATGCATGTATTGGGGGATTTTGCTCAACATCATTTTACTAATAAGAGTGTACCATCACAGTTTGGAGATCTCTGATGTAGTGTAGTTTTTATTGGAGAATAGTTTTTCATGATATTAACAAAATGTTAAGCTCCCTGCAACGGCAAAATGTAGCTTTGAGAATAGAAGATTTGCATGGCTTTTAAAAATATATTTATTTCTTCTTAAGCCATTACACAGAAGAATTCAAAAGAAATCTCTCCACTGACGAAGACCAGTAAAATGCCCAATGGTGAAGACAGATGCTGTTGTAGACTGCCATATAGCACATGCACTGATTTTTAGGTTGATATTTTCTCTATGAATCATAGTGTGCTCAAGTAGCCAGTGCAGACTGTGGGCCTTGATGGAAGGAACCATGAACACTCTTTAGAAACTTAATTTCACTTCTACCATTGTTTTAAATGTCCTAATTCTAAGTAGCTTTTTTAGGTGCTTCACTAGTGGATGTTCCCATTTGAAATTTGGAACCCTTACAAGGGCTTATGGAAAGAAACCTTCTCAGTAGTCCTGCTGTGCTGGGAGATAAACACTCTAATAATTTTGTCCTCAAAGGGAACAGAGCCCTTATCATGCATTGTGACCACCAGCCACACTTCATTTTCCATGATGACATGAGAGGCTTCTTCTTTCCCATAGTTAGCATGGGGGCACAGTGGCAAATGTGAGTCCATGGACTACTGTTGATTCAAGTGGACTGTTATATCCAGCAAGAATGCTATAAACTGTGTTTTCCTTCCAAGAGTTTAAAAGCTGTATGTAGGTCCCCATGTGTAGCTATAATTACATTCTAAAATTAAAATGAGATGGTTTTGTATTTTATTAGTGTTTAGTTTGGAAATTGAGAAGCTAGATCAATGAATCAAGCTAGTCCTCATTCACATGGTGATGAATACTATACAATTGAAAAGACTATCATGATATTTTTGAATTATAAAAATAATTTTAAAAATAAAAAGTGACTATAGTAATGACTTCTTAGAGTGACATAATAGTCATTTAAAAGTTTTCAAAGCACTTTAGAGCCTTATTAATTCTCACATTTCTCCCTGGAGTGGACAATGAACAGACTGAGAAAATTAAAGCAACGAAGTCACATGATGCTCCCAAGCTTCATTAGTAAGCAATGAAGAAGCAAAGAATACAATGAGGAATCACCAGTGACAGAGTTCCGCTAGACCAAGAAGCTACCTAAGATGTAAAATCAGAATATTTAAAATAATATTTTAATACATCTACTCCACCTTATGAAACTAGTATCAACTAGACTATGTACTGTCAAACTGTCTTTGTGTCGACTGCATGATTTTTGAAAACAGATTTCTTCTGAAGTGCTAATGTGATGTTATGTCTTAATAAAGATTCTGAGATGCATACTATTAGGATAAACATGTAGTTATGTAGCTAAGATAAATCTCGTGGGGCAATCTAGACTTTTATATGCAAAAGACTGTGAGCTTGGCAGAAGGGCTCAGAAAACACTCTCTGTGTCCAGAAACTCCAGACTTTAATTATCAAAGACTGAGAGTGGGCAGGAGAGGTAAGAGAATCATTCTAAGGCATCAGGGCTCTCTATCAATGTATGGTCCTCTGCTTTCTAAAGAATAGAGAAGACAGGGGAAAGGTTGCAAAATATCTCCTGAGGTACACAAAGTAGTTGGTGGTAAGACTGGAGAGAAGAAAGACTCCAGAGAGTAACCCCAAAATCTTATAACTGGGCAGTAAAATATGGTGATAGCCTCAATAATTTTGAAAGCTGGTGGCTTATTGTGAAGCACAGACAGATCTCTGGAATGCTGTCAGTGCTCAGATCTCACTCCCTGTTGATAAGATAGTTGTAATCCCACCCTCAAAATATTTCAAGCTGGTGGTGATCTGAATGAAACTAAAGCAGCAGCAAAGTCCAGACCCAGCTAACCCTATTATTTCACCTCTAGTAGGCTGACAGAAAAAGGAACTGCACCTTTCCAGAGGTAAATATGTTTTGCTTTAGATTGTACTTTTCTCCTATATAAAATATCTGGCATATACATACAATTTACAAGACACACCACAGGCAAGAAAATGGCATCTGTACTCAAGAGAAGAAATAGTCATTCTAACTGGTGTGTGATGATATCTCATTGTGGTTTTAATTTGTGTTTCTCTGATTAGTGATGTTGAGCCTTTTTTCATATCTCTATTGGCCATCTGTCTGTCCTCTTTGGAGAAATGTCTATCATCAACAAGACAAATGATAACAAATGTTGGAGAGGCTGTGGAGAAAAAGGAACCCTCATACACTGTTGGTGGGAATGCAGATAGGTACAGCCACTATGGAAGGCAGTGTGTGGGTTCCTCAAAAAATTAAGAATAGAATTACTATAGGACCCAGCAATCCCTCTCCTGGTTATCCAGTCAAAAATATCTGAAAACATTTATCCATAAAGATATATGTGCTCCAATGTTCATTGCAACTTTATTTACAGTGGCCAAGACATGGAAACAACCAAAGTGTCCTTTGATAGATGATTGGATAAAGAAGATGTGATATATATATATACACAATAGAATACTATTCTACCATAAGAAAAGATGAACTAGTGCCATTTGTGACAACATGGATGAATCTTGAGATTATTATGCTAACAAAATAAGTCAGATAGAAAAAGTTGAGAACCATATGATTTCATTGATATGTGATATATAAAATTGAAAACAACAATGGAACAAGTCAAACAAATAAAAAATAAAAACTCATAGACACAGACACAGAGGGTAAGGGGGGAGGAGGGCAATAGATGAGTTAAAGGGGATCAAATATATGGTGATGGGAGGAGAACTAGAACTTACTCTGGATGGCGAACACACAATGTGATATATAGATGATGCATTACAGAATTGTACACCCAAAACCTATGTAATTTTACTAACACTTGTCACCCCAATAAACTAATTTAAAAAAAATAGTGAATAGAAGCAGATCCATAGATGGACCAAATGTTGGAATCATCAGATAGTGGCTTTAAATATATATGTGATAAAATGGATAAAAGATATAGTAGAAATATTACAGAAAATTCATGAAGAAATGGGAAATGGTAGCAGAATTACAAAATTTTTTTAAAAAATCAAGCTAAGTAAAAATGCTAGAAATGAAAATATAACACCAGGAATAATTCACTATATGGACTTAAAAGCAGATTGTGTACAGCAGAGGAAGCTTTAAGTAAACTTGAAATAATAAAAAATATCTACATTGAAAAAAAGTTGTTTTTTTTAAAAAGCAAAGAACATCTGAGATCTGTGGGAAAATATCAAATAGTCCAAGATGGAGAGGACAAGGAGAATGGGGCAGAATATTTGATGAAATAATAGTTAAGAATACTCTAAAATTGATTAAAGATTCAAGCCATTTAGCGAATCCAAGCAGGATAAATGCAAAGAAAACCACATCATAGTCAATTGCTAAAAACTAAAGATAAAGAGCTTAAAAGTTGCCAGAGAAAAAGGACACATGTATACAAGTGAACAGCAATAGAGAGGATGGATAAATTCTCACTAGAAATAAGGGAAACCAGAAGATAAAGATATCTTGAAAGTACTGAAAGAGCAAACTAGATCTATCAACTTAGAATTTTATATCCAGCCAAAATATTCTGCAAAAAGGAAGACAACATAATGATATTTTCAGATAGGAAAAAGCTGAAATAATTTATCTTTAGGTGACCTTCACAATACAGGATGCAGATATACATTCTTCAGGCTGAAGAGAATGAAACCAAATGGAAAAACTGAAGAGCTTTTTTAAAAATTTTTTTTGTATTTTAGATATATGTATTTATTTATTTAGCAGACCTAGTGTTTAAAGCAAAAATGATAGCAATGTATTGTGAAATTAACATATAGAAATAAAATATAAGATATAAAGAACATAAAGGATGGGGGTATACATGGGATACTACTATACATATACTGCTTATCAATTAATGTATAGTATTTGAAAGATAAATATAACTTAAAGATGTATATTATATTCAGATGTACTACTAAAATTAGGCATAATATGTGTAGTTTAACAATCAATACATGAAATAAAAGAAAATTCTCAATAATATCCATTTCTCTCCCAAAAAAGCAGAAAAGGAGTTGCAAAGACACAAAGAACAAAGGGAATAAATATAAAACAAATACCAATCTGGGAAAATTAAAACAACAATATTAATAATTATATTAAATATAAATTGACTAAGTGCTTCTCTTAAATGGCAGATATTTGTAGAATAGATTAAAAAGCAAAACCCAATTGCGAGCTGTCTACAGGAGACACAGATAAGTTAGAAGTGAAAAAGCATAAAAGTATATACCATGTAAATACTAAATATAAAAAAGCTAATGATGGGCCGGCCGAGTGGTGCATTGGTTAAGAGCTGGTTTGGGACACCAGCAGCCCTGGTTCAGATCCCACATATGAAGGCCAGTGACACTGCCCTCTACAGCTAACAACAGCTCCACCTGGAGCTGGGCTGCACGAGTCCCGGCGATGGTGTAGGCTGCAGCCCCTGCTGCAGTAGACTGCCATAGGCTACATTGAGTGGCAGGCAGCCAGTGTGAGTGGCCAGCAGCTAGAGTGAGCTGCCAATAGCAGCCGTGAGCAGCCGTCCAGAGACCAGCGACCAATTTGTTTCACCTGGGAAGAGAGCAATGAGGATACCAACATGGGCCAGTGAAGCAAAGTCCTCCGCAACTAGACTAAAGAACAAAAGGACAGCAACTTGTCTGTTCCGCTTCCCCGATTCCTCAACGCTGTTCCCCTTCCCCAATTCTCCAATTTAAAATATCTAAAAAAAAAAAAAAAAAAAGCTAATGGTTATATTAATATCAAGACAAAGAATTACCAGAGAAAAGAAAGACCTTCTATATTGGTAAAAAGATCAACAAGACAAATTTTCAGGATATAAGTTAGTATATATAATCAATTATATGTCTGTATAATAGAAATGATTAATTGAAGAATAAAATTGAGACAACAATTACATTTATAACATCAGAAAACACCAAATATATAGAAATAAGCCTAACAAAATATGGAAAAAGACTCTTTATTGAAATGACAAGATATTGCTGAATGAAATTAAAGGATACCTATTTAAAATGGAAATATTCAAAATGTTATTTGATGGACAGAACCTATACAACTCATTTTCCATAAATATACATAGATATACATATTCAAAGCAAAATTTATCAAAATTCCATCAGATTTTTGGGAAGAAATAAACAAGCTGTTTCTAAATTCATACAGAATGCAAAGAATCTAGAATAACCAAAACAACACTAAAAAAATCATTTGAAAAACCTATACTATATGATATCAAGACTGTATACACAAAATGTTACACAATAGATCAGTGGAAGAGACCTAGAATTCCAGAAATAGACATACACACTTGTGGCAAATTGAATTTTGATTAAAGTACCAAGTCAATCCAAAAGGGATAGCAAAGCCTTTTTAACAGATGTTGCTGGGACAATTAGAAATGAACTGCACTTTACTCCTCATTCCTCACATAAACATTAATTTAAGATGGTCAGTTACAAATGTGAAACTCAGAATGATAAAACTCCTTGAAGAAAGCATTAGGAGAATATCTATTACCTTGGAATAGGCAAAACTATTTTAGTCAGAATACAAAAGGTATTAATTGTAAAGATGAAATTGAATTAAAAATATCTGCTCACCAAAGATTCCATTAAAAGTGAATATGCAAGCCATAAAGTGGGGAGAAAATAATTGCAGCAAAATAATCAGAATATTAAAAAAGTCCAAACTAACAACTCCTACAAATCAATAATAAAAAGACAAATAATCCAAAAAATAAAAAATAAAAAGCAAGAACTTAGTGACTTCACAAAAGAATATGTGAATGGTCACAGAGCTCATGAAAAAAGTGTTTAACATCATAAGTCATCAGCGAAATGTAAATTAAACCACAGTGAGATACCATTCATAGCCATGAGAATGGCCAAAATAAAAAATAAAGATTAATATCTCTGAATGTTAGTCAATAAAACTGAGTCTTTTTGTTTTTATCTTTACTTTCATTAGAAAATAAATTGCTTGTCTGTGTGCTCAGCCAGATTTTTCAGCCTTCCCTCTTCTCCGTCAACCTCAGTTTCTTATAACTGACAAACAAGCCACGTTAAGATCACTGAAAGATACTAATTTTCTCATGAGTTTTAATTGTTTAAATCATACATACGCATTCCAGGAAACCATCCCAACATTAAAATCTTATCATTTTATCTGAAGGTTCAAATACATATACTTTGTCAAATACGAAAACTGAGTTTTAAAACATCACAGAATAGTAATTTCACTACAAGTTATTTAAAATTATTTTGTTTATGACTTATTTATCTATAGAGAAAATATCTGTGAACTTTAACTGATAACCTGCCCACAACATATAAGGAAGATGAGTGGTTGAATAAAATGAGGATAGAGCAGAAAAATAGTATGCAATTCCATTATGGAAGAAAACTAGGAAAAACTGAAAATCATTAAGAACATAGTGTTTTTATGAATAACATTAAAAAGGAATGAAAGAAGATAAAGAAAAAATGAAAGACTTTGATTTTTTAATCCAGGTAATTATATTTCTCCCAATGGGCCCCATTCTCATCATATGGGAGAAGGACTCCTTAGAGTATTTATCCCTAAGTTTACATAGACAGTGAATCACATCAGACACCTGGGAGGTTCCTAGTCCTCCTACATACTGACAGATATTCTGTGATGAGAAATATGAAGTATTTATTAACACAGAGCTATTCAGAGTTATTGATGAAAAGGAAAGATCCATCATGTAATTCCCAGGGCACTGAAGGGGATTCTACTTTATTGATTCAGTAGTTAATAGAATCAGTCATATATATGACCTGTTAAAAATGATTTGAATTTGAATGATGAATTTCAGTTGGCCACTTTGAGTTTTTTGGAAGTAGGGGAGGAAAACATTTTTGCTAAAATAAATATTCTGTTAATTTATTTTTAAAACTTAGAGTGCAATTCACATGACAGTAGTGAGTTGAATAGAAGTTAAAATACAGTCACAGAAAAAAAAAAAAACCTACGTGAGTCTTTCACAAGCAATCTTCTTTGCTTCAAAGAAAGCTGGTTAACCACCTACTGTACTTTCCCTTGCTCATAACTTTCACTGTTCCTTCCATGCTTCCCTTAAGTTTCACTGCAATAAGTAAACACAAAAACTCAAAAGCGTCCCAAGTGCCACAAATACAGTATCACAGTGTTCCCTTCCATAAGTGACCTTATCTATTTAGTTTCTCACATTTGTAAGAACAAGATGATTTTTGGTAGATCACTCTTATTTGTCTTATGAATAAGCATCTAAATTTGAGTTCAGAGAAACCCCTCTCCTGCCTCAGCGTCCAAGTGCTGTAGAACAAAGGTTCATAGCATCTACTTTGTTGCTAGGCAGACCTACGTCTCCCTCTCACAACTATGTGATCCCAGGCAAATCACTTAACTGCCTAGCTCTTCAGTTCCCTCATGTGTAAGAGGGGGCATATGGTGGTCATTGTGATTGGATCCCAAACATCATTCCACTTTCGATGATTCATCAAAGGTCTTTGTTGTCCTCCAGACTCCTAACCAGTAGTTGTTTCATGGATGGCTAGCCCTGAACTACTTGGGGTCAATAAGATACAGAAGAGTGGCTAGTTTTGTTGAATGTGGAGGAGTTATGCTTCATTGCTGGTGACAGGTATCTCATGACCATGAGGTGATGAGCCTTAGGATGAAGCCAATCTGCTGAGGGAGGATGGAGAGACTGAAAGTTCCTTGATGATGCTCTTGAACCTGATAAAGCTGAAGACTGATTTATCTCTAGACTCTGGTTATCACATAGTCAGTTTGAGTTGTTTGTTTTTTCATTTGCAGCCAAAAGCTCAGTACCAAAGGAAAAAGTAATCGACCTATCTCACAGAGCTTTTGTAAGGATTAAAGGAAATCATGTATGTAAAGCACTTAGCCTTATATACAAGTAGTGCCTAAGTTCATGGCGAGTTCTTGAATGTAGTTGTTGTTTTTATTGTTATCCCAGAAAACACACCTGGGAATAAAGCTAACCCCACTTTGATGTTGGGGTGGGGTGAGGATCTAAGAGGAAAATTAGTGTTTGAGCCAGCTCTAATTTCTTGGTATTTCTCTTCCCAGTCGTAGTGAAACTCTCTGATATAGCCTCTGAACTCACATTTTAATCCTTAACCTTTTCCCTCTGTTCTAGTATCTGTTGATTTCTACTAGGTTTTCTTTTCCCCAGAGTTTGCAGTCTGTCAACTGCCCTGAGATGAACATAAAATGGAGTTAACAATGAAGAACTCAGTTACTGTCTTTTCTTCCTTGCTTCATGTTTTCAAGAATTACAAGGTGATGTTCTCATCCAGGACACACAGGCAGGGCTGTGGCTCCTAGGTTCTCTGCTCCCTTGTGCCAGGAATGAATGAAAGCTTTTGTGTTTCACAACCAGAAAAAAAATGTCACTGGGTATTTGGAAAATAACTGCAGGCAGAAAATAACTGTAGGCAGGCATTTAAAAACAAACAAACACAAAAACGGTACTGGGAATACTGAGAAAACCAAGGCCAATTTTCTGAGGGTAGAAAGGCTGGACACTGGGTGGTCAGAAGAGAGGAGTGATCTAACTACAAAGAGAGGGAATTACATTCCTGTGGCCTGAGTGGAAGGGATAAGTGACTCTTCCCAGGAGTTGTGTGGATCTGCTGCTGTGACTAGTGGGGATTCCCACCCTTATTTAAGTCTCTCTGACCATAAATGTCTGTCCTTGGAACTTGGGACCAACTCCTTGTGGCTGAGCCTGCCATGACACCAGTAGAATCAGTTGCCTTTATGAGCATCACATAAGCCTAGACAATGAACAAGTCAATGGGAACCGGCAAGAACGGCCACCAGGGGCCTTGCCACCATTTTTCTGAACCACACAAGTCGTGGAAGTTCTGGTGTTCCACTGGGAAGGCCATGGAAGTCATAACATACTAACCTTTTCATGAATCGTGGCCATTCAAGCTTGGAGATGGATATGATTTCTTTTAGAAATATGAAGAAATGTGACATTTTATATACCTAAAATAGCATGGTAAAATTCCTACCTGTTTCAGACTTTTAAGTAGATGGTTTTCCTGGTTGTCTAAAATCATCTGGTATTTTATGCTCTGATACCACCAGGCCAGGCTTCTCCTTTTCTGGTCAATTCTGAATAATATTGTTAAATAGTGTTTTCTTTTTTAATTCATTTATTATAATGAATCCCTGAATATTAAAATAGTCAAAAGAAATGTTAATTTTTCTTTTCTTTTTCCTGTTTTTATTTCTCTTTCAATTTATAAATTCAAGATTAGCGTCAGATATTAGAAAAACAAATCAATTTTCTGCACATGTTAAACAGTAAAATTGCTGCTACACCATTAGTAACAAATTCCATCTAGAGCATCTCTTTACCTGACAAAGTATTTAAAGAGGAAACATTTAGTGAAAGCTTTAAGAACAAAATGCATTTCAACTAAGGCAATGTGGTGTGAAGTGCATCAAAATATGGAGATTAAAGCACACATCAAGTTTTCTCAATTGCACAACTGTCCTACTTGTCATTTTAAGAAACTACCCTATCAAATATGTGCTTTGATCACTTATAATAAATTCTTTCTGACTGGTTGTCAACGTGAAAATTAAAATGCCTAGTGGAGAAAGCACAACAGCAACTTTGGTAAAGATTAATCATTTGTTCCAAATAATAAAGGCATATTCACTAGTATAAATCAATCTTATATCATAAGGAACTTCTATTTTTCTTTAGAAATCACATGCCACATCTAATATTTAAATTAAGTAAAACTAACTGTTTAATATCTATGATGTGCCTTCATCTATAGATCTGGACATTGACTATGATACATCAATATGACATGTTTTGTAAGGATATTAAATGACGAGTAAAATATTCATTCATGAAAAGCTAAGTTATTTATGTATTTAAATTAATTATACTTTTAAAACATGATTGTATGTTTCATCTTCTAACAAGTTAAAGAAATAAAGGAAACAAGATTAACACCATACAGTTGGGCATTTATTAAGTGTAGTCTTTCATGGAAAATAAACCTTAAATAGTTTCAAAGTAAGAATTGATTTTCTGCACTCTAGTTAAGACATAGAGTGCAGTTTTGAATTTAAAAAATTTTTCCTCCCTATGAAGGAAGGAAAAAAATCAATGACATAACCCTAAAATTTACCTGTAATAATTCAAGAGTGAAACACATGTTAGCTAGCTAATATAAACATCGACATCAAGGATATTTGGCTTTGTCTGTATTTCCATTGTTTATTTAAGAAGCAATACAAGCATCTGATAGGCTTATTTTATAAAAAGAAACCATGACAAAATTGTCATGCATATTACCTGTCACAACTTTTTTCATTTCACAATTTCAGTCTAGCCCAAATGATTCTTATCATAGTCCTAACTTAGCACACATGATATATGAATTATACAGACAAACTGAAATTCCTGATATAAGAATGTCAACATAAAGCATGGAAGTGGTCATTACGGGGAAATAAGGTAGCTATCAGTTTAAACACAAACACAAAAAGACAAGATCAAATCATTATGGAACATAACCAGATCCATCACTTTCCTTCCCATTGACTAGATAGAGCTTATCTTAAAGTACAAGTTTCATTATCTAACATACAGAGTTACTCTTTCAGAATGGTAGAAAATGAAGCACTTGATAGTCAAACATATTGTGTCTGTAAAAGCATAATTTACATCTAGAACCCCTTAAATGTCGAATATCATTATTTGATAGTTCTTTAAGCTTCCTAGTCAGACACAAAATGATCAACATGCAGCAAGTTGGAAAAAGCATTAGAAGAATATTGGCATGGATACATAAGTCCCTTAATACTTGTGGAACATTTTCTTCATTGACCAAGTTGTATATAAAACATTAAGTCTGAAATAAATCAAGGGGCATGGGAAACTTGAGGGAGGTAAAGTGAAGGCAACCATTTAGAAAGCAGTTTGCTCCTCTAAAAATGGTAATACACTAAATGATCTCAATGTTGTCTTCTATATCTGAATTTCTCAGTCATTAATACAAAGGTTAGCACACTTTCTGAACATTGAATTAAAATCAAACCATTTTATATATTCTTTACTCCTGCAAAGTGTAAATTGGTGTTTTGTTTGTTCCCTCCCTACAAATATACTACAAATGCAATACATGCACGCAAGTATGTGTAGCTGTTAAGAAATGTAACTACTTGCCATATTATTTTTTTCTCTAGAAACTCATTTCCTTTTTTGCAGCTAGTAGTATAGAATTCATGTGAGAAAGGACCTGGCTCTGGGGTCTGTCTGTTGCATGATTTGGATGTCAGATAGACAGATGAGTAGATGTGTACCCATCTGACTTACCCCAAGAGGGCAGCTTGGGAACCCTTTCATTGGAGCCATTTCATTTTCTTGGTTTATTCAGGAGTTGGCCTTGGCTTATATGGATTCTCTGCTAAGGTGGAGCTATGTCCCTTGGGTTTACTCTGTGAGAGTCAACAGTATTTCGGGCTCTGCTCTTTGCTATGAAGAAAATTTCAGGTAAGTCTCCAAAGACTGAAGACTTGGAAGAATTTGATTGGGACTCCAACTTAAACACAGATGCTAACATACAAATCAGAGGTCCTTTTGCTAGATGATGAATGTTATGATGATTCTTTCCAGACAGATTACTGTATATAAACCATGAAAATGGATGTGGGTCCACAAGCCCAGAGTCAAAGGGAAATCAGAGCAGGCTCCATAATCATCACTGACATCCCCTAAATTCCAGTTACATGTATTACCCTACACACACACACACACACACACACACACACACACACACACACACACTTTATCTGCATCTTTAGGCTGGGAATAGACCTAAAAGCAAAGAGAGGTTCAGAGAGCTGGCATTCTAACATCACACAGCAATAGGTGGGTTGTAGAGCTGTGATTCGAGTTCAGGTCTTGCTGCCTGAAAAGACCAGGTTTTTCCATTACACCACACACACTCCCTTGAAGGACATCAATGCAGGGGACTTGTGAAATCATCTAAGAAATTGTTTAACCCAAATCCTCCCTTTACTTTGAAGTAATAGAAAAATGGAAGCCTGTCTAAGAGGAAAATCTGGACCAGAAATACTATACCTCAGTTTAGTATACTTTTACCTAGCATGAGACTAATGCAAAATTTTAGCATCAGTTGATTTTTTCTGGCACAATAATTGTTTTCTAAGATGCTGTATCCTCCACAGTTGCCTTAACATACAGCAGTTCTGTTCCAAGATCAATAGGAAATATAACAAAATGCAATTAAAATTATTATCACTCTCTGCAGATACCATTAAAAACCCACCCTATGTTATTGATGCACCATTGATGATTTTGCCCTTGGGATAACTTGGAGAACAATTAGATCCTTGAATGTCAGGCCTAGAAAGGATCTCAGAGAAAACAGATGCAAAAGGCTTCCTCTGTAGATGAAGAAGAGAGGCCCGGAAAAGTTAACCCCACAGCTTAAGTCACAGAAGTGTTTGATCTGACTTAACCCTAGTGCCCTTGTCACCATATCACCTTTCTTACCTTTAACTAAATTTACTTGTTTTTATCGCTGCATAGCTAACTCTAAGAAAAAACACTCATGAGGTGGAAAAAACATACAAAAAAAAAAAGATTAAACCACAGGGAAATACAGAAATATTAATGTAAATCTCAGTGCAGCATGATTTCTAACTCTCGTTTCTCCCTTAGTGGAGAATTTACCAGAAAAGACATCCTATTAAAGATGTTCACTCAACTTACTTCTGGCTTTTTTGACTTCTCTTTTCAGTATTCAAGAAACAGCTACCAGTATTAATACATGGGTCTGATGCTTTTATTTCTTTATTTCCACCAGCTACGGTTAATTCATTTTCCTTTTACATTCTTTTAAAATTCTCCCGTGTTATAAAGCAATCCAAAAATATTACCTTAAGAAGGATACCTAAACCTAAACCTTTCACCAAGCCCGCATGGTTCTACTTTTCAATCCTACCATTTACAGATATCACACACACACTCCATCTTATAATGTCCTGTCATTTGGAAGGCATAGTATCTTTTTATATTGGTACAACCTTGGCTTTCTCTTTACATAAGTGAAAAGGAATCATAACTTCTTTGTCTTCCCTGGAGGATAGGGTCTCCATAAACTTTATTAATACATGGTATTTATTGCCATGAATAATGAACTAGATACTCCATTCATTTATGATTATATCTTCTCTGCATCAACAGCATTTATTTTCCTTATGGAGGGAATCTTAAAAAGTAAAGCTAACCCTCTCCCCCCAGAAATTCTTGGCATAATGTAATTTTTATGTAAAAAAAATGCACACCTCTGAAAACAGGTATGCCCCCTCCTTAGCTCCATCACACTGTCACCCCCAGAAGTCTTTCTGAACCCTCCTCTGACCTGGATCCTGAAAACTCCAGCACTGGCCTCTATATTTCCCTTTCTTCCCACCTGTCATTTTCTCCAGACTCTTATTATCTGCAATATGAAATGCTGTGTGCTGATAGATATTGGCAGAACCTGGTTAAAATTCATTTCACATAGCTTGCTCTTCAAAGGAACAAAGAATTTTTTTTTTTTTTTAATCCTAAGAACAGAAAACCAAGTTATCTTTGTGGTGTTAAGCATGAAACTGGGCCTTTGTTTGAAAAGCAACATCTGATGTTTCCTCTCTTTTCAACTCAAACAACCGGGCACTTCTGTATTATGCATTCCCAGTACACCTGCTTTGGGATTTTGTCCTGTCAGAAGCTGCTGACAGCTGACAAACTGCTGTGTGAAGGGCAGTGCTTATCCTCGCAAAATTCCTCATCCTGCCAGGGAAAGGAAGGCCTCTGTCTAAAACAGGGAGAGGGTATTTGCCTAGATTCTCTGCTCCTTTCATGCAGCAGGAATCTGTGTCAGGTTGAGATGGGGCTCTATCCCCAAACACGGCATTATCTGGTACTCAGATACCCAGACGCCTCCCAATCTGCTCATCTGCAGTCGCATTTGCACTTCAAATCACCAACCATTCACACTGCCAAAGCCCCAACAAATTTCCAGTGAAGTCTACATTGCAGGAGTTTAGCCTATAAATAATAAGGTAATATTTGATGACAACGTAAAACCCCCAACAAGTGTAACAGCCAAAACACACAAGCAATCGAAGTATTTTGTACTGATTGATTGACACGCATAGGTTTAGATGAAGCAACAACCCAAACGGAGAGGAAAACATGAATCATTGTTTAGGGTAGGAGTCTTGGCACAGTTTAGTTTCCTGCCTTTTGTCAGTGCCCTGCATTAATGTGGGTCAATAGTTACAACACCTCTAATGTCTCACACATAGGAGTTGTTGACTTGCTTATCACCATTTGTCATTTAAAGTGATCTCATTTGAACTCCTCTGCTGTCAACCTCATAAAAAACTTAAATCTTTATAATTGAATTCTGGAGAGACTACAAAGGGAAACATTTCGGTAGCATTTTTGGTTGAGTCATTGTTTTTCCCCTTCCTACAGGAAAACGATGGCATCCTGCCCAGGTACACTGGTACGTTGCCCGTAATGTTCAAGCCACCCTCTAGGAGAGGGTGGACATCCTTGAAGACAGTACAAATCAGGCTTGATCAGTTTCTTTATGTTTGATTCTATGCAATGCTGCCTATGAAATCCTTGAAGCCAAGTAAACAAACAAAATGAATAATAGGATGCACTTAACATGCTTACAGAATTATAGGGTTTTGAGAGATGGCATGGTATCCTGCTAGAAGCCATAAAAATACCCCAGCTGTTTCCCAGTGTGCAGGAAATATATTGGTTTTACATTTTATAATTTCAAACTCTGTTGTCAACAGGCAACTTATGTTACTTTATATTCCACTCATCACAACCCGCCATAATTCCTCATGGCAGAGCAAAGTAAAATATATTCCTCTGTGCTGACACTACTTATTGTTTTT
The DNA here is from genome assembly GCA_033961575.1 of Aselliscus stoliczkanus. Taxonomy (NCBI): domain Eukaryota; kingdom Metazoa; phylum Chordata; class Mammalia; order Chiroptera; family Hipposideridae; genus Aselliscus; species Aselliscus stoliczkanus. Next base: position 25,104,126 of record CM066728.1, read on the forward strand.
TGTCTCCTATAAATGATTTGTGGCCCTGCTTTGAATTTTGGTAAGAAAGTGCATTTCCAGAAGCTTTTATAAGAAAACAGCATTCTACAGCACAGGAGATTGAGTCTCTTGGGAAACAGGAAAAGGCCATTTGGCTCTTTCTCACAAGCCATTTATGTTTCCTCCCATTTCTTTCTGCCAATGTCCTCCAAGCCTTTCTTTTCAGAGAAATTCATCACGCAGCTGTTGAATCTATTAATCCCTTGCTTTAGTGCCCATCAGGCTGCATCTTCCTCAGGTAATCGTTGTAAGCCCTCTACAGCATCCTCTCAAGGTCCGGGGCAGACTTTCTCTTCCATTTCCATTTTATCATTGATTCAAAGACTAGCAAGTGATAATGGTCCAGAGCAGAAGAGGAGCTGACATCATTGTCTGGGAACCTTAAAACGATTAGGAGTTCTGCCCAAGGTTTTAGACTTCATTGGTTTCAAACATCTTACCCAAACGTGGGCCAGCCAAGTCATAAAAGAGGCCAGATGTTTTTGTAAAGGAGATTTGTACATCCCACACTGAGATATGATATCTTCTGGAAACTTCTCTTTGACGCTGTCTTCGCTAGGTCCCCCAGGTTTGCGTTGAGGGAGATAATTGAGAATGGAGCTATGAATCGGTGCTCCCATAGGGGGTGACAGAGGCTCTCTCTGTTAGGGGGGCTGTTCTGATAGTCTCCAGGGCTCTTACTGTGAAGAGGACAACTTGCTTTCTCAAAATGGTGTGAAGTTAAGCCAGCTTAGGGTAAGCCTATCTTATTGCTCTTTATGGCACTCATGTTTCTCTAGAGAAATAAAACCTTATGTCAAAGAGGTAATAACACAACCACCCACATGAGTAATAAAATTACAGTTACAATTGAAGTTTCCACCTGAAAACGTTGTTTTCTTAAAACGCTTTCATGGTTGGAATTACATTTGTGATGGTTTAAGTAATCAAAAATTACAAATAGTGACATGTATTGATTTAAATGTTTTGTATATTTTGTTACTCTCCCATCAATCCTATGATATGGGCACTATTGTTTGCCCATTTCACAGATAAGAAGGCAGAGCCCAGAGAGGTTAAGTTACTTGCTTGAGGTTATCCAGCTAGTAGTAGTGGAGCTGGAATGTGGAATGTAAACCGTGCACTGGATCCAGCAACTACGTGCTAACCATTATGCACACTGCCTCCCCAATTAGTATGGTAGTATTTCTTTGTACTTTGCAAATCACTTGCATTTTAGTTATTTCCTAAAATTTCCCAATAAATATTTACCAATTTTTTTCAGGTTTTCATTGTTATAGTAAACACAAAATGTTTTACAGTAAGTAGATGATCTTCCTTCTTGAAATGAAGGGGTGCTTATAGTTAGAAATATAAACAAAACTTATCATTCCCTCTTAATGTGTATCGAATCACCCAGAATTTTTATCTAGCAGGGCAGATAAGGAAGGTGAGGCAGAAGGAATGTCAAAGAAACAACAAAGAAGTGGTAAAATTTAGCAATAGCTCCCATTCATTGCAAATTTACTAAATGCCCCATAACCATTGTCATTTTAAATCTGCCTACAAACGTTTGGGCTGTGCATATTTTCCTCATTCTAAAAATAAGGAAAATGAAGTTTATGTTTACTACACAGTAGCAAATTATGGAGTCCAGTTTCAAACCCTGCTCCCTCTGCCTGTGTATGTCCCCCTCCCCTCTTGCTTGGCACTGTCAGCAGTTAGAAAGGATCATTGGACTCCCCCCTCTCATAGTCCTTAGGTTCTCCTCACAGAAAGCTTGCAAGCTTGAGAATGTGGCTTAAAATTCAGTGAAGAAATGTCATGCTCTATATAGCAGGTTTAAATCTCCAGGGTGGGAAATTATTTAGTTGTCTCCTCAAGGGAATGTGTTCAAATTTATTTCATTAATCTGAAGTAAGCAACTCATATTTTCTCACCACCTCATTTCCATTCATTCAGCTGCATTGAACCAGTTTCCGTGGTTGGCTTCTTTGTTCAGGAGAGATTTCATCAACTAATTGAAAAGAACACAGCTCTGTCCTCGGCAGAGCTAAATACATACAACAATTTCACCACGGAGGCCAGACACATTATCAGTGTCCTGATCTTTGGCCTTTGATACTTTTCAAGAGGTGTCCCAGGGGAAATCTTTCCCTGGAATGTTAATCTGTTGCTTCTCTGACCTTCTACACATGTACCACATTATTATTACAACCCACATGCTTCTCTTTTCACGCTGTCATTTTGACAATGGAACCATCGGGCAATTCATCTTTAGACTAGATAGCTGGAACAAAGTGCACACCAGTAAGTGAAATCAGATTGGCTAATGGTATTGTTTAAATGCAATAACATTTCTCTTCTGAAATCCACCCAGATTTCGAATGATATGTCATGCCTGTGGGATGCTCGGCAACAATTAGCTACTGGTGATTCATCAAAGGGTCCCAAGGTGGGGATTTCTTTTTAACTTTTTGTCTGAACATGCTTTGGAAACATAAATTAGTCCCGAAATTGGATCGGCCCGGATTTATCACTTGCGTTTCCTGTCTTTACCTTCTTTCTTCTTTCATCTGGCAGATGTTTGCCTCATCTTCAGATGTACTGAAAGAGGTACAGGGATCTAAGCGCGTTTAGCAATACTGAAAAGCTGTTTCTTTTAAGACGCTGCTCAAATGTCAAATGTCACCCCCTCAGAGGGGCCTTCTTTGGACCAGACCGCATTAAATAACCCTCGTCCTGTTAGTATCTATCTTCTTTATCCTGCTTTATTTTTCTTTACAACACCTGTCATCAGCTGTCATAGGATATTTTTATTTATTAGTTGACTATTTCCCACCCCTACAATGTAAGTTCAGTGACTGCAGGAAGGTGGTTGTTTTGCCCAATGCTATCTCCACTGGGGCTAGGATAGTGCCTGGTTCATAGTAGGGACTCAAAAAGATTTGTATTTGTTGAGCGATGGAGAATTCTCTACCCTAAAACATACAAATTAGGGGATGCTATGGAGGCATAGATTTACATGAACTGTAAATCTAACTGATAACTAGTAGGCATTTCTCTGTTACAGCCTTAAAAATGAAAGCAGAGGAAAGATTATCACACACAAATTACTGCTTCTTTCTAGCCTAAGCTTATCAACTGAAGCATTTAAAAATATGCCATGGAAAATCTCGTCTGTTTTGTTTTAATGGATTCTTCTGCTCTGCTGACCATCATTTTCAAACATAGAGAGAGTAACCACGGTTAATTAAAAATATTATCCATATTAGATAACAGCTGTTATGCATAGAGTTTGTATCTGTAGACTTGAGCCAAATAATCATAAAAACTGAAGAGTTTTCTAACGTTGGAGAATAACATGTGTGTATACGTGTGTGAGTGCATATGCATCTTCAAATCTCTCTCTAATTTCTATAAGAAGGCCTCTGAAATGGCAGTATATATTGCATCTGTCCATTTGCAAACAACCCAATAAATGCCACCATTGTAAGCCATAGTTACCTAGGCTCATGGAGATTTTGTATTTTTGCAGGGTGCCTTAGTACTTGAGATAGTTCATTCTGCTTCTAAAATCAACAAACTCATAAGTAAGTAACAGCTTTTGCAAAACTGTTAGGAAATGCTTCAAGAAATGCTGTAGTTAGGTAGGAAAGATATAAATGATTCATCGTCCTTGGATTCTCCATAAACCATAGTTACTTTCTTTTCCTACTGAGAAAACAACTAATCTTCTTTTGTGGTTCTGATAATTACTACATTGGCATAATAACGGTTAAGGCCAGTTGCTATGGGAATCTACAGTGCAAATGCTAAATGGTGGAGAAAATGGACCAGTTAAGGAATCATGAAAAGGTGCAGTTTATGATCATCTCATTATAATATTAAAAATAATATCCATCTTTTTAGTTTGTTTGTTTAATAAGTAATCTGTATCCCCCTTCCCACGAAACCTCCCTACACTCTCCTCAAAACATTTGCTTAAATTTCTAGTCAAGGTTAATGTCAAATTCTTAGTCTCATTGACTGGAGGCAGGTATAAGCAAAGAGTAGGGAAGAGAATGTCAGGAGAGGTAGGAAGGAGAGGAGAGATGTGATCTGTGTTTAAAAAGTAATCTTCTAAACAAAACTCATAGACACAGATAATAGTTTAGTGTTTACCAGAGGGGAAGGGGGAAAAGGGGTGGTAGATGAGGATAAAGAGGATCAAATACATTGTGACGGAAGGAGAACTGACTCTGGGTGGTAAACACACAATGTGACATATAGATGATGAATTACAGAATGGTACACCTGAAATCTATGTAACTTTGCTAACAATTATCACTCCAATAAACTTTAGTTAAAAAAAAAATGTAATCTTCTAAAATATAGAACAAAATGCTTGGGAGAAAAAAGATGATCGGAAAACACTAATCTTTGGAGACCCATTCAGTCTCACACAGCACTCTTTAGGTTGATGAGAAAGGTGTTCCAGACAGTAGTGGAAAGGAAGCAAATCACATGACTAAACTCCAATTATAAGTGTCAAGGAAGACAAAACTTCTAGGCTCTTTTTCTACTCGTGGAGGAAACCTCACACACATTTTGACTTTAGCGTAGTGGTTCGCGTGGTTAACACAGGCTTCTTTGAAAGTCGAATTAAATGATGTGGTTGCTGCTTTCAAAGGATGCCAGTGGGAGCAAGAAATGAATACATGGAAGACCAGAAGTTTGGCAGCAGGGCCTTCATTTTTGAGCAGAAGCTTGTTGTGTCCTTCCAAATCTAGCTACAATATGTACTTGGCAGAGTCACTGCTTTTCATCTTTGCACTTTGCTCCCTCTAAAAAAAACATGTACAAATGCAATGACAAATCCCAGAGCTGCTTAAAGGCTTCTAATTTCAATTAATCCCAATGGAGATGGAATTGTTCAAATCAATTTTCATAACAGGGAGATGAAAATGAGAGAAGATGGCTTCAATTAGTTCTTCCATAAAGACGAACTAAAATTCTTCAACTTTAGCTCATATATCAACTTTTGTTTGACCCTCAGCAAAACACTTGAGATGAACAAAATGTCCAGAGGAAATAAGGCAGCTTTTAAAATTTGGAGCTTTTATATGAGCATCTGAGGAGGTCGGGGAAATAGAAGTGAGATCAAAATGTAATACAAAATCTTAATGTGTTCTGAATTATTTATTCAGTATGTATTAACTGAGCACCTACTATGTGTCAGCATGGTTCTAGACTCTAATGACAGCTATACTGATCAACCACTTGGAGGTTATCTGGGCCAGTGTTTACCCTACATGGGCTGCTGAAGACCCTGTCCAAGCCGTGTCTGCTCCCTTAACATGGGGCCCGGATCTCATCCCCCACTATGCTCTGATTTCCTATGGCTGTATTCTTTTCTTATGGCTGCTGTAACATGTTGCCACAAACTTAATGGCTAAAAGCAATGCAGATTTTTCTTATATCTCTGCAAATCAGAGGTCTGAAATGGGTTTGGGACTAAAAATGTTGGCAAAGCTATACCCCTTCTAAAGAATCTAAGAGAGAATCTCTTCAATATCTTTTCCAATGTCTGGAGGCTGCTCACATTCCTTGGCTTGTGGCTGCATCACTCTGACCTCTGCTTCTGTTATCATGTCTCCTTCTCTGTCTCTGACCCTCCTGCCTCTCATTGATATGAACCCTTATGATTACATTGTACCCACTCAGATAATCCAACGTAATTTCTCCACTTTTAAGTCCCTTAACTTAATCATACATGCAAACTCTCTTTTGTTGTGTAACGTAACATATTCATAGGTTCCAGGGATTAAGATGTGGACTTTTTTTTTTTTTTTGGCAGATGTATTATCCTGCCTACTATAGGGACCAACACAATGATTTAATTTTTTTAGTTCTTGTTTGATATTCAGCCTCATCTGTCTGTTGCTTTCACTGCAGTATGCTTTTGGAATACTTTTAAACAGCTCTCGCTGTTTTGAAGTGTTGAGAATTACTTCTTCACAGAAACTGGTCTTCGCAAGGTTACCTAGATTTTGATATTATCCTGATACATTTTAGGGTCTATCTGTCTTAATGTCTAAGTGTCATTGATGACCAATCTACCCTTATTCCTTTTCTTTTTTTTTTTTAAAGATTTTTACTGGGGAGTTGGGGGAAGGGAACAGACAAGTTGCTGTCCTTTTGTTCTTCAGTCTAGTTGTGGAGGACGTTGCTTCACTGGCCCATGTTGGTATCGTCATTGCTCTCTTCCCAGGTGAAACAGATTGGTCGCTGGCCTCTGGACGGTTGCTCATGGCTGCTATTGGCAGCTCACTCCAGCTGCCGGCCACTCATGCTGGCTACCAGCCACTCACTGTAGCCTATGGCGGCCTACTGCAGCAGGGCCTGCAACTATGCTGTCTCCTGGGACTCACGCAGCCTAGCTCCAGGTGGAGCTGTTGTTCACCATCTTAGCTGTAGAGGGCAGTGTCACTGGCCCTCATATGTGGGATCCAAACTGGGGCCGCTGGCATCCCAGGCCAGTTCTTAACCAATGCGTCACTTGGCTGGTCCTAGCCTTATTGTTGATAACAATAAAGTAACTCTAATTATTTAGTGTTTATTATGCTCCTAGATACTAAGCTAAACACTTTATAAACATTATTCCATTTGTTCCTTTCAACAATCCCATGGATTCAGCATTATTTTCCACATTATAAATGATAAAACAGAGGCTTAGAGAAGCAACCTCAAGTGCTACCTAGCACTTTCTCAACTGTCTCCAATCACCACTTTTCTTCCATACAACAAATTTAGACAACTGACTAGTCTCTGGATGTCTTCATGGGATTGTCCCAAAGCTTCTCTAATCTTTAACTTCGTCAGATGCTACCACTCAAGTTTCACCAACCAGAAATCTTGCAGTCACCTCAGATTTCTCCTTGTCTTCCCACTTTCCGTTCTATACCTCACCTCCAAAATAATCTTAGAAAAATGTTAATTCTCGTCCTATCATTTTCATACTTAAAATTCTATAATGGTTCTTATTTCCCTTCAAATAGTACCTTCTCATATTTCTGTACTTCTGCTTAGCCTATTCCTTCTGCTTTACACACCATCCCTACTTTTCCCTCCTCTTGTCTTATTCCTTTCACAATAAACATAGCACCAAATTAATAAAATCAGGTAAAAATGAATGAATATTTGGATAATTTTTCACACTCAATAAGAAATATAAACTAAAATAATTGTGAGATGAATTTTATAATTATTGAAAAATTAGAAATGATGAAAATATTGGAATGGGTTTGTCAAACATTCAAGCAACACTTACATTGTTTAAGGAAGTGTGACTTGGTTTTCCCTTTCTAAAAATTATTTTGTCACTACATAACAAGAGCCTTAAAAATGTACATTTGACCTAGTATTTCCACTTCTAAGAATTTATGCTAAGAAAATAATGAAGCATTAAATATGCAATGAAAGATTATATTCTTGAATGTAAATCTTCATGAATATTGCAGAATTATTCATTAGAAAAAATTTAGGGACATTTTTAAGAATAAACTAATAATTTAAAATTAAAATATGTAATTTGTTAATATATTTTATACAATTAGAAATCATGTCTTCTAAAACACAGCATATGAAAATATTCATAATACAATTTTAATAGAAAAAGCAGAATTGTTTATCCCATAAAATACATATCTATGTATATACATAAAAAAGAAACTAGGAAACAAGCCAAATAAACTAAATAGGTCAATATATTAACAAAATTATTTCTGATAGTAGAATTTGTGATGGCATAGATTACATTTTTTATATTTTAAATTTTCATTACAGGGGATAGCAATAGGGGTTTGGATGAATAGACAGGGCCCAGGGGGTTTTTAGGGCAGTACAAATACTCTGTATGATGCTGTAATGGTGATTACACATCATTATACATTTATCCAAACCCATGGAATGTACACCACCAAGAGTGAACTATAATATACACCACAGACTTTGAGGTGATTATGATATGTCGAGGTAAGGTAATCAATATAGCAAATATGAAACTGTGGCTTGGATATTGATAATGGGAAGGTTGTGCCTGTGTTGGGGGTGGGGGTATATGAGAAATCTCTACCTTCCTCTCCATTTTGCTGTGAACCTATAGCTACTGTAAAAAATTAAGCCTTATTTTTTATTTTTTATTTTTTTTTATATTTTTGAGAATGTGAGTGTGGTCTCTGGAGACAGATGGCCTGGATTCAGGTTCATAGCCCAGTTCAATTTCTTACTTTATTGTGTGACTGTGAGCAAGTTACATAAACTCCCTAAAACTGCATTCTCATCCTGAAATTGGAAAACATAGATCATGGACAAAATAATAAAATATTTTAACACTTATGTAATACAACCCCTATAAAGATAGCATAGTGTCTGACACAGCCTAAGCCCTCATTAAATGAAAGCTATTGTTAAAGTTATTATTAAATATACAACTATTATTACTGATTTACAAATAGTTCTCATGTATTGTAATTATAAAAATTAAATAAGGTTGATAATAACAACGTGGGGGCCAAAAGTCAGGAGAGAAAGCCCATTTGTCCAACCTCACTTAGGGCTCAAATTAAGCCCTGTGAGGGCAGGGCAGGTAGATAGCTACACAGTGACATCTCAGAAACAGAGGGAATATATTTCTCAAGAAATGGAGTTTTGCTTTCTCTCTAAGGAGCAAACAATGAAAGCAAATGAGAACGAAGTTCCAAAATATGAACTTCAAAACATAAAGGAGATAGTGTCTACTGGAGATGCAAAGATCAGGCATCCCTGGGCAGCTCGACTGGAGCATAGCATGTCTCAGCATAACTCCTGGGGAAGGCTGGAAGTAATGAACTGTATTGGTTATCTATTGCTGTGTAACAAATTGCCCCAAGACTTAGCAGACTAAAACAATATACATTTATTATCTCACAGTGTCTCTGGGGCAGAAATTTGGGCATGCTTAGCTGGGTTCTCTAACAAGGCTATAGTCATTTCAAGGCTCCATTGGGAAGGATATGCTCCTAGCTCACTCTCATGGCTTTTGGCAAGATTCATTTTATTGTGAGTTATTGGACTAAGCCTTAGTCCCTCACAAGCTGTTAGTCAGAGGTTTCCCTTGATTCCTTGCCATATGATCATCCTCACTGAGCATCTTACAACATGACAGCTTGTGTAATCAGAGTGAGAAAGTGAGAGGGCAAAAGAGTATCAGCAAGAAAGAGAATTTTAACAACATGAAAGTCTGTATATTTTTATAGCATAATCATGGAAATGGCATCTATCACTTTTGCTATGTTTTACTCATCAAAGGCAAGTCACTAGATCCAGCCCACACTCAAGGGGAGGATACTATATGAGGGTACGAACATCAAGAGGTAGCGGATGGGGATGGGTATCGCTGGTAGCCATGTCTTAAGCTACCTATCTCAAGAGCCCCAGTACGTGGCCGACCATAGCAGCTACCTAAAATGATATGACAAAGGAATGGTTTGTTAAATACTGCAGTATGAAATAGTTAAATATTAATATAGATTTTTTTTTAATCTCTCTGCTTGCCTTTGCCAAAATAAAATGAAAAGCTAAAATAAAAGTGACTTTGGAGAAGTGTTTATAAACTCTTTACTTAACTAATTAAAAAAAAAAAACAGGGATGAAAGTGTGGAGGGCAATCCTAGCTCATATAAAAGCCTCAGAAAATTAATAGATAAAGCTAATTTTATACATGAGAAATTTTGGGCAGATGGCATCCAGAAGTTCCTGAAAAAAATTAAGAACACAGTAATCAATATATTGATAAGGATTCTCACAGCTACTGTAAAAGAACACAAGCTACAAAAGATTGAAAATTCCATAGTATTAAAACCCTTCATTTATGCAGTCAATGGAGATGCTTGGCATTGTAGGAGTGGCCAGGCTTCCAGTCATTTCAGGCCCCCCCCACACTCTTCTTGAAGATAGTCATATTGTTGTCAGTTGTACACCTGGAGAGAACAGGTCTGACTTTGACCTCTAGCTGTACCACTCACAGGCTGTGAGACCACTTAGAAAGTAATTTAGTCTCTATGAATTTTGGTGAGTCCATCTGGAATGCATGTAAAGTACACAGTGCAAAGCATGGTACATCCCACTTGGTCAATAAATTGTCACTATGAATGACAAGTAGTGCAGGGTTTTGGAGTATGGGGTTTGGCTTCAGATATGTTGACATATTAGGAGTCAAATTCTAGTTTTGCTGCTTATTGACTATGGGATGTTGGGCAAAAAAATACACATTTTTTTTTTTAGCTTCTGTTGTCTTGTCTTGAATGGGTATATCATTGATTTTAAAAGGTTACTGTGCAGATAAAATAAATATTGCATAACTATATATAGCCATTAGCCTGGTGCCTGACACATGGTAAGTCCTTAAAAAGCTAGGATTGGTCTTCAAAGACTGAGTGAAATCAAAATAACTTGATGTGCAATTTTCATGATGTTTCTTAAATTATATGTGACATAGAGAATTCATAATTAGTGATGAATTGGAGGTTACCCAAACAACAACAAAAAGTTCTAGAGTAAAAGTGAGGGAATGATTCTATAAGCTAAAAGAAGTTAATAGTGGAGCGTAGAGAAAAAGCAGCCAAAAGCATGGTTCAAGGAGTTGATTATTTCATAAGAACATAGATAGTAAGTGGTCCTTTGAAGGTCAACACTACTTCTAAATACTTTCCATTTATGGGTTGCCTCCCACAATAAAGATACTGGAAAGGTGATCAAATAAATCTTGTGTCACTCAAGGTTGATGTGAGACATGTGGTTGCTCTGGTAAGACTAATAAATGGGCACCTCTTACGCCATATTTTCTTTAAATATTTGTACATTCTTTTCTAATGGAAGCTAGAAGAAACTGATTTTTTAAAGTAACAAAACTGTATATAAAAACAGTTGGTTACTAACTCCATTAGCTACAGAATGGAGGACTTAACATCCAAAATATTTCCCACATTTTCTGTAGTTTTCTCAATTTTCTTTTGCAATTTTCTAGATGACACAATACCTTCGGAAGCAAATTAAGGGGTTTAACATTCAGATAATTAAACTAGGTCACTGATTCCTGGAAAGCAAAACAACATGAATTATTGATTTTTGAACTCAGCTGATGGCAAGTGCATGTACAATTCACAAAAGTACGCAACACAGATTGATGCCAGTAAGGAGTGAACCCTATTTACAGTTTGCCCATTTATTCCAGTGATATTTTAGTTCCCTTTTTAGATCTGCATCCTAGATGAATACCTAGCTTGCCTTCTCATTAATTTGACTCTGAAATCTACTCCAAAGTCTGTAGGTTGTTGAAGGAGGATGAAAAAATATTCCAGGGATGTGACTTCTAGGGAAAGCAATCCTGAAGATGATACTTCACAGGAAATTCCTGCCATTGGATTATCAAAAAGTGCTTCAGGATATGTAGCAGGAAGGCATTGAAGAGACAGTGATTTTTATGGTAACCACAGTAACTAGGCTTGATCAGCCGCCCTTCCATTGAGCATTGATATTGAATCCACTGATCTTGTAGCATTCTCTTTCTTTTTCTTTAAAGCATTCCCCTAGCTGAGTAGAATGACATTCCCAAGTGGAAGGAAAATCATTCCTCCTTGCTCAGACGATGTACACTTGGGTTGACAATGTTTCTTCAGAACACTTTGCATTGTGGAGGTGGTTGGGGGTAAGAATAAGAGTCTTGACATGAATTTCTATGGTGAAAGAGTATTAAGACAAAATATGCTAAGTTTGGAAGGAAAATACATCAGCAGATATATTTTCCTCTTATGTGTTTCCAAATATTTAATGAAAACTTGAATTTATTCCCCTAAGGCGTAAGACTCTATATTCCTTTGAATTAATTTGCCTCCCAGTTTCAGTTACTAGTTAATGCATGGGGGAAATTCAGGTTCAAAGATATCACACTAATCTGTTGCCAAGAGTAGAATATCTTCTTGAAATTGGGAAGTAAAATGGAAAGGAAATGACAAGACTATAAAACATGTTCTCTGAACTATTTTATATCAGTCTCCCCTGAGTTGAGCTCACTTCCAAAAAGTATATTGTTGTTCAGGGAGCTTCATTGTTTTAAAAATTATATATTATTAAGGTATTACTGGTTGCACGAAAGAAGGAAGGAGCATTGGAAAGTCAACTTAATTTACCGCATTTTATTCTAGTGGTCCTGTCAGATTCAGTTTTTAAAAATTCATGTCTTAAAGAATGTCTCTGCCTTTCAAATAATATATGTATTAATATCATCTTGCTTTACCTTGACTCATAAGCTGGCCCTGGTAATCTTTCCGTGTGACCTGGATTGGGGAAAAAATGGACAAAGGAAGTACCAAGAACTCCATAAACATTTTGGGTTCTTGATTAACATTGTTATGAACAGCCTCTGCTGTATTTGATCTTTGTAAACTAAGTCCAGATCTCTAAGAGTGATTTTTTTTTCATTCATTTCACTTTTTGATATTACCAAGATAGCAACAAAGTGTTGTGAATACAAAATATATAAAATCTGTCTGCTTTCCAGCCAGCCTCTTCCAGGAATAAGAGAAGAAAAGCTGTGTACCCAGAAACTCCGTTCTAAAAGACAATCTCCTAACAGACAGTGGTTTTGTGATTTCTCTTCCATCGTGGATAACTAAGGCTCTTTTGCCATTAAGCAAAAATTCCTTACCTTCTGCCTTTTTTGGGTGGCGCTATTGGAGGATTTGGTTTCTCATTATCTTTGCAGAACACTTCCATCCAGCTGTTCCCATCTAGGGCACTGCTGCCAAGTCTATGGACTTCCTGCTGCCCACCTCCTTCTCACATCACCATCACACCCCCTACCCCTTTTACTTCCACACCACTGGTCCTGCATCTGCTGTGGGAGGAAATCTGAGGTCAACCAAAGTTGCTCATTGATAAATCCTGTGTGAGATACCCTCATTCTAGTTTCCCAGCTGATGCTTAGGGCCCTTTTTTGCTCTTAATTCTCTGTCTTCATGAAAAGATGAGTTATCTTTTCACTTGACCATGTAGACCTCAAGCCCTCTCCGGAGGACTTAACTAAGAGAGTTAGTTTAAAAGCGTCATGCTTTCTGTGACTCACTGCCTCTTAACAAAGTGGAATGGTGCACTACTCAGCTCATCTTAAATAATTCATAATGACTCAACTCTTTTTTCTAAACTCTGTAATTGAATCCCTCAATGAGGGAAAAGTTATCTGTTTTAGCATCACAAAATTATTATGAGAAAGATCACAGTCCTTGACCCAAATATATCTGTGGCAGATTGTATTTTCAAAAGATGGCCACAAAAAGAGCCCTCATCCCACACACTCTTTGAAAATCTTCCCACTTCCCCAGAAAGATGTAGAGTCTAGCTACCCTCTTCTTCAAACTCGTTAGGCTATGACTTACTCATAACCAATAGAAAAGATGGAAGTGACAATGAATGACTTCTGAGGTTAGATCATAAAAGACAATGGCACTTCTGTCTTGTTTGCCGGAATACTAACTTTTGACATCTTCATGCACCATGCAAGCAACCCGATGACCCTGAGGCTCTCGTGCCATTAGGACGTCCAACAGCCTGTGCAGAATGACCCCATGGGGAGGCCCGATCCCACATGAGGAGAGGGAGATGCCCAGCCATCCCTCAGCTTTCAGTTCCAGTCAAAATTTGCCTACAACCATAAGAACAACAACAATGCCCAGCTGCCCAGCTGAACCCTTCTAAAATTTCTGATCCACAGAAACAGTGACAGATAAGAAAGTGATTATTGCCATTTTAAGACACTAGGTTTTGGAATGATTTATTATGTGGAAATAGCTACCTAGAACAACATCTATAGTAGTCAGCTTGGGCTGCCATAACTAAGTAGCACAGATTGGATGGCTTAAATGACAGAAGTTTATTTTATCACAGTTTTGGAGGTTAAAAGTCCAAGATCAAGTTGCTGGCTAGTTTGCCTCCAGCTAAGGACTCTCTTCCTGGTTTGCAGATGGCCACTATCTTGTTATGTTTTCAAAATGGCCTTTCCTCAGTGTGTGTGTGTGTGTGTGTGTGTGTGTGTGTGTGTGTGTGTGTGTAAAAAGAAAGAGAAAGAACATTCACACATATGCACTGGCTCTCTGTTGTCTCATTTTATAAAAACAATCTTATGGAATTAGGGCCCTACCCCTACGACCTTGTTTAACCTTAATTACTTCTTTAGAGATATCATCCCCAAATACATCTGCACTGGGGTTAGGACTTCCACATATGAATTTGGGGGTGGGAGGGTAGAAAAGGGGACACAAACATTCAGTCCACAACAATCCGTGAGTTCAAATTAGAGTTCTGGCTGTAACATATACCCAACACAAGCAACTTACTTCTCTGAATCTCAAATTTATTATTTTTTAAAAATAGAAATAGAAATTCTATCCCATCAGATTCTTTTGAGGGCTAAATGAGAACAAGCATGTGACTCTTTTATTCATCTCTAGAGAGTGGACATGACAGGCCCTATGTCTTTTCGTCAGCCATCCCCACTGCCTCCTTGTGTCTGACCACACAGGGGCCCCTGGGCCATCCTGCCAAGACCACACCAAGCTCTTGCTTCTGTTGGCCTAGCCAATGGCCAACAAATTGTTTAAAAAATGATAATCAATTTATTCAAAAGACACATAATAATACCTACTAGGAGCTTGGTACTGAAAGGAAAAATGAATAAACCATGATTCTGCTCTCAAGGAACTCACCTTCTGATGGGTGAGACAGCTCCATGAACACTCATTTACATTTCAGTTTGACAAGTACTTCATGAAAAGTGATATTTATGAAAGAACTCAGTGACTCATATCACTATCTCATTTAGTCTTCACTGAGTGAAAAAAAACTAAAGCTCAGAGATTAAGCCATCTCCATGCCCCAGATCACACAGCTTGCAAGTAGCCGAAACAAAACCTGATTCCATGTGATGTTATCACAATCTCAGTGGTTTTAATTACATGCTGAATGAAAAAAGCTGCCTACCAAGAATACTTTACTCAGCAAAGCTCTCCTTCAGAAAGGAAGGAGAGAGGAAGATTTTCCCAAACAAAAGCTGAAGGAGTTCTTACCACTAGACATGCCTTACAAGAAATTCTGAAAGGAGTTATTCAAGCTAAAATAAAAGGACACTAATTAGGAACATGAAAATATATGAAAATTTAAAATACACTGGTAGGTAAGTAGATAGTCACATTCAGAATACTCTATTATTGATTATAGTGGTGTCTTAATCACTTAACTCGAGTATAAAGGTTAAAGGACAAAAGTATTAAAAATAATTATAGCTACAACAATTTGTTAATGGATACACAATATAAAAAGATAAATTGTGACAGCAAAGTCATAAAATATTGCAACAACATGGATGGAATTTAACATTATTATGCTGAACAAAATAAATCAGACAGGAAAAATTGAGAACCATATGACTTCACTCATATATGGGATATAAAACTGAAAGCAACAAAGGAACAAGACAAACAGACACTCGTAGACTCAGACAACAGTTTAGTGGTTACAAGAGTGTAAGGGAGGAAGGGGGATGGTAGAAGAAGGTAAAAGTGATCAAATATATGGTGATGGAAGGAGAACTGACTCTGGATGGTGAGCACGCAATGTGATATATACATGATGTATTGTAAAATTGTACACTTGGGAGAGAGGGTGAACCCCATGAGGGAAGCCCCAGCTGTGGGGAGGCTTCTCCGGTTGGGGGAGAGACCCTCCGGCCCCACACACAGCTCACCAGCCGAGAGTTCTTTTGCCAGGAAAAGAACTTCCAAGATAGCTGGACTCTCTTTGCTCAGCTTGGTGACACTAAGAGCGGCTAGAGAATTAGTGGGGCCAGCGCACGGGCTTGCTCGCTGGTGAGCTCTTACCTGGTTGCTGATGGAGGGAGTGGCTGTGTGAACCAGGCCCAGGAGCCTGCAGGGACGGACTGATCTGAGCACCTTTGATGCAAAGGCTGGAGGTGTTTAGACTATTGTTCCCCTGGTGTGGAGCCTGCACATGAGTGGTGTACAGGAGGGCGCCATTTTGTCAAGGTTGGGCCCTACCACAGAGGATCAGGTCCGGGACCTCATTGGTCTGGTGGAATTGGCGCAGAAGTACGTGTGTGTGCACGCGCGTGTGTGCGCATGTGGCCTTGGATCCCAGCCTCCGTCCAGCTTATACTGCATTGCCAGGGAAATGCTAGACAGGTTCCCTCCAGCTCCAAGGCTGCTCACTGAGACCCGGGAGTGCACAGCAGCAGCTCGGATCTCCACCCTCCGCCTGGCTTGTGCGGCGTTGCCAGGGAAACGCCTGGTGGCTGTGCTCTGGCTCCAACAGGCTGCTCACTGAGACGCAGGAGTGCGCAAGCCGCCTTGGGTCCGGCTCTCCACACTGTGCTTGCAGAGTTGCCAGACTGGTGATTGGTTGTTGGGCTGCTCAGCCTGATCTGTGAGCGGCTGATTGGGACAGGCTGAGACTGGGAGTTTTCCTGGGAATGTTGGGCCGTGAGCTGTGTGCCTGCATGATCCAGCCAGGGCTCTCCTGGTGATCTATCTAATATATCAAAGAAATCGCAGAGCAACAGCCAGAATGGGGAAACAAAGAAACATGTCACAAGTAAAGATCAGAAGAAACCTCTAGAAATGTAACTAAATGAAACAGAGGGATCCAACCTTTCAGAGACAGAATTTAGAACACTGATGATAAGAATGTTTAAGGAACTTAGCAAGGACACAAAGAAGGATAGGGAAACCATAAAAAACAACCTGTTAGAACTAAAGAATACAATAACTGATATGAAGAACACACTCGAAGGAATCACCAGTAGAGTAGATGAAACAGAGGAGTGGATCAGTGATTTGGAAGACAAAATAGCAGAAATCACCCAGTTGGCACAACAAAAAGACCAAAGAATAAAAAAACAATGAAAATAGTTTAAGAGCCCTATGGGCCAAGATGAAGCACAACAACCTTTTGACTCATAGGAATACCAGAAGGAGAAGAGAAGAAGCAAGGGGTCGAGAATGTATTTGAAAAACTAATGTCTGAAAACTTCCCTACCCTTGCGAAGGAAATCAACATACCTGCCCAGAAAGTGCAGAGGGTTCCAAACAAGCTGAACCCAAACAGGTCCACACCAAGACACATCATAGTGAAAATGGCAAAAGTTAAAGACAGAGACAGAATCCTAGAGGCAGCAAGAGAAAGACAGCAGGTTACATACAAAGGAACTCCTGTTAGACTAACAGCTGACTTGTCTACAGAAACTCTGCAGGCCAGAAGGGAGTGGCAGGAGATATTCAAAGTGACACAAAATAAAGGCCTACAAACCAAGATTGCTCTACCCAGCATGACTATCACTTAAAATTGAAGGGGAAATAAAGAGCTTCTCAGAAAAGAATAAGCTTAAGGAATTCATTACCACCAAGCCAGCATTGCAGGAAATGTTAAAAGGACTTTTTTAAACAAAAGAAAGGGATAAACAAGTTAACCCAGGAAGACCAGGAATACAAATAACAAAATGGCAATACATATGCACCTATCAATAATCATTTTAAATGTGAGTGGGCTAAATGCTCCAATCAAAAGACAGAGAGTGGCTGAGTGGATAAGAAAAGAGGACACATGTATATCCTGTTAACAGATGGAATAAGATATTTAATGCAAATGGAAATGAGAAAAAAAAAGCTGGAGTACCAATACTTATTTTGGACAAAATAGACTTTAAAATGACTACAATAAAAGACAAAGAAGGGTACTATAACCCTAATAGACATCTATGTACCCAACATAGGAACTCCTAATTACATATAACAGATTTTGACAGACATAAAGACAGAGATCAACAGTAACACTATCATAGTAGGGGACTTTAACACCCCATTGTCACCAATGGACAGACCCTTTAAACAGAAAATCAACACAGAAAGAGGGGCCTTAAATGACACTTTAGACCAGCTGGACTTCATTGATATTTTTAGAGCATTTCACCCTGAAAAAACAGAATATACATTCTTCTCAAGTACACATGAGACACTTTCCAAGATAAACCACGTTAGGCCACAAAATAAGTCTCAGTAAATTTAAGAAGATTGAAGTCATATCAACAAGATATAAAGGAAAAACTGATGGTTGCTGACTCGGAGAGAGTGGGGATGAGGGAGAGGGGGAAGGTTTTGGACAACATAGATGGGTGAGTACAATGTTGCCGCAGGGATATGGGGGCAGTTCTGGGAATGTAATTGATAATGTTGTGAAGAGACTATTATGTTAAGTGAAATAAGTCAGTCGGAGAAAGACAAGTACCATATGATCTCACTTATATGTGGAATCTGAAAAACTGAATGAACGATCAAAGTAAACAGACTCATAGATATAGAGGAAAAACAGGGTTGCTAGTTGGGGGGGTGGGGATAAGGGGGAAGGGGAAAGGATTAGACAGCACAAATAGACAACTACAATATTGCCACAGGGATATGAAACACAGTTCAGGGAATATTATAATGTTGTAAAAATTTTGTGGCGTGTCAGATAGTCACATGTCTTGTTAGGGAGACCACTTCATGGGTGGAGTAGAGGCTTGATCACTGCACTGTACACCTGAAGCTGAAGTTGTATAATATTGTATGCCAACTGTAACTGAATATATAGATAGTCACGGGATGTGGAGTATACTGTGGAAGGGAGTCAAAGGAATTGTAGTGGATATGTATGATATGGGGGGGGCAGTGGGGTGGCGAACTGGGGGAGGGAGAGTTGCACTTTGGGGAGTAAAGAATATAAGTATTGCATTGTGTTGTACACCTGAAACTAATTAAAAAAATAAAAATCAAAATAAAATTTAAAAAAATAAAATTGTACACTTGAAACCTATATAATTTTACTGACCATTGTCAACTCAATAAATTTAATTAAAAAAAAACCAAAATGTTCCATGGGTAGAATTTTTGTATGTGATCAAAATTAAGTTTTTATCATCTTAAAACAGAGTGTTATAACTATAAGATATTTTATGTAAGCCTCATGGTAACCACAAAGCAAAAACCCAATATAATACAAAAGATAGAAATAAAGGACTTAGAAATAAATTTAAGGAAGTGAAAGACCTGTATCCTGAAAACTATAAGACATTGTTGAAAGAAATTGAGGAAGATTGAAATAAATGGAAAGATACTCCATAATCCCGGATTGAAATGGTTAATATTGCTAAAATATCCATACTATTACACTCAAACTGCTGTACAGATTCAATGTACTCCCCATCAAAATTTCATGGCATTTTTCATAGAAATAGAGAAAAGAATCCTACAATTCATACAGAACCACAAAACAACACTGGTAAAAGGAAAGTGACTGCTAATCAGTTTGGTTGCTCACGTATCAAGTAAAGGTAAGGAGATATATTTAACTTCTAAATATTTAAGTTCCCATCTGTCAAATGGGAAATGCTACCTACTCCATTGATTGCCCCCAGGAAGATTTTAATATATTGTACAATAAAAAGAGCATTTGACCACATCATTCCAATAGACTATGCACACAGAGTGTTCCAGTGTTACTCAACAACCAAACAAATGCTTTAGACCTTCATATATTCAGGTAATTCAGTGAACTGGAGTTATCAATATTTAATCGTTCTTTTTAGTACCCACGGTCAAATGATTATAAAAAAAAATCCTTATAAAAAGTAGTAGTTAAGAGAATGAAAAGACAAGCCAATGACTAGGTAAAAATATTTGCAAAAGACACCTGGCAAAAGATGATTACACAAAATATATAAGGAACTCTTAGAGTTAACAAGTAAGAAAATAAACAACCCCATTTAAAATTGGGCAAAAGATCTGAATAGACACCTCACCAATGATGACATACATATGGTAAATAAGCATATGAAAAGATGCCCAACAGGGCCGGCCGAGTGGCGCGGTGGTTAAGCACTGGTTTGGGAAGCCAACGGCCCCGGTTCGGGTCCCACATATGAGGGCCAGTGACACTGCCCTCAAAAAAAAAAAAAAAAAAAAAAGGAAAGAAAAGATGCCCAACATATTGTTACTAGAAAAGTGGAAATTAAAACAATGAGATCCTAGTATACATTTATTAAAATAGTTGAAGTCCAAAACACTGTCAACACCAGATGCTAAAGAGGATGTGGAACAACAGAAACTCATTTATATTGGTGGGAATGCAAAATGGTCCAGCCACTCTGGGAGACAGTTTGACAGTTTCTTACAAAACTAAACACACCATGCATTTCAGCAATCATGCTCCTTGATATTTACACAAATGAGCTGAAAACTTACATCCACACAAAAACCTATACTCAAATGTTTATAGGCACTTTATTCAAAATTGCCAAAACTTGGAAACAACCAAAATGTCCTCCGTAGGTCAGTAGTCTAACAATCTGATGTCAACATCTCGACAATGGAATATTATCCAACTCTAAAAAGAAATGATCTATCAAGCCATGAAAAGACATAGAGAAAACTTACTTAAATATATATTGCTAAGTAAAAGAAGTCCATATAAAAAGCCTTCAGACTGCATGCTTCCAACTATATGATGCTCTTTAAAAGGCAACACCATGGGAATAGTGAAAAGATCAGTGGTTGGCCAGGGTCTCAGGAAGGAGAGATGAATAGACAGAGCACAGAAAATATTTAGGACAGTGAAAGTGTTCTGTATGATAATGTGATGGTGGATACATGTTATTATACATTTGTCAAAACCCATAGAATGCACCACACCAACGTGAAGACTGAACCCTAATGTAAACTATGGACTTTGGGGGACACTGATGTGTCAGCATAGATTAATGAACTAACAAATGTTCCATCTGGTAGGGGATGGGTTTATAATGGGGGTGGCCATGCATGTGGAGGGTGTGGTAAGTGAAAAATGTCTGTACTTTTCACTCAATTTTGCTGTGAATCTAAAACTGCTTTAGTATAGTTATTTAAAAGAAGGAGAAATAACCCTGACACCATTTCTAATAACATGGTTCATTCCTATGGTTGACTTTTTGGAAGCAAATGTATGACAATCATTATAGGTCTCACATGAAAGTAAAAGAAGGAAACATCATTTCATGAACACAAGGTGTTTTCCTTTCTCCAAAAAGTGCATTCTAAATTTAAATATTTTCAACTTTTTCAAAAGACAAAGATCACCCCTGCTCTAAATTAGATATTTGCAACACTCTCCCTGCAAAAGTCCTGTTTACATTAGTGGTCATGGTGGAGAGAGGCAGGGGAGAGTAAAGATAGACACATGAATTAGTGGGGTTGCCAACAGATTGTCAATTTGATCCAAGCCATTCACTTCAGAATGAACTGAGAATCACAAAGCCTTCTGTTATGATGGCACCATTGTGAGCCTGTTTTATGAAGGAATATTCCAGCTAGAAGTCTTTGACCTCAAACACATGTATTTACTGGGGGAGGGGCAGGGGAGAGGAAAGAGAATGCCAGGAGAAAAATGAACTATTAAATATGGAAGATTATATACATATGAGCATATAAAATTATACCCCTATGTGTAGTTAATATGCGGTTAGAAATATTTGTATGACCAGATGTATCTTTATGGCTTCATTGTCTCTGACATTTTTTAAAAATTTAAAACATTTGAGGAAAATTACATAAAAAGGGAAAAGTCTACTTACTGTAGAGATTCATGTAATGGATTGAAATATGTTTTCAGGGAGTGTTTACATGTAGAATTAAGTTCTATTCTAGGAAACAATCATAAATGATTTCTCTCTTACTGGACAGCGCAATTTTATAGGGAGGTTTGAGGGCAGAACTGTGTTCGGTTCCAGGCTTATTGACTTTTCTGTTCTGATATATACATATAACGGGGATGCCAAAAAAAAAATGTATACAAGTGGACACTTTGGTCAATGTTGCTCAAGCAGTAGTTCACCGTAATCAGAAGTGTCTGGACACTGATGGTAACCACTTTGAGCGCCTGTTGTAATTGCAGAAATCAAACATGACTTTATTCATCTTTTGTTATCAGTATATATTGAGTATGACAATTTTAGTACAGTTTTTTTCTTTCTTAAAATGTGTATACATTTTTTTGGCACCCTCTGTATATCCCTCCATCCGTTTGGCATGGGGTATGTGATATTGGCTTTGGGCTTTGCGGAGCTCTTAGGCACCCCCATGTGATCTTTGGATAGTTGTGGGAATTCTTGAGAATTTCAAAGGGAATGGCTCCTTAGGCTACAATCTCCATTAGTTCTGAGAGAGAATACAAAGTGGGTTATCCTCAGATCTGAACTCCATCTCTCATGGTTTGGTAACCATACTTGAATGAGAATTAAATATCAAATAGTGTTATGAGTACATTAATTTAACATAAACCAGGCCTTCACTAGAAGCCTCAAGAACTGAACTTTAGCTGTTTTCAGAGTTTCTGTCTCAGAGCTGCCTAGACAATTTACCGGGACAGAGACACAGATCCATTGGCACTGGACTGTGTCAAGGCCAGTCTGGCTCCCCCATCCATCTCTTGCTTTCCATAACACCATGTGCTGAGATCAACTGACCCTTAAGCTTCAGAATTCAGGAAAACCCCAGGAACTGTATGATCAAAAGATGTCGAACTGGCTCAATTTCACTCACTAGCCGGCAACCTCTCAAGTACAAAGCAAATGACTAGGCAACAGTCTGTCTCCAAAGTGATACCACACCGCTTGCAGTGGTGGCTGCTGTGTGCATTTTTATTCTGAAGTCCTGTTGCTGGCTTTCACAAAACACGAATGAAAAATAATGAGGAAAAAAAAAAGTAGTCTAATGTGAGGTGGTTTGTATCAGAACAAGGGCAGTGAGAATAAGAAATGGTACACGTTCGCCTCAGAGGGCTTGTCTGTAGGGGGGGCAGGTCGGTATGTTCTCTTTCAAGGGCAAAGATAAGGGGCCAGCTGTTGGGAATAGAAAGAATGGTGAATGAAGGAATGTGTTTGAAATTGTAAAAGACTGATTCAAAGAAGGTCTGATAGGCTGTCAGAGAAATACATGCAGCATGTAGTGAAGGAGATAGGTCCATAGCCTCCTTGCTCCATTTTCCAGCTTTCTTTTATCAGCAAGAAATCATTTCTTCCCCCAAACACTTCTGCACTGAAATCAAGTTTTCGTTCTCTTTGGCCGTGAGGATAGCAGCATCTCTTTGATCTTCAACTTACTGAAGCAGCTGCCTACTGTTCTACTTCAAAGTATGCTTTTATGACTTAAGGGCATTTTAATAAAAAGTTCTCCAAAACCTAGTTGTGTATCATCTGGAATAGTGAAGAGCTGTGTAGCTCATCAGGTGATAGAATACTAGAATTATGAGGAAACACTATAAGAAAAAACAGCCATGAATGGTAGAGAATAGTTTCTCAAACATTTATATTGGCTTTGTCAGGGTACAAGCTCCTGTATTTTGTCTGCTTATTCTCACTCTCGCTGTTTAGAAATCAAAGTTGTACACTCAAAAAAGGATAAAGAGTTGGTTTGAAAGGCTTTCATTCTAAAGAATGTGTAAAAATGTGGCTTTAAAAAATTTCCTTTAGGTTTTTCTACCATATGTGAAATATCCATGACATGACAGGAGCTGTTTAGGTCCCAGAAAGGGTCTCTTCTATTATGGCACATAATTTATAAACAAGCCATCACACCTGTGCATTTGGAGTCATGAGAGAAATTACAAGTGTTTTCTTTACCTGGTAGAGGAAAGAAGACATTTCCTTAGGTAGGACAGAAGGAAGGTAACTTACTGTATTTCATCTTAACGATCTGTTGATAGGGGAGCAAAGCTTCAATGAAGTCTTAAAAGAAGGAAAGAGAAAACGTTTTATAACTAGAGAAGTTAATCGTAGGCAAATCATTAAGGTCTAGGTTGTGAAGCATTTAAGCCAGCTTAATAAATTTGGCAATAGATATAAAATTCAAAAATACATAGAGAGAATTTTTAGGTTTTCAGAAAATCAACTGTTCACTACTTGTCCTCTTTGGTTATATTTTCAAAACAAATTGAATAATAGCTGATGTCCCGTGCAGAAACCAACTATCCACATGATGAGCACAAGCAAGAAACTTCAGCCATTGGAGTTAACCTTATACTTAGTTTCACCAAATGTTAATTGTTTTTTTCCATATTCACTTTTTTTCTATCTCTTTTTTCTATATACCTTCCCACACACATCATACCCTCCTTTTTCCTGCTGAACTCTTTGAAACCAAGCTGAAGATATCGTATCTCACCCCTAAATACTATCTTTTCAGAACAATGTTGTTCTCTCACATAACTACAATATCATGATCCTATCTACATATTTAATATGGATAAGTTAATTTTGCATATTAAACAGACTACATTTAAAATTCTTGAATTCTCTAAAAATATTATTTTTGCTGATTTTCACCTTTATTCCAGGATCCAATCAAGGAAAACTCATTGCATTTTACGGTCATGTCTTTTTGGTCTCTGATCTGCAGCAATTGCTATTTTTTTCTTTGATGCCACTGAAATTTTTGAAGAATCCTGGCCAGTTGTTTGTAGCATGTGTCACAAACTGGATTTGTTGATTTCTTTTCTTGTGTTTAAATTAAGATTACATATTTCTTTTGTCAAATACAGTACATAGGTGAGTTACTTTCTTCCTATTGCTTTGCATCCATTTCTCATCATGGCCTTTTGTCTTGCTATTTGGGAGGCTTCACTAAAGCCCTTAATTAAGTTGGGTCTCTCTCTTGTAAAGGTTCCTTTTATTATTTATATATAATCAATATGTGATCAGAGGTATAGAACTTTCAGGGCATGTAAATTTCCTTTCCCCCTGTGGTAGACAGAATAATATCACCCACAGATCTCCGTCCCCCTAAAGTGTCCATTTCCTAATCCCTAGAGTCTGCAAATATGTTAACGTATGAATAAGGGGAATAAAGGTAGCAGATAGAATTAAGTTTCCTACCCAGCTGACCTGAATATGGGAAAATTATTCTGCATTATCCAGGTGGGCCCAATGTAATCACAAGTGCCCTTAAAAGTGGAAGATGGACTAAAGAAGGATGGCTGGAGAAATGCAACATTGCTTGCTCTGGAGATGGAGAAAAAGCCCCAAACCAAAGAATGCAGGTTTCTGGAAACTGGAAAAGGTAAGGAAACAATTTACTTTTAGTGCTTCCAGAAAGGAATACAGACCTGCTGATAATTTGATTTGAGCCCAGTGCATCCCAAGCTGACTTCTACAAAACTGTAAGTTAACAAATTTGTGTTGTTTTAAGACCCCAAGTTTTTTTGTAATTTGTTGCAACAGCAATAGAAAATGAATACACCCTTTAAAATGACACCCAATCATTTTAGCTTGCATTGATGATCCTTGCCTGAATCAGTTCTTACAATGGGAGTTGTAAATGGTATTTGCTATCAATTCTTCCTCCTTTATTTACTGGTATTCTGGGGGAAAACAAAAACAAAAACAAACTCCCTCCTCTTTTTCTTTCTTTCTTGAATATCATTATGGATTCCTTTTTAAAACATCAGTGTTACATAACCCATTACTTTATTTTATTTTGATTCTCTAATTGTCCCAAATTTGACCAATGCCAGCCACTTCAAGCTGACTCACCTGCCATAGCCCTCCTCAGTCTTAAAGCATTTTCTTGCTTTCTGGAATACAATATTTAGGGTTGACTTTATCTTTTTTCTGTCCCAAACCTGGAATCCACCATTTTAACCAAGGATCCCTGGTTTCATTTAATGGACGATGGTGTTTAGAAACCTGGGTGACACGAGGACTTGTTTTTATTGATACATTGGTATCTCAGTTTAATTTCTGTTTTAGTAGGCAGCTGAGCATCTTTTCATAGTATAAGAGACATTTACTCTAACTTTTTCTGTGAACTGTTCATGTATTTTGCCCATTTTCTATGAGCTTGTTTTTTTCTCATTTTCAATTCTTTGTAAAATAGGGAAAATAGCCTTGTGTTAGTTAAACATATTTCAATTGTTTTCTTCCAAATTTTCATTTGTTCTTTGACATCAGTTTAAAATGTAGTAGAACTTATCTTTTTTAAATTGAAACCGGTTTTTGAGTTAGAGTCAGAAAAGCTTAGCCCACCTTCAGCTGCAAATAAACGTACTCACATTTTATTCTAGTACTAATATGTCAGTTTTTATATTTTGATCTCATCTATTTGGTGTAAAGTATGATTCCAAAATTAATCATTTTTCAGTTGTTTCAAGAGCATTTCCTGAAAAGTCCATCTTGCCCCCCAGCCATTGATATGCCTACTTTATCAACTCACTAAATTTATACATGTTTGGGGGGTGGGAAGCTATTTTTGGACTTCTTATTCTGTTCTACTGGTTAGCCCTTCCATGCACACACCAATACCACACAATTTTATAGTTTCAATATATTTATAATATGTTTTATTATATTCCTTATTGCTAATCCTTATTGCTTTTGTTGGAGCTTCTTAGTTATCCAATGTTTGTCTCTTTTTATATGAATGTTAGAGTTATCTGGTCTAGTTCCAAGAAAACGTATTAGTATGTTTACTGGGACTGCATTAAATTAATGTAGCATCTTCGGGACAATTGAAATATATATGATGGCTGTACATCCTATTCAAAATGAAGAAATGCTGTTTTATTTGTTCAACTTACTTGTAAATATTTATACATTTGTTATGTTTATTAAGGATTTTATCTGCTTGCTTGCTACTGTGGATATTATTTTCTCATTGTAGGTAGTGTTAACTACTTTTCTAAGCCTCGTGCATGTGTTTCAGTGGTTTTCAACCTTCTAAGCACATTAGAAACATCTGGGGAACTTGAAATAACTGTACTTCGGGCCCAGCTATGTGGGCCCAAATGAATTAAATCAGAACCTTTTGTTGGGAGGCCATAGCATCCTCATGTGATTTCAGTGTACAATGGAAATGAGAACACTGCATGACTTGGGAGAGAGAAGGAGCCTTTGCAGCCCTGATATGAATGGAAAGAAATACATGTTTTAATGCCCTGTTATTGGTGTTATTTTTCTATTAGTTCATATATACATTTGTAACTGTTATGTAGTCATTGTGAATTGACATTCTTCATGTTCTAAAGGTCTTTGTCACATAGACTGCTTTTTGGTCTGAATTTTACCTTGTTTGCTCTCAGGATTGCCGTCCCTGCTTTCTTATTGTTCTGTATTCTCATGATATAGGTTTGCCCATCCCTTTATTTTTAGCTTTTCTGAATTCTTTTTAACTATGTTTTCACATTTAGCATATAATAGTGTTCTGCTTTGTGAATCAGTCTGAATATTTCTAAATAGATTAGGTAAGCCCAAGTTGCATTATTTATATTACAGATATGTTTGGGCTCAGCTTCATCATTATTTTATGTTTATATTACATCTTCATATATTATGTTTCTTGTGTTTCCTTCCCTCTGTGCTCTATTATGTTTGCCCCTTTTACTAGAGTGCTTCTGTTTATTACTAGATTTATATTTTATCGCTAGTGGTTATATTTATGGTAATAATCTATGTGATACTCTTCTTTCTCTTTTCCCTTATTTAGATACCTTCTATTTGTTTTAACAGCTTTAAGTGATATCCTCAGCTCCCACCTATTATCTGACAATCAATGAGCTTATCCAATTTTTCTTTCTCCTCTATTTTTTTTGTTGAATAATTTCTACTAGGTCAGATTTCATAACATTTATATACTATTCTTCCTCCTTACTGCCCACATCTGCTTAACCTTAGATCTGCAATTAAACATATTTAATTCTCATGATTGCTCCTACTGCTGAAGTTTCCCCTGTCATCTTTTACTCAGATAAAGCTTGATCTCTCATGGGTTTTCAGGAGTTGTTCATGAGTATAGTATTCCCCAGATGTTTGCATTGTCTATAACCTTGTTATTTGAGGAAGAATTTGGCTGCATATAAGATACTTGGCTCACAATTTCTCTTTTATGTTTTCTTAAACTGTTGTTCTCCAGTTGTCTTGCTTTAATATGTTGCTGTTCAAAAGTCTGAAAAAAAACTTTTTTTTTTTTTTAAGTAACTTAGTCATTTTACCTGGAGGTGCAGGGGACTGTTTTCTTTACGCTTAATGTCTAATAGTTTTACTAGAATATATCTTAGAACTGACTAGACTAGTTAAATTTTTTAGGCATGTGGTAGAGTCTTTCCATATCTAAGGTAATTCTTTAATTTCTAGAAAGTTTTCTTAGATTATAACTTTAAATAATAATTCTATTTCACTGTTTTGTTTTTCTTCACACACTCTAGTTTTATATATATTATATATATATTATATATATATATAAAATACATATATGTATGTATGTATGTTGGATCTTCTATTTGCTGCCTACTGTTGTCTTTCAGATTCTTTTATTTATTTATTTTTAGTTTCAGGTGTACAAAAAAATATAATAGTTAGACATTTACACCCCTCACAAAGTAGTCTACTACCCCTCTAACATTTTATATAGCTGTTACAATTCCTTTGACTCTGTTTCTAAGTGTACAGATTCTTTTTATCACTTAATTTAACTTTCCATCTCTTGACTATATTACTTCTCTTCAATGTTCTGTTTTACATTTTAGTCTTCCTTGGACATCTTGTAATTTAGTTTCGTTTCCAAGCTGACATTGTATTTTTCTTCTATTTTTTTTTTCAGTTCAGTCACTCTCATTTTATAATCTGTGTGTGTGTATGTGTGCGCGCGCATGCGCCTATTTTAGTTCTTCATTTTTGAGTGTCTGATTTGACATATTTATCCAGATCTACAAATGCTAGTTTAAGAACATTTAACTCAGATTGTGGTGTTCTGTCATAGTTTTTACCAACTTTATTTTGTTGGAAAAATTTTATCAACTCACGTCTTTGATTCTGTTTTTATGTTTATAATACCTTATAAACACATATGGATGTTGTATGCCACTTTATGCTAATTTTGAAATGATTTATCTTCTGTATCATCAGTAATAGGGTCGTTAGGCATGGGGGACCACTATGTTTGGCTGACAGGGTTTCTTATTTTGCAGAAGCCCTATTCTCTTTGTATATTGCATTAAAGCCTTTAAAAATTAATGGTGCTTGGTTTGTGTGAGGAGAGGGTATTTTTATGTCTTCTGATTTTGTGATTTTTTAAAAAATTGATGTATAATTAACATATAACAAATTATTTTCATGCACAACATAATGATTCAATATTTGTAAGCATTGAACTGATCACAACAATCAGTCAACTTCACATCCATCATCATACTTTGTTACAAAAAATATCTTTTCTTCTGGTGATAATTTTTAAAATTTATTCTCTTAGCAACTTTCAAATATACAATACACTATTATTAAGCTATAGTCACTGTTCCTTATATTCCCATAACTTATTCATTTTATAGTTGGATCACCTTCACCAATTTTTCCCACCCCTCACTACCACCTCTGGCAACCACCGTCTGTTCTCTGTATCTGTGAACTTGGGTTTTTGTTTGTTTTTTAGATTCCACATATCCATGAGATCATACAGTCTTTATCCTGATTTTGTGATTTTTTTTTTCTGTAGACCCCTTAAATTTCAAGACTTGCTTTCTTCTTTCACTTCACCCCCATTCCTAGATGGAACCCTTCCCCTTCCAACTAGTCTGCTGTAGCCCTGAGTGGTGCTGTCTCAAGGCTGTAATCTTTGCTCTGGCTCATTCTAGACTTTTTTTTTTTTTTTTTTTTTTTTGAGGGCGGTGTCACTGGCCCTCACATGTGGGACCCGAACCGGGGCCGCCGGCTTCCCAAACCAGCACTTAACCACCGCGCCACTCGGCTGGCCCTGCTCTGGCTCATTCTCAAGTCTCTTCCTATGGATTCTTGAGCAGCTAGTGCCCTGAACCACCAGGTCTCAGAACTGTTCTAGGGTGGCATTCAGGGTGCGCCTCTCTTCATGGGGGATGATTTGTATCTATTTTGTGTCATATTAAGCTTCTGAATCCTTCTCTCCTGCTTCCCTCACTTTCCACATAGTTTTTGCCACCTGTCCTCTCTGGGGTGAGCTCTGGAGATTGGTCTGTTGCTTTCAGGTGCTGATTTTCCTGCTGAAACATAGTTGGAAGTCTCTAGTAGTCTCCAATCCCTACTTAGGCTCTAAGTTTAAGTTTTGAATAGTTTTGTTTGCCATGTTTTTTATTTGAATGGTTTTTTTTTTTTTCACAAGCAGGTGGAGAGATGTGAGTATAAGTTACCACCATTTTCTAATGGGAACTCAGTATTTTCTTATATATTTCTAAAGTTTTAAAATCTTAGCATTTTTTTTCTTAATAACATTAATGTCTTAAATTCATATGGCATATTTTTCTCACAGCACTTGTATATCTAGTCCTTCATTTGTTCAATGATACTTTGAAATAAGCACAATTTCACATGAGAAAACTGATGATCAGAAAGGTTAAGTGAATTCTTCAGTGCACACACCTAAAGATAAGTGGATGAATTCAAATTGAAATTCAGGTTTCCTAACTTCAAATTCAGTTTTTTTCCCATATCATTAGTCTGCCATTTTTATGGTGTAATAATATATGGAAGCACTTCCTGGAAAGAATTAAAATACAAGAAATATTTTCCAAAACATTCCCCAAATAGCCTCTGAAATAAGGTGATTATCTCAGTTAAGGAAAGAGTAAACTATTACTTTTATTTTTAATGCATGTGCTGTGGGTAACACCATATCCAAGAGTTGTAGTTACAATTCAATGAGATTGAACAATTCAATGAGATTAAACTGTGAATGGCAATATGAAGCGGTCAGTGCAATCTCACTTTAGTGATCACTTTTAATCCCACTTAAGTTAATGACATTAGAGTAGATAGTTGTAGAGATGATGATATACACCAGAGTTTATCACCAAGAATCACTGACTAGTATTTTGCAGCAGTCAAAGACTATGGGAAGTTGAAAGATATTTTGATCCCCAAATTCCATGTTTAATGAAAGAAATTGTATTGACATTTACCAGATGTAATTGATACAAATGTTTATACTTTTAGAGGAGGAACAAAAAAATTAAAAATAAATAAAATTATGGAATTAGTGTAGTGAAATCCTATTCCCAGCTCTGATAGTAAGTACATTCACTTGAGGAAGTAACTTGAACCATAAGGTCCAAGGAAACATAACATTTTGTAACTCCAACAGATAAATTGGATTAAGGGCAACTATCTATATAGTTTTGTTTGTTTGTCTGTTTTAATACCCACAGAATGTCAATTCATCAATCTCAACAATGTCAACTTGGTGAGAGGACCCTACGAGTGGCCCCCATGGAGTGCTCTCTCCCTTGAACTAAACTTTTTAAATAATAATTAAAACTGTAATTAAAAACTAGAAAGCATGCTCATTAAGTAAATTGATAACTCAAAGTTGGTAGTAGCTTCTTGTTCTTAGATGAACAAATGAGAATAAAAAATACATATACACAAGAACACTTAAATTTAGAAAAAGTAAAAGCAAATATACAAGGTGTGATAAAAATAACACAGTGAATGTTTAAATTTTTAAAAATTTATTACAGTTAAAGACATATTGCCATTAACCCCCTCAAATACTCCCCCTCACTTTAAACACACTTACCCCATCATTCTTACCACTTTCTAAAGCAGTTCTGGAAGTCCTCTTTCGTGAGTGTCTTTAGTTGCACTGTCATGGCCACCTTAATGTCTTGAATTGATTCAAAATGTTTACCTTTCATGGTCATTTTGATTTTAGGGAAGAACCAGAAATCGCACGATGCCAGATCTGATGAATAAGGTGGATGAAGACACACCGTAATGTTTTTATTTGATTTTGACCACACCTCATATAGTCATATGAAATAGGGAAGAATGTTAGTTACCTATAAACTCTATGTGAGCCAGTTTTATGACATAAAGCTCCAAAGCTGAAGTCATCTTAAAGAACAAGATGACTTCATAGTTTGGAACTATAAAGGAAATAGCTTTACTAAAGTCTAAATAGATCAGAACATGTTTGAGGTGTTAACTGTTCTGAATGATGATTTTTAGGGGACAGGCTGGAAAGTGGGAGTACATATGAAAAAGATTAACATTTGGAAACCATGCCATTTAAGGAACTAATAAAAGACCTGGGCATGTTTGGTGTAGTTATAAAATATATATGTGTGTGTGTGTGTGTGTGTGTGTGTGTGTGTGTGTGTATATATATATATATATATATATATATATATATATATATAATACAAATGTTTCCAATATTTGAAGGATTGACCTGTAGAAGACAGATTAGATCTATTCAACTCCAGAGAAAATCTAGGGTCAGCAAAATGAGATTTATGATGTTGGAACCATTTAATGAAATTTTGTTACAACAAGCACTTTTCCCATGAAATCTATAGCTTTTTAAGTGGTGACTCCCCACTAACACCCACCCTATACAGGCACACTGAAAATGGCTACTTAGAGTTCAGATATAACCTCCAGGGAAGTTATTTGAAAACTTCCTATATTATGTAGGCTAAACATTTTCTAAGACAATTGTGACATAACAAATATGTATTTGGTTTCTGCCCACACTTCTTGACACAGAGCTCCTAAAACTCCTGTAATTTCCTGAATAAGAGCAGGGGGCAGGGGTTGGTGATAATAGGATCTTACATAGACATCCTAAATCCCTTGGAATTTCTTGGGTGATAGGAGAATCTTTTCTTCCAGTGAGATGATTCTTGAGCTCTGGATAGCTTCAGCATGGGGGCTGATCACCCAAAAGACAAAACCATGATTAGAAGCTTGCAACTTTGAACCCCACACTCCATCCCCCAGGGAAGGGAGAGGGGCTGGATACTGAGTTAATATTTGATCATGCCCATGTGATGAAGCCTCCATAAAAATCCCTAAACTACGGGGTTTGGAGAACTTCTACGATGATGAATGCATCCATGTGCTGGAAGCACCCTATGATGCATCTCAGTTTCACAGGAACAGAAGCTCCTGTGCTGGGGACACTTCCAGACCTCCCACTATGTACCTCTTCATCTTTCTGTTCATCTGTATCCTTTATAATAAACTGGTAATAGTAAGCAAATATTTCCCTGAGTTTTGTGAGCTGTTACAGTAAATTGTCAAACTTCAGCTGGGGGTTGTAGTAATCCCTGATGTAGCCAAGTCAAGTGTGGGTACCCTGGGGACCCATTACTTGTGACTAGCATCTAAAGTGAGGATATCTTTGTGGGACTGAGGCCTTAAACCTGTGGACTCGGATGCTAAATCCTTGTAGTTAGTGTCAGAATTGAATAAATTATAGGACACACAGTTGTCCGGAGAGTTAAAAAATTAGCTGTGGCAGAGGAAAAACACCACACATTTGTCATCAAAGTGTTGTAAATAAGAAATAGTTTTCTTTTAACAGTGGTTTCCAACTGTGGCTAGATCAAAATCACATTGAGATACTTCTTAAGAATAAAGAATGTAGAAACCTAGTCCATACACTCCTGCAAATTGAAGGCAAAGTTCACAAATTTGTGTCTTAAAATTGCTCCTCATTGATTCAGGCAGACAAGTGATTGCTAGTACCAGACACTGTTTGACACTGGGATAGAGTGGTTATTAAGCATCACAGCTCCTGTTCTCATTGAGTTTAACATCTCATGGGAGAGACAAATAGTAATTTAGAAATCACACCATTAGAAAAAAAAATGTAATTACAAACCCAGATCAGTGATCTGAAGGAATAAATATTGGAGAGTATAAGAAATTAATGTGAGTTAGCCTCAGGCTTGGAGAAGGCTTCATGGAGAAAAGGACACTTAGCTAAGACATGAAGGGTAAGATTTCAGTTATTTAAAAAGGTTTGGGGTAGAGAGGACGTTCCAGGATAGAGCCACAGCATGTGCAAAGGCCCTATAGCAGAAATTAGAATGGCGTGTTGGGAGGACTTTGAGTCTTTGAAGAGAAAGAGAAGTGTGGCAGGATCAGGAGTGAGAAATATGGAGAAATGGGATGAGGATTGAGATGTGGGCAGGGCTGACACCTATAGGAGCCACAAATAATGTGTGGAGGATTTTAACCTTGATCATAGAGCAAAGGAAAGTCCCTGCTGGTTGTTAAGTATTGTGTGTGCATGGAATGTGGATGCTAAGTATCCTGATCAGAGTTGCATTTTTAAGTGATAATCCTGACTACTTTGTAGAATACAGATTGGCAGTGCACCAGGACAAACATAAGAAATTATGATACCACGAACAAGAATGATGTGGGTTAAAGAGAAAACAATATGTGTATATTTGAAAGCTAGCTAGGAGATATAGTAAAGAGAACTTTGTGATGGGTTTGACTGGGGGTTAAGGTGTTGTCAAACATAATTTCTGGGTTTGGGGCTTGTGCAGTTGAACAGAAGGAAGTGTGATTCTTTGGGACAGGGCCACTCAATTTTGGCAAAATGTGGTGAGGACATTATGATTCAGTCTTGAATATGTTGATATTTGAAGTGCATTTTTGATATTGAAATAGACGTGTTGAGTAAACTGCAGTAGACTTGAGTCTGAAGATATGAAGACAGGCAAGACAGCGCATTTCCAAACCACTGCAAAGTGTCCTATGAAGCAAAAAGGACCATGCAAATAATTCTAAGATAACAACTTTAGCAATTTCAGAGTATAGTTAATGTTAAATATCAGGATTATTGGTGTCTACCCTGCTGATGTCATCTAGTGTGTCAAACATGATTTTAAAGAACACAGATAAGGCAAGAGGCCTTGGAGTTGTGGTTAACATGCTTGGCTATGTCTGCAGTTGTACTATAATGATTTCATTCATATATATATATATATATATATATATATATATATATATATATGCCAAAAAAAGTATACACATTTTAAGAAAGGAAAACAAAACAATCTATTAAAATTGTAATACTCAATATATACCAATAACAAAAGATGAATACAAGTCACGTTTGACTTTTGCAGTTACAAAAGGTGCTCAAAGTGGTTACCATCAGCATAATTTTAATGCAGTTTTTTCCTTTCTTAAAATGTGTATTCATTGTTTTGGCACCCTCTGGGTATATCATATAAATATTGCACAGACACACACACACACACACACACACACACACACACACAAGGTCAGGCAATTAAGTTCACAACTTCATCCTACAAAAAGTGCTACTTACCTCATTGCTGAATATCACTAAGGTCACCTTTGAAGTACTTCCCTTGGGAAACTATGTACTGATGCCAGCAACTAGTCCACCCTTCAAAGCAATTTTGGAATTATTTTTCTGAAATAGCCATCAGAACTGTCATTGTATTACCCTTGATGTCCTGAATGTCATCAAAATGTCTCCTTTTCAATATTTCCTTTTTCTTCTGGTAAAAAAGAAGTCATTGGGGGCCAAATTGAGTGAGTTGGGAGGGTGTTCCAATAGTTATTTGTTTACCGGCTAAAACCTCCCTCCCAGACAGTGCCGTGTGAGCTGGTGCATTGTCGTGATTCAAGAGCCATGAATTATTGGCGAAAAGTTCAAGTTGTCTAACTTTTTCACACAGCCTTCTCAGCACTTCCAAATAGTAAACTTGGTTAACTGTTTGTCTAGTTGGTACAAATTCATAAAGAATAATCCCTCTGATATCAAAAAAGGTTACCAACATCGTTGCAACAAGTTTGCGAATTTAATTGTCAGACTGTGTGTGTGTGTGTGTGTGTGTGTGTGTGTGTGTGTGTGTCCAGATATTGTATCATTTATAACAAGAAAGTGCGTGCCCTTTTGTGGGAGCTGAAATGACCTCAAAGAAATCTTGACATATCTTCCTTGTTTCTTCAGGAGGGAAGGCAGGAGCATGTGGAGTGACTGAGTAGATTGGGTAAGGAGAGAAAGCAGCCCAATTAAATAGCAGGGGAATGATGGAAGTGAGTAAAATAAAATTAAAAACCACAGTATATCTGGTAAACAAGCAAGTTTAAAACAAATTGAAAAAATTGCAAAAAGAAAACAAGCAGTCCATAGCTATGTGAGACTTTTCTTCTCTCACCATTTCTCTATTTATTAGCTGGCAATCTGTGATAAAATGTGGTTTCATTCACACTATTTCCTAATAAGAATTTCACTGGCAAAATAAACATTGACAAATGCAGAGAAGCGTCTGTAATTCCAGAGTTAGGACATTTCTGGAGGGAATCTGTTTCATGAGTTTCCTGGGCAACAGGAAGGAAAGAGAAGACGTGTTGTGTGGCCGTTCATTTGCAGCACAGGGATGGACGAGATGCTAGATGGCATGTGATTTAACCAGGGAATGTGAGTTGTCTCAGCACAAATTGAAGGAATTGGGAAAGTTGATCACCAGGGTTCTTAGGCATCAGATGTGCCATAGTTGCTATATTTTCCTTTTTACAATTTTGAATATTTATATGAATTTGATTGTATGTATGCCCTTTATAATTAAATCATCTCATATCCTATTTGGAACGTAGTACATACAACCATAATGGATGTACAATGAGACTAGGTTGGTTCTAATCCTAACTACGCGTGCAGCCAAAATCTGTTATTTCAATGATTCTATTTGGCATTCCCTTAGCTCACACCCATGCACACCCTGGGGCCTCCTATTCCTCTGTGGAAAAGGATGTAAGTGAAATATCTGAAGGCAACAGACAAGCAGAGTCACAAGCACAAGTACAGTCCTTCCCAGTGTAGGCCCACGGTGACTTTCTTGCCCACGGAGGCTGGTGGGTGAGCGCTCATGCCCGAGTTTCCTCCCTGCTGTTTCTCCTCTGCACTAAGGGCAGTGAAGAAGCCCTCACTGTGTTCTCACTAATTACCTCTGACATGCAGTTGGCAGCCTCATTTGTGAGGTTCTGTCTATATCCTGTGCTAGATCAGCCTTACTCCTTGGGAGATAAGAAGATGTGTGTCTTTGAATCAAAAGATCTGAAAATGCAGTCAAGATGTACTCCTGTGATCCTTTAATATACTTTAAGCCAGGGCTCCTTTTATTGTCTCTCAAACACCATTTCCCAAATGCACTGCAGCCTTGTCTTCAAAGTGCCCTTACAGAGAGCACCTGATGTCTCCTGCTGGAAGAACAAGCCAAGGCCAAGTTCATCCTGCTGCTCTTCACTCAGGGTCTGGGAACCTGGCAGGAAGAGGTACTATTTCTCCCACTGAGATGGGGGTAAATGCAGAGCCCTCCTAAGCTTCCTGCACACCCCAGTTTGGGTGTATATTGTTAGTTTCTTGGCATGGCAGTGATTGCACAAGTGACATCATAGATAGAAAACCAAACAGAATTAAACTCAAAAGTCAAGTTTAGGAAGAAGTTTAGGGATTTGAGTAGGAAGATGCTGTCCTCTTCATCCTCCTTTCAAAATGTAAAAACAATTCTTAAGCCAAGGGCCATATAGAAAATAGGTTGCAGGCCAGATTTGGCCCTCAGACTATAGTTGGAAGACCTCTGTTTTAGATATTCTGGGATTCAGAACTGCAGCAGTGCAGGACCTTAGCTTTAAGTTCAGAATATGGAAACAAAGAAAATATTACAGGGTGTCTGATTCCCCACTCCTGATTTGTCCTTCTGTATCTTGGAGATCCATGCACTGTAACACCCATGGCCTCCCTCTGCTCCTTCACTTACTCTGCTTTAGGGAAGGGCAGTTCTGATAAAACAGCAAATTTGGGAAAAATAGCTAAGTATGCTCAGCTCTGCTCAGCCCTTCTTCCTCTTAGAAATGAGCAGACCATTCATTTAACCAAAGTTATTGGGCGTTCATGTATATCAGACATTGTTCTAGGCACTGAAATTGCAGCAGTGAATAAAATAGATAAAATCCCTTAATTTCTAATAGGAAATGCAGAAAATAAATGATAAGTTAAATGCATGTTTTTTGTTTGTTTTTAAAAGATTTTATTGAGAATTCAGGGAGGAGAACAGCGTTTGGGAATCGGGGAAGGGGAACAGACAAGTTGCTGTCCGTTTGTTCTTCAGTTTAGTTGTGGAGGATGTCACTTCACTGGCCCATGTTGGTATTATCATTGCGCTCTTCCCGGCTGAGGCAGTCGCTTGCCGGCTATTGGACGGCCACTCACGGCAGCTCACGAAAGTGCACACCAGCTGCTGGCCAGCCCCACTGCAGCCTATGCCATCGCTGGAGACTCACTCATGGCGGCCCAGCTCCAGTTTGAGCTGTTGTTCACCATCTTAGCTGTAGAGGGCACAACGTCACTGGCCCTCACATGTGGAATCCGAACCGGGGCCCTGCTGCTCAGAGCTGGCATCCCAAGCCAACTCTTAATCAATGCGCCACTCGGCTGGCCCGGTATGTTTTTAAAGTGTTAAGGGAAAAAAGTAAAGTAGAGACAAGATACATCAGGTTGTAGTGGGCAGGGGCTGAAATTTTAGATAAGCGCAGGAAGGCCTTACTGACAAGATGATTGGAACTTACAGCAGAAGGAAGTGGGGGAGAGAAGCATGTAGATATCTGGGGAAAGCATTCCAAATAGATTCTTCTGGAAATATGCAGAGGGCCTGAGCAGAGAATGGCTACAGAGTTTGAAGAAGAGCAAGAAACAGAATGGCTGGAGCAGGGAAGTAACCTAATTTGACTTGCGTTTTAACAAAAATCACTTGACTCTTGAGATAAGACTCATTTGGGGGAGTTTGAGACAATTAGTAAAGTTGAGAGGTTATTGCAGTAATCCAGAGGAGCGATTATAGTGGCAGCGGTGAAGGTGGTGATGAAAAGCTGAATTTGGGGCATATTTGCAGTATGACTGGCAATTTGCCGGGAGATTATACACAATATAAAGAAAAACTACACATCAGAGGTTTTCAGCTGAGTAACTGGAGAATTCATTTCCCTTAACTAAAGTGGGAAAGATTGGGACAGGAGCTGTTTGGGGTGTGGTTGGGAGGTCAAGATCAGGAGTTGTTATTACACACATTCTGTTATTACTGAGTTTATGAAGAAGCCTGTTAGACATCCAAGTGGAAAAATTGAACAGGGAGTTGGATGCATGATTCTGGAGCTCAGAGGAAGAACCTAAACTGATATCAGCTCAGAGATCAGGTTTACAGTCATGGGACAGGATGAGATCATCTAGAGTGAGTGGATCAGAATAGATGTGGTGCCAGGACTGAGCCCTTGACACTGACATTTAGAACTGTAAGCAAGGGAAGGAACAAGAAAGGCGACTAGGAGAGGCAGGGGGACACTGAGTGTGGGAAGTATGTTCAGTACACTTCCCATTGCTCATCTTTCAGGGGACGCCACCCCAATCCAGACCTGCCTGTGTCTGTGTGGAAGACTCTGCCTAACTAGGGTGTTCAGTCTTCACAGTGCTTCTTGGCTACCAAACTGGGATAAAACCATGTCTTTCAACCTGATCCCAAGTACCACTTATATTTTTTTTCCCTAAAACTGTTCAGAACTGGGTGGGAAAGAGTGATAATATATTTAGAGCTCTCCTGGGGCCTCCTAAAAGAAAAACTGAACAAGTGCATTTGGTTTGGAGAACTGAACAAAACTTTTTATGATTTTTTTTTTTAAGCCAAGAACCAAATTGATCAAATATGTAGGGGACAACATTATTTTATTTCAACAAACAAATGTAATATACAGAGGGTGCCAAAATAATGTAAACACATTTTAAGAAAGGAAAAAACTGTATTAAAATTGTAATACTCCATATATACCAATAACAAAAGATGAATACAAGTTACGTTTGACTTCTGCAATTACCAGAGATGCGCTAAGTGATTGCCATCTGTAATTGTAATACAGTGTTTTTCCTCTTAAAATGTGTATACAGTTTTTAGGCACACTGTATTTTTTTTTTTTTTTGAGGGCAGTGTCACTGGCCCTCACATGTGGAATCCAAACTGGGGCCGCTGGCGCCCCAAACCAGCTCCCAACCACCACGCCACTCGGCTGGCCCCAGACTCTATATTTTTAAAATGTATCACAGTATTTTTTTTTTTTGCCCAGTATTTATTTTTTCCTTTCCTTTACTATTTATTCTCTAAAAAGCAGTAAACTTTTGATGTTCTTTGAAATCTATAAGTCAGTAATTGGTGAGGGCCATGTGCGTTAGGACTTGATAAGTAAGTGATCTTACTTGAATGTTCACACTTTCCTTTTATGAGGCATATCTGAGTAGCATATTTATAAAGTCAGTTCATAGCCATAGCTGAAGTCACTTGGGGTTAGTAATCAACATTGTTTGACTGGATCAAGCAACATGTGTGGGTTTGGAAAAGGTCTAAGTGTGAAAAGAAGACAGGAAACGTCCATGCCAAAACAATTACATGTAAAGGCACTCTTGAATTAACAGAATCTCAAATCTTTGCCATTCTGGCCCTAACACTTCATGTTTTCCTAGGAGAAGTATGCTTCCTCTCATTTTAAGAAAATTTCTTATTTCATAAATTATTTTGGTCACTTTATTCAACAGCTAAATTCATTCTTTTTTGATATTTTTATCCCTCCAGGCTTGACTTCTCCTTTTTCATTCTATTGTTGGTTATTTTGTCCTTAAAAAACTTACACGATTTTGTAGCTAGCACTCTCAGTAGTGAAATCATAGCAATTGACTTTTTTTTAAGTAAACTATTTTTAGAGCAGTTTTAGATTCACAGCTTAGTGGTTACCAGAGGGTAAGGTTCTGGTGAGGAGTGGTTAGGGGCAGGTGGTAGAAGAGGGTAAAAGGTCGAATACTGGGGATACTAAAAAAATGCATACAAGTGGACACTTTGGTCAATGTTGCTCAAGCAGTAGTTCACTGAAATCAGAAGTGTCTGGACGCTGATGGTAACCACTTTGAGCACCTCATGTAATTGCAATAGTCAAACGTGATTTCTATTCATCTTTTGTTATTGGTGTATATTGAGTATTACAATACAGTTTTCTTTTCTTAAAATGTGTATACTTTTTTTGGCACCCTTTGTATATGGTGATGGAAGGAGATTTGACTTGGGTTAGTAAACACACACTGCAATCTATAGATGATACAGAATTATACATTTAAAACCTATATAATTTGTTAACTAATATCACCCAATAAATTTAATTTAAAAAACTGAATGGAAGTACAGAGAGTTCCCATTTGCCTCCTCTCCCCAACCTTCCTGACTGACTACATCCTCCCCCGTCCCAATGATACATTTGTTAACTGCCAAACCTACAATGACACATCATTATCACACAGAGTCCATACTTTATATAGGGGTGGTTCACTGTTGGTGTTTTTCTACGGGTTTGTCAAATGCATCCACCATTGCGGATTAATACAGAATAGTTTTACTGTTCCTCTTGGCTCTGCCTATTTACCCTTCCCTCCACCCTAGCACCTGGTAACCACTGAATTTATTGTCTCCATAGTCCTGTCTTTTCCACAGTGTCATATAGTCATGATCATATAGCTTAAAGCATTGTTCAGATTGGCTTCTTTCGTGTAGTGATACACATTTAAATTTCCTCTGAGCCTTACAGTCTGATAGCTCCTTTTCTATCACTGAATAATGCACTATTGTCTGGACGAATCACAGTTTTCTCACATACTGAAGGACAACCTAGCTGCTTCCAAGTTTTAGCAATTGTGAATAAAACTGCTATAAATACCTGTGGGCAGGTTTTTGTGTGGACATAAGTTTTCAATTTATTTGGGTAAATTCCAAAGAGTGTGATTGCTGAATCATATGATAAAAGCATGCTTAGTTTTCTAAGAAATTGCCAAACTCTTCCATCGTGGCTGTAGCATTTTGCATTCCTGCCAGCAGCGAATGAGTGTTTCTAACTCCCCACATCCTGGCCAGCATTTGGTGTTGTCAGTGTTCTGGATTTTGACCATTCTGGGAGATATCTCACTGTTTTAACTTGCAATTCCCTAAGAGCATATCATGTTGAACATCTTTTCATATGCTTAATTGAGATCTGTACATCTTTTTGCTGTGGTGTCGTCAGTTTAGGTCTTTTGCTTACTCTTTTGGGGTTGTTCATTTCCTTATTGCTGAACTTTAAGAGTTCTTTATATATTTTAGGTAGCATTTCTTTATCAGATATACATTTTAAAATATTTTCTTAGTCTGGCTTGTCTTCCTCTCTCTCTTGACACTGAATTTAGCAAAGCAGGTGTATTTTTAAAATATTGTAAACAGATTTTTCAGTTACAGCTGGAATACAACATTATATTAGTTTCAGTTATAAAACATAATGATTAGACATTTATATAACTAAGTGGCCACCCTGACAAATCCAGCACCATCTGACACTATAAATAGTTATTACAATACTTTGACTATATTCCCCATACTATACATCCCCATGACTATTTTGTAACTACCGGTTTGTACCTCTTAATTTCCTCCCCACTTCACCCATCCTCCCAACATTCCATCCAGCAACCATCAAAATGCTCATTGTATCTATGAGTTTGTTTCTGTTTTGTTTGTTTATCCTGTTCTCTAGATTCCGTGTGTAAGTGAAATCATATGACATTTGTCTTTGTCTGACTTAATTCCACTCAGCACAAAAACTTCTATGTCCATTAATGTTATTGCACATAGCAAGATTTCAAAATTTTTATGGCTGATATTTCATTGTATATATGTATCGCCTACTCTTTTTTTTAAAGATTTTTATAAGGAAATTGGGGGAGGGGAACAGCGTTGGGGAACTGGGGAAGGGGAACAGACACATTGCTGTCCTTTTGTTCTTCAGTCTAGTTGTGGAGGACATTGCTTCACTGGCCCATGTTGGTATCATCATTGCGCTGCTCCCCGGGTGAGGCAGATCGGTCGCCAGCCTCTGGACGGCCGCTCACAGCAGCTCTTGGCAGCTCACTGTAGCCTATGGCAGCCCACTGAAGCAGGGGCTGCAGCTATGCCATCCCGGGGACTCACAGCAGCCCAGCTCCAGGTGGAGCTGTTGTTCACTATCTTAGCTGTAGAGGGCAGTATCACTGGCTCTCATATATGGGATCCAAACCAGGGCCTCTCAAAAGCAGGCATCTCAAGCCAACTTTTAACCAACATGCCACTCGGCCAGCACTGTATCGCCTACTTTTTATCCATTAACCCATTGATGGACACCCATCATTATCTCTTCAAATAGGTTTTCAATTTCTTGCCCTCTCTCTTCTCCTTCTTTTACCCCTATGATGTGAACGTTGGTATGTTTCATGTTGTCCCAGAGGTCCCTTAAACTATCCTCATTTTGGGGGGATTCTTTTCACTGTTTTGATTGATTGTTTTCTGCTACTTTATCTTGGAAATTACTGGTTCAGTGTCCACTTCATCGAATGTACTAATTCATCCTTCTATTGTTGGATAAAGTAGTCTACAGATGTCAATTATATCAAGCTGATTGACGGTGCTTTGAGTTCAGCTATGTCC
The DNA here is from genome assembly GCA_033961575.1 of Aselliscus stoliczkanus. NCBI lineage: Eukaryota > Metazoa > Chordata > Mammalia > Chiroptera > Hipposideridae > Aselliscus > Aselliscus stoliczkanus. The sequence goes on from CM066728.1 coordinate 25,147,602, forward strand.
TACCCGATATTCTGCCTGCTGGATCTGTCCATTTCTAGTAGAGGAGTGTTAAAATCTCCAACTATAATAGTAGATTCATTTATGTCTCCTTACAGTTCTATCAGTTTTTGCCTCACATATTTTGTTCCTTTGTTGTTAAGTGTGTGTATCTTAAGGATTTTGTGTCTTTTTAGAATATTGACCCTTTTATCATTATGTATTATACTAACATCTTTATCCTGATAAAAAAAATTTTCCCCTGAGATCTGTGTCTGAAATAGTGTAGTTACATTAATCAAAAGAAAGCAGGAATATCATTCAAGGTTATCCAGAATCAATAGGAGGTGGATAGATGGATGGATGAGGAGTTTTATTGTAGAAATTGGCTCACATGATGATTGTGGAAGCTAAAAATCTCATGATTGTCTTTATGCAAGCTGGAGAATTAATATAGCCAGTGGTGTAATTCAGTCTGAGACAAAAGTTTGAGAACCAAGAGTGCTGTTATCTGAAGGCAGGAGAAGATGGATGTCCCAGTGGAAACACAGAGAGGGTGACTTCACCTGTTATTCTCCTTTTTGATCCACTGTGACAATGTATCTATTAATTGTTGCATTTCTACCACTGACATTAAAAGTGATTATGGATATAGTTGGATTAATATCTACCATATTAGTTATTCTTTTCTATTTGTTGCCCTTGTTTTTTGTTTCTATTTTTGTCTTCCACACCTTTTTCTGTCTTGAGGTTTAATTGAGCATTTTATATGATTCCATTTTTCCATTTTCTTGCCTTTCTTAGCATATCAATTGTACTTGATTTTTGACTCTTAATGTTTACCCCTAGAGTTTGCAATGTATATTTACACCTATTCCAACTCACTTTCAAATAAACTATACTGCTTCATAGGTACTGCTAGTACCTTACAATAACAGGTAAGTTATGCTTGCTTTTTATTTAAGAATGAATGACTAAATCTTCTTAAAACACATGTTTTTCTCTGTTTTGTGTCTTTTCTCTCATTCCCTGTCATGTATTCTGAAGGGTGTAGTGGTAGGCAGGCAAAATTTGCCTGTACAGTCTCTGCTTCCTGTTGGTTATGTTACATTAAATGGAAAAGGGGACTTTGCAGATGCAATTAAGGTTATGAATCAGTTGATTTTAAGATTATCCTGGATTATCTGTGAGCCCAGCTTAATCACATGAGCCCTTAAAAGCAGAATAGGGAAGTAAGAAAAAAAAAAAAGCCAGAGAGATTTGAGGTATGAGAAGGACTCCATGTCATTAATATTTTGATGATGGATGGGACCAGATGTGAAGGAATGCAGGTAGAATCAAGGAGCAGACAGCAGTCCCTGGGTGGCAGCCAACAAGGAAATGGGGATCTCGTTCCTACAAGTCCTCCAGAAAATAGTCTAACCCATCTGACACTTAAATATGGACTTGTGAGACCGAGAGTAGAGGAACCAGCCCTGCCCATCCAAACTTTTGACCTACAGAGTTATGGGTAATAAGTCTTGTAGGAGATAAAGATTATAAATGGATGTACTAAGCTGCTATGTTTGCTGTAATTTGTTACAGCAGAAATAGAAAACTATTACAGGTTCTATCCACATAGAAGAAACTTGTAATTTATGCTAGAGGAGAGAAAAATGGTTGGAGGGGTATAAAGATGTGATGCAATACCAACCCTTCTCAAAGAGTGGCATGCTTCCTGAGTTATTGTAAGTGACTTCCTTGGGATGAGGCTGTCTGTTAGGCAAATTGAGGAAACTGAAAGTAAATCTCCCTTTGTGGGCAAGATAATTCAAGCTGTAGAAAGTTGGCATAGTGAGGGTTCCTCTCAGAATGGGAAAGGCAAGGGGCAGCAGGCCCAGTAATCACAGCCTGTGAGGAGGAGTTTTCTATTAAATAAACACACACAGGAGAAATCCTGGGCCTTTTAAAATACACAGATACAGATATTTTAAGAAAATTTTTTTCTTTTAATTTGATTCATAAAAGAATCAAGAAAATGGTGCACACACTTAGAAGTATAACTTTTAAGGGAGAAATCACTTATGATCAGGAAAGATGCCATGGGTATAAAAATTTGACTGCAAATTTGAAAAAAATGATTGATGGGGTAAATAGCTTGCATAACAGAATGAAATTAATTCAGGCAGTATAAAGGCAAACCTGATACAGAAGACTCAGCAGGAAAAGGCAATGAAATAAAGATGAAAGACATCAAAGAAAGATCAGGAAGGAGTGTGTGTGTGTGTGTGTGTGTGTGTATAATACCATTTACCATTTGGCATGAAGTACTAAAAAAAATAACAGATAATTTTATTGGTAAAAAATTTTAATCCTAAATATGTGTATGAAAAGATTCAACAATAACTACACAAAATAGTGAAAAAGTGCCAAGAACTGTTACACATATGTGTCTATAGATTAAAAATAATTCTGTGAGCATGTAAGGAAAATGGGAAGTTAAATCCAAATAAGGAAAAGTATAAAGGCTTCATAATTATTTTCTATATCACAAAACACCAACAAACAACAGACTATCACACTATTTGAAATGGCATATATTTTTTTCTATTTAAAACATAATGCTTGGAGAGAAGAGTCAATATGCAGAAAGAATCAAGGAAACCAAAAGAAAAGAGATAGAGGGAACAATTATCCCTAGAGCCTTGATAACTATATCATCCTTCTGAATATTTTAGTAAACTCCATTTAAAAAGTAATATTTGTTTATATGTTCAGTAAATATTTAAGGTCACAAGGAAGGAAATAAATCCAATCATAATCCCACCAGCCAGAGACCATTGCCAGCCACTAACACTCTATTTTGAAAGATAGTTGTATATCTCTTTACTATAGTTGAGATCACAGAATACATACTTTATTATGCTTTGTTTTTTTTCTCACTTAAAATTATGTGCTGACAACTCCCCAAGTTAGCCTCAGCCCAAACCCCTCCATTAGCTTTAAGTTCAACTTCCTGCCTAGCATCCTCCTTTGGATGCGAAGGTTAACATAACTAAAACAACAGACTTGATTTATAGCTTCCCTCTTCACATAATTTTCTTCTTTCCGCCTTTCCCATTTCAGAAATTACTATAACACTCCACTCAGTTGTTTTCCTTAAGCTGGCTATCTATCCTTATTACATCTCTGTCTCCTTCATGCCTTCATCCAAATTATCAGAAAGTCTGAGCCATTCCCTTCCAAAACAGACCTCAGATCTGGCCACCATTCATAGACATTGTCATCTATGTAAATTTATCACTTTTCTTTCTCACCTGGACTAGTAGTAGCCTCTGTCTAGTCACCTCACTTTCTTTTTTTTTTTTTTTTTGAGGGCAGTGTCACTGGCCCTCATATGTGGGACCCGAACCGGGGCTGCTGGCATCCCCAGCCAGATCTTAACCACCAAACCACTCGGCCAGCCCTAGTCTCCTTATTTTCCATGCTTCTCTTCAATCAATTCTCCATTCAAAAGAGAAGTATGTTTTGCAATAACATAAACCAGACCATGTTTAAAATCAGTGTAAACACTTAAATAAGAAACACTTGCACTAAGATACAAATCTAAACCCCCTGCTTTTAAAACCTTATAAAGATTTCAAAGCCCTGAATGAACAGGTCCTTGGCTATCTGTTCAACCTTTTACATCATGAGTCCCTATTTGCCACCTATGCCTCCATCATGCAACATTTTATTAGTTTGCAAACCATATTAAATTCTAGCTCCTCTTTGGCTCTTCATACATGCTGTTTCCTCTGCCTTAGCTGTTGTTCCTGCCACTCGTGTGACTGCACCCTTCTAATGAATTATCTTTACTAAGAGAGCCTTTGGAGCTGATATTAGAGATCTGCATGCTTTCCATTTATTTCCTATATCACCAAAATTTGTGATTATATATTTGTTTACTACTTTGTCTCTTCCATAACATTGTAAGCTATGTTCAGGAAGCCATGTATGTTTTATCTATGCATAATCAGCCCCTGCTACAGTGTTTGGAATTTAATGGGTGCTCAATAAATAACCTTTTGAGAAAATATGAACATTCTTCTATATTGTAGAACTTTCAATAATGTGATTTTTTTTTCCTTTTCTGCAAAATATTTCAATGGAAATGAATAATAATGTACCTAATCATTGATTATTAAATGTTTACTTTTTGCAGTTCATGTAAAAATGCTAATGTATTCAAACATTCTTTATTTTTTAAATTTAATTTTATTATGTTAAGAATATGTAAGAGGAGATCTACCCCCTTAAAATTTTTTAAAGTGCACAGTACAGTATTATTGACTATCAGGACAATGTTGTACTACAAATCTCTAGAGCTTATTGATCTTATTTAACTGAAACTTTATGGCCACTTATTAGCAATGGCCTATTTCTCCCTTTTCCCAGCACCTGGCAACCACTTCTGAGTTGATTTTAGATGTGTTACATAGGAAGAATCATGCAGTATTTGTCTTTCTGTGTTTGGCATTTTTACCTTAGCATGATGCCCTTAAGGTTCATCACATTGTTGTATAACTTTCTTTTTTTTAAAGTCTGAATAGTAGTCCATTATATGTATATAACACATTTTTTTCATCCATTGACCTGTTGATGGACATTTAGGTTTTCATATCTTGGCTATTGTGAATAGTGCTACAATTAACATTGTGCTAATATCTCTTCAAGATCCTGATTTCATTTCCATTGGCTAAATACCCAGAAGTGGGACTGCTGGGTCATATGGTTGTTCTCTTTTTAACTTTTTGAGGAAACTCCACACTGTTTTTCATAGTGGCTCCACCATTTTGCATTCCTATTAAAATTGAGCAAGTGTTCCAATTTCTTACATCCTCACCACTACTTATTTATTTTATTTATTTATTTTTTGAAAATAGCTATCTTAACAGGTGAGAGATGGTATCTTGTGGTTTTGATTTGCATTTCCCTGATAAGTGGTGTTGAGCATTTTTCATATAATTGTTGGCCATTTTGATGTCTTCTTTGGAGAAATCTATATCCCATTTTTAAATTGGGTTATTATTATTTTATTATTATTATTATTATTATTACTATTGAGTTGTAGAAGTTCCTTATGTATTTTGGAGATTAACTCTTATCATATATATGGTGTGCACATAAAACCTCCCATTCTGTAAGTTGCCTTTTACTCTTTTAATTGTTTACTCTGCTGTGCAGAACTTTTCAGTTAGACATAGTCCCACTGCCTAATTTTGTTGCCTGGGCTTTTGGTTTCATATCCATAAGATCATTGACAATGTTATGAAGATTTTCCCCTATGTTTCTTTTCTTGGAATTTTATAGTGTCAGGTCACATGTTTAATTTAAGTCTTTAATGCATTTTGAGCCGTTTTTATGCATGGTATAAGATACAGGTCCAGTATCATTATTTTGCATGTGGATATCTGATTTTCCCAGCACCATTTATTGAAAAGGCTATCCTTTCCTCATTGTGCATTGTTGGTGCCTTTGTCAAAGATCAGTTGACCATATCTGCTTGGATTTATTTCTGCACTCTATTCTGTTCATTGGTCTATGTGTCTTTTTTATGCCAGCACCACACTGTTTTGATTATTATAGCTTTGTAATATAGTTTAAAATCAGAAAGTATGGTGTTTCCAGCCTTGTTCTCCTTTCTCAGGATCAATTTGGCAAGTCATGATCTTGTGGTTCTGTTTGAGTTGTAGAATTTTTTTTCTATTTTTAAAAAAAAATGACATTGAGGTTTTGATAGGGATTGCATTGAATCTGTAGATCATTTTAAGTAGTGTGGATATTTTAACAATATTAAATCTTCCAATCCATAAACATGGAGTGCCTCTTCATTTGTTTGTGTCTTAATTTCTTTCATCAGTATTTTGTAATTCTCAGAATACAGGTTTTCAGCTCTTTAAGTTTCTTCCTCAATATGTTGTTATTTTTAAGGCTATTATAAATGGAATTGTCTTTCTAATTTCCTTTTTAGATAGTTCATTGTTAATATATAGAAAAACAACTGATTTTTGTACATTGATTTTTTTTTTTTAAATCCTGTAACTTTACTAAATTTATTAGTTCTAGCAGTTTTTTTGATGGAGTCTTTAGGGTTTTGTTCTGTTTTTTATATGGAGATCATGTCATCTGCAAACAGACATTTTTCTTCCTTTCCAATTTGGATGTCTTCATTTCTTTTGCTTGCCTTAATGCTCTGGGTAGCACTTCTAGTAATATGTTGAGGAGAAGTGCTGAGAGTGTGCATCCTTGCATTATTCCTGATCTTAAAGGAAAAAAAGCTTTCAGTTTTTCATAATGAATATGTTAGCTGTAGGCTTGTCATTTATGATGTTTATTAGTTTGAGGAATTTTTCTTCTGAGTTTGAGATTTGTTTTTTTTTAATCATGAAAGATGTTGAATTTTGTCAGATGCTTTTCCTACATATTTTGACACAATTATATGATTTTTATTCTCCATTTCATTAATGTGGTATATCACATTGATTTTTGTATGGTGAGTCGTTCTTACAATGCTGAGATAAAGCTCACTTGACATAGTATATGATCCTTTTAGTGTGCTGTTGGATTTGGCTTGCTAATATTTTGTTGAGGATTTTTGCATTTATATTCATCAGGGTTATTATCCTGTAGTTTTCTGTTCTTGTGGTATCTTTGTCTGGTTTTGGTGTCAGGGTAATGCTGGCCTTAAAAAAAATGAATTTGGAAGTATTCCCCCTTCTTCATTATTTTGGAACAGTTTGAGAAAAATTCTAATTCTTCTTTAAATGTTCGGGTTTTCTATTTCTTCATAATTTAGTTTTAGTAAATTGTATATTTCTAGCAATCTACCCATTTCTTTTAAGTTATTTAATTTATTGGTATATAATAATTCATAGTAGTCTATTATTTCAGCAACATTGTTGTAATGTCCCTTTTTTCATTTCTGACTTTATTTGAGTCTTTTTTCTTAGTCTAGCTAAGGGTTTGTCATGTATTCAAATATTTTTAACTTTGACCATATTTAAATTTTTTTCTTACAAAAGTGGCTAAAAGTGGGAACTGGGTAAAAGTGTACAAACATTTAAATAGAGAGATAGAGTATGTTTCAGAATAGTAAGTTTGGATATTTTGAGGTATCAGTTTTTGCCAAAATGATTAATTAGCTGAGCTAAATTTTCCAAGGAAAATTCTAGTGGGGACCCTCCATTGACAATTAAGAAACTGAAAAGCTATAAAGACAGTTACTTCTTTCCTAACATTGAGAATAATCTGGATAAATGACAAGATTTTAGTTTTGTTTAAAAAAAAAAATCAGAGCAGAAGGCACAAAGATATCTACATTTGTCCATCCTAGGGGAAAAAGACCTGTGGAAATTTTCAGCTTTGTTGGATTAGTGCAAAGTGAAGAAATATACCACAGACAAAGGGATAAACCTGCTAAAATTGTAATTAACTTTTAATGGTCTCATGGGCAAACAGGATGGATTACAATACCAAGGATACCTAGCCATAGAACAAATCTGCATCTACCCAATAACTTTCTAAAGGCCTAAGTGAGAGTATGGGAGTAGTATGTTGAAGCTTGTAAGTGGAAAAAGAGAGTTGAGAGAGATCCTTTCAAATCAGTGTGGGAATTCATTATTATGGTCTGCTGAAGGTAGGATGTAAGGCAGGAGGACTGAGAGTGGCCTGCTAAAGGTTGAGAGAAAGGCAGAAGAAAGAATAAAGTGCCTCAAGGGTACAGTGAATTTTTATTGATGGGAAGGCAGCAGATTCTGAATGCTCGGGGCAGAGGAGCAAATTTGAGAAGTCTTTCAAAGCCCAGAAAACGAGGAATAACGGGGGATGAAAAAGGAATTTTCTAATAAGCCACAAAGCTGTCAGCCATGTTGTAAGACAGAGAAAGACCTAGCATTTAGGATGTAAAACATAAATAAATATCTAAAATCTAGCTAGTGCTCAGATCCCAAGCACTGCTAAAGTAAAAGTTCTTAGTCCACTTTTAAACCCAGTCAATGATATACTAAATTTATATAAAGCTGTAACATACCCCAACCAAACTCAGCTACATATTAGATGGATTTATCTCTCCTCAATAGCAGCATGACCAAAGAATGTGTATGCCTTTTTCTGGAGGTTGATAATATTTACCAATCAGCATATCATCAAAATATACCATAAACTGGATAAAGAAAGGAAATATCAACACAATGCTGTTTACAAGTATTCCAAATAATATTTAAGGACATAAAGTTTGAAAGTAAAACAGTAGAGAAAAGATATACCATTCAAACTCAAAGAATAAAAAGGTAGTATTGATAATTTAATATCAGATAAAGAAAGCACTAGCAGATAAAAAAGGACTAGCTTCCAGACAAAAAGGACTAGCAGATATAATGATGAACATTTCATAATAATAAAAGGTCAACTCATTAACAAACTAACAATCTTACAGTAGACACCTAATCCTGAGCTTAAAGTACTTGGACAAACAACAACAAACAAACAAATAAACTTTTTAAAAATGGAGAAATAATCAAATGCCTTATAGCTGCAGATTTTGTCACTCCCTCTGACTAACTGATAGAACAAATACATAAAAGTTAGTATAGATATAGAATATTTGAAACACTATCAACCAACATGATGTATTTGCCACTTGTGAACAATGCAACCACCAACTGTAAAATACACACTCTTCTCATGAACATATCAAACATTCATCAAGGTAGAACACAATACATTTTAAAAGAATAAAATATTCAGGTATGTTCTTACACCTCAACTTTACTAAATTTGAAATTAATAAAAACATATAGAAAATTCTCAAATGTTTGGAAATTAATATACTTCTAAATAATCCATTAGTTAAAGAACTCACAACACAAATTAGGAAATATTTCTAAGTGAGTAATAATGAAAACACATAAAATTTGTTGGATGAAGATAAGATGGTACCTAGAGCAAAACTTTCAGTTTTAAATAACTATGTTTAAAATATATATATATATAAAACCAATGCCTAAGTTTCTATGATAAAAAGCTAGAAATATTAGGGAAAGTTAAACCTGAAGTAAATATAAGAAAGGAAAAAATAAAAATATGACTAAAAGGCAATAAACTAGAAAATTGACAGCTGAGAAAAATAAAGTTAAAAGTTGCTTCTTAAAAATAATGGAATGTGTAAACTCTAGCAAGACTGAAGAAAAAGAGGAAAACTATATAAATTATTAATATCTGCATCAAAAATAGCACATCACTGTAGACATTAAATGCATAATGAAAATTCTTCACAAAAAAATGAACAAATAAAATTCAACAATATTTAAAAAGGATAATTTGTCATAACTGAGAGGCATTTATTCCAGCAATTACTTTGGTTTAACAGTGGAAAATCAATCAATGGAATTCACCATATTAACATCATAAAAGAGAAAAAGTGTATAATCACATCACCTCAATAAATACAGAAAAGATATTTGAGAAATGTTAATATCTAGTCATGATTCTAAGAAATAATCTCAGTAAACTAAGAATCAGATTTCTCCTATTTGATAAAATATAACTGAAAACCCTACAGGTGAAATTATACTTAATTATACTGAAATATTGAATACTTTTAAACTAAAACTGGAAACAAACAAAAATAATACCAAAAGCTGATAGAAATAATAAGTAAATTAATCAAGGTCACAGCACATATGCATAAGTCAATATATAAAATTTTATTTTATTTCCAAATATTAGCAACAAACTACAAAATGAAATTGAGAAAACAATATGATTTAAAATAGCATTATAACAATCACATAGGAATAAGATTATCAATATATGTACAATTTCTGTACACTGAAAGCTAATACAACATTGCTAAGAGAAATTAAAGACTTAAGTTGGGAGATACACCATACCAATGAAGCAGAAGACTCAGTATTAAGATGTCCATTATCCCAAAATTGATCTATAATTCCAATACCAATCAAAATGCAACAGATTTTAAAATAAATTAATTATCTTATTTTTAAAATTATAAGGAAATGTAAAGGAGTTAGAATAGTAAAAAACTTGAATAGCAGAACAAAATTTTAAGATTTATATTAACTGAGTTCAAGATTCACTTTAAAATTATAAGTAATCAAGACAGTTGCAGCATTGACATAAGAATGGAGATGTAGTCTACATAAGTACAATAAAAAGTTTTTTTTAATAAAGGCACCAAGTCAAAACAATGGGAAATATAAATTCCTTTAAACAAAGAATTTTTTTGTTTATTTAGCTCTAAAAGCTGGATATATTTATGGAAGAAAAAAATGAACCTCTGTGCCTACTTCACTTCATATCAAAATGTACATAAAGGCAAGAACTATAAAGTTTCTAGAAGAAAGCATGGAATAATAGCTATAAGACATTGGGAGAGGCAAAGATTTCATGGATTACTAAAAGCATTTATATATATATATATATATATATATATATATATATATATATATATTGAGAGAGAGAGAGAATGAGAATGGGAATGGCTTAAAATGTTGGTCTTCTGATTCAATAATTTCACATTTAGCAATGTATATTAAAGAAATTATCAAAGATGTGGATAAAAATGCAGATGTATTTTTTGCATATATAACAGGTAGCTAACAGTATTATGATTCATAGTAGAATCTGTCAAAAATCATAATTGTCTAAAACCAGGAGAATTATTCAATATAGGGTATCAGTCAGATAAAATATTGTGTGAGTTTTTAAGGTTATGTTTTATGGACTGAATTGTGTCCCCAACAAAATCATATATTGAAGCCCTAACCCCCAAGGTGACCATATTTGGAGTTAGACCCTTTAACGAAGTAATTAAGACATGAGATCATAAAGGTGGGGCTGTAATCAAACAGAACCAATGCTCTTATGAGAAGAGAGACACCATTAATATATGCATACAGAGAAAAGGCCATGTGAGGACGCAGCCAGAAAGTGGCTATCTGCAAGCCAAGAAGAGGCCTCAGGAGAAACCAAACCTGCCAAGAACTTGACCTTGGACTCCCAGTTTGCAGAGCTGTGAGAAGTAAATTTCTTGTATTTTCATACAGTAGCCCTAGCAAACTAATACATCATGTGTTCAAAAAGTATGTAATATCATAAGAAAATACATATTTTTGTGATATAGGCAATATGGAATACCAAATCTGGTGTGTGTGTGTGTGTGTGTGTGTGTGTGTGATATATACATACAAACACTGAAGAGATTTATATCCAAATCTTACTTTGGTAGGGGTGGCTTTTATTGTCTTCCTTGCAGTTATGTTTAAATTTTTCTATAATGAATATACTTTTTAATTATTACAAACAAATTAAACATTTATAAAGCTATTGAGGTCAAATTGTCAATTCTTCCAAATTTTAGAATATTCCTGGAAAATGAAGCATGATCCTGTTGATGATAGATGACGAGAACTTTTTACTACACATCTACTTTGCCATTAATTGACTTTTGCTTCCTCATATATAATTATTGCCATAAGACAAGTGTCCTATCTCTGCAATTTTTTTTTTAAATAATGAAAGGTGAAATAATTATTGGAAAGAATTAGTAAAAAACGAAAAAGATGTGAAAGCAACGCTATGATGCCAAAATAGCTCTTTTAAACATTTGTGCTTGCTATGGCTTGCTGTTAAAATTTAAAAATAGCACTTAAATATGCGTGTTAATAACATCCAGAAGGCATTTCTTTCAAGCCTGTTTGGGCTGTTGAAGGGTTTAATTTAACCACAGCATTCATTTATGTCTAGCAGTTAAATTTTTTCTTTTAGCTCAGAGGAACTGTGAGTTGTAACTATGATCTAATTGGTAAGGAATGAAGAATGTTTTTCATGTTTTATAGACAACATGAATCCTGATCATTTTACAGCAGTAAATTATGAAGCACTCCACTTGCTGTGTCTCCCGGTGGAAGCCAGGCCTAGCTCATTAAACTATAAAAATAACGTGCTGGGTTCTGCAGCTCCTAGAAAGGCTCTCTGACAAGGTGGGTTATTTTTATTTCACTAATGTACATTCGCTCGGCAGTCCAGAGCAAGTGAGATTCTTTACGGTCCCCAACTAAATCAATTTATAGCTACATCTACATGTCAGAGGGGACGTGCAAAGAACCTAAACTGCTGTATAGGAAGATAATTTATTATTGATTTTTTTTTCAACTCTTTTTTAAAAGCAGCTACAATTCACTGGTTCCTTGGTTCCTTTCTGAAACGCAAATGATCTATACAACACTTAGGACGCCTCAAACCAGGTTTCTGTGGGGAAGGAAAAGGATGCAGGAGTCAGGAGTTTCTAGCTTCCTGATGACCTAAAGAGAAATCAAGTGTGACAACACAGCCATTTACAAAGGAAGAGCAAAACTCAAGTCAGCTCTGCTCTATTGTGAGAGATCTTTAAAAATTAAGTGCTAATGATCTGTTGTTTAAATATGCATATTAAATTACTTCTTGCCTAATAAATCAGCTACTTAATTTTACTGGGGGAAAAAAGTTACCATAAATTTCATGTTTTTTTCTTTTGGCCTTAAAGAGTCAAATACCTAGTTGCACGGAATTTGACATCTATGCTCATACTCAGGACTGAAGGAAGTTAAAAGAAAGATTGTGACACAAAATCTGTGTCCCGCAGAGTTTTCCATCCAGTTCTGTAATGATTGAGTCTGATCACCTCAGTCTGGTTCTACAGTGAACACACTGTGTGGTGAGGAATTCACAATTTCAGAAGCAATTTCAACAGACCATGCTTCCTTCCCCGTGATTAGAATCAGGGTAATGTACTAAGTCTGCAGTTCTAAATACCACCTACCACAGAGCTACTTTACATCTATTTTTTACATTTATAAAATCAAAAACAACCTCTGTCATCCAAATACTACTATTCAGATTTATTGGTAAAATAGTAAATAGCATAAAATTATTACTGAAGACTACAGTAATAACAATTCTTTAATGGTTTTGATATGGTGAAAAGAACAAAATCCTCAAAAAAAAAACCACATAGTAACACATGTGGGCAGAAAAATCTACCAAAATGTACCATAGTTTCCATTCCCAGTACCATTCACACACCCCATGAGCCCTCCACTTAGATGTTGTTTTTATTTCATAACATTTTTGGGAAACTTGTTAAAGGCTAAAATTTACTATTACAAATAAGTTGTACTCTTCCTTAGGTTAGAAAACTTTTATATTACGTGTAATGCTTGCATAAGTAAATGGGAATTATGGTATTTAAGCCACTGGTGTAGTATATTCAGATATCTAGGTTTTAATCCTGGATTCACTATATACCAGTTTTTGGGTTTTTGTTTTAACTCTTGGATATGCCATTTTATTTCAGTTTCCTAATCTGTAACATAGCGATAATTTTAAAAAATATATTTTTATGTACCCTTCAGATATCTACAATTAATTTTTCCTTTAATTTTTAAGATGTGGTTGACATATAACATTCGTTTCAGATGTACAACACAATAGTTTGATATTTGTATACATTGAAAATGATCGCCACAATATCTCGTTAACATCCATCACCATGCACGATTACAAATTTTTTTTGTTGTGATGATGATGAATTTTAAGATCTACCACTTAGCAACTTTGCAATATGCAGTATTATTACCTATGGTCACTATGCTGGATATTACACTTCCTTGACTTTTTTATTCTATAACTAGAAATTTACACCTTTTTTAATCCTCTTTACCCATTTCGCACATCCCTGACAGCTAGCCTCTGGTAACCAACAATGTGTTCTCTGCATGAGCTTTGTTTTTCTTTAGTTTATTTGTTTTTGTTTCCTAGGTTTCACATATAAGTGAGATGATATGGTATTTGTCTTTCTCTGACTTAATTTCACTTAGTGTAACGCCATCAAGGTCCATGCACGTTGTCACAAATGGCAAGATTTCATTTTTTTATGGGCAAATAGTATAGTATCCATTGTATTGGTTTGTTGGAAAAGTCATGATGCATTTTTGCAACAAAAAAAAAACAGAATAAATACGTCATGACTTTTCCGACGACCCAATATACATATACCACATCTTTATCCATTCTTCCTTTGATAGAAATTTAGATTGTTCATGTGTCTTGGCTATTGTAAATAATGCTTTCATGAACATAGAGGTTTATATATCTTTTCAAATTAGTGTTTCTATTTGAATAAATACCCAGATGTGAAATTTTTAGATCATATGGTAGTTCTATTTTTAATTTCCTGAGGAACCTCCATACTGTTTTCCAGAGTGATGTACCAATTTACATTCCCACCAACAGTGCACAACTGTTCCCTTTTTTCCACATTTTAGTCAGCACTTGTTATTTCTTGTTTTTTGACAATAGCTATTCTAAAAGGTGTGAGGTGGTATCTCATTATAGTTTTGATTTGCATTCTCCTGATGAGTAGTGATTTGAGCATCTTTTAATGTACCTGTTGGCGGGCTGGCCGAGTGGCGCGGTGGTTAAGCGCTGGCTTGGGAAGCCACCGGCCCCGGTTCGGGTCCCACATATGAGGGCCAGTGACACTGCCCACAAAATAAATAACTTTACTATGTAAAAACCTTTTAATTTAATGTAGTCCTATTTGCTTTTTTTTCCTTTCCTTTTGGAGTCAGATCCAAAAAATCATTTCCAGGATGCATGTCAAGTAGCTTACTTACCACCTATGTATCTTTTTCTCCCTAGGAGTTTTATAGCTTCAGGTATTACATTCAATTTTTTTTTTTTTTTTTTAAGATTTTATTGGGGAATTGGCAGAGGGGAACAGCGTTGGGGAATCGGGGAAGGGGAACAGACAAGTTGCTGTCTTTTTGTTCTTCAGTTTAGTTGCGGAGGATGTTGCTTCACTGTTGGTATCGTCATTGCGCTCTTCCCGGATGAGGCAGATCGGTCGCTGGCCTCTGGATGTCGCTCACCGCGGCTATTGGCAGCTCACTCCTGGCTGCCAGCCGCTCACGCTGGCTGCGGGCCACTCACTGTAGCCTATGGCAGCCCACTGCAGCAGGGGCTGCAGCCCACACCATCACCAGGGCTCGCACAGCCCAGCTCCAGGTAGAGTAGAGCTGTTGTTAGCTGTAGAGGGCAGTGTCACTGGCCCTCATGTGGGATCCGAACCGGGGCCGCTGCCATCCCAAAACCAGCGCTTAACCAGTGCCGGCCGGCCCACATTCAATTTTTTTTAACCCATTTTGAGTTATTTTTTGTGTATGGTATAAGATCGTGATCTAGTTTCATTCTTTTGCATGTGGCTCTTCAGTTTTCCTAAACACCATTTATTTAAGGGACTATCCTTTACCTACTGTGTATTCCTGGCTTCTTTGTTATACATTAATTGTTCATATATTCATGGGTTTATTTATATGCTCTTTATTCTGTTCCATTAATCTACGTACATATGCTTTTATGTCAATGCCATACTGTTTTGATTACTGCAGCTTTGTAATATACTTTGAAG
Organism: Aselliscus stoliczkanus; assembly: GCA_033961575.1. Classification (NCBI taxonomy): domain Eukaryota; kingdom Metazoa; phylum Chordata; class Mammalia; order Chiroptera; family Hipposideridae; genus Aselliscus; species Aselliscus stoliczkanus. The sequence continues at coordinate 25,163,068 of CM066728.1, forward strand.
TCAGAGAGTGTGATGCCTCCAGCTTTCTTCTTCTTTCTCAATATTGCTTTAGCTAATTGTGATATTCTCTGGTTCCATAAAAGCTTTAGGATATTTTCTATTTCTGTGAAAAAGGTCATTGGAATTTTAATAGGATTTGCCTTTAATCTGTAGATTGCTCTGGGTGTATGAATATTTTAATAATATTGGGCTGACCAAGTGCTTAGTTGGTTAAGAGTTAGCTTAAGAGCACAAGCTCTCAGCAACAGGGCCACCGGTTCGATTCCCACATGGTCCAGTGATGCTGCACCTGAGCTGAGCTGCCAACAGGTGGCAGGATGGTTCAGGTGGCGAGAATACGTGCTTCTAACAAGACTGCCTGTTCCATGGTGGACTACGCCTGCCCACAGCTAAGACCGAACTCGGTACCTTGAGCTGAGCTGTCACCCGGATAGCTCAGTGGATAGAGCATACATTCTTAACAATAAGGCTGCCAGTTGAACTCCCACATGGGATGGTGGCTACACCCACCAGCAACTAAGATTGTAACACAGCACCTTGAGCTTAGAGGCCATGAGCTGCTGACAGGCAGCCAAATGGCCACTGTCACCCTCTACAACTAAGACTGAAGAACAACAACTTGGCTGATCCCCCCACCTCCCCAATTCCCCAACACTGTTCCCCTCTCCCAAATCCCCCCCGCCAAAAAAAAAACAATATTAATTCTTCAATACATGAGCATGGAATAGCTTTCCATTTATTGTGTCCTCTTCAATTTCTTTAATATGCTGTAGTTTTCCATATACAAGTCTTCTCTTTCCTGGGTTAAATTTATCCCTAGGTATTTTGTTGTTTCTAGTGCAATTGGAAGTAGGATTGTTTTTGTAATTTCTCTTTCTGATATTTTTATTAGTGTATAGGAATGCAACAGATTTTTGTATATTGATTTTGTATCCTGCAACTTAACTGAATTTGTTTATTTGTTCTAACAGTTTTTTGGTGGAGTCTTTAGGGTTTTCTATAAATAATATGACGTCATCTGCAAATAATGGCAGTTTTATTTCCTTCTTTGCGATTTGGATGCTTTTTATTTATTTTTGTTGCCTAATTGCTCTATCTAGAATGTCCAATAACATGTTATATAAAAGTGGCAAGGATGGTATGCTTGTCTTGTACCTGATCCTAAAGGAAAAGCTTTCACCTTTTCTCCATTGAGTATGATGTTAGCTGTGGGCTTGTCATATATGGTCTTTATTATGTTGAGGTACATTCCCTCCATGCCCATTTTGTTGAGAGTTTTTGGCCTAAATAGATGTTGAATTTTGTCAAGTGCTTTTTCTGCATCTATAGAGATGATTGTATGATTTTAATTCTTCATTTTGTTAAGGTTGATTTAGATTTGTTGATTTACAGATGTATAACCATCTTTGTAATCCTGGAATAAAACCCACTTGATCATGGTTTATAATCCTTTTAATGTGTTGTTGAATTAGGTTTTGTTATTGAATTAGGTTGTTGCTAATATTTTGTTAAGGATTTTTGCGTCTGTGTTCTATTGGCCTGTAAAAATCTTGTGGTGTCCTCATCTGAGTTTCGTATCAGACTAATTCTGGCCGGCCTCATAAAATGTGTTTGGAAGTGTTCCTTCCTCTTCCATTTTTTGGAAGAGTTTGATTAAAAAATGAGATTATTTCTTCTTTGTATGTTAGTAGAATTCACCAGTGAAGCCATCTAATCCTGAACTTCTGTTTTTGAGAGGTTTTTGATTACTGATTCAACTGCCTTAGTAGACATTGGTCTGTGTTTTCATGATTCAGTATTGGTAGGGTGTCTGTTCCTAGGAATTTATCCATTTCTTCTAGGTTTTTCAATTTGTTGACATATATAATTGTTTTTTGTTTTTTTTTTTAAAGATTTTATTGGGGAATTGGCGGAGGGGAACAGCGTTGGGGAATTGGGGAAGGGGAACAGACAAGTTGCTGTCTTTTTGTTCTTCAGTTTAGTTGCGGAGGATGTTGCTTCACTGTTGGTATCGTCATTGCGCTCTTCCCGGATGAGGCAGATCGGTCGCTGGCCTCTGGATGTCGCTCACCGCGGCTATTGGCAGCCCACGCTTGGCTGCCAGCCGCTCACGCTGGCTGCGGGCCACTCACTGTAGCCTATGGCAGCCCACACCATCACCGGGGCTCGCACAGCCCAGCTCCATCCAGGTGGAGCTGTTGTTAGCTGTAGAGGGCAGTGTCACTGGCCCTCATGTGGGATCCGAACCGGGGCCGCTGGCATCCCAAAACCAGCGCTTAACCAATGCGCCACTCGGCCGGCCCAACATATATAATTGTTCATCATAGTCTCTTGTGATCCTTTGTATTTCTGTGGCATGAGTTGTAACATCTCCTCTTTCATTTCTGGCTTTCCTTGAATTCACTCTTGCTCTCATTCTCTCTCTTTTAGTAAATCCAGCTAAAGTTTGTCAGTTTTGTTTATATTTTATAAGAACCAACTCTTTTTTTTATTAATATTTTCTATTGTCTCTTTAATCTTTATTTTATTGATTTCTGCTCTGATTTATTTACTTCTACTAATTCTGGGCTTTGCTTTTTTGGTAGTTCCTTAAGGTATAAAGTTAGGATGTTTATTTTATATTTTTCTTGGGTTTTTTTTTCCAGTTTTATAAGTTTAAGGTATTCAGTATGATAGTTTGATATACATATATTGTGAAATAATTACCATTTACGTTCTCATATAGATACAATAAGAAGAAAAGAATAAAGAATAAAGAAAAAATTTCTCCTGGTGATGACAGCTCTTAAAATTTATTCTCTTAACATTCCTATACATCATATAGCAGTGTTAGCTATGGTCAACTGTTGTACATTACAATTCTAGTATTTATTTATCTTACAACTGGAAGTTTGTACCTTTAACCACCTTTTTCCAATTACCCCTCCCCTTGCCACTGGTAACCACAAGTCTGGTCTCTTTTCTATGAGTTTTGTTTGTTTCTTTGTTTTTTTGTTGTTTTATATTTTATATACAAGTGATATTATACTGCATTTGTTTCTTTCTGTGACTTATTTTGCTTAGTATACTGTCTTTAAGATCTGTCTATGTTGTTGCAAATGGTAGGATTTCCTCATTTTTAATGACTGAATAATATTCTACTGTGTATATGTATATTTCTGATTTATATAAATTATAAGTTGCTACTTACCATGTCTTGACTATTGTAAATAATGCTGCAATGAACATAGGGGTGCAGATATGTTTTTGAGTTAGTGTTTTTATTATCTTTGGATATATTCTCAGAAAAGGAATTGCTGGATCATATGGTAGTTATATTTTTAATTTTTTGAGGTTTTTCGATAGTGGCTCTACCAGCTTACAATGACAACAGCACACATTGATTCCTAATTTGTTCCTATGTTGGGTGCATAGATATTTATTAATGACATGTGCTTTTGTTAGCTGACTGCTTTATCATTAAATAATGCCCTTCTTTTTCTCTTAATACAATTTTTTTTAAGTCTATTTAAAAGTCTAAAGCTTTCTTTTCTTTCCATTTAATGGAACACCTCTTTCTATTCTTTCACTTTCAGTCTGTGTGTGTAGGAAGCATATAGATTAGTGTTGTTTTCTTATCCATTCAGCCATTTTGTATCTTGATTGGTGAATATAGTCCATTAAAGTAATATTAATATTTATGTATTTATTGACATTTTATTAATTGTTTATTGGCTCTTCGTAGCTCTTCCTTTACGCTTTGATGACTTTCTTTAGTGGTATGCTTAGACTCCTTTCTTGTTATCTTTTATACACCTACTATAGATTTTTTTCTTTATGATTACTATGAGGTTTACATAAAATTACCTATATTTATAACAGACTGTTTTAAGTTGATAACAACTTGAGTGCATTCTAAACCTCTATTTCTCTTCTTACCTCTATAATAAAACATGAAGTATTTCTTTGTACTTGATATGTTCAATTTATTTTCTTCTAGTCTTTCTTAAACCCACACCATAAGTATTTTGCTCTCATCAAACTACTCTTATTTTGCCAAAGATGTACACATTACTAAATCTAACAACAATTCTTAGTTCTCATCTCAAATGATCTATCATACAACTAAATCATACTCTCCTTTTGAAATACTCTCCTTCCTTAGGTTCAAGGATACACACTTAGCAGATTTTCCACCTACTTCTTTGGCTGCTCCTCTTCAATTCTTCTTGTTGGCTCCTACTCGTAATTTTGTTCCCTGTTGACTGTAGCACTCTATATAGCTCAGTCCTTAAGCCTCTTTTCTGTGATGCTCTCATCCAGTCTTATGTCTTTTAAATACCATTCAAATGCTGATGACCCCATAATTTATATCTCCAGCCTAGATTAATTTCCTCCCAAAATACAGGTGTGTTTATTTCATAGCCTATTTGACATCTCCACTTAAAAATGTAATAATTACCTCAACCTTAGTTGGTCCAAAAATTAGCTCTTGATATTCTTCCCCACAGTGGTTCCTCCCATTGTGTCACACCTTAGTTAATCTTTCTAAATACTGAAGAAAATCCTCAGTTGTCTTTGACCCACTTTGTCTATCATAACCCACACCCAAAATATCAACAAATGTTGTCTGGCTCTACATTCAAACTATATAAAAAATCCAATCATTTTAAAAAATTTAAACATTTTTATTGAATAAATTTGACATGTAACATTGTATAAGTTTAATATGTACAATGTATTACTTTGATACATTTATATATTTTAATATGATTGCTAATGTAGTGATATTTATCATATTACATACTTATAGTATAATATTACTGTCTATACTCATTATATTTTTCATTAAATCTTTATGGCTTATATACTACTCATTTCAAGTTTGTACCCTGAGACATTATCACTCTATACCCGCTTTCTATCTCCTGGTAACTACCATTTTACTCTGTATTTTACAGATTTAACTTTTTTAGAGGGAATCCAGTTATTTTTCACCTCCACTATGACCACCTGGTTTAAGTCATCAGTAAATCTTGCCTGGAATAAAGTACTGCCTTTTAACTAGAATTCATCCTTTAACCCTGTTCTCCTTCCAACTATTTATAACATAGTGTTCAAAATTCTATTGAAACATAAGTTAGAAAAGATCAAACACCCACCTCCCTCTCCCTCTCCCCCCTAACACAAACACAAAAGCTTCAAATATCTGTTTATATTTCTCAGAGTAAAAGTCATATTTCTATAACCAAAAATGTTCTACATGATCTGGCCACCCACCTCTCTGATTTCACCAGTCTCTACTTTTCAAGTTAGTCGCTGTGCTCAAAACATACCATTCCCCCAAAAACTAAGCATGACCCTTTTTGGGAATTTGCACTTGTAATTCCTACTGTGTGGGATTCTGATCTGCCAGATGTACATGGGACTCACTTCCTTCAGATCTTCCCTCAGATATTATCTGTTCTGGCTCTGTGGCATTTGATTCTCTTTTTTTAAATGAGATTGTCTTTATTTTACCTTCAATTTTAAAGACAGTTTTGCTGGATAGAATTCTTGATTGAAAACTTTTTATTTCCTTTCACCGTTTTGAAAATGCTACTGCACTGATTTTTATTTGAGTAGTCAGCCATTAATTATATTGATCTCCATTGTACCTGATCCATTGTTTTTCTCTTGCTGCTTTTAAGATGTTTATTCTTTGTCTTTTACTTTCAGCAGTATGAATACCTAAGTGTAGATTTCTTTGATTTATTCTACTTTGGGTTTGTGCAACTTTTTGAACATGTAGATTTTTTAAAATTATATTTGAAAAGTTAGCTATTATTTCTTCAAATGTTTTTTCTATCCCTTTCTCTGTGTCTCATTTCCTTCTGACCTCTATTTACACATACATTAGTACACCTGATGTGATCCCACATGTTTTTGAGGCTTTGCTCACTTTACTCTTCTCTCTGTGTTCTTCAAATTTGCTCATTTCTACTTATCGTCTAGTTCTTCATTTCTCTTTCCTTCCATATCTCATATGCTGTTGAACCCCTCCACTTTGTTTTTAATTTTGTTAATTGCACTTGTCAATATCAATTTCTATTTGTTTTTTTAAATAATTTCTATCTCCTTTTGACATTTTTCTATTTATTGATTTTTTGTTGTCATGCTTTCCTTTAATTCTTTAAACATAATTTCTTTGAATTCTTTTCATATATTTGTGATGTCCACTTTGAAGTCTCTTGTCTGCTAAATCCAACAGCTTTGGATAATTAGAGTGATCTTCTATTGCTTGTTTGTTTTTTTCCGGAGTCATATTTTACTAATCCTTTGAATAGGAGATATATATATATTACATTTCAACTAATACATGATACCAACTATGGATTCGGGATTCTCTCCCAAAGTTCTTATTGTTGCTGCTAGTTTGAGTTTTTTATTAATTTGTTTAGTAGCTTGCTTGGTCTACATCTGTGAAATTTATCTCATACGCACTGTTTGGCTAGTGATACCTCTGCTCAAGTTTTTAAATTATTATTATTTTCATTTTTAAGTTTCTCTTCCTAAGAGTTGTCTATGGGTTGGCATAGCTTAGTTGTCTGTCATCCAATGACTGTACAGAGGTTGTTCACAAGCACTTTAAAACTGTAAGACTTCAGGGCCGGCTGAGTGGCGCGGTGGTTAAGAGCTGGCTTGGGACACCAGCGGCCCCAGTTTGGATCCCACATATGAGGGCCAGTGACACTGCCCTCTAAAAAAAGAAAAAGAATAAAACTGTAAGACTTCAGTTCTCTGCCAATGGATATGGGTATCAAAAGGGGTAGCACATTCTAATTTCAATCTTCAAAACTGCTCTGATTTTACTCTTTGCTGAGTACCTTTGCATTTCCTGTCTTTGCATTCTCCATATCTTGCTCCCACTGAGATATGGAGAGGAGATTGAAGAGAGATTTATAAATACACATCACTTTGCCAGGATATTTGCATTTGTGTCTGGCGACATTCTAGAAGGTGGTATAAGAGGAGAAGAATCTGAAGGCAAGAGTAGCATTTAAGAACATAGCTCCAAGGACATTCAAGGGGAAAATCCTTCAGGGCATGACCATATATACTCTGTATCTTCCCATGTAGGCCACAGTGGCCTAAAATGTGAAGATAGTTAGTTTCTCCATAAACATTCGTTTTATTATTGATGACAATAAGGATGAAAATTTTATCAAAAATCACAGATGCTGAATTAACAGAGTAACTTTGTTTAGGAGAGAAGAAAAAAGTTTAAAAATGAAAACAAATCTCATAATGTTGAAAATAAACAGTATGGATTGGTTCACACTAAACATAGTCTAATTTGAGTTGACAATTCTTTAGTTAGGGATTATGAAGAAATATAAAATGCCAAGAATGTTTTTTCAACTTGAGCAAGAAAGCTGTTCAAGAAAGCCTCAGAAAACCAATTTTATACCTCAGACTGGGCCAGCAAAAAAGAGAATTTCTATAATTGCTATTTGCAAAAGTGTTTTGAAATTCACATTTCCCACTGGATAGCATAAAGTGGCATGTCCCTGCATTTCATTTGTCCCCTCTCTGAAGCCTCATATGTATATAACTGATATAAGTGTGTATGTTTTCAATGAACCTTTAATGAGTTCCTACTATATTTTCAAGTCATTCACTTTTCTTTACATTTGAGCTTTACACATGGCTTCCTTAGATCTCATACAACTCATGCCCAAGTTAGTGAAAGCCACTGAATGAAATATTTTTAAAATAAAATATATCAGAGAGCTACTATAGTCAGTCTAAGGTTTTTAAATATGTGTGTTATTTGGAAATATATGTTTATGGGAATTTTAAAAAGGCTAAAAATCAACTGTAAATTATTTTACTGTTAGCTCTAACTCTAATTACATTCTTAAGACTATGACCATAAAATATTTCACTGCATCTATGGATGGCATTTTCCATAATGATAGCCTCATTCTTTAGGCTATCTCCAAGGACTATTTCTTTACTCACAATTCTTATCTTAAATGGGAGAAAGACATAGAGACTACTTTATTTCAAATTTTTAAGTTGCAAAGAAACCGATTTGCTTTTGCTTGGTACCAAGCAATTTAAGTCTCACTACTTCAGTCCCCAGTGGTACATAAGCAATATAGCTGCCTTTCAAAGACATATCAATAACCATCTTCTTGGCAAAGTTTTATTGAACACATCTTTCTTCTGCAGCAAAATGCAATCTGGTTTTGATGAGTAGGAAGGATGGTGGACAGAAAGGTGAAAGTATCAACTCAGTTAAGAAACAAGTATTGGCCAAAAGGGAAAAAAAGGGAATTTTAAACCTTAGTCTGAATACTGTGAGATGGATGAAAGCTATAAGACTGAGGGAGTGGTATAAAAACCACATAATAAAAGCAATGGATGAGTATAATTATCCAAAGCATACAAGCAGTAACATGATATACAGGGAATGAGATATAAATTTAGGAAATCTTGATATTGGCTCAGTATTACAAAGCATAACCATAAAGCGTGAGCCAATGTAATTATGGTTTGCAAAACTATAATTTACTCAAATTTGAAAAGGCAGTGACACAGTATGTCATAAAAATAAACAGATGCACACACCAAAATAATCATGGTGCCTTAAACACTTATAAAGTGCATTCTATTTAATTTTGTGCATGCCTGTGTATTTGTAATCTGAGATTTCTGTATGTGTGAGTCTGAAGTAAGTTCAGTTCCAGCTGAGTGATATGCCTGCTGAATGTTAATGAGACAGATTGTCTACTATAATATGTGTTTTTGTACAAATAGATTATATTAAAGGATGTTGTTAGGTGATTACTTTCTAGACTATTATTTAGGAGTACTTGTTACTTTGGAGCTCTGGTTTTTAGCATACCAATGGTGATCTTGAACATATTTTAAATAACATGGTTTGTAAGAGAAAGGAGATCCTATTATCAGGAAAGTTTATTTGGAGAACAGGTGAAAATAAACTTCTTCGAGGATTTTATATTTCTGTTTGGAGGTTGATTCCCTGTGCTTTTCCATTGCAACAAAATTGATTTAGACTCAGACAAAGCAACCCACCAAGAGCCAAACAGTTTAAATTAGTTAAGTCTGTGGTCACATAAAAAGCAATTGTGTCATTAAAGTTCTTATTTTATTTACCTACCAAATTCTCCCACATGGGCAATATTCTGAATTATAAAACCATCTGCATACATATAATTGAAGCCAGTTTCCCACAGTTGGCTCTCTTAATTTGTGTAAATTCAGTTCTAAGCTCCTAAAATTGATTATATTTGTTTTTGGAAAGGCAACAAAATAGTAAAGACCTTTCTAATTTCGTTCTTAAAAAATGTTTCTAACCCACCCACTTCTAAAAGCATAAATGTATTTAATACAAGAAAAAAAATAACAATAATGATAGTAGGTATCATTTAATGAATACTTACTATGTTATAGGCAAATGTTGAAGTACATTATAAATATTTTACTTAATATTTCCCCAAACCTTGTCAGATAGCTATTAATATCCCTGTTTTTACCATAAAGAAATAGGCTTAGAGAGTTTTGATGATGTACGAGTATACAGCTAGACCAAGTAAATGTAAACTATTGGTGAAAAAAATAAAAAGGCAAGCACATATCTATTTTGAAAGGAACCTTGATAAAGGAATAAGGGAAAGTTCCTAGACTCCAGATATATCATGATAAATTTTAAACTTTATTCTACAGGTGCTTAAGATGTCCCACAAAGCATTTGATTTAAAATCTTATTTATATATTAATCCATATTATAAACTATAAAAAGTACAATTTATTACATAATACACATTAACACATGGTTTGACTTGCACTGATTTTTTACTCAGTTTTGGAATAAAAGCTTCATCTACTGTAGTGGAAACATGTCTTGTAAATGAATCATTTATGAGAAGTTTATAGCTCAGAACTGGCCCTTTTGAAATTTCAGTTCAGTGAATGTTTGTGCTTATAAAATTGGATATCAAATACCCTACTCTGGTTCCTAATGCCCAAAAAGGTTCAGATAGATCTGCCTGGGGAACAAGCTTACCCTAATAGAACAGTTCTCTGTGGCAATCGCAAGAATGTGCCAATATTTAGTCATGAAGATGTTACAGATACTTTTATTTATTACTTACAGTTTGGAGAGCTTATATTATGTAATGTAGCTAAAAATAATAGCTAATATCTGTAAAGCCCTAACAGTAGGCTCATTTTACTGTTAAGGAAATGGAGATTCAAAAAAATGTAAGTTGTTTGCCCATAGTCACCTCTTGGAGTTCAGGTTTGAAGACCATCACTCTGACCTCTAACCTCTCTTGTCTAACCTCTCACATCTCTCAGGGATAAGGAAGGTGAGCCCTTGGTAGTCTTAATGACTGAACTTGGAAACAGTTGTCGACTATTCCACTTTGCAGCTACTGCATCAGTTTAACTAGAGTATCCTGAGATAAAGGGTGAGCTATTAGAATGTGTACAGATACATATATAAATCATAAGAAAATGAATTTGCTGTACTGAAATATGACTATAAATGGCATTTATAACTACAAACTCAAAATTTGTGTTCAACTTGAAAGAAGCTTCATGGTTCTTATTAATTTTGGAGTAGGTAAATGTTTTAAATTTAGCTCATAAGCTACAGATTGTTTACTGTTAAATTCCACCATCATCTGTTTTAGAGATGGGGTAATTCTCAATACTCTTAGACTTGGCCTCCTATTTCTGCTCTCACTTCATACTTTCGATACCCTCTGTTGTCCTAGGGATGTCACACAGTTATCATTGTAGTGGGCCCATCAACTTCCCCTTGGTTCCCATGGCTTTAGATGAAAACTGTTAGAAACACCAACTGCCTATACATTCACACTTCTACTGCTAATATATGTAGATACAATAAAGACTTGAGTATGTTGCAAAAGACAGCTCTTGAAGGGGAAATTAGCAGGTTCTTCATCTCCTCTTAATAAATATTGATTGAGCTCCTACTGTGTGCAGGCCCCTCCTAGGTTTGAGTGAACAAAACAAACACCTTTGACTTCTATTTGGGAGAGACAATTGTTACATAATATGTGTAGTGTGTCACATGGTGACCAAACAAAGCAGACCAATAGAAGTTGAGTGACGGTAAGCTGAGGAGTATATTTCAAATAAAAGATAAGCAAGAGCCAAGGAGTTCCTTAAGCCTCCATCTCCCCTTGTAGCCATATGCAATCTGTAACTAGTCAGGGTTCCCAGCAGCTGCATTGGAGGGTTTTTTGGCTGCAGAAAAATAAAATCTTGCAATTTATGTTTTTGCCAAACAGATACACATATACATATAAACTGAGCATAAAATTACTTTTAGCAAAGAATTGCTATCGTTTAGACTGATGCTGATTGAAAACTAAGATTCACTGTACATTTTATGAAACAGCAGCAGAAATGCTTGAGCTTTCACAAGTATTATAATCTCTGAGTGTTCCTGTATTGGGCATGATTAATCCATTGTAGACTGTCTGGATTTCAGGGACTTTCTTGTTGTTACCAGTGAATATCAAAAACATTATTCTAAAATCTATTTCTATAGATAAGTGAGGATAAGCACGCTTCAGACTTGAAACATAAAAATTATTTCCATTTTTTTGTAAAAAACCCCAGCTTACGATTGATAGTCTCTGCATAGAAACTATACTTGTGAAGTTGTAACTCTTTACTGGCTTTTCCAAGCTTAACAAGGCTAATACAAAAGAATTCCTAATTAGCGCGATTGGCTGACCTTTCTAGTGGGAAGTAGCTGGAAAACAACCCCTTCACTGTCAAGTCAAACCACTCATGGTGGCTGCTCCTTTTGGTTGACATTTAAAGTCACAGTATTGAGTTCCTAGCATATTGAGTTCATGCTAATCATGAGCACCTGGGGGATTGGCAGTGTTTCCTGAAGTTCCAAATATTTCCATCAATTCCATTATCTTCTGTAAAATTAGACAGTGAATGAGTCATAGTAGGCAGACCTGAGTAAAGATTTTTTTTAAATGTCCAATTTCTATACCCTGTGTATGATTGGCCCCAAATAAAATCTGAAATCCCAATGACTTCTTGTCCTAATGTTAAAATGGAAGAAACCAACCCAGGTAAGACTTTCCTGCATTTCTCCTGATAGTTTGGTAAAAGGAAAGATATATTCAGATTTTGAAAGGCCAAACATCCCTACCTATTAGCATCTCCCCCTCCCCAGGGCCTCCGTCACCACACCTCCATAGCCCAACCTCTACCTGTTAAGGAATTTCACATACTATAGCTTTTACCCTGGTGATGTGGACACCGGATGGCTCTTATATCACTTGACTTCTCTTTTCTAAACCCCATAGTTACAGCCTGCAGCACTAATTTGACATGTGCTCATTATTGTATCATCAGGTATTAGCTTCCCAAGTTTAGGAAGCTGCCAGCATCCTAAGTTCTTTGGTGGTAGTCTCTGTCCTGTCCAGTTTCCAGATTGATTATTTGACGGCATAATGAAATGGTATTTCATAAAAATGAAAGAGATTTATCAGTAATGTGCAGACAAGCATGCAACGGAACAGCTATAAAAACTGCAGGGCTTATATATTTTTTTAATAATAAAAAATAGATAAAGAGGATGAAATGGCCAGGTTGGGAAAAACTGTACTTGAAGCAGAGACTATAACAGCCAATACGTAATATGAGGTAGTAATTTTAGTAACAGGTTTCTTGTGACAAGCAAACCGTGAGAAAAGGGACAAATACATGACAAACTCTTTTATATGCATTTTATTGCTAACAGCAAGATAATTACCTCGGCATTGTGTAAGTTTTTGATACAGTAGAGATTAAATTTAGTCAGACACTTTTCTGAAGCAGAGCTATTAAAATCATTTGTAAAACTGTATTACTTGATTCTGAGATGGTGTACCATGAAAGGTAACAGACTCGATTACCCCCAAATTTGCTTTCGCTCACACGTCCCTGCAATGCAGATCCGAAGAGTTCCAAGGTGATACCTCCTCACTGGAGTATTACTACAGCTTTCCATGCCATCTCACTGTGAATATTTAAAGCTGCCTGTCATTGGTAAAGGTATTTCAAGGACAGCTTATACATTTCCTTGACATTTCATTTATTAGCAGGAACACTAGTGTCAAGATAAGGTAAATTTATATTTGAGAATCAAGAGTCTTATTCACACATTCGATTCATTCAACAAATAGCTACTGAATACCCACTATGTATTATGTTCCCATATAATTAAAGGCAAGTTACTTCTGTCAGTCAAGGTTCTGATTTGCAACCAACAGAGACTAATTCAGACTTATTCAGTAGAAAAGGAAATTATTGCAACTTTAATGGGTAGGTCACGGACTTGTTGGGAGTACTGGACAACCTGGCTCAGAACGGAAGGAAGCTGCACAGCCAGAGCCACAGCCCAAACATGACATTCACCCAGGGCAATGAGAAGATGACCATCACTATTGGCTGTAGTTCTCTAGAACTTGTTCCACGAGTACCAGCGACTAGCTGCTGCACCACAGCTTGCTTCAACATCCCCGGAAATGCCTTCACCGACAGCACCAAACAAGGTTTCTCCTGTTCATAACGGCTTGTGTCATTAGCTCCATCAGGAAAATTAAGGATGGTGTATCTGATTAGCTGAGTCCTATCAAAATGAGTATCTAGTATTTTGATGCTTCCATTTTTGGAAATGAGCAATGTGCTAAAATTATCAATAATTGGGATGACCTATCGATCATATTGATGTAGGATTCTGGTGTCTGGTGCCCAGAGATCGTGGCTTCACGCACTCAGAGAATGAGAACGGGAGAGGTAAATTGAGGCAGCATACAGTTTTATTGCTAAAGTGAAAAGCTCTGGAGTAAAGCTCTCCAGAGAGAGCAGCGATCTGAGCGGAATATCTGCACAGACTAAGTTGAGCTGGAGACTATATGTCCTTGGATCCGTAATCTTTAAGTTGTTTACCAGGTGCTGGTTGGGCTCCTTCTCCTTTCCCCTTCCTGCATCTGGGCTGGTATCTAGGCTGACTCTGTAGTCCTCTGCCCCTCCCATCTGGATCCCTTCACTACATTTTTTCTGTTAGTTACTGTTCTCTTTGGCCTTGAGGTCCTCTGCTGCGTGACCCTGACTGCCCAAGATTTTCTCATCTCATGTTGAGACTGTCTGGGTCCTGATGCCCTCCTCTGTGGTCCTGACCCTAACTGCCTAGTCTTTCCTATCTCAATGTCAATCATGTGATAATTCTAATGCTGTTAATAGGAAGGCAGCAATTTGAAGCATAAATGTGTTAGATTTGCCAAACATGCTTGGACTTTTCAGAGTAAGGCAACAGCAGGCATTTGAATGATTAAACATAATTCTTTTTACTATCTTCTCTTCATTAAGGTAATACCACCTAAGTACACTTATGGAATGACTGTAAACATAGTCATATTAAGTAAATAGTTCAATAATTAACCGCCATAGTCTGTAAACATCTGAGACTTTGTATTTTAGCCTGAGGATCATAAAAGAAAGACTGAAAAAACAAATATCACAAAACTGATGAGTCATTAAAATGGGACTCCTAAATCATGCCTACTGAAAATTAAATGCCATTTCCATTTCCCATTGAAGGAACTTTTGTATAAACTAGCTTTTTTTCAAAACATGATGATGACAATCAGCATTTGAAAGGTATAGATTATAAAAAAATATTTTTGGTCTATTGCACAAGATCCTTGATTTTTATTTCTTTGCTATGCAGTTCATGCTATTTCTTTTTCTCACTAAGGAGAATCAAGTCATCTCTCTTGAAGCTGATGCTCTTCCTAGCAGTTTTTTCACTGACTTTCATTTCCAGGCAGCCAGACATCTTTTCCCTCTTGCCTATTATTATCAAGTTCATTTAATATTAAGTCTATTAATGGAAATTCCCACTAGTGGGAAAGTTCTTTTCTCATCCTCCAAACTATTTTTTTATTAATTTAATATAAATGTTAATTTAATATCACTTTACAAACTTTTCCTGTTTAATGTCAATTAAGAAGTCACTGGTTTGCTACTCAAAACAGCACTTAATGTCAATTATTCCAATCCGCCTTTCATTTGAAAACTGAATTTTTAAGTGAAACTGATTTTGGTATGTCTAAATTTTCTCAGTAATGAGTTGAGCAGATTGTAAAAGACACTTCTTTAAACTTTTTATTATTTTAAGGAACTGGAAATGCGTACTGCAGTTTTCTAACTGATCAAAACTACATCAAAAAATTAAATAATGTAAAATTGCTAGCATTAACTCGATGGCCTTTTAATGGATATCATTTTATCATTTTGAGTATTTTCTTAGTTCTCCTTTTGTCAAGGTTCTTTCAAAATCTTTATGCTTTACAAGATTTTAGCCATCATGCATAACCTGGTTTTATGAAAGAATTCAAGAAGCATATTCTACTTTTAACCATGTAAACTATTAATGGGCATGTTAATTTAAATCAAATCTAGGAACAAACTACAATTCTGTCTCACAAGGAGATGAAAGAGTGAGGAGAAATACTACACCTATATCATGGCACCTGTATGAAAACGGGAATAAAAATGTAATGTCGAATATTGCCATACAAAAATAGATGATTTCCTCTCACCTAATTTCACTACTCAAGCCATAAAAATCAATGTTAGTAATTAATTTAAAAGTTTATAGTATAATAAATTTAGATCTTTGATTCTTTAAAAAAGTAAATATTTCACATCGATTTAAAGGTCACCTCTTTGTCATAGATCAAATTCTTAGCTTTTAATCCAATGATACACACCAAATTATGTATTCCCTAATATTATTTTGCCTTTTTTATTTGGTTATCATGTATAGCTTCAAAATTAAATCACATTGAATGGCTTTTGATTGGGCATCACATTTAGTCGTTGCTCATAAATAACTATTAGATGGTCATGTAGCCTCAGAAGTTATGCGTGTTGTTTACTTGTCTTGCATTCAAGATTCAGTCTATGGTATTTCTTTTTTTTATTTAAAGATTTTTATTGGGGAATTGGAAAAGGGGAACAGCATTGGGGAACCAGGGAAGAGGAAAAGACAAGTTGCTGTCCTTTTGTTCTTCAGTCTAGTTGTGGAGACATTGCTTCACTGGCCCATGTTGGTATTATCATTGTACTCTTCCTGGGTGAGGCAGATCAGTCGCTGACCTCTGGATGGCCACTCACAACAGCTCTTGGCCGCTCACACTGGCTGTCGGCCACTCACTGTAGCCTATGGCAGTCCACTGCAGCAGGGGCTGCAGCTATGCCATCGAGGGCGACTCACAGCAGCCCAGCTCCAGGTGGAGCTGTTGTTCACCACCTTAGCTATAGAGGGCAGTATCACTGGCCCTCATATGTGGGATCTGAACTGGTCCCTGCTGCTCAGAGCCAGTGTCCCAAGCCAGCTCTTAACCAACGCGCTACTCGGCAGGTCCAGTCTTCGGTATTTCTAATCTTCATCAATTGTTTTTGTTTGAAAAGACCAGTGTTTCTCAAAACCATGCACAAACCTAATGGAACGTAATATTTTTCACAAACAATGGGAAAAGCCTATGATTTCAGTGAAAGAGTCGTGACAAATGACAGAGTATTGTCAAAACTGTTGATGCCAAGGCATCCATGAGGTTAGTGTTACTTTACCCATTTAATGTCCTCCTAATGGCCACAATATATCCTTTGCGGTAAAAAGGAATTGTCATAAGTCATAACAGCAAAGAACATTTTCACTTTAATAGTAAATGGTCTTTTCAAAAAATAATTTCCTAGCCGAAAAACGTCTGTGGTTGCTGAACCAACCTGAGGTCTCCCCCATGACAACTCCCATTCCTCAATAACCTGAGAGGGGAAAATGGAGATACAGAAAAAATTGCAGGAGAGCTGGAAAGAATTCTTGGTTTGCCAAACGTATTTTTTTAATATTTATGCCCCTTTATGGCACTGATATAACTTATATCTGATTATCAAGCTAGAAAGGAAAGTGTGAAGATATGGATCCTAGTTCCAATTACTTAACTTTTATGAAACTCAGCTTCATTCTTTAGGAAAGTGTGAAGATATGGATCCTAGTTCCAATTACTTAACTTTTATGAAACTCAGCTTCATTCTTTATAAAAATGGGGGGAAAATGCACTCAGATGGTTAATATAAAATTTTGAAGCTACGAACTTCAAATGAAGTAATATAAGAGATTGTGGTTTTAATATTAAGAATCACACATATATGAACTAATAGATTGTGCCAAGTCTTATACAAGATATGAAACTATAACCCTATATAAATTTAAAACATAAATGTCCATAAAATACAATTTTTATATATGAAAAAATGTACATTATATTGATATAACATCAATTATTACACCCATTCAGCATAATATATCTACTCCATAAATATCATACTTTCCCAAGTTTAAAATGCCCACTCAGTGTCATCAAACTCTTTATTGGCAATTTATTACACAATTTAGGAATAGAATTAAAATAAGGAGGCAGATAACTAAATTAAATTTCAGTTTGCTTCTAATTATCCATTTTGGCCTTGCACAAATTACTTCATCTTTTGAGTTGCTGCTTCCTCATCTGTAAAATAAGGAGGTTGAATTAGATAATCTCTAAAATCCATCTCATTACCATAATTTGAAGATTCTGTATGGCTTTCTGTTTAACCTGACCAATTCAAACTGTTTCATAGATATGTATGTATTTAGTTCAGGAATGTGTTTGCAGTTCTGCCACTTACATACACTTGGGGATTGGAATGAAAAGGGTAAAAGTGGCGACACCCTATGTATCAGGGATTTTCCTTCAAAATGTTGTAGTTTTTTTCTCATTGAAAACACAAAAATTTCCCATGTTCAGAAAGTGAAAATGTTTTAGTTGCATGTGTACTCAAAGATAACATTTTACTGATTGACATGGCATAGCCAGAGACTAATTTTGACTATTAATTTTGTCTCTGTAGGTAACATGAAACAATTTAGCCAAACATAGGTAGACCCTCTTTTTTATGGCTGGGATTTTGGAGTCCATAAACCAAAGAGAGATCAATTTCTCAGGTCCAATAAGGCAGCTTTGGATGAGAGCGTTGTAAGACATGGCCTTTCTGTAGTGGACAGAAGCTGGGGTCAATGAGAAGCTTTAGAGGATTGGGTGGGGAGAGCATAATAAAAGGTTTGAGTTCTCGTCAGACTGAGGCAGGTATAGTTGACATTCATTTCCAGATTACCAGAGGAAACATTATGCCCACATCTGCTGTAATGGTTACATCCTGAGGGGAAGAATTCCAGAAACTAAACAGTGTTATTACTCCTTAAAGCAAGGAATGGGAGTTTAGAGATTCCATCTCAATTAAATTCTTGCCATTTATTTATTGTTCTTTCTTTCCACACACAAATAGCAAGGCCTTTGTTCCTATTTAAGTTTCTGAGATTAAGCAAGGATCATATCAGTCAATGTACTCTGGTTACAAAGGAGAAGTGAAGCCTTTATGTAAATTACCAGAAGCCATTCCTCAGTAGTCATAAAGTAGATTAGGATGCCTCCATTTATATTAACCATATAGTTTTAACATCATTAGTGTTCTTGGTATGATTTTATGAAGTTATTTAGAGCAGACAAGAAAGTTATAAACTCTTATTTCTTTCTGAAAATCCCAGCTCATCAACTTGATGAGAATACAGAAGAATTATTTTGGTTAGATGTCCCAAGTTAATAAGGCAGTTAAAATTAAATATAAAAACTTCATAAAATAATCTTGGGATATTACCTGGATTAGCTAATTTTCCCAATGGTAATTTTAAAATTACCTTTATGATTATTATTAAAATATCAAACTCTTGGTTCCTGCATTCTAAGTTTAGTTCACATAAAGAGGTTTAGTTTCTGCTGAGTCTAGACAATATAAGGGGAATAATGCTTTGTAAAAGATGAAAAATGAATAACACAAAGTCAGAAAGTATCTAGGTACAGGAAACTGGTGAAGAAAAACAAGCTAATGTGGAAAATATAAGAGGAGAAAAAAAGAGTACAAAAGCTTACAGAAATATCCACAGGTAGAGAGAAGCATGAGGATACTACAGAAACAAGAGAAGCTAGTTTAATTTGGAAATCCCAGCCATGCTGCCCACTCCATTTATCACTCATTCCCAAACACATAGTTTGCTGAAGTTGTTACAAAATAAATTAAACATATATAACCCCAATTGGCTGAAGGTACAGCAATTGTTTCATCAAGTTCAACAATATTAGAGTTAGATCTTGGGTCTTGATCTTGACTCAGCTTTTTGTTAATAGTGTGATACTGGATTAAGTCACTGAAGATTATTGAATCTGTTTCCTCATCTCTAACGTGGGGAATATACTATTTTATCTCACAGGTTGCAGTGACCATCACTAAGTAGAAGGCCTGACCCAGCAAAAGGCATATATCTAATCAATAAATCATGGTTTCCCTTTGCTTCTTTGATTCCAATTCTCTCCCCACCTCACCTATCAAAACAGTGGTTAAGGGTTATCCATTAAACGTAAGGTTTCTGTATAGCTTTCATTTTATTACATAGCATGTAAATACGTTACCATTTTAAAAATAAGAATACAGCAGTGCATACAGTAAAATGCCTTCCTACCCCATTCCTCAGCCTCCAAAACTGTCACCACTCCAGAAGTAACCATATTTAGTATTTTACAGTTTATTCTCCTACCTTTTCTTGGGCCTATATATACACGTATAATATGTAACTTTGGTGTTTCACATAATGTAATTTTACCATATAATTTTTTCTGCAACTTATTTTAAAATTTAACAGTATGTCTTAAAGACCTTTCAAAGTTAGTGACTACAGCAGGTCCTTGAATGACATCATTTCATTATAACTTTGATGAGAATAAAAAACAATTCCTGGTGGCCAGGCCTACTGAGTATGTGGTATTTACACATTCTCCCCATATCTGCATGAGTTTTCTCTGGGTACTCTGTGTTTGTCCCTCATCTCAAAGATGTGCATACGAGGTGAATTGGCGTGTCTAAATTGTCTCAGTCTGAGTGAGTGGGGTGTGTGAGTGCAGCCCATGATGGAAGGGCATCCTGTGCAGGATTCGTGCCAGCCTTGTAACCTGAGCTGCTGGGAGAGGCTCCAGCACCTGAATCCTGAACTGGAATGAGGAGGTTGGAAAATGTTGGTCTTACTTATTTTTATTTGTTTTTCTTAAACGTGTGTATAAGTCATATTTATTTCAGTGTTTAATATTAGAAGTGTTTGGGGTCTTTATTTAGAAGTTTAGGGATATTTGGGGGGGCCAGAATTATGCCACAAAAACTTAACTCTTGTTTATACCCATTAGCGGGTGGTAAAACTTATTTCATTACATGTCATTTTGCTTCAAATAGCAGTTTCCAAGAATCGACAACATTAACTTAGGACTCACTGTATAGACTTATGCCAGCATGGCGCATAGTAGTCTGGATTTTGGATGTTTCCACAATTCACTTAACCATTACCTTATTGGGAAAGATTTAATTATTCCCAATGTTCCACTGTGGCAAATGAACGATGCTACATAACCACTTGCCTACATCTCTGCTTATGGTTGAGCAGCACCTTGGAATAGATATTTAGAAATAGAAATAGTGCAAAAATGGAACATCTACTATAAACTCTGATAGGTAATACCTTAAAAATATTAGACATGTTTATTCTCCATGCTATCACATCACTCTTCCTGGTATTCCGTTGGTCTAAAAAAGTCATGTGGCCAAACATGATAAGGGGTTGGGAAAATACACGTTTCTAATAGGGAAATCAGAAGACACTTGGGAATAATAATATGATTCACCACAAATGGCAAGACTCTGAATGATATTATTGAACATCAAAAATACAGCAAAAGGTGCTTTGTTAGATTTTTTTTTAAAGCACCATCTTGGGTTGGTGTGCGCAGCAGGTAATTATATAGGATTTGGCACATGGCTACTGCTGGGCATTTGCAAGTCATGCATTTGGGTGCTAGCGACTTTGGCCTTCCTGATTGGCTGAAGATCTGTTTCGCTGACTTCACTGCTCCAGCCCTTTCAACAGCTGAGTAAACCTCTTCACTCCCTTCATCAAATTCCACCCTTCTTGAAGTACCAGGACTGATTCTCCATTTCCCTGATGGAATATATATAAAATAAACATTCCAGTGGATGCAAAAACTCAGGAAATAACCATCCACAGATACTCTTTTAACAAATACTTAAATATAAAATATAGTTTTTAAAAAAAGAATAGAGAAATGGATGTATAGAAGTAGAGAAATATGGAATCCAAAATTTGAAAACTGGGGAAATGTGATTGCAGAATATAATGTCAATGTTATAAATTTTGACAGTGTAATAGTCAGAACTATCCCAAACCAGGAATTAAGGAAGTAGGAGTGAGAGGGGAAGATCTAATGTGCTATGTCCAAATGTCAACATTTTTCATAGCAGGTCATGAATAAATACTGTCTAAAGAAAGTTTAAGAATTTGACTTTGAAAATGAGCTCCAATATCTTAGGTTTTTTATAATTTTTTTTTGAAGTGAAACATGTACTTGCGATTCAGCATTAATTTCATTAATTTTTTTCCTTTTTTCTATTAAATTAAAAAAATTAATTTCATGTTTTTACTTTAAGATAACATTTTAATATATAGTTTTTATAAAATTTTATTTCTTTACATATCCGTGCTCATCAAATTACTCCATTGTTAATTGTGGATTGTTGTATTTTAATTGGTTTAAAATTTTTATTTTATATAATTTTAACTAGTGTTTAATTTTTAATAATGTCATTAATAAAGTTATTCTTTTTATATAAAAACAAAAACAATAATTAACTCTAGCCCTTTATAGCATCCCTGCCAAGTATAGTACATATTGCTTTGGATTTATCAACAATTATTTTTTCTGAAAGTAATAGGTATAACATTATTCACTTTTATAAACTTGATTAGTTTCATTTGGATTTGAACTATTTATATATATTTTTTTGATGTAATGCAATATATTTAACTAAAGGACTCCAGAGAGTTAATGGGGGGGAAAATGACTTGAAAATACAAGTTAAATTAATAACAGAGCAGACCAATGCAAGAGAAAGGGTTATTGTTAATTATCAACTATAGGTTAGTTATAGCTATTTAATTATTATTCAACAGTTTTTATTCTAGTCAGTTCACAAATACTGATAGAGTTCAAACCAAAACTAATAAAATTTTTAAATTATTATCTTGGGAAAAATAAAATAATGTAGAACCCAATGATCTGGGAAAAGATTATTTGCACCTCTAAGAAAAAAGTGTCATTAAATCTTAGACTATTGACCTACCTACTCCAGTCTAACATCTTTTAAAAAAGATAAACACCTCTTCATTTGAGCAGCTCCAAATTCTGAAAATCAAAGCACACACAAAACAGCATTGTATCTTGTGTGTTTTTTCCATGAAATTTATCCTGGTATATCTTGTCAATAAACATTTATAAGGTGTAGTGAATCATTGACACACATTAATCTTCCAGGGGTATATTACTGGGCATCACAATTATACTTAGTTGCTGACTCAATCCTATAAGGAAAAAGTGGACATTAAGCTCTGAATAGAGATGATATAGTGTACTGGAAATTAGTTAGCAGGTCTGCCACTCCCCAAACTCCCCAAAAAAACAGATGGAGAAGATTCTTTGTTCCATGATTACCACTCATAGATAAGACATGAGGGTCTTCCTATGAGATTGTTTAGCACAGGAACCCTGTTCAATGAGAAAACTATAAATTAGAGGTCAATTCATTTTGTATTTCACCAGTTTTTGAGTTCCTACTAACTATTAAATGTTCTACAGGGAACTGGTGACATAGTGCTTAACCCAAACAAAGGCTCTACCCTCATGAATCCTACAGTTTAGTGAAAGAAATAGATAGTAATCAAAGTATCCTACAAATATGTTCAAATGTGCCCTTGTTGCAAAAGATTATAGGGAGGATATAGTGATACTGAAAGGGAAGACTGGTCAAATATTGCTTCTTAGAGAAAGTGACATTTGAACTGCTATCTGATGGAAGAGAAGCAGTTAAGCAGGTGAAATCATATGTGTATAGGTATAAGTTAAAGCCAAGAGCATGGCTGGATGAAATCATCTGGGGGACAATAAGCAAAAAGTTAGAAGGGAAACCAGGATTGATATTCATGAAACCACACATTTAATTACCACGAAGATTTTGGATCTGAAAAATGAGTCCACAAAGCAGCAGCCAATGATGTAGAGGCAAACCCAGGAAAATGATTAAATCAATCATAGCCTTTCTCTTGGGGAGAATGGATAGTTGTTAGAAGAGTTAGAGGCCAAAATACATAGAAACAGAAGTAAACAATCTTTCTCCCTGGCTGGAAAACAATACAGAAGCACAAGCTACAAAATGTAGGGGACTACAGAGAAGCTTTTGCCGGAAATGACTGAAAGAAAGACAGAAATGAAGTCACTCAAAGATCGAGGCCATGAATGTTTGCTGCTGGGAGTGGGGGGTGGTCAATAGCATTATATGTTCACTGGGGATAGAATGTATTTTAAGCAGTCTCATTTCTTGAACAGTATTGCAGTCTCATCATGACACTTGGATAAATAACAGTTGCATTCATTTCCGGTCTTCCTTACTTGGTTAAGTATCTTTATAATCAATATTTTTGAACTGAGGTTACAAGTATTATTTTCTAGCAAACTGAAACGGCCCAATTAGTGTATCAAAAAAATATAGGCTTAATAGAATCAAGTGGTACAGAACTACAGAAAATTGTTCTTACTGTTAAGCTGCTTGTCTAGTTGGGTTAAAAAATTACAAAAACTATGAAGGAACCTTTAAGAATGTATAATATTAATGTGGAACAAACTCCAGGGGTAATGAATGATATCAATAGGAGGTCACAAAAATGGCCCATAACTTCAACTATTGGTTAGATATTCAGAGGTGGAGGGGGAAAGTGCGTAGAGAGGGACATAAATTAGCTTGTAGTATTCATTGTAGGATGGTACAACACTGGTCCCTAAAATTCTGTTTATTACTTTGGACTTTGTCAATCTCACAAAGATATCATACAACAAAGCTTATGCTACATTACTACATGGACAACTACTTTCTTTATATCTTCAGGGTTCTGAATTCAGACTGAACCAACAATACACAAAGGTAAATGATCTGAAATATTCACATATGTTTTTAATGTAATACCAATGCTACCTCCTATTTCTTTTACCTGAAAGTGACTTTTATCAGCAGAAAGTAGAACTGAACTTGTGATGCTTTTCATATATTCACACTTCTCCTTTACAAAGGTACTATTACCCCTAGTTTTGGATATGTATTTAGACTTGTGAACCCAGACAATCATTGTGTCAGCTAGTTGAAATCACCTAGTACTACCCGTAACTTATTATATGAATTTGTAAGACCTCAAGGCATTTTCAGTCTATAGAGTGGAATTTACTAATATATTTCCATGCTTACCTAATACACATGTAGGCCATTATCTATCATCTCTCCCTCAAGCATCATCAACGTTCTCTTTCTTCTGGAACATTTTTATCAATATACAAATGCAGTATTTCCTCTCTTCAAAATAACCCTACCCAGACCCCTCTCCAGGTACTGCCCCATTTTTCTACTCATCTTAACAGTAAAACTACAAGACACTTACTAGCTCCTTTCTTCCCATTCTACCTTGAATCCACTCCCATCAGGTGTTAGTCCTCATTAATCCACTGATACTACTTTTGTCAAGATCACTAGTAACTTTCATAGAGCCAAACCCAATGGTCATTTTTTTGTTCTACTCCTACTTTTTTTTTTTTTTTTAAAGTGACTGCTTTATGTGTTAGCCAAAGTTTTACATAAAATCAGGAATCTATGGTCCTTCCCTGCTCAACTGGTAAAAAATGCAAGATTTATCACACCGGGTATTGCAAGCAGACCCAAGTTCACAGCCGGCACAGATCTGTGTACAGCCTCAGGCACCAAGCTAGTTTCCGTTCTCTGCGCTGAACATTCGTTCCGCCAGCATCCGCTCCAGCTTCACCGCATCGGCAGCGAACTTGCGGATGCCGTCCGAGAGCTTCTCCACTGCCATCTGGTCCTCATTGTGCAGCCAGCGGAAGGCCTTCTCGTCCAGGTGGATCTTCTCCAGGTCACTGGCCTGGGCCGCCTTGGCTGAGAGCCCGGGCAGCAGCTTGCTGCTGTCCTTGAGCAGCTCCCCCAGCAGCTTGGGTGAAGATGGTGAGGAAGTCGCAGCCTGCCAGCGCCTTGATCTCGCCCGTGTTGCGGAAGGAGGCGCCCATGACAATGGTCTTGTAGCCAAACTTCTTGTAGTAGTTGTAGATCTTGGTGACGCTCTGCACACCGGGATCCTCCAGGGGCTCGTAGGATTTCTGGCCCGTGTTGGCCACGTGCCAGTCCAGGATGCGCCCCACGAAGGGGGCGATGAGCGTCACGCCTGCCTCGGCACAGGCCACGGCCTGGGCGAAGGAGAACAGCAGCGTCACGTTGCAGTGGATGCCGTGCTGCTGCTCCAGCTCCTTTCCAACCTGAATTCCCTCCCAGGTGGATGACAGTTTTATCAGAATCCGGTCCTTGCTGACCCCAGCATCCTTATAGAGCTCGATGAGGCGCTTGGCTCGGGCCACCATGGCGTCCTTGTCAAATGAGAGCCTCCCGGCGACTTCTGTGGATACGCGGCCAGGGATCTTCTTTAGTATTTCTGCTCCAAACAACACAAAAGGTTTATCGCTGGCATTTTGAATCTGCTGCTCTTGTGACCCGCCCAGCTTCTTGCCGTAGGTGATAGCCTCCTCCACCAGCTCCTGGTAGGTGGGCATCTGTGCAGCAGCCAGGATCAGGGACGGGTTGGTGGTGGCATCCTGTGGCTTGTATTCGTCGATAGCGTGGAAGTCGCCCGTGTTGGCCACCACGGTGGTGAACTGCTTGAGCTGGTCCAGCACGCTTTCCATCTTCTGCCGCTTTACCAGAGAGCCAGACATGGCGAGGCGGCGGCGGCCTACTCCTACTTTCTGTATCAGCGTCATTGACATAATGCATTACTCCTTGGAGCATTTTCATTTGGCTCCTGGAACAACTAACTCTTTCCTTTTCTTTTTCCTTTTCTTTTCTTTCTTTTTTTTTTTTTAGAGGACAGTGTCACTGGCCCTCTCATGTGGGATCCGAACCGGGGCCGCTGGTGTCCCAAGCCAGCTCCCAACCACCGAGCCACTCGGCCGGCCCAACAACTCTCTTTCTTGATTATCCTTCCTACCTCACCAGCCATCTTTCCCCATTTTTTGGCTGGTTCTTCCCCGCCTCTCAGCCCTTTAAACCCAGAATATCCCAATTTCAGCATTCAGACTTCTCTTTAGCCTGCATCCATGTCTTCTTCAGTGAGTTCAGCCAGTCTCATGGATTTAAGTGCTATCTACATTTGGATGACTTTAAATTCGTGTCTCCAGCCTGGATCTCTTCCCTGAATTCTAGGCTCATAGATTCAGTTGTCTGTCATATCTCCACTTGGATGTCTACTAGACATCTCAAACTTAAGTCCACTATCAAGCTCTTACATCAGCCACTTCCACCTCTATAATCTTGCTCTTCTGGAAGTCACCCCAATCTCTGTAACTAGAATTTGTGTTTTCCCAAGTTTGTCAACCAGAAACCTTAGAACCATCTTTCTCTGCATCTAATCTGACAGCAAATATGTTAGGCTCCTTTAGAATGTATTTAAAATGTGACTGCTTCTCACGTCCTCTGTTGCCAACACTGTGCTCCAAACCACAATTGTCTCTTCTTTAGATGATTGCAATCATTCCCTAACTATTCTCCCTGCTTCCACACCTGTACTCTTAGTTCTGCACACAATATAGTCCTACTTATGCTGTAAAAAACTTTGTCAGATCACAATATTCCTCTGTTCAAGGTGCTCAAAGTACTTACAATGGCCATCAAGGTACTACATGATCTACCCCAAGAATATCCGCAGGTCATCTCACATCCCACCACCACCTCTCGGTCTTCATCTCCTCCCACTTTTCCCCTGACCCAGCCACATGTCATCCCTGCTTTTCTAAGCAATCACCCCAGGGCCTCTGTGCTTGCTGTTTTTCCCTGTTTGCAATGCTCTTCCCCCATATACCCACATGGTCTACCCCTCACTCCCTTCCCACATCTGCTCAAATGTCACCTTACCTGTGAAACCTTTCCTGAGCCCCTTATACAAAACCCTGTCCTCCCCTACCCAGTTGTGTCCATAACACTCTCATCAGGCATATACAGAGGGTGTCCCAAAAATGCATATACATTTTGGGCCAGCTGAGTGGCTCAGTTGGTTAAGAGAGGGAGCTCTGAGCAACAGGATTGCTGGTTCAATTCCCACATGGGCCAGTGAGCTGTGCCCAAGCTGAGCTGCCGCTGAGCTATCAACAGGTGGCAGGATGGCTCAGCTGGTGAGAGCATGTGCTCCTAACAACAAGGTTGCCCGTTCAATTGTGGGCTATGCCCACCTGCAACTAAGACTGAACTCCACACCTTGAGCTGAGCTGCCGCCCAGATGGCTCAGTGGATAGAGCGTGCACTCTTAACAACGAGGCTGCTGGTTTGACTCCCACATGGGATGGTGGCTATGCCCACCCACAAGTAAGACTGAACACAATATCTTGAGCTGAGCAGCTCTGAGCTTCTGATGGACGGCACAGATGGCAACTGGACTTGAAGCTGAGCTAGCTGCACCCTCCACAGCTAAGATTGAAGGACAACAGCTTGGCTGTTCCCCTTCCCCAATTCCCCAACACTGTTCCCCTTCCCTAACTCCCCAATAAAATCTTAAAAAAAAAAAAGTATACATATTTTAAAAAAGGAAAAAAACTGTACTAATTGTAATACTCAATATATACCAATAATAAAAGATGAAGACAAGTCACATTTGACTTCTGCAATTACAAGAGGTGCTCAAAGTGGCTACCATCAGCATCCAGACATTTCTAATTACAGTGAACTACTGCTTGAGCAATGTTTACCAAAGTATCCTCTTGTATTAATTTTTTTGGCACCCCCAGTATTTGTTTATTTGCCTTCTCCCACTACAATATAAGCTCTGTGAGGATATGGACTTTGTTTTGTTAACTCATATATCCCCAGAGCCTAGAACTGTGCCTGGCACATAGTAGTTACCTAATGTATATTTATTTATTGAATGAATGAGTTAATGAATTTGGTTACTAAACACACAATGCAAAGTGGCCATTGTCTTCCCCCTACCCCCAACTCCCAACTATGCTCTGGTTTGCTGGTGAGTTAGAATAAACTACCCTCATCCTCATCAGGTATTTCTTTGTGATACCTTCCTCTATTCCCCAGCTCATAGATTTTACAGCAAATTATTGTGGACCCCTATTTATTTTGGAAATTGGGCTTTGTTTAACTCCCGATCTTATTAGCTGTTGTTTCTTTCTCATTAAAAGTGATAAAGCCAAATGTAATTTACAGTATTTATCTACAAAGTTCTCTTAAATGCATTTGGTTTAAGAGGGAAAGATAAGAACATGTGCGTGTGTGTTATGTGTTGAATATTTTTTATGGGAAAGCTTAGTTATCTTTGACCCTGACTAACCCCTATGTCGGAGACAGTTGTCCTGTTTAGTAAAACTAATTTATATTGAGTTTTAATTTTATATTTGTTAAGCAAGAAGTTTTAAAACAAAAGTCTTTTCAGAAAACGTATCACTGAACTGTCAATTAAACATAGTGTGATATGAAGCAGTATAGCTTGAAATATTCTTGAGAAATGTGAAGACAATGCATCTCATCAGACCAGTTTTTTTAAAGCAAGGCTATAGAACATCCATTTCCAATGTCGATTACAGCATCACAGAGCTAAACTGACTGAAGTTCAACCTGTTTACAATTTATAGTGAAATACAATTGTGGCTTTTCTTTAATTCTCAACTGGCAAGTCATAATCTTAACATTCACATCAGTGGAATAAAAAACAGTGTCTCTGCTTGGCAGGAAGCGTTTAAGGCTGTATATAATGCAGATAAGTTTGTTTGAGAATGTCGACAGCTTTCTAGACAATCACTAGAAATAGGACCTTAATTTAACCCCAAGCCTGAAGCATTTCCTCTGGGATGTGGATGACTGATAACATGGCGTAGGGCAGAGAAAGTATAGATTTATTGAAAAATGGATGTTGCAAGCATAGGGTGTTAAATTTCTTCCTCTAAATCATTGTTTAAAAGACAAGCTTAGATTCCTGTGTCAGGATGAAACCCCTAAGTGCTGCAAGAGAGAGAAATTTTTTAAATCACAAGTAGTTGGCGTTTTCGACATTTCATTTCCAAAGATAAGCAATGTACTTACCGCTGGCTCATCTTGCAATAGGATGGCATGACTCCTTGCTTTTAATATCCTCTACCTCAGTGACTTCTAATTTAAAGAAAATGAGTCCTTTACTGACAGCTTGATAACCTTTCCCATGGGAACAACAGAAAACCTCTCCTGTTCATGGCACTAATGAGCATCATATAATAACCAGCTTCTTAAAATGGTCAAGTAAATAGATCTTTATTAACAAAGATTATGTATTATGTGTTTCTATACCACAATCTTCAAGAATAACCTTTTAACAAAGTGAATAAATAAACCATAATAGGTTTCTTGCCCTTTACTAAGCAAAATATCAAGAACTTCTGCAAGGGCATAGGTTAAGTAACTCCTTTATTTACTAATGATAAAATTAATTGTGTGAAACCTAATTCTGCCGGGTTGGAAAAGGAATTTTTCTTTTAACTAACACTTGGCCCTCACAGTGATTCTTTTCCAATATTATAATTCTTCAAATGAAGCTTACCTTCATCTTCTGCTATAGTTTTAACTAATTCATGATCACAAACAAAACAACAGATATATTCCATTTAAAATGGCTAGCTAAGAACAGTAAATAACTGATCTTTACTGGTGCTGCTCAGAGTGGTAGCTTCAACATCCATTCATTGTAAATATTCCATATTATCCCTCTCATCAGGTTGAACTAACCAAGCGACACAATTCTGTGGCTAATTATAAAATAGCCTACATTATAAAAGAATTAAAAACAGCAAATGAATCATCTGGAGAGCAGCCATGGTTTTCCTAAAACCCCACATATACACGTGAATTTTAATATATCATTTTAATTACACAATTCTTCCTGGCGAACTCTTCTCATTATTTAGGCAGTGTGTGTGTGGGTTTCTTTTACCTTGATTACAAAGTCAACCCATTTGAGCTGAAATTAAAAAATATCTGTGTATTTATAGAGAAAACAGAGGGCTGTGTTTTGATAAGGACTCCAGCGGAGGAGGGCAAAATGTAACCCAGTAAGAAAGGGGGGCTGCCGGGTCTTCAGATCAGACACCAGCTAACGAAACCCTAAGAGGGTTTGTTACATGAGCCAGTGGGCTGAGGCAACCTTTAACATGCAGGAAACGGGAGTTAATTAAACCGTTACCAGGATCCTATCTGTCACCCTAGCCATGTGCTCTATCCCAAGTGCATTTACATTTTAGAATTGAGAAAACATTCTCAGGACTGTTGGTAAACCGTATTTACTGTCTCTATTGATTTGCTACTTTTGCATAATGTTTGTGTTTAATTATCTTATAGTATTTCTTGAAGGCTCTTCTGTAGCATTTGCTATGTGATTAGACATGCAACTACTAAATACTAAGAGTACACCTTTCATGGATTCATCTCTTTCAAAGTTATTAGATGACTGCAGGAGTGAAACTGCTAAAAACAAAACAAAGAAACAAAAACAAACAAAAACCTGTTACATTACTAAAAGGCTATTTCCAAACCACAATTGTGCTTACTATACAGAAGACATACTCGGATCATCGGTCAGCTTTATTCAGTGGAATGCCTACGGGGGAATTATTTTACAATTAATGTGTCACAAAGAAACATACACCATGTGGCTATCAATTGGATAATTAAAATACAAATTTAATACCTGGTGAACTTCCAGTCTGTGAAAGAACTAGAGCCAGACCTTTTTCTAATATAAATGTTTATTGAATGAAATTCTTATTTTTTTACATAATAACATAAGTGAATATTACACAATGTGTGCTTATTTACTCATTTTACCTAGCATTTATTGAGCACTTACAATCTATCAGGTACTGTACTAAATGTTAATTACCTGGACCATCTCATGATCATGGGGTCATTATAGCTCAACTTATACATGAAAAGACAGGCACAGCGAGGTCGAGTAATTTGCCTCAGGTCACACAGCCTGTAAGTAGATTTCCAACTTAGGATGTCTGCTACCACTGGACTACTGCCTGTGGGATATATTTCACTAATAGATCCTGAATGTCACTAAAAGAAGGATCAGGCCATATTGTTCTTTCAGCATTTTAATAGTTAAGTAGTGGCTCAGAGCTTTAATTTCAAGATCCAATCATGACAGCTGTTTCTAAAATTCAAAATAGCACCAAGCCAATTATAATTTTTTTTTTTTAAGATTTTATTGGGGAATTGGGGGAGAGGAACAGTGTTGGGAATTGGAGGGAGGGGACTAGCCAAATTGTTGTTCTTCAGTCTTCATTGTGGAGGGCTCCAGTTGCCATCTGGCTTCCCGTCGGCAGCTTGTGGCCTCTAAGCTCAAGGTGCTGTGTTCAGTTTTTTTTTTTGTTTGTTTGTTTTTTTGTTTTTTTGAGGACAGTATCACTGGCCCTCATATGTGGGACCCGAACCGGGACTGCTGGCCTCCCAAGCCAGCGCTTAACCGCCGTGCCACTCGGCGGGCCCGTGCTGTGTTCAGTTTTAGTTGCGGGTGGATGTAGCCACGATATGTGGCAGTCAAACCAGCAGCCTTGTTGTTAAGAGCACATGCTCTATCCTCTCAGCCATCTGGGCAGCAGCTCAGCTCAAGGTGCCGAGTTCAGTCCTAGTTGTGGGCGAGCGTAGGCCACCATGGAACAGGCAATCTTGTTGTTTCACCAGCTGAGCCATCCTGCCACCTGTTGGCAGCTCAGCGACAGCTCAGCTAGGGCACAGCGTTCACTGGCCCATGTGGGAATCAAACCGGCAGTCCTGTTGCTCAGAGCATACACTCTAAGCCAACTCTTAACCAACTGAGCTACTCGGCCGGCCCCAATTATATTACAGAAGGTTTATGTGCACATATTCTATTTCCAGGAGCTTGCCAATTATGAATGGATTTCTATCAAGAGATATAACAAGGAAAACAGATGAAGAGTCAAATTACTTATGTCTTGTCTGTTCTTCTAAAACAGACAAACAAAAAAAGTTACATGATCCTGAATTTGTTGATTTACCACTAATGCCTTAAAGGTGAATGTTAATGCAAGGAAACATATAGCATTTGTCCACACAGTGCTTATTGTTGTTAAAAGGAACCTGGTAACATTTTCCCCAAACTCTCCAAAGGCAATCCTGAATTCAACCTTCCATTCATTGATTTCAGTTGTGAATGTGGAGGGAAAGGAAATTCGTAATCTTTCTAGCACAAGAAGAGGAGTCAGAGCCACTGAGATTCTGGTCCTGCATAGGATCAGCCACATCAATTTCAGGAAGTCACATATGCTGCTATCCTACCCTCTCTCCCATCCATCCATCCATCCCATATGTAGTAAGCAAAGCAGAATAGCATAGTAGCTCTGAGCCTGAGACTCAGGTCAGGCTGCCCAGATGCTGAAAGGCCCGGCCTCACCCTAATTACATGACCTTGGGCAAATTAGCTACTCTGGGCTTCATTTCTCCAGCTGTACAGTGAAGATAATATATATTGAAGATAATTTATGGTGAGGACTCGGTGAATTACTAGGGGTGAAGAGCTCAGGGGAGTGGCCCGCTGTGTGCTTAAATGCAGTAAGCACAGTATAAAACTGTCACTATATGTATATAACTATTAGTGCAAGTAGAATGGTGTCCTAGGACACTTTGCTGGGTCCTTAGATATAGTCATATAATGTTGATCTACTTAATGATTTGCTGAAAAACTAACAGCAAAAAACTAACAGAAAAAATAACAGCAAAAGACGCCGTCCTTGATCCCACACTCCCACATCCTTTCTTTAATTTTCCCAAGCAATACTTAATACTGCAAGAGGAGCATGGCTGAAAATAGGAAAGACAAAATGAGCAGCCCAATTCCCAGGGCTCTCCAGGGTCACTCTGAATTTGATGTTCATGCGCTCTCCCAGCTAGCCAGCACCATGGCACTGTCCAGCCTGGCTGGCCACATCTGGGCCAGCTGCCCCAGCCCTTGTGAGGTAACGAAACCTGAGGCCAAATGAGTCCAGGGCTCGTGCTGCCTGCGCCGCTCAGCCAATCGACCGACACAGAAGTTGGGTCATAGAATAAGCGTTTATTATCAGAGCACTGGTGGTCTGAGAAAGCAGTGGGTTAACACCTCCAAAAACTGCCATAACATTCTCAGACCAATTTGGGGTTTTTAAGGGAAAATTTGAGCATTCCTCCAGAGGCTACGTGATGGTTCTGGGGCTCTACATGGAGCCTTCCCTCTGGCCATGTGATTCTCTGGTGGCGTCAGCAACCCAAGGACAATGATGGGAGTAGACTATAGAGATTGTGATCAATAAGCCTAATGGTATTAATCGTAAGTTTCAGGTTAATTTTCTAAAACAGGGAATTGGGTGGGACAGGATCATTCCCAGCTCAAGCTGCAGGGGGATGATCTATTAAGCTATAGGTAGGTCACAGAAAGGTGCGGCTGGGACACAATGAGGCCTCTTCTGTGGGGGTCCCAACTGGGCTCTGCTTTAGTAACATTAGGCTTCAGCTGGAAACTTTTGCAGGATTTGCACATTCTCCCAGGAAAACACATATCTCTTGCTATTCTCATAGTCTGTAGGCAAGGAAAAAAATCTTTACTCATTTTTGGTCCTCTGGCTGTGGTCCTGTACACTAAATTAACAAAAGACAGATTGACAAGAGAAACAAACATGTTTATTAACATGTGCATCACACATACACATGGGAATACCCAATGATGAGTAACCCAAGCGGTGATTAGGACTTGAACTTATAAGAGATGTGATCACAAAATACGGTGAATGTTTACATTTAAAAAAAATTATTACAGTAAAAGACACTTTGCCATTAATCCCCCTCAAAATACTCATCCTCGCTTCAAAACACTTATCTCATCGTTCTTGCCACTTTCTGCGTCAGTTCTAGAAGTCCTCTTTCGTGAGTGTCTTTAGTTGAGCTATTGTGGCTGCCTCGATATCCTGAATCAATTCAAAACATTTTCCTTTCATGGTCATTTTGACTTTGGGGAAGAACAAGAAGTCACATGGTGCCAACTCCAGTGAATAAGGTGGATAAGGACACACCATAATGTTTTATTTTTATTTTTATTTTTTTTGAAGGCAGTGTCACTGGCCCTCATATGTGGGACCGAACCGGGGCCACTGGCTTCCCAAGCCAGCACTTAACCACCGCGCCACTTGGCCGGGCCACAATAATGTTTTTATGTGACAGAAATTGCCATATCAGAAGCGATACATGACACAGAGCATTGTCATGATGGAGGATGAAGTAAAGACACTCATGAAAGATGACTTCCAGAACTGCTTCAGAAAGTGGCAAGAATGATGAGATAAATATGTTCAAAGTAAGGGGGAGTGTTTTGAGGGGGATTAATGGCAATGTGTCTTTTACTGTAATAAATTTTTTAATTTATTCATTGTATTCAAAACATTCATTGTATTTTTTTTATCACACCTCATACAACATCTTAACACAGAACAAAAATAATGATAATAAATGTTTAGAGAAGTGACAATACAAAGGGAAAGGACTTTGAGATTCTAGGGGCAACAAATTGGGAAGGAAACTAATGGTAGATGATGGCTGGTTTTAAGAAGGTGTGTTAGCAGATTCCTCTGGTGCTCTCTCTGGGCTGGTAAGGGTCTAGAGTTGTCTCCAGTGACTATCTGTCCTTCCTGGTAGAGAGGGGTGGGGAAACATCTTTACAAATTTATGTCGTGTTTTTAGGCCCATCAGGGGAGTGCAGAGAGCTTTTCTTATATCTGCTTGTTCTCAGTTTTCTTCAGCTCAAAATATCCCTTATTCAAATTGGCATATTCTTTTTTTTTTTTTTTTTTTTTTTTTTAATTTTTAATTTTTTTATTTTTTTTTATTATTATTTTTTTTAATTAGTTTCAGGTGTACAACACAGTGCAATAGTTATACATTTTACCCCTCAAAGTGACAACCCCCCCACCCCCAATAGTTTCAGGTGTACAACACAGTGCAATAGTTATACATTTTACCCCTCAAAGTGACAAACCCCCCACCCCCAATACACCACCCCACACCCCCCCATATCATATATATCTATTACTCTTCCTCTGACTCTCTTCCACAGTATAATCCACATCCCGTGACTATCTATATATATTCAATTACAGTAGGTATACCACCTCCACTTTAGTAATACAGTGCAGTGATCAAACCTCTACTCCATCCATGAAATGGTCTCCCTAAAAAGACCTATGATCATCTAACATTCCACAGAATATTTACAACATTATTAATTATATTCCCCAAACTGTTTTTCCTATCCCAGTAGCAATATTGTAGTTGCCTATTTTTGCTGTCTAATCCCTTCCCCTTCTCCCTCATTCCCATTCCTCTCCAAATTAGCAACCCTGATTTTTCCTCTATATCTATGAGACAGTTTCTGTTTACTTTGCTCATTCATACAGTTTTTCATATTCCACATATAAGTGAGATCATATGGTATTTGTCCTTCTCTGACTGACTTATTTCACTCAACATTATAGTCTCTAGGTCCATCCATATCATTGCAAATGGTACGATTTCATTCTTCTTTATAGCGGAGTAATACTCCATTGTATAAATATACCACAGTTTCTTAATCCAGTCATCTACTGACGGGCATTTTGGTTGTTTCCAAGTCTTAGCTATTGTAAATTGTGCTGCTATGAACATCGGGGTGCATAACTTTTTTTGAATAAGTGTCTTGGTTTTTTCAGGATAAATACCTAGGAGTGGAATTGCTGGGTCAAAAGGTAGCTCTATTTCCAGTTCTTTGAGATACCTCCATACTGACTTCCATAGTGGCTGCACCAATCTGCAGTCCCACCAACAGTGCAGCAGGGTCCCCTTTTCCCCACAGCCCCGCCAGCACTTGTTGTTTGTTGATTTGTTGATGATAGCCATTCTGGCTGGAGTGAGGTGGTATCTCATGGTGGTTTTTATTTGCATTTCCCTAATGACCAG
Organism: Aselliscus stoliczkanus; assembly: GCA_033961575.1. NCBI lineage: Eukaryota > Metazoa > Chordata > Mammalia > Chiroptera > Hipposideridae > Aselliscus > Aselliscus stoliczkanus. Next base: position 25,199,425 of record CM066728.1, read on the forward strand.
TGAGGTTGAACTTTTTTTCATATGCCTGTTGGCCATCTGTATGTCCTCTTTAGAGAAATGTCTCTTCATATCTTCTGCCCATTTTTTAATTGGGTTGTTTGTTTTTTTGGTGTTGAGTTTCATGAGTGTTTTATAAATTTTGGATATTAACCCCTTATCAGATATATCGTTGGCAAATATATTCTCCCATTCAGTAGGCTTCCTTTTTGTTTTCTTAATGGTTTCCTTTGTTGTGAAAAAACTTTTAAGTCTGATATAATCCCATATGTTCATTTTTTCTTTTACTTCCCTTGCCCGTAGGGATGTATCAGTAAAAATATTGCTCCGCGTAATGTCTGCAAATGTACTCCCTATATTTTCATTTAGGATTTTTATGGTTTCAGGTCTTACATTTAAGTCTTTAATCCATTTTGAATTTGTTCTTGTATAAGGCGTAAGGAGATGATCCAGTTTCATTTTTTTGCATGTGTCAGTCCAATTTTCCCAGCACCATTTATTGAATAGACTATCTTTACTCCAGTGTAAATTCTTGCTTCCCTTGTCATAGATTAACTGTCCGTAAATGCTTGGATTTATTTCTGGGCTCTCTGTTCTATTCCACTGATCGATGTGCCTATTTTTATGCCAATACCAAACTGTCTTGATTACTGTGGCCTTGTAGTAGGTTTTGATGTCTGGTAGCGTGATCCCCCCAACTTTGTTTTTATTCCTCAGAATTGCCGAGGCTATTCTGGGTCTTTTATGATTCCATATAAACTTTAGGATTATATTTTCTATTTCTGTGAAAAATGCAAATTGGCATATTCTGATGCCCTTCAGTAAGCACTTTCTGCTTCATCCTCCAAAAGTGATTCATCTTCACTCTCTCCGCTCCTGCAACAGTGATGGCCCAGGATGAATAGGAGACAGGTTGGACTATAGTGCTTCATTACCAGCTCTGCACATGTATGGATTCAGCAATGCACTTTCTTTAGTCCCCTGCTTCCCTTAGGAATTCTGAGAGAAGTCCCCAATTCACTCTCTTTCTGGCCTGTGGCCCAAAATCTTCCTCCTTGTAACTCAATGCCTGATTTCATCCCCAGGAGTTGCTGTTGCTACCACCTGCAGAATAGGGGTAATACCGCCCACCTCCTCCATGTTTAATCCCTTACTGGCCACTGTAAGACATGAAGTTACCTGGTGTTACCTGTTTTAGGTGTGTTACTGGATTTCACAGGGTGATTTAGGTTACAGATTTTTTTCTATCATGTATTTTAATAATTGCCTTCTTATCTATTTTAATATACTTAGGAGCACATCTGCATATCAAAATTATAATTTCATAGGTGTATGAGGTGCTTAGAGTAAGCCCCCAAAAAACAAAAATAAGTTACAGTGATACAAGGAAAAATAAAATAAATATGTACGGTGATATATGGAGATAGTACACTAATGAATGATGTTTGAGGCTGTTGTCCTACCCTGACTATATGATGTGGAGTCAAGAGTATGGCTAAGAATAAGGGTATTATTCTTCCTGTTATATAACTGAAGAAAATAATTAAGGAAACAAAAACGTGACTCCTAATAACACCCAAGCGTGAACATTAAATATTAGCTGTTTCATTAAAAATTTTAATGAACACTAATGAAATGATACAAATAGGTACTTAATGCTTCTCCTATTTTGTTGTTTTGTTTTCATTTTTGAAGGGAAATGATTTGTTGCAATGTTGAAAAAGCTCCATCAGCCCTCCAAGGCCGGGTCTTGTCACACAGGCTTGACAGGCCTGATCAGATCCCTGCTAAGGCACCACGGAGAAAAAGCCAGCAGCAAAATAGCCTGTTGAACAGACACTCAGACACTGGAGGGTTTTCCTCAGTACTTCACTTAAAGGTGCCTGTGCCTAGGCTGACACTTAATTAAAAAATCTGTACTTTCCAGAGGGGTCAAAAGAGAAAGATAACCTCGGTAGATGGGGTAAATTTGCATTGGCAATCAATTTGTATCTCTTATTCGTGATTTGTTTCTAACTGTATTTTATATACTAGAAGGCAGGGGGGAATCATCCCAAAGGAGATGCTAAATCTCTAGTAGTTGGAACAAAGATTGAAGGCATCTTAATCAACTTTTCCTTTCAGTTAATTCTTTAAAGACAGCATTGAAGGGCTGGAAGAAAGAGACCCCTCTCCTTAGATTACTTTGCCTGTTTTGACTAACTTCGAATTAGGACTGAATAAGAAAAAAACAGTCAGAGCTGGGCTTTCAGCAATTCACTTTGTAACAGTTATGTCAAGAGCTGGCCCCAGGTCCATGTTCCTGGACTTAAATGCAGCCTGCTGGCGGGGAGCCAGGCCTCACCGCACAGGAAGCATGGCCCTTCTTCCTGAAGCACAAATTAGTTTGTTAGCAAGTCATTTCAAATCATTTTTATATCAAAGCAAATATGGACAGATACTTGAACTGAAAATAAATTATTCAAGAATTTTTAAGATAAACCACCAAATCTAATAGAAATATTGAGCTTTTAACAGGTCTCTTTAAGCTAACTCCCTCCAGGATCACACACACCTATTTTTTTTTTTCCTCTTCCCTAATGAGGATTTGGGTGGAAAATTTTAAACGGTCCTTCGCTGCTTCTGGTGCTGCCAACCACCTTCATCTATCACAGCCTTTCTCTCAGTGCTTCCGGCTTTTTGCAGCCTTGTGAACTTGGCCTTGAACTGGGGTTCACAGAACTTATGGGGGCATCCACAAAGATATATTCTCAGCAGCTGCAAGGATCTATATTTAAGAAATCCCTTCTTGGAGCTTTCTCTCCATTCCATAATAAAGCTCAGATATTATTTTATACTTTTTCTTATCATATGATTAAGGATTTTACCCCAATTAAGGGGATTTTGGGCTTCTGTGGGCAAGAGAGAGGCCCCACTGCTGTACATCCTCCCTTGCCCAAATATTGCCCTTGTTGTTGGCAGCTCCTCCACCTAGACTCCGGAACATTAGTCTGAACGAAAACTCACTGGCAGCAGGCTTAAATTTGAAATTCTGTACAGTTTTCCCTAGATAAATGCAAGTTACTTGACTATCAGACTCCCCTCTCTGCCCATCTCTCACTCCTTAGATTGAAGTACTCTCCTGAATGAATTTGACTAGCTCTAGCTGGTGCCTCAGCACAACTCCTGAGGCACAGTAGCCATTAAATATTCATATTCTGCTCCTGGGGTGATCATTACTATTCCAGATCAGAACTGTTCTGATGCATTTAAACGTCAATATTTCTCAGCTTAATTCATCACGCATCCATTCAGGCAGGGGATCATATAGCCAATCTGTATATGTGCCAATGTCCCCCATCCCCCGCCAAGAGGGATGCTTCCTTAGAAATGAGAAAACTGGGGCACAGTCCTTTTCATTTTTAACTGGAAATGTGAATTAGATGCTTGGCACACATTAATGGTTTTTAAAACATCTCTTTGTAATGTAATCTGTCATAGTGTCTTCATCACCATGCCAACTGGAAGGACTTTACTGTTCCCTGGGAGAGGAAAGTTGAAAACAAAGACTAAAAAGAAACCATATTTATTTACATCTTGTTTCCATAGTGGTGGGGAACAGGAAACGCTTTGAGTTTACTACCTAGCAAGATGTAAATGCAAAGATGCCATGTATCTGTCTGCTCTGGTGGAAGAGCAATTCCACAGAATGCTGTCCCCTTAGATGCCTGGGGCCCCAGCTCAGAGGCAGTACCCCACACAAACCTATACCAGCATGGCTAGGAAATGCTGCTAAACCTTATGCCTCAGCCCTCCTCCAGCAGACGTGCCCAGGGCAGGATTTAACCTGCTCCTCGCCCAGCTTTTTTGTTGTCTTGCTCATGCTGTTACTACCCTCGTTTTGTTTTTTCTTTTGATTTTTTTACCCCGTTTTCTCTAGTTCTCTCCTTCCTGAGGGATGTGTGCCATCAGGCTCTCTCAAGTTCAGCCTTGTTACATGGACCTGTCACATGAATTTCACTCCCTGCCCTGCATAGCAGCCCTCCCCTTGCCCACAGCAAAAGCCTGACTGCTTCTTCTGTTGTCACAAACCCAGCTGATGGGGTGGCCTGCTTCTGTGTTCAGGATTGAGAGAGGGTCTAGAGGTGCACCAGGACTGGGAAGGCGGGGAGCCTGCCCCAGGGGCGGCACTGATACTCATCGCCTTTCCTCCACATCTCCACCCTGTGCCCTAAAATAGCACAAGACTGTGTCTGTTGGACTTAACACTGCCAGTGCCTGGCCAAGGTTTCAAAATTCAAAATGTGTTCACCATTGTCAGCAAAGTACAGGACACGGAAATGGATGAGACCCCCTTAATGTTTCTTCATCACCTTCAGTTTCCCCAACCTTCAAAGGCACAGCATTTTCCAAATAAGATGATTTCTGAATCCTGGGCTAGGATGGCGTTTTACATAACAATCATAGGACACAACGATAAAATTTACATGGAGCATTTGTGTCTGTAAGTCCTGAAAAATTGGGGATATTAGGAAGGCTTTCCCTCTTCATTTCTTTCAGAAAGTATGTGAAAGCATTCTTTTCCTACTAAATGGATTTAGTCTAACTGCCTAATTCATTATGCTAAAACCATGAAGCAATTTCCTGTTCAAAGCCCAGCTCACAGGCTCTCTGTTGTCAAGTATTTGAATTTCAGATTAGAAATGTGTTCATTTGGATAGCTTGAAAGGGAAGCTTTGTTGTCAGCTTGGCTTTGTGTTCTGCCAGAAACCAAACCCCTCCTCTTCAGCAGACCCCAGCAACATATCAAACCAAAACTCTGGACTCAGTGTCTTGAAAAAAACACCAACACCTCTGGCCTCTATGGTCGAAGGAATGGTTAGAGGTTTACTCTTTCTAATAATACAATTCTCTCAGATGATCCTTTCTGACAAATAGAAACAAATATTTAGGGTCTCCACTCTGCCCATGCCTGTTTCATATTACCATCATATATCACAAATTTAAAGGGGAAAAAAAAAAAAAAGAGGGAGGGAGGAAGATTTCTTCCAGAGTGTCCTCTGGAGTAACTTAGGTCTGTCTATCAGTAACTGAACCATTTGTTACTGAGCAGTTAACTGAACGAGGGGCTGCATTTTTGTCAACCTTTGACTTGTCACTTGCCTCATTTGCACTGTGCAGCAGTCCCATTCACTTGCCACTACTAGTGACGCTTTCCTCTTATGATCTTAGAAAAATATGCACAGCTGCTCAGAAGATCAGAGGTCATACTTTTGAGCTGAAGAAATGAAGTGCAGGGAAAAACAACAACCTGGATGCACCTAGAAAGAAAAAAAACATACAGTTGGTTGGCTAGTAATCATAGAGATTCTGAGAATGGGTAGACATTCAAGCAACCATTTCCTGCACAGATTTCTGCATTTCTGAAGCTGCAAGATTCTACAACATTGTCACATTTTGGTATTGTGATTCCACTGTGGTCACCTAATTATTAATAAATATTTATTGAGGCTTCTTATATCCAGTTATCAATATGGTCCTTATGTTTGATATCACCATACAGTAATTTTGGTTGTCACTTATATTGATAACTAATATTTTTTTGGTGCTTTACAGGTTATAAAGTACTTTCATTAACATTGCCTCACTTGTTTGTATTATGTCAGATGAATATTTTTTATAATTTTTTAAAAATTGAAATATGACATTATATCAGTTTCAGGTGTACAGCAATGATTTGGTATTTGTATATATTGTGAAATGATTACCACAATGTCTAGTTAACACCCATAATCAGCCATAGTTACAAATTTGTTTTTGTGATGAGAACTTTTCAAATTTACTCCCTTAGCAACTTTCAAATATGTAATACAGTATTATTAATTATAGATAACATAATGTATATTTTGTCCTCATGACCTCTTTATTTTATAACTAGAAGTTTGTTTCTTTTGACCCCCTTTACCCATTTCTCCACACCCCCTGCCTCCCAGGTCTGGCAACCACCAAACTGTTCTCTGTATCTATGAGCTCAGTTTGGGGGGATTTTTGTTTGTTTGTTTGTTTGTTTTGTTTATGTTTTTTTAATTTATTTATTTATTTTTATTAGTTTCAGGTGTACAACACAATGCAATAGTTATACTTTTTACCCCCCCAAAGTGAAAACCCCCCTCCCCCAGTTCGCCACCCCACTCCCCCCCATATCATACATATCTATCACAACTCCCCTGACTCCCCTCCACAGTATACTCCACATCCCGTGACCATCCACATATTCAGTTACAGTTGGCATACAATACTATACAATATCAGTTTCAGGTGTACAGTGCAGTGATCAAGCCTCTACTCCATCCATGAAGTGGTCTCCCTAACAAGACATATGACTATCTAACATGCCACAAAATTTTTACAACATTATTATATTCCCCGAACTGTGTTTCATATCCCTGTGGCAATATTGTAGTTGTCTATTTATGCTGTCTAATCCCTTCCCCTTCCCCCCATCCCCACCCCCCTCCCAACTAGCCACCCTCAGTTTTTCCTCTACATGTACGAGTCTGTTTACTTTGACCATTCACTCAGCTCTTCAGACTCCACACACAAGTGAGATCACATGGTACCTGTCCTTCTCCGACTGACTTATTTCACACAACATAATAGTCTCTTCACAACATTATCAATTACATTCCCAGAACTGCCCCCATCTCCCTGCGGCAACATTGTAGTCCCACCTACACTGTCCAAAACCTTCCCCCTCTCCCTCTTCCCCACTCCCTCCCAGCCAACAACCATCAGTTTTTCCTTTATATCAACTCTTTCTGTGTTGATTTTCTGTCTAAAGGGTCTGTCCATTGGTGACAATGGTGTTGAAATCCCCTACTATGATAGTGTTACAGTTGATCTCTGTCTTTATGTCTGTTAAAATCTGTTATATGTAATTAGGAGTTCCTATGTTGGGTGCATAGATGTTTATTAGGGTTATAGTGCCCTTCTTTGTCTTTTATTGTAGTCATTTTAAAGTCCATTTTGTCCAAAATAAGTATTGGTACTCCAGCTTTTTTTTTTTCTCATTCCATTTGCATGAAATATCTTATTCCATCTGTAAACAGCATATACATGTGTCCTATTTTCTTATCCACTCAGCCACTCTCTGTCTTTTGATTACAGCAGCATTTAGCCCATTCACATTTAAAATGATTATTGATAGGTGTATATGTATTGCCATTTTGTTATTTGTATTCCTGGTCTCCCTGGGTTAGCTTGTTGACCTCTTTCCTTTGTTTAAAAAAGCCCTTTTAACATTTCTTGCAATGCTGGTTTGGTGGTAATGAATTCCTTAAGCTTATTCTTTTCTGAGAAGCTCTTTATTTCTCCTTCAATTTTAAGTGATAGTCGTGCTGGGTAGAGCAATCTTGGTTGTAGGCCTTTATTTTGTGTCACTTTGAGTATCTCCTGCCACTCCCTTCTGGCCTGCAGAGTTTCTGTAGACAAGTCAGCTGTTAGTCTAACAGGAGTTCCTTTGTATGTAACCTGCTGTCTTTCTCTTGCAGCCTCTAGGATTCTGTCTCTGTCTTTAACCTTTGCCATTTTCACTATGATGTGTCTTGGTGTGGACCTGTTTGGGTTCAGCTTGTTTGGAACCCTCTGCACTTCCTGGGCATGTATGTTGATTTCCTTCACCAGGGTAGGGAAGTTTTCAGTCATTATTTTTTCAAATACATTTTCGACCCCTTGCTTCTTCTCTTCTCCTTCTGCTATTCCTATGAGTCGAAGGTGGTTGTGTTTCACCTTGTCCCATAGGGCTCTTAAACTATTTTCATTGTTTTTTTATTCTTTGGTCTTTTTGCTGTGCCAATTGGGTGATTTCTGCTATTTTATCTTCCAAATCACTGATCCGCTCCTCTGCTTCATCTACTCTACTGGTGATTCCTTCGAGTGTGTTCTTCATTTCAGATATTGTATTCTTTAGTTCTAAAAGGTTGTTTTTTATGGTTTCCCTATCCTTCTTTATGTCCTCGCTAAGTTCCTTAAACATTCTTATCATCAGTGTTCTAAACTGTGTCTCTGAAAGGTTGGCTCCCTCTGTTTCATTTAGTTCCATTTCTAGAGGTTTCTTCTGATCTTTTACTTGTGACATGTTTCTTTGTTTCCCCATTCTGGCTGTCGCTCTGGGATTGCTTTGATGTATTAGATAGATCACCAGGAGAGCCCTGGCTGGATCACGCAGGCACACAGATCACGGCACAACACTCCCAGGAAAACGCCCAGTCTCAGCCTGTCCCAATCAGCTGCTCGCAGATCAGGCCGAGCAGCCCGACAACCAATCACCAGCCTGGCAACTCTGCAATCACAGTGCGGAGAGCCGAGGCGGCTTGTGCACTCCCGGGTCTCAGTGAGCAGCCTGTTGGAGCCGGAGGGCACCCGCCCAGCGTTTCCCTGGCAACGCAATATAAGCCGGGCAGAGGGTGGGGATCCAAGGCCACAGGCGCATGCATGCACGCACACACACGCACTTCTGCGCCAATTCCACCAGACCAATGAGGTCTCGGATCTGATCCTCCGTGGGAGGGCCCAAGCCCAACAAAATGGCGCCCTCTCTACACCACTCGTGTGCAGGCTCCACACCACGGGAACAACAGCCCAAAAACCTCCAGCCTTTGCACCAAAGGTGTTCAGTTCAGTCCATCCCCGCAGGCTCCCGGGCCGGCTCACACAGCCACTCCCTCCACCACTAACCAGGTAAGTGCTCACCGGCGAGCAAGCCCGGGTGCCGGCCCCACTGATTCTCCAGTCGCTCTTAGCCTCACCGAGCTGGGCAAAGAGAGTCCTCACTTATTTACTGCCGGCTATCTTGGAACTTCTCTTCCCGGCAAAGGAACTCTGGGCTGGTGAGCTTGGTGTGTGGCCGGAGGGTCTCTCCCCCAAACGGAGAAACCTCCCCAAAGCTGGGACTTCCCTCACGGGGCTCACCCTCTCTCGTCTCCGCCCCTCCTACCAGACCCAACGTGGCCTCCTCTTTAAGTTCTTCATTTAGTGGTTCTGTTCCTTCAGTGTTCCGGGGACCTCCAGGGTTGAATGCTGTATAATTTGTTTGTAATTTTGGTGTGATCCTGGGAGGCAGTTAGCACAGCATCTGTCTATTTTGCCATTTCACCGGAAGTCTTGTTTGGTTTTGATTCCACATATAAGTGAAATTATATGGTCTTTCTTGGTCTGACTTATTTCATCATGATGCCCTCAAATTCCATACATGTCACAAATGTCAAGATTTCCTTTTTTTTAATGGCTCAATAATATTTCAGTGTACCGTATTTTGCCACGTATAATGCACACTTTTTGCCCAAATTTGTGAGGGAAAAATACAGATGTGCATGATATATGGGTAGCACTAATTCCATATCTATATACATGTTTTTAATTCTTTTATTTATGCTTTTGAGTTAAAAGTGTAACTCTAGAAATCAATAACAATATCCATATACAAAATAATACCCTGGGATACGACAATTGGTTTTGTTGCACTTATGATGAATTTGCAATGAAAGTAATTTTGGTCAACGATGCAACAAAATGAAACGAAGAGCAACATATTCTTGTCCGCAGAGTAAGTGACTCTGACTTGATAAGTAGGTGATGCTGGATTTATTACCATAAGGTGAACAGCACAACATTTCTCTTCATACACATTCGGTGAGAGCTAGCAATCTAGCTGATACTTTTACAAAAACCATTGGAAAATTAAAACGAAAGATTTTTTTTTCCCCTGAAAGTTTAAGCCAAAAACATGGGTGCATATAATACACAGGGGTGCATTATACATGACAAAATATGGTGTGTGTGTGTGTGTGTATATATATATATATATATATATATATATATACACACACATATATATATATACACATATATATATATTTAGATATATAAATATATATCTCACATTTTTCTTATCCATTCATTAATCTATGGATACTTAGATTGCTTCCATATCTTGGCTGTTGTAAATAATGCTACATTGGATTGTATAGATCTTTTCAAATTGGTGTTTTCATTTTCTTCAGATACCCAGAAGTGGAATTGTTAGATCAGTTCTATTTTTAAGTTTTTATGGAACCTCCATACTGTTTTCCATGGCAGCTGCACCAATTTACATTCCCATAAGTGCACAAGGGTTCCTTTTTCTTCACATCCTCACCAGCTCTTTTTGTTTATTTTTTTCATGATAGCCATTCCAACAGATGTGAGGCAATATTTCATTGTGGTTTGGATTTGCATTTTCCTGATGATTAGTGATGTTGAGAAGCTTTCATGTACCCGCTGGCCACCTGTATGTCTTCTTTGGAAAAATGCCTATCCAGATCATCTGCCCATTTTTTTTTTAATTCAACTGTTTGTTTTTTGCTATTGAGTTGTATGAGTTCTTAATATTTTGGATATTAACCCTCTATCAGATATATGATTTGCAAATATTTTCTCTCATGCAGTAGGATGCTTTTGTATTTGTTGACTGTTACCTTTACTATACAGAAGCTTTTTAGTTTGATATAGTTCCACTTGTTTATCTTTCCTCATGTTATTACTTTTGCTTTTGGTGTCACAACTAAAATCATACCCAAGACTGATGTCAAGAAGCTTTTTCCCTTTTTTTTTTTTCTAGGAGTATTATTGTTTCAGGTCATACATTTCAGGCTTTAATGAATTTCAAGTTAATTTCTGTGAGTGGTATAAGATAGAGATCCAGTTTTCCCAGCACCATTTATTGAAGAGGCTGTCTTCTCCCCATTAATATCTGAGCTCCTTTGTCAAATATTAGTTGACCATGTATGTGAGGGTTTATTTCAGGGCACTCAATTATGTTCCTTTGGTCTATGCATATGTGTCTGGTTTTGTGCCTGTACCATACTGTTTTACTTTTTATAGCTTTGCAATATAGTTTGAAATGAGGAAGTGTGATGCCTCCAGCTTTGTTCTTTCTCAGGTTTGGTTATGTGGGGTATTTATGGTTCCATACAAATTTTAGGATTGCTTTTACTACTTATGTAAAAATTGCCATGGAATTTTGATAGGAATTGCAAAGAATCTACAGATGGCTTTGGGTAGTATGAACATCTTAACAATATTAATTTTTTCCAACCCATGAACATGGGATATACTTTCATTTGTTTGTGTCCTCTTCAATTTCTTTCACCAATGTCTTATAGTTTTAATGTACAGGTCTTTTCACCTCCTTGGTTAAATTTATTCCTAGGTACTCTATTGTTTTTTATGCTATTGTAATGGATGATTTTCTTTATATCTTTTTCTGATAGTTAACTGCTAGTGTATAGAAACATAGCTTATTTTTGTATGTTGGGTTTTTATCCTGCAACTTTACTGAATTTGTTTATTAGTTTTAAGAGGTTTTTGGTGGAGTCTACAAAGTTTGCTGTATACAGTAATACCTCAGTTTGTGAGCATAATTCGTTCTGGAAACAAACTACTCATATTGCAAGACATCGCTCATTTACCAAGTTAAAATGTATTATTAAGTTGATGCAAAAGTAATTGCAGTTGTTGCCATTATAATGGCCAAAACCACTATTACTTTTGCACCAACCTCATAGAAATGTTTACTCATCTTGCGGAACACTCACAAACCAAGTTACTCACAATCCAAGGTTTTACTGTATAAAATTATGTTATCTGCAGACTGAGACAATTTTATGTTTTCTTTCCTGATTTGAATGCCTTCCCCCCCTCCTCCATTCTGGCCTGATTGCTCTGGCTAGGACTTCCAGTACAATGTTGAGTAGGAGTAGCAAGAATGGGCATACTTGTTTTCTTCCAGATCTTTGCGGAAAAGCTTTCAACCTTTCACCATTGAGTATGCTGTTATGATGACAAGCTGTAGGCTTGTCATATGCAACCTTTATTATGTTGAGGTAGATACCTTCTATGCCCAGTTCGTTGAGATTTTTTTTTAAAATCAGGAATGGATGTTGAATTTTGTTAAATGTTTTTTCTTATCTATTGAGCTGATCATATGATTCTTACCATTCATTTTGTTAATGTGGTATAGCATATTTATTGATGCAGATGAACTATCCATGCATCCCTGGAATAAATCCCACTTGACTGTGGTGTATGATCCTTTTGATGTATTGTTGATTTTGGTTTGCTAAGATTCTCTTGTGAAGTTTTGTATCTGTATTTTCATCAGGGATATTGGCCTATAATTTTCTTTTCTTGTGGCAGTCTGTTGGATTTTGGACAGGGTAATGCTGGCCTCATAAAATTAGCTTGGGATTGTTCCCTTCTCTTCAGTTTTTTGGAAGAGTTTGTAAAGGATTGGTGATCTCTGAATGTCTGGTAGAATTGACCAGTGAAACCGTCTAGTCCTGGATTTTTGTTAGTTGGGAGTTTTTGATTACTGATTAAATCTCCTTACTAGTGTTTGTTCAGATTTTGTTTCCTCATGATTCCATCTTGGTAGGGTGTACGTTTCTGGGAATTTATCTATTCATGTAGGGTGTCAAATTCGTTGGCATATAATTGTCCATAGTAGTCTCTTTTGACTCTTTGTGTTTCTGTGATGTCAGTTGTAACACCTCTTTCATTTTTTTTTTTATTTTTTTACTTGAGATCTCTTTCTTTTTTCTTTGGTGAGTCTAGCTGAAGGTTTGTCCATTGTGTTTCTCTGTTCAAAAAACCAGCTCTTAGTTTCATTGACCTTTTCCATTGTACTTTTAATCTCTATTTCATTTATTTCCACTCTGGTCTTTGTTATTTTCTTCCTTCTACTACCTTGTTCTTTTTCTAGCTCTTTGACATATGAAGTTAGGTTGTTTATTTAAGATTTATCTTATTTCTTGATATAGGCATTTAATGTTGTGAGCTTCTCAGATTTTCTTTTGTTGCATTCCATAAGTTTTGGTATATTGTACTTTCATTTTCATTTGTGTCGAGGTTGTTTTTTTTTTTAATTTTTTAATTCTTCTTTGACCCATTGGTTGTTTAGTTGCATGCTGTTTTTCTCCATGCTGTTGTGAATTTTCAAGTTTTCTTCTTGTCATTGATTTCTATTGGGTTGTTGGAAAAGTCATGACACATTTTTGCAATAAAAAACAGAAAAAATATGTCATGAGTTTTCCAACAACCCCATAGTTTGATACCATGGCAGTTGGAAAATAAACTTAATATGATTTTAATATTATTATATTTATTAAGACTTGTTTTGTGGCCTAACATATGATCTATTCTAGAAAATGTTCCATGTGTTCTTGAGAAGAATGTGTATTGTATTGCTTTTGGATAAAATGTTCTGTATATGTCTAAATCCTTCCTGTCTAGCATGTCATTTAAGGCCAGTGTTCCTTTGTTGATTTTCTGTCTGGATGATCCATTGGTGAAGATAGGATATTAAAGCTCCCTACCATTACTGTATTATTATTTCTACCTTTAGGTCTGTTAATATTTGCTTCCTATATTTAGATATATCTATGTTGAGGGCATAAATATTAATAAATGTTATATTCTCTGCTTTGATTAATCCCATTATCATTATGTAATGTCTTTGTCTCTCATTATAGCCTTTGTCTTAAAGTCTATTTTATCTGATAAAAGTATAGCTACCCCAGCTTTCTTTTGATTTCTATTTGCATGGAATATTTTTCTATCCTTTTACTTTGTCTGTGTGTGTCCTTATATATGAACTGAGTCTCTCGTAGGGGACACATAGATGGATCTAGTTTTGTTTTGTTTTGTCTTTGTTCATTCTATCCTTTGATTGGAGAAATGGTGCTTTTTACATTTACAGTAATCATTAATAGGTATGTATTTATTGCTATCTTGTTATTTGTTTTATGACTTTTTTTGTAGTTCCTTTGTTTTTATTTTTTCTTGCACTCTCCTTTGTGATTTGATTATTTTCTTTAGTGGTATGCTTAGATTCCTTTCTCTTTATCTTTTTTTGTATCTATTATATATTTTTGCTTTGTGGTTACCATGAGGTATACATAGAACAACTTATATTGATAATATTTTAAGTTGATAACTTAATTTTGAACACATTCTAAAGCACTACATTTTTACTTCCCTCTCATTTTATGTTTTTGATGACACAATTTACATGTTTATATTTTATGTATCCCTTAACCAGTTATTGTATTTATATAGTTATTTTACTACTTTTGTCTTTTAAGCTTCATCTTAGCTTTATAAATATTAACCCATCACTTTTACACTATTAGTTTATTTCCAATTTTAATATATATTCACCTGTAGCAGTGTGATTTATACTTGCATATATTTTCCACCTACTAATTAGTAGGCTTTCATTTAAACTTAAAGAACTACTTTAACATTTCCTGTATGGCCAGTCTAGTGGTGATGCACTCCTTTAGTTTTGCTTGTCTGGAAAACTCTCCAATTCTGAATGACAACTTTGCTGAATAGAGTATTCTTGGTGGAAGGTGTTTTTGTTTTTATTTCAGCCCTTTTAATATGTCATGCCACTCCCTTCTGTCCTGTAAAGTTTCTGCTGAAAAATCTGCTCATGGTCTTACGTGAGTTCCCTTATATGCAACAAGTTGCTTTTCTCTTGTTGCTTTTAAGATTCTCTCCTTGTTTTTAATTTTTTACACTTTTTAAAAAATAACATGTCCTGGTGTGAGTGTCGTTGGGTTTATCTTTTTTGAAACTTCCTGGATCTGGATGTTGATTTCCTTCCTTGGGTTAGGAAAGTATTCAGCAATTATTTTTTCAAATATGTTTTCTTCTCCTTTCTCTCTCTTTACCTCTGGGAGCCCTAAAATTGGACTGTTGGTCCATTTGATGTTGTCCCATATGTCCTTTAATCTACCTTCAATTTTTTTCATTCTTTTTTATTTTTGATGCTCTGATTGGATAAGTTCCACTGCCCTGTCTTTGGATTCATTGACCTTTTCTTCTGCTTCATCCAATCTTCTGTTGAACCCCTCTAGGGTATTTTTCAGTGCAGTTATTGTATTCTTCAGCTCAGTAACTTCTATTTGGTACTTTCTTATATTTTCCTTCTCTTTGTTGAAGTTCTCACTGTGTTCATCCATTCTTCCCTGCTTTAAGACCATTATTTGGAAGGCTTTATCAGGTAAATCAATCATCCCATTTCATTAAGGGATTTTTTTCTGAGGTTTTAGTTTATTCTTTTGTTTGTAACATATTCCCTTGTATTTCATTTTGCTTGTCTCTCCATGTTGGTTTCTATGCATTAGATAAAGCAGCCACTTCTTCCAGTCTTGAAAGAATGCCCTTGTATAGGCGATGAACATTACTGTTCAACCTTGCCCTAGCTCTTGGTTGTCACCTAAATATTTGTGAATGTCCAAGCAGCCAATGTTATTTTTAGTGGTTCCCAGTAGTTTAGGGCATGCTAAGACCTGTCAGTGTCTCAACAGGGAGGATCTCAGTCAGCACCTAAATTTGGGCTGACTGGAAAGCAGACCCTCAGGGAGAAGCTTTTGAAGTATGCAAATATATACCATCCTGTGGGACTCCAAGTGTTAGCTCTGTAGGCCACCAGAGCAAACTGATCTAAAGATGTCTCCATGGCAGCCACAAAAATTGGGGTGCCAGACAAGTAAGTGTACAAGCTCCTTTCCAGGAGATATTAGTGGCCTGGAGCAAGACAGAGGGAAAAACAAAGATGGTGCCAACCAGCCTTCATCCCAGAGAGCATCTCAGTAGGCCTTTTCTGTGTGAAAAACCATAAACTTGCTCCTCAGGGTAAAGTTCCAGGATAAACAAATAGGCCCCTTTCACAAAAAGACTGGGGGTGCATTTCAGTCCACTGTCTGTTCTGTGCCCTGGGGATGATATCCAGTGAAAAACTGTCTATTCATTGTTACAGTCCCATAGGTGGGACCCATGTACGCATGCTCAGCTGCCCACCAGAGCCAGACCATCCAGGAGTGTTCCTTGGATGGCAGCCACAAAATCCAGAGAATCAGACATAAACCTGTGGCATTAAATATGCATAAGAGCCCCACGGGGAGATACTGGTGCTCTGGAGCACAGCAGAGAAGAGGCATGAAGACAGTGCTCACACTCTGAGGTCACTGAAGAGGACTGCAGTTTGCCTTCAGATGTGTGTTTATTTAGAAGCCTGCCTCTCAGGCCACAACTACGAAGATGAGCTAATAGGCCTCTTGCATGGAAAGACTGGGCATTTCTGTTTGCTACCTCTTGCTCTGCCCTGTAGGTGGTAGCTGGTTAAGAATTTTTTCTCTATTCTTTACAGTGCTGTGGGACCTGCAAGCTCTTCTGGCCAGTAGAGCCCAGAATCCTGTAGGTGCCCCCTGGGCAACAGCCACAACAATCAGAGTACCCAATAAGGATAAAAGGTCCTATTCAGGAAATATCAGTGAGCTGGATCAAAGGAGAGGGGGAGCACAAATATGGTGCCCACCCACTGACCTATATCCCTGTAGAGTATTTCTGAAGGCCCCTAGATGTGTGTTAAGTAAATGCTTGCACCTCAGGCAGACACTTTAAGATAAACAAATATGCTGCTTTCACAGGAAGTCTGGGTGGTTTTCAGTTAATGCCTCTTCACTGAGCTCTGGGGTGGGTGAGTCCATGTGCCAGCCTTTTAACAACCATTTCTCAGTTCACTATAGCCTTGTAGGTCTCATGCATGCAAGACTCGTTTCTCAAAGCTAGATGTTTTAGGAGCTTGCCTCTCAGGTACAGGTCTTAAAAGTTGATGTGCCTGATGTGGGGTTCAAACCCTTCACTTATCAGAGAGACACTTGGAATTTTCAGAGTTCCTTCCTGATTATAGGTTGCCATGCTATGGGTATGGTTTATCACGGGATTGTATCTGAGCTTTACCTACCTACATCAATGTAGGTTTTCTTGCTTGCCCATAGTGGAAATGTCACTCAGCTATTTTGTGGGGGTTTTCCCAAAGGAAATTTAGCTGTGGATTCAGTGTTTCCATGACAGGAGGTGAGTTTAGGATCTTCCTATGTTACCATCTTAAACAGAAACCCCATCAGATGTTTCTTATCCATATTTGGCAAGTGAGGAAAGTGGTTTTAATAGTTATATCACACAAGTAAAATTAAGTTGGAGAGAGAGGAACTTCAAACATAAAACTTTGGTTAAATTTCCTGAATAAGTTTTGTTAAACCATTCCAACTCTGATATGGATCTTGTCCCTGAATAGGAGGGGTAAGGTATCATCACATATTCTCTGTGGTCTTATTTTGAGGTCAAATATTGTTGCATCCATTTGGCACATCTCAAAGGATAGAATGACAGTGCTTTTAAGTCATTTTAGTATATACATAGCTTTCAGTATGAAAATAGTAGCTGTACTAGTTTGCTAGGGTTGCCATAATAGGTGGCTTAAAACACAGAAATTTATTTTCTCACATTTCTGAAGGCTAGCAGTCCAAGATCAAGGTGTCAGCAAGATTGGATTCTTCTGAGCTTTCTCTCCTTGGCTTCTAGATGGCTGTCGTTTCCCTGTGCCCTCACATGGTCTTCCTACTGTGTGTGTCTGTGTCCTAATATCTTCTGATAAGAACACAAGTCATATTGGATTAGAGCTCACCATAATGATCTCATTTTAATCTAATTGTTGCTTTAAAACCCTATCTCCAGATACTGTCAGTCATATTCTGAGGCACTAGGGATTAGGTTGCAACATGTGAATTCAGCCCATAACAATAGGCTCCATGTGGATTTAAACTACAAAGTAAATTGAATTATGCCAGAGGAAAGTTGAGCATTTATCATGCCTGCTTTTTGATAGAGTATAATAGTAGTCAATTTGCTGATCTATTGTGGAAATGACCCGGGCCTTATTTCAAAGAGAGGAAAAGTAAAATTAGGGAGAAATTAAAGACAACTTAAGTGAGGATAGTTCTTAAGGAAATGCTATTGAAGGAAATGAACTATTATCAAAGGATAACCTACTTCAGGGCCTTTGATCTCATTATAACCTTTGGCCTACTGTACTTTGCTGGGTCATTTCTGGAGCTTATTTGTGTTCCTCAACTGGCAACTAAGCTATAGGATTTTTTTATAGTGTAATTCTAATCCAAATTATATTCTGAGTCAAAAAGTGGTACTGACCCAATATTACAATTTTATTCTGAGAGTGAACCCATAATTTAACACAGTCATTTAGAGACAAAATT
This sequence comes from Aselliscus stoliczkanus, assembly GCA_033961575.1. Taxonomy (NCBI): domain Eukaryota; kingdom Metazoa; phylum Chordata; class Mammalia; order Chiroptera; family Hipposideridae; genus Aselliscus; species Aselliscus stoliczkanus. The sequence continues at coordinate 25,217,565 of CM066728.1, forward strand.
TCAAACACAGGAAAAACAGTTTTTACCACAACATACCTCTATTTTCAGGTATATACGAAGTCGAAAAATTAAGTTTGCAAACTTATTCTAGAAAAAGTGCTACATTCCTCATTGCTGAATATCACTATGGTCACCTTCGAAGTACTCCCTTGGGAAGCTATGCACGAACGCCAGTGCCTAGGCTAAAGCCATTTTGGAACTCTTTTTCTGGAATGGCCATCAAAACTGTCATTGTTCTACCCTTGATGTCCTGAATGTCAATATTTCCTTTATCTTTGGGTAAAGAAAGAAGTCATTGTGGGCCAGATCAGGTGAGTAAGGAGGGTGTTCCAATACAATTATTTGACAGTGCTGTGTGAGCCGATGCATTGTTATGATGCAAGAGCCATGAATTGTTGGCAAAAAGTCAGGTCATCTAACTTTTTCATGCAATCTTTTCAGCACTTCCAAATAGTGATTTTCGTTAACTGTTTATCCAGTTGGTACAAATTCATAATGAATAATTCCTCTGATATCAAAATAAAGTTAGGAACATCATTTTAACAAGTTTGTGAACTTAATTGTCAGACCTCATGTTGTCATTTGAATTGAGTTTTTATAAAGATTCAAAATAAGTATATATATTTTTCCATCTCCATTTTCTTATGGTATAACCATTGTCCTATTTTTCCTTCTGAGTTATTTCAATCTTAGTCTTTATGATTTTTTTCTCCTTGTACAGAATTAAATAATTTGACTAGTTTAACCTCTGCTAGCCCTAACATCTGAGGTCACATTTGCTTCTCTGATTGCCACGGCTGACTGACAACAATGGCAGGTGCTGAGTTTATCATGTTCTTCCCAGTCTTTAAGGTTTTCTCATTTGCCGCCACATCCAGGAACCTTTTACCCACAGTGGTGACCCTCAGTGGATTCTCCTCTTGTAAATGTGGTTTTGTGAAAAATTGCATTTTTATTTTCTATTCCTGTTAACATTTAATTGTCCATGACTTAATATGTCACCCTTCTCCCACTGGATTGCTGCTCCCTTAAAAGCGAGAAACTTATGTCTCCCTCTGTATTCCTTACTGAACAGTGGAACTTGTGAGTGTAACTTCCTAGTGGACATGAAAAGGTTAACTGGTCACCCATCTGAAAGGGGCTGTCCTACAACTGAGAGAAGAGAAGGAGCAGACATGCGTGTGTTGGAGGGCCCACTTTCCAGGCTGATCACTAGTCAGTCACATTCAATGGTATAACCAAAGGAAGGCATTATAAAGTTGTAGTGATAGCCACCCCTGACTACTTTCTCTCCCACTGTGAGTTCTGAGTTGAGCATACTGATAAAAAAGATGAATGAGGCACAGAGTCCCTGTCCTCAGGGAGTTCACTGACACCTACCTGAAGGGTCTGCCAAGGAGGGGATGATGAGAGCATTCCTTATAGCCACCTCTACATAAAGTCTTGCACTGTCACTATGGTGGATTCAACTACGTTAACCTGGTTAATATGGAACATTAATCCTCTTCCCTGTATGGTCCCAGGCTAAGAATTGGCATGAGTTTGAGGAGACAGACATGAAGCAGCAGGCATGATTTTCTGCAAGTGGTTGTAGTTAACTGTGGATAACAACAACTCAGAGGGGTCCTTGGGTACCAGTTGTCCCTCCTCTCCCCAGCTCTGTGTCCAGCTCTTCCTCATGATCGGCAGCACTGCTGACCAGCTGCAGCCCCAGGCTCACTACCAGGCATCTGGCTGAACACCCACACAAACAGCTGCCACCCCAGGTGGTCGCATTCCACAGGCTCTTCTCCAGCTCCCCTTCATGGCCCTGTCCTGGCCTCTGGACACACCTGCTTCCGAGATTCCCTGCAAGATCTTACTTGCCCACCAGCGCCAGTGCTTTAGGAATGCTGGTTGGTGACTGATCCTTCATTTCTTCTTTCTGCATACTTCTCTTGCTTCTCTGACAAGTGTATAAGGTCTCATTGCTGTCCTGAATCTTTATTCCGTAATGCGCTGCTTTGGCTTCCCCAATTGAATGCTGATGGATTCACTAACACCCCTAATAAATGTGTCCTGTCTTGATGAGCCCTGGCAGAGAATGTTGTGCTATCTTAGCAAGTGACAGAGGTAGAGGAGAGAGATCATTTTTATTCAGCTCTGTTCTCTCACCCCTTTGTTCCTTATGATCAGATGTACTGATTTGGGATAAAATGAACTGATAGCAGTCAGGAGTGTTTTGGTGGCTAGTAAGAAAGGCTTAATACTCATATGATTATATCAAGGATCAACACAGTAACTACTTTTCAACTTCCTCAGCCAACTAAGATAATGGCTATATGGAAGATTAATGACAAAACGTCCCCTTTGGAACAGCTTGGAACGATAAAAGGTAATTCTTTACCTCATTAGCAATACAGGTTTTTAGCCTATGTTTTGAAAACAATATATTTCATCTTGAGACCTTGTCTATTCCTGAAACTTGGAGGTACTACCCTATCTCTAAGGAGAGTTTTCTCATCAGTAAAATATGCCATCTTTTAGCCAATTTTCCTTCACAGCTTTTCTGGGTGAACCTGATTTAAATAGAGGGAGATCAATGAGGGCATGAGAGTAAGTTATATTGAAGTCAAAAACAGTAAACACACCGAAAGTGAAATGTGGGGCATGAAATAGAGGAATGGAGATTTAGGGAGCACCAGACCAAGGTAATAGCGTACTCTGAGAATAGGTAGAGGAGGGGCGTTTGGATTGGAGCTACAAGTACTGGGCTGGGCACTGGGCATAATCCACAGCTTACTTTGATCTCTACAGCAATGTAAAATGAATAGCTGATATTGAAGGGTGTGTGCCCTGAGTGTAACAAGTGAGAATGTTTCTCTCCAGGTATGCATTGCATTAAATGATAAAGTGTCCACCCCAATCTGAAAGGTCAGGAGCTCTGTCTTTCTCACATTCATACTCTAGTCCATATCTCATACAGAAGCCAACACATTAATGATAGTCAATAAATGCTCTTTAAGTGTAGAGATGTCCTTGGAAGAGATAAAAGTAAGGGATGTGAGACACCAAGATTTAAGAAATACTCAAATACATTCAAGACTTAGCATTGTGTACCACTTATTTTGTTGACATCTAACAATCTTATACATTTGCAAAAGATCATCAAATGAGCAAACCTTTTTGTTTTTAAGTTTTTTTCTGAGATTAATATATTAAATACCTATAAATCTTGATAACAAGACAGGATTAATACAGATACAAGGCTAATATTTAGTTTCTACAGGTAGAGTTGCCAGGCAACCATCACACTACAACATACAGGGCTGTCATTACGAATCAATCTCCTTCTCCTGTAACTCCTTTCCTGCCAAAATGAAAAGCAATGCAGGCGACAATGTCACTTAAAAGGATCCATCCCCCAGGCACTATTACTGGCTAAAATCTTCTCTTGTGGAAATTGCAGAATACTCAGGAGCTGGCAAAAATGATTCCATGTTATTAAAAAATTTTATTTTACTATAGGAAATACACTTACATTAAGAAAAGACTGTGACTAAAAAGATAATGCAGATTATTAAACTTTGAAATTAGCAGTGTAAATTATCTATCATAAATTAATATAAGACACCAGGGGTCCCATGTACTACAGAATAGGTGCTGTCTTATTCGTATTCTGGTTATTGCTGAGTTTTTCTCCATGGTAATTCCATCCATACCACTCACAGGATGACAATTTTATATCGTAAGAGGTCCCCTGGTAGTGGATATTAATTTATAATGGATGGGAACAGCAGGGAGAATTTTTTTGTGTGCTCCTTGCCAGTAAAACACACCAACTACTCCCTTGAGGCACATATAGTTATATATTAAAACATTAGTGATGGCACTAGAGTTAATAAGAGATATAATATACAATACAACCATATATAGTATATATTAACAATCCACAGAAAGATATTGTAGATCCTAAAGGAAAGCTTGCAGGGTACATTGTGTCCTCTACTTCCTCGGGGTTTAAAAACACATAGTTTCTGAAAATATGCGGTGCATCCTCAATGGGATCCACAATTATCTGAGGGCAAATATCTGAAGACATTTTTTTTCCAATGAAGCATAAAACATAAAATCTCCTATTGTTGTCTCTAAACTCTAATAAACTGCCAGTAACCAAGGGATGAAACAAATGTTTCCAAAGAGAGGGAGAGCATTAAGCTAGATTAATGATTTCCGTACTCCCTTAAATGGTTCTTATTCCACATGAAAAATAGTTTCAACTTGATTCCTCAAAATGAAAAATATATAATACATCTACTTCAGGCTCCTAAGAAACACTAATTTAGGATCTCTTTAATGTAGAGGACCTTCGCATTTTAATCAAGACCTAGAATAATCCTGTATAAAAACTCATTTAAAATATTTATTATAATTCAAGGACATGGAAATATTTTGATAAAATAATTTTCCAATGTGAAATTATCATTATCTATTTAGTAGTTTAAAAAGCACTAATTCTGAAATAAGTCAGTCAGAGAAAGACAAACACCATATGATCTTACTTATATGTGGAATCTAAAGAACTGAATAAACGAGCAATGTAAACAGAAATGGTCTTCGAGACACAGATGAAAAACTGATGAGGGCTAGATGGGACGGGGTGGCCATGAGGGAGAAGGGGAAGGGACGAGGCAACATAAACTGGTAACTACAATATTGACGCAGGGATAGGAAAGACAGTTTGTGGAATATAATAAAAAATGTTGTAAATATTTTTTAGGGGACCAGATGGACTCATGTCTTGTCAGGAAGACCACTTCATGGATGGTGTAGTGGCCTGACCTCTGCACTGTACATCTGAAGCTGCCGCTGAATAATATTAGACGTTAACTATAATTTAACACATATATAGTCATGGGATGTGGAGTATAGTATGGGGATGGAATCAATGGAATTGTAATAGATATCTGGGGTGGGGGGCAGTGGATGGGACGGGGGAGTCACTTTGTAAGGGGTGAAAAGGGTAACTATTGCATTGTTTTGTACATTTGTAACTAATAATAATAAAAAATAAAAGTATTTTAAAAAATTTTAAAAAGCACTAATTCCCATGTAGAAGTTATGTGGCATATGCAAGGTCAAATAACAAAATAGTGGTGGCATCTAGAACAAATTAGGTATACTTCATTCAAGGCAAGCCAAACCTTCAGTAATGAGCTAGAGTTATTGTCATATCCTAGAGAAAATACCATGTTTGTCACAGTAGCTATTTGCTTTTTTTAATTGAGGTGTAATTGACATAAAACATATTAGTTGCAGATGTAGAATATAATTATTCAATATTTGCATATATTGAGAAATGATCCCACAGTAAGTCTAGTTAACATGTCACGATACATAGTTCCAAAATTTTTTTCTTGTCATGAGAACTTTTAAGATCTAATCTATTCACAACTTTCAGATATACAATATGGTATTATTTACTATAGTCACCGTGCTGAATATTACATTTCCATGACTTATTTTAAAACTGGAAGTCTGAAATTTTTGACTCCTTCACCCGTTTTGACCCACCTCTGACAGCAATCTGTTCCCTGTATCTATGACCTCAATTTTGGTTGTACTGGTTGTTTAGATTCTACATATAAGTGAAATCATACAGTATTTGTCTTTCTCTGTCTGATTTATTTCAGTTAGCATAAGGACCTCAAGATCCATCCATGTTGTTATATATGGTAAAATTTATTTTTATGGCTGAATAACACTCCTTTGTGTGTGTGTGCGTGCGCGCATGTGTGTGTGTGTGTGTGTATTTTCTTTATCCATTTATTCATCAATGGACATTGCAGATGTTTCCATATCTTGGCTGTTGTAAATGCTGCAGACATCTTTTTGAATTAGTGTTTTCATTTTCATCAATACCCAAAAGTAGAATTGCTAGGTCATACAGTAGTTCTATTTTTCATTTTTTTAAAGAACCTCCATGCTGTTTTCCATAGTGGCTGCTCTAATTTACACCCCCATTAGCTGCACAAGGGTTCCATTTCCCCACATCCTCGCCAACACTTGTTATTTCTTGTTTTTTTGATAATAGCCATTCTAACAGATGTGCAGTGATATCTGATTGTGGTTTTGATTTGCATTTCCCTGATGATTAGTGCTGTTGAGAATCTTTTCATGTACCTGTTGACCCTCTATGTCCTCTTTTGGAAAATGTCCATTCAGATCCTCTGCTCATTTTGAATTTCCTTTTTTTTTTTTTTTTTTTTTTGCTATTGAGTTGTATGCGTTCCTTATATTTATATTTTGAAAATTAACCCCTTGTCAGATATTTGATTTGCAGATATTTTCTTCCATTCAGAATGCCTTTACATTCTTTCGATTGTTTCCTCTGATGTGCAGAAGCCTTTTAGTTTTATGGACTCCCACTTGTTTATTTTTCCTTGTGTTTTCTTTGCTTTTGGTGTCAAATCTAGAAAATCATCACGAACACCGGTGTTAAAGAGCTTACCACCTGTGTTTTCTTCTAGCAGCTTTATGGTTTTAGGTCTGACATTTGGATCTTTAATCCACTTTGAGTTAATTTTTATGTATAGTATAAGAGAGTGATCCAGTTTCATTCTTTTGCATATGGCTGCCCAGTTTTCCCAACACAATTTATTGAAGAGACTGTCCTTTACCCATTGAACATCTTGGCTGCTTTGTCATTGATTAATTGACCATATATGCATGCATTTATTTCTCGCCTCTATTCTGTTCCATTGATCTGTGTACCTGTTTTTAGCCCAATATCGTTCTGTTTTGATTACTACCACTTTACAATATAGTTTGAAATCAGGGAGCATAAGCCTTTAGCTTTCTTCTTCTTTCTCAAGAGTCTTTGGCTATTCAGAGTTTTCTGTGGTTCCATACAAATTTTAGGATTGTTTATTGTATTTCTGTGAAAAAATGCCATTGGACTTTTGATAGGAATTGCAATGAAGCTGTAGAGGCTTTGGGTAGTATGAACATTTTAACAATATTCTTCCTATTCATGTACTCAGAAATTCTTTCATTTATTTGTGTCTTCATTTTCTTTCAAGAATGTCTTAGAGTTTTCAGTACAGGTCTTTCACCTTGGTTAAATGTATTCCTATGTATTATTTTACTATTTCTGATGCAATTGTAAGTGGGATTTTTTTTTCTTAATTTCCCTTTCTGATATTTGTTATTAGTATATAAAAACACAACATGTTTTTGTATATGATTTTGTATCCTGCAACTTAATTCATTTATTAGTTCTAACAGGTTTTTTTTCTAGGGGTGTGTGTGTGGAATCTTTAGGGTTTTCTATATATAAAATCATGCCCTCTGCAAACAGACAATTTTACCTCTTTTTGTTTTGTTTTTTTTGAGGGTAGTGTCACTGGCCCTCATAAGTGGGACCCAAACCGGGGCTGCTGGCGTCCCAAGCCAGCGCTTAATCGCGGCGCCACTCGGCCGGCCCCAATTTTACTTCTTTTTGATTTGAATGCCTTGGTGTTTTTTTTCTGATTCTTGTCGGATTGGTCTGGCTAGGACTTCCAGTACTATTTTGAGTAGGACTGTGAGAGTGGCATCCTTATCCATGTCCTGATTTTGGAGGAAAAGCTTTCAACCTTTCATCATTAAGTATGTCAAATGCTTTTTTTGCTTCTATTGAGATGATTATATGATTTTTTACCTTGCAGTTTGTTAATGTGGTGTATCATATATGTTGATTTGTATTTTTTGAACTATCCTTGCATCTCCAGAATAAATATCATGTGATCATGGTGTCTGATCCTGTTAATGTATTGTTGAATTCTGTTTGCTAATGTTTTCTTGAGGATTTTTGCATCTATGTTTATCAAGGATATCGGTCTACAATGTGTGTGTGTGTGTGTGTGATCTTTGTCTGGTTTCAGTATCAGGGTAATGCTGGCCTCATAAAATTCATTTAGAAATGTTCCCCCCTCCTCTCTTTTTGGGAAGGCTCTGAGAAGGAGTGGTGTTAATAATTCTTTGAATGTTTGATAGAAATCGTAAGTAAAGACATCTGACCCTGGACTTTTGTTCTGGGGAGGGTTTTGCTTACTAATTCAATCTCTTTACTAGTTATCTGTGTTTAGATTTTTATTTCTTCATGATTCAGTCATAGGAGGTTGTATGTTGCTTGGAATTGATTCATTTCTTTTAGGTTGTCAAATTTATTGGCATATAATTTTTCATAGTAATAGTGTCTTACATCCTTTGTATTTCTGTTATGTCAGGCATAACATTTACTGTCTCATTTCTAATTTTATTTATTTCAACCCTCTCTTTCTCTTGGTGAGTCTAGCTAAAGGTTTGTTTATATTTTCAAAGAACCATCTCTTGGTTTCATTAATCTTTTCTATTGTCTTTTTCTCTATTTAATTTATTTCTGCTCTAACCTTTGTTATTTCCTTCCTTCTCCTATCTCTGGTCTAGTTTCTTCTTTTTCTAGTTCCTTGAGGTGTAAAAGTAGGCCACTGGAGATTTTTCTTGTTTCTTTATGTGGCCATTTTTCACTATGAACTTCCCTCTCAGAACTGCTTTAGCCAAAAGGTTTTGGTACATTTTATTTCCATTTTCAATTGTGTCAAGGTATTTATTTCTCATTTGATTTCTTTTTTGACCCAATGGTTTTCAATAGCATGTTGTTTTTCTCCACATATTTGTGAATTTTCCAGTTTTCTTCTTGTAATTGGCTTTTAGTTTAATATCAGTCTTATCAAAAGAGATAATTCATATTTTTGTCTTCTTAATTTTAAGAGTTTTTTTGTGGTCTATTGTGTGATCAATCCTAGAGAATGTTCATTGAACTTGAGAACATGTATTGTGCTACTTTTGGATGGAGCATTTTGTGTATATCTAAGACCATCTGGTCCTCATGTCATTTAAGCTCAATGTTTTCTTATTGATTTTCTGTCTGGATGATCTATCTATTGGTGAAAGTTGGTTATTCAAGTTTCCTACTATTATTCTATTGCTGTCTATTTGTCTATTTAGGTATGTTAATATTTGTTTTGCACATTTAATTGCTCCTATGTTGGGTGCATAAATATTAACAGATGTTACATCCTAGCTTGGATTGACACTTTTATCATTATGTAATAGCCTTCTTGTCTCTTATTAAGAATTTTGTTTTAAAATCTCACTTTGTCTGATATATTGGGTTGTTGGAAATGTCATGACACATTTTTTTCAATGAAAAACAGAAAAAAATACGTCATGACTTTTCTGACAACTCAGTAAGTATAGCAACCTCTCTTTTAGTTTACATTTACATGAAATAACTTTTTCCATCCTTTCACTATCAGCCTTTGTTCTTACATCCAAACTGAGTTTCTTGGTGACAGTATATAGATGGGCCAAGAAAATTCAGCCACTGTAGGTCTTTGGATTAGATAATTAAGCCCCTTAATTTAAAGAGTTATTGATAGGCACATACTTAATGCTATTTTTTTAATTGTTTCTGAATCTTTTGTAATTTGTCTGGTACTTTCTTCTTCTCTTATTCTCTTTTGTGGTTTCATGATTTTCAGTAGTGGTATGCCTAGATTTCTTTCTCATTTTTGCTTTGTGGTTACCATGAAGCTTACATAAAACAGCTTATAACAGTCTGTTTTAAATTGATAACCTAAGTTTGAACACATCCTGAAGTTCTACATTTTTATCCCCCTCTTGTTTTATGTTTTTATGTGACTTTACATATTTTTGTCTTGTATATCCTTAACTAATTAACTAATGATAGTAGTTATAGTTATTTTTACTACTTTTCTTTTTCAACCTTTAGACTAGCTTTATAAGAGTTTAATCCACCACCTTTAATATATTTTTACCTTTATCAGTTAGGTTTATACTTTACTATATTTTACGATATAAATTATTGCACTTTTTTTTAAATTAAAGAAGTCCCTTGAACATTTGTTGTAGCCTTGTTCAGTGGTGATGAACTTTTTCAGCTTCTGCTTGTCAGAAAAATTCCTTTAATTCTGAATGACAACTTGCTGGGTAGAGTATTTTGGGTAGGAAGTTTATTTTTGTTTCAGATCTTTAAATATATCATGTCACTCCCTGCTTTCCCTCAAAGTTTCTGCTGAAAAATATGCTAATATTCTTATGGGGCTAAGATACTTATACATGAGTTGTTTTTGTTTTTCTCTTGCTGCTTTTAAGATTTCTTGTCTTTAACTTTTGACATTTTAATTGTAATGTGTCATGATATGTCTTTTGGTTTAGCTTATTTGGAACTCGATGAGTTTCCTGGATGTATATCTGTTACCTTCAAAAGTTTAGGGTAGTTTTCAACCATTATTTCCCCAACTAAATTTTCTGTCCTTTTCTCTCTCACTTCTCTTTCTGGCTCATCTTATAATGTGAACGTTTGTTTACTTGATATTCTTCCATAAATTGCTTAAGCTACCTTTACTCTCATTCTATTTTTGCTGCTGATTGCTGTGATTGCTGTTTTAAAATTCACAGATCTTTTCTTCTCCATCTAGTCTGCTGTTGAACCCTGTATTAATAGTTTATTTTTCAGTTTTGTTATATTTTCTAGCTCTTTGTTGCAGATCTCATGTATTCATCTGTTGTCCCCCAGAATTCAGCGAGCTACTTTAAGATTATTATTTGGGACCCTTTATCAAGTAAATCAGTCATCTCCATTTCATTAAGGATTTTTCCTTAATTTTTTGTCAAAACATATTCCTTTTTTTATTTTGCTTGACTCTATGCACTAGATAAAAGAGCCACCTCTTCCCATCTTGAAGGAGTGCCATTGTGTAGGAGCTGAGCTTTATTGTTTATCTTTGCTCTTTGTCTTGATTGTCTCTCAAACTTTGTGATTATTCATGTAGCCAATTATATTTTCAGTTTCTCCCAGTCACTGAGGGTGAGATGCCTGGATTCAAGCTGATTGGAAGACCCACAGGTAGCAGTTTTCAAAGTACAGTAGTCCGCCCCTTATCTGTGGTTTCATTTTCTGTGATTTTTGCTTACTGCAGTTTCAATTACCTACAGTCAACAGTGGCCTAAAAATATAAATGGAAAATTCTAGAAATAAACAATTCATAAGTTTTAAAATTGCACACGGTTCTGAGTAGTGTGATGAAATCACACCCCACCCTGCCCAGGACATGAATCATCCCTTTGTCCAGGATATCCAGGCTGTATGCGCTATTGGTCCATTAGTTACTTAGTAGCCAACTGTCAAAGTATCACAGTGCTTATGTTCAAGTAACCCTTATTTCTCTTACTGTGCCTAATTTATAAATTAACCTTTATCATTGGTATGTATGTATTGGAAAAACATAGTATATATAGGGTTTGGTACTATCCATGGTTTCAGGTATTTACTTCAGTTTTGGAGCATATGCCCTGCAGATATGGGGCAAATACTGTATGCAATTATTTACAGTCATATGGGGCCCCAAGAATGAGCCCCACTGACTACCACAGCGAAGCTATTGGGATGTGTCTCTTCTTTAGTAGTTGCAGAACTGGGATGTCAGACAAGTGTAGAGCTCCTTTCCAGAGCAAGGTAGACAGAGTGCCCAAAGTTGGTGTCCACCAGCCTATGTTGCATGAGAGCACCTGTGTAGACCACTAGATTTCTGCCAAACCTACAGAGAGAATGAAGGTGCAATTCAATCTGTCTGTGCAGTGATTTGGGGGTGGTAGCCTACCAAAAACTGCCTTTCTGATTGGGGAACACAAGTCCCTTTAGCCCCCAGAGCCAGACTATGTAGGGGCAGCCTCTGTGTGGCACCTGCAAAAATCAGGGCACCAGACATGTGCAAAGCTCCCCTCTGGGAGATTCTGGCTCTTAGGAGTGCAGCAGAGAGAGAGAGTGCAAAGATAATTCTGGCTATCTGAAGTCTCTAGAAAGGATTACATTCAGACCTTAAATGTGTGCCCAATTAGAAGCCTGCCCCTCAGGCTGCAGCCTTGATGATAAGTCAATAGCCCACCTCTTTTCCAGAAAGATTGGGTCTGTTGCCTCTTTCTGTGCCCTGAGAGCGGCAGCCATTTAAGAATTTTTTCTCTGATCCCATCCTGTGGGACCCGGGAGGGTAAGTCGTGCTGGCCCCCAGAGCCAGGTAATGTAGAGTTGTGCCCTGGGACCAGGTGCAAAAATCAGGGATCCAGACAAGCGTATAAGTTCCTTCCTGGGAGATACCAGCTATCTGGGACAAAGCAGAAGGAGAAAGCACAGACTGTGTCTCCTGGCCTCTGTCCCTTGAGAATACCTCCATAGGTCACTAGATGTGTGCCAAACCAGAAGTCTGATCCTTAGGTCAAAGCTTTTGGATAAGCAAAATAGGCCTCTTTCACAGAAGGACTAGGGATGTGTTTCAGTCCACTCTCTGTGCAGTGCTCTGGGGGGTGGTAGGGAGACAAACACTGTTCCCCTAATGTTACAGTCACCCCAGCCAGAAGAGCCAGGCATCCCCTGGAAAGCAACTGCAAAAACCAGGTGGTCTGATGCATGTACAGTCTCCCCTCCAGGAGATACTGGTGCTCTGGAGCATGGCAGAAGGGGAGCACCAAGATGGCACCTGCCAGCTTGTGCGAGGTGTATAGAGCAGGAACACTCCAGATAGTCTCCATCCCTGGAGAGTACCCCCAAATGGCTCTAAATGTATGTTAAATTAGATACCTGTCCTTCAGGCCAATGCTTTCAGATAAGCGAGTTAGCCTATTACACATACAGCCTGGGCACCTCTCAATAGGCTGCTTCTGTGCTGAACCCTTGGGCCAGCGAAACTGAGCATGTGAGCCCTTTAATAGCTGTTTCTCAGCCTTGTGTGTCTTATCGATGCAAGCCCCATTGCTTTTCAAAGCTAGATGTTTCAGGGACTTGTCTCTCAGGTACAGGTCTTAAAAGTTGGATTGCCCAATGTGGAGTTCAAACACTTTTAGCATTAGGGAGAAACTCTAGGTTTTGAATTCCCTCATGATTGTAAATCACATGTTAAAGTTGTATCTCAGCCTCTCCTGTCTGCTTCGATGTGGGTTTTTTCCTCTCTTGCCTGATGTGTAGGAGTCACTGTGCAAGTTTTTAGGGTTTTCATTGTTGTTGTTTTCAGAGGAAATTGTTCTAAATGAGGGTGTAGTTTTGGTATGTTCATGGAGAGGGTAAGTTCAGGATCTTCCTACGTTGCTATGTTGAACCAGAACCTCTATTTTCAAAGTAGTAAACTATGTTTTTTAACAACTGTAGGTGAGCTGGCATGATAAAGAGAACACAGTTGGATAGGCCAATTATATCAACAACAAAAATCACTATATGTGGTATTCTTCTTTTCCTCCAAACAGCTTTGACAGTTTGTATCTCTTTTTTGAATGCTCCTTATCATATTATAGTATTTCCTGTTCAGTATTATCCTATTCAGTCTCACATATTCCATGCTAACAAATCTCACATCAACAACGTGATATCCCCATAGCTCCATATCCCATTTTCTAATAGTTTACTAGTTTAGGCTCACTGTATATCCCACTGGAAACTTCAAACATTCTTTCTCAATTTGTGGTATTATCACCCAAAGATTTTTATTTCTTATATAGTCATGCATCACTTAATGACAGAGATACATTCTGAGAAATGCATTGTTAGGTCATTTCATCATTGTATGAGTGTCATAGAGTGCATTTACACAAACCTAGAAGGTCTAGTCTACCCTACTGCACACCTAGGCTACAAACCTGAACAGCATGTTACTGTACTGAATACTATAGGCAATTGTACCACCATGGTGTCTGTGTATCTAAATTTATATAAATATAGAAAAGGTACAGGAAAAATATGGTATAAAAGATAAAAAATGGTAACCTGTATAAGGCACTTACCATGAATGGAGTTCCCAGGACTGGAAGTTGGTCTGGATGAGTTGGTAAGTGAATGTGAAGACCTAGGACAGTTATTACTGGATATTACTGTAGACTTCATGAACACTGAATACCAGCATCATCACAAACACATAAATAATGCATTGCACTTCAACATTATGGCTACATCACAAGGCGAAAGGAATTTTTCCGCTTCATCATAATCCTATGGGACTACCATTATATATGTGGTCCATTATTGACCAAAATGTAGCTATGTAGCAAATGACTGTAATTAAAACTATGATTATAATACCTGTCTCACAGAGTTTCTCTGAAGATTAATGAGATCTAATCTAGTGTCAAATTGTAGGTGCTCACTATCTGTGAGTTGCTATTATCAATAATACTAATTATTATTATTTGTTAAACCTTAAGCATCTTTGACTCTTTCTAATTTTTAAATGTTCCAAATGCCTCGTTTCATTTTTCTGTATCCTGAACTGTTGCAATAACTCCCTGACTCCTATTTCTTTTGCAGTTCTGCTCCATTACCACCATAGCTGTTTGTTTTTTTCTGAAACACTAATCTAATTATTTAACTCTCCCTGCTTAAAAATCTTTATGTCAGGAGTATCAACTCCAAAGTCCTTAGTTTTATATGTAAAAATTTTACAAAATGGGCCTAGCCTTGCTACTTAGCTTCACTGATTACATTCCAAAATGTTACTCAACACTTTTTGGCCTTTCATACCTCCTTACCTTTGCATATACTGCACCCCCCCCCCCCCAGTTTCTTTATTTGGAATAGTGGTGATTTTATGTTTTTTCTAATCCCACTGAGAGCTATTCTCTGTGCCATTGTACCATTCTCCCTGTTCCAGGAGACTGACTGCTAAGGACTAACTTACCTGGACTGCCTTGTTTATCTACTTCTTATTGAGTTCAGTCAATGGGAACAACTATAAGAGATCCAAGGACAGAAAGAGAGCAAGATCAGGGTATTTACTTGAACTCTGATGCTGTAGGCTCATGCTGGTCTACAAAGATGAGCAAGTTACGAATTAAGCTACTTTTATGATTCTGATTATTCTATGACAAGAGCAGCAAATCTTACATTCTTCATCCCTCTTTAAAACTAAGGTCTCCTGGGACAGTGTTCTTGTACTTTAATGTACCTACAAATCGCCAGCAGACATCTTGTTGAAATGTGGATTCTGATTACTAGTAGGTCTGGGGTGAGCCTGAGATTCTAGGTGGGGCTGCTGCCATGGTTCTGGACCACATTGAGTAAAGAGGGACTAATGCGTGGCAGACTGGAATTTGATGTAGGTTGATTTCATTAACCTAAGGAAAGTCAATATATTGTGATATAACCCCCTCTGGTCATAAGAATGGGAGTGCCCCAAACCAACACTGTGAGTTACCACATTATTAATAAAATGCTTGCAAAAGTAAACCTTATTAAGATCTGAAAAAACAGAATTATGTTAGTGGTTTACTAAAAATACACACAGTGTTTTAACAACCCCACCTGTGCCTCAGGGGACATTATAGGAAGTCAGCTGGACCTAAGATGACCCCCTGAATTCTGGTATAAATGGATATACTTAAAAATTATACCCGGATTGAGAAAAAAAAGACTATGTTCCTCTTACATGACTAGATTTCATCTAAATTATTTCTATATCTCAGTATGGTTTTTTTAATGAAAAGAATCTGTCTTCATTTCTGGATATGAAGTTACTGTGGGCCAGGAACTATGTTGTAAACATGACAAGCATCAACCACAGCTGGAGCAATAACAAGAAAGTGCTCTAAGTTGTCAAACAGCAAATCAGTATGCCCAAATACTAATAACGGGGTTGGGGGCGGGTGCCTGGGATGCACACTGAGGAACAAGGAATTGTGCCAAAAATACTACCCTTTCCAAGAGAAAACTTTAATAATAGGGGCTAATTTTATGAACTTACTACTAGTAATACTAGTATTACCTTTCATCACACTGTGAAGAAAAATTATTCTCATTTTGTAGAAGAGAAAATGTCAGATTAGATGGGAGCCAAGACTTGAATCCAGGACTTGAAACTCTACAAGTCCTGTTCCATTTCCAATCACTGCATGAACCTTTGGTAAGAAGCAAAGGAAGCAAGCTGGAGTGTGAGACCATGGTAGTGAAAGTGTAGTGCCAGCTCCAGGCAGAGGTTTGTTTCTCAACCTCTCTTGTCCTAAGATATACCCAATGTCTTGTCCTCCTCCTTCTTCCTTTTCACCCTCAACAACACTCCCCTCAAAGAAATATCTACTAAACTCATTTATACTAAAGGAGTAATGCTATTGCTACATCTCATGTAGCAGCTAACAGGACAGGGGCAGCGCAGGAAACAGCGGGAAGGGAAGCGTGACTATCGCCCTGAAGTCATGTCTCCTTAGGCAATGTCCAGACACCCACGACATCCTACTGTGATTTACTAACACAAAAATAAATCACCTTTTTATGGTAGTCATGAAAATAAACTCACAGATGATATAAAAATGGATTTAAGATGAGCCTACACTGATTACCCTTTTTACTTCTTTTGGCTGTTTTTTGTTTGTTTTCTAAAAGTGGTTATTGATGAGCAGAGCTTTGAGAAAACAGGTATTTGCTGATGGTTGATGCCTATTTTCTCCCAGCTCATTATAGGCAAGATGATAAATTGTAGGTGAGGACAGCTGGGAGGCAGAAGAAACCAGTAGATGTTACTATAGAAAATTAGCAGGTCATGCAGATTTTCATTTAAGTACTAAGTTCTTCAAATAGTATAAATAAAGCAATAATTCAAATGATCTATCCCAAGACTATCAAGACAATACGCCAACCTCAGTAAGATGTCATCTGTGATTGAGGAAGAATCTTATCTTCCTAAGAAAACTGTTTTTTTTTATTTCCAGGTTATGCTGCCCACTTTGGTGTCATCACACAAGTCAAAGGGTAAATCTGTTTATTAGTGGACCGCCACATCACCTGTCATGAGTTAGTGTTTCAAATTTACTGAATATAGATGAGATTCCAAGTCATGGTACATGAATCCCTTTAACCAGTGTTAGTGTAGTTCTTTGGGAGAACATCATTCCAGCTTTGTTGTAAAGTGAAACTCTATTGGCTGAAGCCTCTGGAATGCAAAGAACAGAGGCCACAAGTAAAATAGATGTGAGTGGCAATGGCAAAAGATAAAGTTGTAAGTAGTAATAAATGGAGACAGTACATTACAAGTTAATGGACCTTGTTCCAAGGTCAAGAAGCTCTGTCAACATCCAAAAAAATTTTATTCTAGCAGTACAATTTCACATTTTCATAAAAGAATCCCAACACAAACTTCTGATTATCCCCCAATGGGACTCTTGCTTGCAGAATACTCAGAGGTTTCAAAACCATGCTCACCCAGGGCCAGTCGAGTGGCGCATTGGTTAAGAGCTGGTTTTGGGATGCCAGCGGCCCCAGTTCGGATCCCACATATGAGGGCCAGTGACACTGCTCTCCGTAGCTAACAACAGCTCCACCTGGAGCTGGGCTGGGTGAGGCCCGGCGACAGTGTAGGCTGCAGCCCCTGCTGCAGTGGGCTGCCATAGGCTACAGTGAGTGGCTGGCAGCCAGTGTGAGCAGCTGGCAGCCAGCGTGAGCTGCCAATAGTCGCGGTGAGCGACCATCCAGAGGCCGGCGACCGATCTGCCTCATCCGGGAAGAGTGCAATGATGATACCAACATGCGCCAGTGAAGCAACATTCTCCACAACTAGACTGAAGAACAAAAAGACAGCAACTTGTCTGTTCCTCTTCCCCGATTCCCTAATACTGTTCCCCTCCTCCAATTCCCCAATAAATCTTAAAAAAAAAAAAAAACATGCTCACCCAAAAATTGATAAATACCTAACAGAATTTTGAAACTGCCTTTTCTACCCACTCTCAGAACTCTTCCTAGCTACTAGGGGAAAATACAGCTTGAAAGTCATTAGGGTGAAGCAGTAGTGTAAAATGAAGATAGCACACACAAAAAAGAGCCATACATATTTATTCAAATTAAAGGCCCATGGCATGTACATAAAAAAGAAAAACCAGAGTTGACCATTGATGTGAAATTTGACTGCATCATCATTTTTTTGACTCAACATCAAACTTTTCTCCTGGCAAACATGCCAGGGCACACTTATCTCAAATGAGATAGAGAGATTCCAATGCAACCTTGAAGATCTTGTTTTTATGTCAGAGAGATTATGTATCTATAAGAAGTGATTGACAAAGGTCTAGACACATGTTCCCCCAATACCATTCAAATATTCTATATTTAAAGGAAAATTGTCCCAGAATTCTTTCACTAATAATATTTGCTTTGCTGCCTCTTATTCAATAATTCCACTTTTCCCTAAGGAATTAAGCTGCAGAATCTTCCACTGGCAAAGCTCAAGAGATACTTAAAAACTCAAGTAAAAACTGAAAAATTAGTTAGGTAATTTGTACACATAGCAACATGAATTTTTAAAAAAATATTGTTAAGTAAAACAAAAATAGGAATAGAAGAAAGTGGAGGAGAGGAGAAGGGGAAAAGTAAAGGAATAAGAACAAGAAAGAGAATGATATTTAGAGGTCATTGCCCCTTCCATAAATTAAACACACACATACCACCACCAGCACTTCCTATTTTATAAGATTGCCAAATTATTTTTTATATGTGTAGCAGAGAGCAGACACATGCACGAAAAAAGTCAGATGAATGAATGACTTTACATTATCCACTGAGAACAACACACAAAAACAGAGAAAAAGTTAAAGAAAACAACATGAAGATGGAAAAAAGATGTAACTTCTTTCTTTAATGTCAATGATGATAGAGCAAAGCAAAACAAATTAAAATAGATATAATGGAGCTCATCCTACAGTACCACTTAGGTACAGAACCAAGCATCAGTCTTATCCAACTGTTCTCAGCCAGCACACACCTCATTCCCGACTGCAGAGCTTGAACAGTTACCTTACCCAAAAATAGAGTACAACAGCAGATGTCACCTATCCAAAGACATTATCAGCAAACACACCTAGAAACGCAAGCTGAGCTGACTGACAATGATGTGTCTCTGCCAAAGCAAACTTGTCAAGTCTGAATGAGTAGCTCAATTATTTATATGCACAGGTACTAATGTAAGGAATTAAGGATAGTGAAAAATCAGGTAAATATGATACTACCAATGGAAACTAATACAGATCCAATAAGTGACCCTAAAGAAATGGAGATCTATGAACTGTCAGACAAAGAATTCATAATAATCTTCTTAAAGTAGTTCAGCAAACTATAAAACACAAATAAAGACAACTAGAAAAATAATGTATGAACAAAATGAGAAATTTGACAAAGAAATAGAAATGAGAAGTTTGACAAAGAAATGGAAATTTTAAAAAAACACAGATATCCTAGAATTTAAAAAATGCAATAACTGAACTAAAAAACTCAATAGAGTTTCAAAAACAGACTCGACCATCAGTGACCTGAAGGATAAGGCATTTAAAGTTATCTAGTCAGAAGCAAAAAAGAAAAAAAAATGAAAAAGAGTAAAGAAAGCCTAAAGGGACTTATGGGACACAATGAAAAGAAACAATATTTGCATTATGGTAATCTCAGAAGAAGACAAAGAAAGGGACAGAAATAATATTTAAAGCAATAATGGCTGAAAACTTTCCAAATCTGGGAAGAGAAATGGATATCCAGATCCATAAAACCCAAATGACCCAAAATATGTTAAACCTGAACAGGGCTACACTGAGACACATTAAAGTTAAATTGCGAAGTCAAAGACAAAGAATTTTAAAGGCAGCAAGAGAAAAGAGAGAAGTAATATACAAAGGAACCCCCTTAAGATTTTTGACAGATTGCTCAACAGAAACTTTGCAGGACAGGAGAAAATAGGATGACATATTCAAAATATTAAAAGAGAAAAAAAAAAAAAGTCAAACATGAGTTCTGTATACCTGATGAAGCTGTCCTTCAGAAATGGAGGGAGCTTTTTCGCAACAGATTTGCCGCCAGAAAACAGGTGTAGTGAAAACCACCACTAAACCTAACCCAAAATGGGAAAAAGACACACATCAACATCGTGGTCATTGGACACGTAGATTCCGGCAAGTCTACCACTACTGGTCATCTGATCTACAAATGTGGTGGGATCAACAAAAGAACCATCAAAAAATTTGAGAAGGAGGCCCCTGAGATGGGAAAGGGCTCCTTCAAGTATGCCTGGGTCTTGGATAAGCTGAAAGCTGAACGTGAGCATGGGATCACCATTGATATCTCCCTGTGGAAATTCGAGACCAGCAAGTATTATGTGACCATCATTGATGCCCCCGGACACAGAGACTTTATCAAAAACATGATTATGGGCACATCTCAGGTTGACTGCACTGTCCTGATTGTTGCTGCTGGTGTTGGTGAATTTGAAGCAGGGATCTCCCAGAATGGGCAGACCCGCGAGCATGTCCTTCTGGCTTACACACTGGGTGTGAAACAGCTAATTGTGGGTGTTAACAAAATGGATTCCACTGAGCCGCCTTACAGCCAGAAGAGATACGAGGAAATCGTTAAGGAAGTCAGCACCTACATTAAGAAAATTGGCTACAACCCTGACACAGTAGCATTTGTGCCAATTTCTGGTTGGAATGGTGACAACATGCTGGAGCCAAGTGCTAATATGCCTTGGTTCAAGGGATGGAAAGTCACCCATAAAGATGGCAGTGCCAGTGGAACCACGCTGCTTGAAGCTCTGGATTGCATCCTGCCACCAACTCGCCCAACTGACAAAACTTTGCGCCTACCCCTCCAGGATGTCTACAAAATTGGTGGTATTGGTACTGTCCCTGTGGGCCATGTGGAGACTGGTGTTCTCAAACCCAGCATGGTGGTCACCTTTGCTCCAGTCAATGTTACAACTGAAGTCAAATCTGTTGAAATGCACCATGAAGCTTTGAGTGAAGCTCTTCCTGGGGACAACGTGGGCTTCAATGTTAAGAATGTGTCTGTCAAAGATGTTTGTCGTGGCAATGTAGCTGGTGACAGCAAAAATGACCCACCAATGGAGGCAGCTGGTTTCACTGCTCAGGTGATTATCTTGAACCATCCAGGACAAAGCAGTGCTGGATATGCACCTGTGCTTGATTGTCACACAGCTCACATTGCTTGCAAATTTGCAGAGCTGAAGGAGATTGATCGCCGTTCAGGCAAGAAGCTGGAAGATGGCCCCAAGTTTTTGAAATCTGGTGATGCTGCCATCGTTGATATGGTTCCTGGCAAGCCCATGTGTGTTGAGAGCTTCTCTGATTACCCTCCTCTGGGTCATTTTGCTGTTTGTGATATGAGACAGACAGTTGCTGTGGGTGTCATCAAAGCAGTGGGCAAGAAGGCAGCTGGAGCTGGCAAGGTCACCAAGTCTGCCCAGAAAGCTCAGAAGGCTAAATGAATATTATCCCCAATACCTGCCACCCCAGTCTTAATCAGTGGTGGAAGAACGGTCTCAGAACTGTTGTCTCAATTGGCCATTTAAGTGTAATAGTAAAAGACTGGTTAATGATTACAATGCATCGTAAAACCTTCAGAAGGAAAGGAGGATGTTTGGTGGACCATTTGTTTTTTTTGTGTGTGTGTGGCAGTTTTTAAGTTATTAGTTTTTAAAATCAGTACTTTTTAATGGAAACAACTTGACCAAAAATCTGTCACAGAAATTTTGAGACCCATTAAAACAAAGTTTAATGAGAAAAAAAAAAGAAAAGAAAAGAAATGAAGGAGGGATAAACACTTGCCCAAACAAATAAAATCTTAGGGAGTTGATCAACAGTTCACCTGCCTTAAAAGAAATGCTAAAGAGAGCTCTTTTATTTGAAGTAAAAGGACACTAATCAACATCATAAAAATATGAAAAGTTGGCATACAACTCACTGGTAATGGTACATATATAATCAGAGTTAGATTCTGTAATATGTTAATGGTAGCTCATAATACACTTACAACGCTAAAATTCAAAAAGTGAATATAGTAAAGATTAAACTACAATAATCTGTTATTAGTTATACAATATAAAATATATGTAAATTGTAACAGCAATACACTAAAATGTGAGGAGGGAGGGAAGCAAAAGTGTAAAATTTAGGAATTCTATTGAAGTTATTTATCAGCCTAAAATACAATGTTATAATTTTAAGATATTTTAAGTAAGTCTTATGACAACCACAAGTGAAAGCCCTGTAGCAATTATACAAAAGAGCTTGATTAGGAAGTCAAAGCATACTGATACATTAAGTCATCAAAATACACACACACACACACACACACACACACACACACACAAACAGTAGGATAAGAAATAAGGAATGATGGAGCTAAAAGACAACCAGAAAACAATCAACAAAATGGCACTAGTAAATCCTTAACCTATCAACAATTACTTTAAAGGTAAACTATCCAATCAAAACACATCCAATGGCTGAATGGATAAGAGGCTACTATGAACATATAACCCAAAAACATAAAACCTACAAGGACTGAATCAGGAAGAAATAGAAAATCTGAGACCAATTAATAGTAAGTAGATTGGATAAGTAATCAAAAGTCTTCCAATGTGCAAGTCTAGAACCAGATGGCTTCAGTTTTGAATTACCACACTCTTCCAAAAAATTGAAAAAGGGGGAATACTCCTAAACTCATTTTACAAAGCCAGGCTTATCCTGATACTAAAGCCAGATAAGGACACTACCAGAAAAGAAAACTTTAGGCCAATATACCCGAGGAATATATATACAAAAATTCTCAACAAAATATTAGAAAGCCAAATCAGCATCCCATTAAAATGATCATTTACCATAATCAAGTAGGATTTATCCCTGGGATGCAAGGATGGTTTAACATATGCAAATCAATCAATGTGATACCTCACGTTAATAGAATAAAAGACTTATGATCATCTCAATAGATGTAGAAAAAGCATTTGACAAAATTCAACATCTGTTCACGATAAAAACACTTACTAAATTAGGCATATAAGGAACATATCTCAACATAATAAAAGCCACATATGACAAACCCACAGCTAGCATCACACTTAATAGTGAAAGGTTGAAAGCTTTTCCTCTAAACTCAGGAACAAGGCATGGGTGCCCATGCTCACTACTCCTAGTCAATATAGTACTGAAAGTCTTAGAGCCATCAGGCGATAAAAGGAATGAAAGGCATCCAAATTGGAAAAGAAGAAGTAAAATATTTTTTATTTGCAGACCACATGATTTTATATATATAGAAAATTCTATATATAAAAAGACTCAACCAAAACCATTAGAATTAATCAATGAATTCAGTAAAATTACAGGATACAAAATTAACATACAAAAATCAGTAGTATTTTTATACACTACCAACAAATATTCTGAAAAAGAAATCAACCCCATTTAAAGTAGCATAGAAAACAAAGTACTTAGGAATAAATTTAACCAAGGAAGGAAAATATTTCTACTCTGAAAACTATAAGACATTGATGAAAGAAATTGAATAAAACAAAAATAAATGGAAAAGTACCCCATGTTCATGGATTGGAATAATTAATATTGTTAAAATGTCAGTACTACCAAAAACTGTCTATAGATTCAATGCAATCCATACCAAGATTTCAATGACTTTTTTTTACAGAAATAGAAAAAAAAAACACAAAACACTTCTAAAATTTATATGGAATCACAAAAGACCTCAAATAGCCAAAGCAGTCCAGAGAAAGATGAATGAAGCTGAAGGCATCACACTTTCTGATTTCAAGCTATACTATAAACTTATAGTAATTAAATCAGTATTGTACAGGCATAAAAACAGACAAATAGACCAAAGAAACAAAATGGAGAGCCCAGAAATAAACTCATGCTTATACAGTCAATTAATATTTTACAAGGGAGCCAAGAATACTCAATAGAAAAACAACAATCTCTTTAAAAAATGGTGTTGGGGAAATTGAATATTCACATGTCATAGAATGAAACTTGGTCCACATTTTACACACAAAACTTACCTTGAAATGGATTAAAGACTTAAATGTAAGATCTGAAACCATGAAACTCCTAGAAGAAAACACAGGATACCAGCTTCTTGACGTGGGTCTTGGTAATTTTTTGTAAAGCACAAGCAACAGAATCAAAGTAAGCAAACCAAAATGCTTCTATACAGCAAAAGAAACCATCAACAAAATGAAAAGGCAACTTATGGGATGGGAAAATATTTGCAAACCATGTATCTGATAAGGGGTTAATATTGAAAAAATATAAAGAACTCACATAACTCAATAACAACAACAAAAAAACTCCAATTAAAAAATGGACAAAGGACCTGAATAGAAATTTTTCAAAAGAAAACATATGAATGGCCAACAGGTACTTGAAAAAATACTCAACATCACTAATTATTAGGAAAAAGCAAATCTAAATCACAATGCGGAATCATCATGCCTGTTAGAATAGCGATCACCAAAAAGACAAAAGATAAGGGATGGATGTGGAGAAAAGGGAACCCTTGTGCACTGTTGGTAGGAATGTAAATTGGTACAGCACTATGGAAAATACAGAGGCACCTCAAGAAATTAAAAATAGAACTACTATATGATCCAGCAAGTCCACTTCTGGGAATATATCCAAAGAAAACAAAAACACTAACTCAAAAAGGTATCTATAACCCCATATTCATAGCAATAGCCCAGATATGGAAACAACCTGTATCGATGACTGGATAAAGAAAATGTGTTGTATATACCGAGGGGGGGTGTGTGCCAAAAATACGTATACACATTTTAAAAGATGTTAACACTTTGGTCAACGTTGCTTAAGCAGTAGTTCGCTGTAATCAGAAGTGTCTGGATGCTGATGGTAACCACTTTGAGCACCTCTTATAATTGAAGAAGTCAAGTATGACTTTTATTCATCTTTTGTTATCAGTATATATTAATACAGTTTTTTCCTTTCTTAAAATATGTATACATTTTTTTGGCACCCTCTGTATATGAGGTCTGACAATTAAGTTCACAAACTTGTTAATAATGATGTTGCTAACTTTTTTTGATATCAGAGGGATTATCCATTATGAATTTGTACCAACTGGACAAACAGTTACCCAAGTTTACTATTTGGAAGTGCTGAAAAGGTTGCGTGAAAAAGTTAGACGACCTGAACTTTTCGCCAACAATTCATGGTTCTTGCATCAGGACAATACACCAGCTCACAGAGTACTGTCTGTGAGGGGGTTTTTAGCCAGTAAACAAATAACTGTATTGGAACACCCTCCCTACTCACCTGTTGTAGCCCACAATGACTTCTTTCTTTACCCAAACATAAAGGAAATATTGAAAGGAAGACATTTTGATGACATTCAAGACATCAAGGGTAATACAATGACAGCTCTGATGGCCATTCCAGAAAAAGAGTTCCAAAATTTCTTTGAAGGGTGGACTAGGCATTGGCATCAGTGCATAGTTTCCCAAGTATTTTGAAGGTGACCTTAGTGATATTCAGCAATGAGGTATGTAGCACTTTTCCTAGGATGAGTTCATGAACTTAAATGTTCAACCTTATATAATGGAATATTATTCAGCCATAAAAATTAGGAAATTCTACCATTTATGATAACATGGATGGACTTTGAAGACACTGTGCTAAGTGAAATAAGTCTAAGAAAGACAAGTACTATATGATCTCATTTATATGTGGAATCTTAAGAAAAAAAAGAAACACCTCACCAAACTAATAAAAAAAGAGATCAGATTAGAGGTGGGTGTTTGGGAAAGGAGGAACTGGAGGAAGGTGATTGAAAGGTACGCACTTATAAAACAAATATAAGTACTAGGGATATGATGTACAACGTTACAACTAGAGTTACTACTGCTGTATGATATATAGGAAAGTTGTTAAGAGAATAAATCCTAAGAGTTCTCATCATAGGCGAACTCTTTGTATTGTATCTATATGAGATGTTAACCTGTCGTGGTAATCATTTCACAATATATGTAAATTAAGCCATCATGCTATATGCCTTAAACTTATACAGTGGTGTATCAATAATTTCCCAATAAAACTGAAACAAAAAAACAAAAAAAAACCCAGATATCACTAAATTGCAACAACAATGAGATAATACTTGAATGCATCAGAATCACAAAGTTTGGAAAGTAGATAGTTTCAAGTATGTGTGAAGATGTAGAGAGATGGAATCACATGTAAACTGCTCATAGAAATGAAAATAGAAGTCCTAGAAAACAATGCAGTGATACTTAGTGAAATAAGCACACTTAAGTCCTATCAGCATTGCCATTCCTTTGTAAATTCCACAGAGTTTCTCATGCAGGTTAAGGATAACATGGGGTATGTTCATTATGGTCATGTTTTATTTGTGATAAAGGAAAGTTGGAAGCCACCTAGATGCCCACAATAGGGGAGTAGATGAGTACATTTTGCTATATATGTTCTATGGACACTATGCATCAATTAGGAGCAATAAACTGAACCTGTATAGCAATGTAGATAGATCTTAAAAACACTAAGTGAACAAAAAAAAAAAAGCAAGAAAACTAATGAGATGTAAAGGGCAATGCTTTGGTCAAATTTTTAAAGATATACCTAGAAAATAACACTATATACTTTGAGTGCAAATTGTAGGCATATAAATATATAAGAGAGGCAGCCTATGAGTGGAATAGAAGCAGGAAATAAGAATGGCAATTTGAAATGAAAGTAAACTTTTTTAAATTAATGTATCAAATTATTATTATTGTATATATTTTTTCCTTTCAAAATGGAATTTGGGATTTTGATATACTTTTGTATACTTTTTTGATACTTTTATGTATATCAAATTAATCCTCATGGCCACTAGTGGAACACTGATGAGCAAGGTCATTACTCAATTAGTTGGTTTATCACCAGCAGCCGAGCACTGCCTGCCTCAAGATACTTTCAACCAGTACTCTGTTTATAGTTGTTTTTATTCTCAGTCGTATATTATTTAATTTATATCTGCAATATTAAAGAGAAGATGCTTAAAAATTAGTAATATTACAATACATGTTGGGCCGGCTGAGTGGCATGTTGGTTAAGAGTTGGCTTGGGATGCCAGCTCTGAGCAGCAGGGCCCCGGTTCGGATTCCACATGAGGGCCAGTGATGCTACGCCCTCTATAGCTAAGATAGTGAACAACAGCTCCACCTGGAGCTGGGTTGCTGTGAGTCGCAGGTGACTGCAAAGGCTGCAGCCCCTGCTGCAGTGGGCTGACATAGGCTACCGTGAGTGGCCAGAAGCCAGCGTGAGCAGCTGGCAGCTGGCGTGAGCTGCCAAGAGCCGCCATGAATGGCCATCCAGAGGCCGGCGACTGATCTGCCTCACCTGGGAAGAGCACAATGATGATACCAACATGGGTCAGTGAAGCAACGTCCTCCACAACTAGGCTGCAGAACAAAAGTACAGCAACTTGTTTGTTCCCCTTCCCCGATTCCCCAACACTGTTCCCCGCCCCCAATTCCCCAACAAAATCTTTTAAAAAAATAAAAAATACATGTTAATGAGGAGCATTAGTCATCATCATACCCAGTTCTAATGTCTATGAAGAAGAATATAGCAATAGTACAAATGGAGGCCCACAGACCAAATGTCTAAATATTTAAAAGTTACAAATCAACCTAACCATCTGAAATAAGATATGTCCTATCCTCCTACCTTGACAAGTATGTTTTCTTAGTAACCAGGAATGTATGTATATAGGATCCTTGTAGTTTTCAGAGTTTGATCCCAGCTCTCCTCTTTAGCCCTTGTCTTTCCATCCTCGATTCCATCTTGCATTCACACCTGTGGACCCCAGCCATCACGTAAGTTCCAGCCATTCTTCCCCTGAATCCAAACTGCCACCCCTTAGCCATCTCCCAGGTAGAGGAGTTCCCCAGTGGCAGTGCAGTTCACACTGGGGGGGCCGGGTTGGGAGACCTGGGGAAAGGGCCTTGCAGGCCCTGGGGCAGGCACAGACTTTGTGGGCAGGAAATTCAGTGTCACCTGGAAGAGAGGGAATGGGCCCTAGGTGTGCTTTCCTCTTGGCCCTGGAGATTCCTTTCTATCAGGAGGAGGGCCAAAGCTGGTCCCAAAGACTGTGGCGGGGCCCCTCTGGTCTAGGGGCCAAAGCATTTTTATAAATGTGGTATTATGAACTGAAAGTTTGTGTGCCCTGAGAATTTGTATGTTGAAGCCTTGACATCCCAGTGTGATGATATTTGGAGACGGGGCCCTTGGGTGGTATTCAGGTTTAGATGAGATCATGTGGGGAGGGCCTCCATGATTGGATTAGTGCCCTTATAAGAAGAAGAAGAGATACAGAGACCTCTTTCTCTTTCCACCATGTGAGGACACAATAGAAGGTAGTCCTTGTAAGCCAGGAAGTGGGTGCTTAGCTAGGAACCAAATTGGCTGGCACCTTGATCTTGGACTTCCAGCCTCTGGAACTATAAGAAATAAATTCCTGTGGTATTTTGTTATAGCAGCTCAAGGTGACTAAGACATATGCCTGAAGATGCTCCCTATCAGATTTGTAGGTCAGATGCATATGCTCATAACATAGACCAGCAAAAACTCTCTGATAATAAAGAAAATGCTGAAAAGAGAAAGCACTGTGACCATATAACTGATTTAGCTTTTCATTTACTAGGGATAAAAGTTACCAACATCTGGACTGTCTTACTTACGGATCAATGATTGCAAATAGCAGCGTAATAACCTTACAGCATATTCTGTAATTTAAAAATAATACATGAAAATTATCAAAATTAACTGAGTTTTACATGTGAAATTCAAAACTTCTGAACATTAAATGAAGGCTTTTTTTTGTCCGTTGTTTGTCATAATCCTAAATAAACTAAATTTATATTTTATGTGGTTTCAGTTTCTAAATCAAAGACGATCCCTAATACTTACAAATTTATGGCCAAATCGTGATATCCTTGTATTTTTAGTAAATTAAACATTATGCATTATAAATATTTTGCATTATAAATATAATCAAAGGTTGTAAAAATTACATGTAAGGTAAACACTGAATATGGCCATCAAAAATACACTCATCTAAAATATTTTAGAATCTTAAAAATTATTATGTAAAATTGTGAAAGAATGCTTAAAATAATCCTTAATAGTTCACAAGTATTTAATCTTGGGAAAGGGATAGTTGGACTAAAGACAAAAAATTTGTAAAATGGTATTAGAATGAGTATGAATTTTGGAGAGTACTTACAATATATGAAATTAGAACAATAGTTTCATTACAGGACTTTTGAAAGAATGAAATGAATTGGTTAACTGACCTAGCCTCAAGATTCTGTTTGAACAAGCTGATCTCCTCCCCTACCACCCAGCTCTCACAGGTGCTACCACAGCTCTCAGGATAGCTTATCTACTCTTAACTATTAATACTTTTAGTACCTCTTATTCGTACCTGTCTAATATATTTATATATCATTCATGCTGAAGAAGGCTTTTTGAAAGACGTATATATAAGCTGAAACTAGAGTAGCATTACACATAATTGCAGTGGTTTTAAGCAGAGCCCAGCAAATTTAATCTCTGTCATTTCTTTCCTTCTGGGGACCGATGCAGAAAAAGGATGTTCGAAGGATTTGTTCTTGCTACTTGACATCCTTAAAAGGCCACATGTAAATTGTCACTTAAGGTGCCTTTTGATTAAGACAATGGTCTCTTGATACAGTATATTAATTAGAAAGGACTATAGTATGTGGTAGGAAGTTCTCTGCCCATTGTCCCCCCTCCTCGTTTCCATCATTAAATGCTACTGGCCACTTTAACCCAACGTCAGGGTCTATTCAGTTACTTAGGGGCAAATTTAGTAGACTTGGGAAAGCATTTGCCTGATGCAAATTATTTTAGAATAAACACAATAGAGGGAAAACTGGTTACACAACCCACAGGCATCGGTTCAGTCTAACACACATTTGTTCAGCATGGACTCTGTGCCAAGCACTGGGGGCCACAGATGCCAACAGCAGGGACCTGATCTCTGTCCCCATAGGGCCCTCGCATTAGTGGGAAAGTGCTCGAGTGAATAAGATGAATGGCAGACTTTACATGCATCATCCATTTAATCCTGCAAATGATCAAGTAAGAAAGGTATTTTCATGGCCTATGTTTCAGATGTCAAAAACGAGGGTCCAAGATGCAAATGTAAAAGAAGTTCATCTTCTTTGTTCCCATCCCTACCCCAGTGCCCAGCTCAAGGTGCAGTGATGTGCCTCTATCTTCCCTGTATGTCTCCACCTCCCAGTTTGACCACAGGACTGACTGGGAAAGGGACAAGGACTCAGGGGAGCAGCTTTCCTGGGGGTCTGCATTACACCTACCAGGAAATTAAGATTTAAAAAACTGCCTTTTTCATGAGTTTTTTAAATCTATAATAAATATTTAATTTTTCATTGCACTATAAAAAAAATGATTATATGGTCACCCTTTTCAATCTGCCTACAAATGTATTTCCTCCTCCCAAAGAACCACCAGAATTTTAATAGTGAGCCTGTTCTATTCCTTGAGGAGGTAGGGTGAGAAATTTCCCTTGCAGCTCTGCAAATAGCATATTTCCCTGCATATACTCATTTGAACTCTATACAGGTCTTCCTGAAACCTTCAAGGACTTTTATCCCCATTTACCCTTGGTTAGATTTTTATATTTTGCTTCCTCATAAGCTTCTCATTTCCAACCCTGCCTGTCATCTTTCCCTGCAGCCTGACATTCTTTGTTCTGTTATGCACTTGTGACAACCAGGGACGCTACATTTTCCTGGCTGGCAGCCATCGAATTTACAACACTTTTTAGAAAAGGTTCTTGCAATTTTTCCTCTTGTCATTTTCTTCACATCTGTGGCTGATGCGGGAAGAACAAAGCTCAGGCAATTTGCTCCTGCTATCTGGCTTATGGCAATGCCTTCCAAATTTCCACTTACCCTATCCACCTCTCAAAACGTTGCTGAGTTGCTTGCAGAACCTGGGCTGCACCAGTGCACTAATTTGAGGACTGATTTCCCATACTGTCAAGGCTTTTTAACCCAACTGATTTACCTTCTTTTAGAAAGTTTTCCAAGCAGGAAATCCCATGCATTTTATAGTTTACTGACTATAAGCTAAGTGTTTGGTGTAATAGAGACATGAGTTGGAGTCCTCAGTCTGCATCTTTCTAGCTGTGAGACTATGGACAAAATTTTTAACTGTCCAATCTTTAGCTTGCTGGGTTTTATTCCACCCATGCAAAAGGAAGAAGAATAGTACTATCTCCTTATGTTATTGTGGTAATTGAGATGGTACCTATGCCTGGTAGCTAATAATTGTTCCGTAATGTTATCTAGCATTATTTAGAGGCACTGATTAATATATATACAGTAATACCTCGGCTTGCGAGCATAATTCGTTCTGGAAATAAACTACTCGTATTGCAAGACATCGCTAGTTTACCAAGTTAAAATGGCAAAAACTACTATTACTTTTGCACCAACCTAATAGAGAAGTTTGCTCGTCTTGCAGAACACTTGCAAACCAAGTTACTCGCAATCTGAGGTTTTACTGTAATTCAACAAGTATGAACAAGATCTATGTTAGGTGCAATGTGAAAGAAAGAGGAAATAATATCCACTGAGAACATATTACATGCCCACACTTTCATACATGCATTCTTATGTACTCAAATAAAGCTCATGGTTCCTGCCTTCACATGGCTTATAATGACGCGCATACAGCCAATTACACTGCAGAATGTCTGTGAGCATGGAATGGCAACATGAAGACCTCCACTGCAGGGACAGAAGGAGTAGTGGATAAAGTTAAACCTTGTGGATCCTGTCTTATAATATGTTCATGCTTCAACTCCAAAGACAGAATCACATTTGAGATAGGCACTCAGGAACTGCCGTATCGATTAGGAAGAAGATGTGGTCTGTACTATCCGGGACTCTATAATTACCGACTGATAGAAATCTAACTCAACTTGGCTTTCAGCCAAAACGGGAATTGCTTGGCTCACAAAAAATAAGAAGTTGTGGGTGGAAGGAGGGTGGATATTCAGGCATGGCTAAATCCAGATGCTCCAAAAGTGCTTTGAGAAATCTGACTCTTGGCTCTGGTTTCTTCAGGTTTGGCTTCATTCTCAGATAGGCTCTCACTCTGTGCTGGCCACTGGCAGCCCTGGGGTGACAGCCTCATGGTTCAGTGGGCACTGTTGACAGATTATTCTGGGGAAAGTCCAGGATTGAGTCTCTTTGGACCTACTAATCACTGACAAAGAAGATGGTATATGCCAACTGGCTTAGTCTGGCTCCCTTGCCCATCTTAAACTGGAAGCTAAAGTCCACCCTACCTGAAGCCTCTAGATAAGACATTGAGAAGAGATGGTTTCCCCAAAGGAAAATTAGGCTGCTGGCACCAGACCAGAGCTCTTGGATATGGCAAAAACAAGGCAACAGATGTACATTTCATGAACTAAATTATGGACTTTGAAGAATGGATAGGATTTCAATGAGCATAGCTGAAACAAAGCAACATTACTAGGCTCCATATCTAGAGAGGTGTAAGGAACAATTGCTCAAATTGGTTGTAGCAGCGTATGAGTAACAGGACATCACCGATCAGTCCAGGAAGGTAGGTTAAAGCCAGGTGTCAGTGAATGCTGAGGGATAAAGGAATGTCTATTTGGTTTGGTAGAAATGAACAGGTTATTGCAGTTTTCTCTTGCTATGTGTGTGACAAACCACACCAAAACATAAATGAGTTGCTTAAAACAGTGGTATTTGTGTTGCTCACCAATCTGCAATTTAGTCAGGACTTTTTGGACAGGTCATTTCAGCTTCATTTGGTGTCAATAAGGATACATCAAAAGCTGGGGACTGGAATTATCTGAAGGCTTACTCACTCCCATGTCTGGTAGCTGATGCCAGCCATTGGTTGGACCTTAGCTGGGCCTAGGCCTGGAACAGGTAGGCTCCCTCTATGGTTGCATAGCTTCCTCATGTCATTATGTCTGGATTCCAAGACTGTGTGTCTCAAGGTACCAACTGGAGACTATATCACCTTCTATGACTTAGCCTAAGGGTATTGGTCTTGCTCCTCTACTACAGTATTGATTTATGCTGACCACTGTGGTCCCTCTGACTTTGCAGTTGGCCTGAACTCTGTGCAGGTGCAATGACCAGATACAATTCTGCTGGAGAGATAGCACAAGTCCTGAACTCAGAAACCAAAGAAGGGAGGATTTACAATGTTTTAGGAAAGAATAGTAAAGGTTATTTGTGAATGAGATGTTAGGAGTTGATGATAGAGAAAAAAACAAGAAAATTTTAAATGACACCTTACCTCTGATTTTAAATGCAATATGTAGGAAGTTAAAATATGATTGTAAATCTTGAGGTCTTTACTATTTATATGTACTAATGACTGACTCTTTTCTGCCTCCCACTCCCATTTTTTAAGGATGCTTATGATTACATTGAGGCCACCCAGATCATCTCCCCATATCAAGATCCGTAACTCAATTATATCTGCAAATTAACTTTTGCCTTGGAAGATAATATACTCACAATATCTCAGGATTAGGATCTTATATCTTTGGGGGGGAACATTATTCTGCCTACTATACTTGGTTCTATGCTTATAGAGAAATGCAAAATTCTTGATAATTGCTGTGGACTGAACTGTGCCCCCCACAACCCAAATTCATATATTAAAGCCCTAACCCCCAATGTGGTAGAATTTGAAGATGGAGCCTTTGGCAGATAATTAGGTTTAGATTAAGTCATGAGCATAGGACTCTGATGATGGGATTAGTGCCCTTATGGAAAAGAGACACATTCTCCCTCTCCTTTTTTTCCACTCCCTCCTCCTCCTCCCCTTCTCTCTGTCATACAAGGACCCAGCAACAAGGCAGCCATCTACAAGGCAGGAAGAAAGCTTTCACCAGAAACCAACCACGCTGGCACCTTGATCTTGGATTTCTACCACTATGAGAAAATAAATTTGCAATGTTTAAGCCACCTGTTTTGGCAGCCAGAGATAAGCCAATAATCAAAACTAACTTTAAATAAAGAGTCATTGCCACATATTCAATCATCTAAGTTCTGAATGTTTTTTAATTCATATAAATTTTCCTGAAAATTTTCTATCTAAATGGGAGAAGCAATGAAAATAGTTCGAGGCCACTATTACAGTCAACAAATTTTGTTGAACTCCAAGAATATCATTCATTTATTAAGGAATTGTAACTAATACTGAATTTCAGAGAAGTCAGTTGCCATGTTAATTAAAATATAAATTCCCCAAGAATATACAATGGGGAAAGTAGTCTCTTCAATAATGGTGTTTGGAAAACTGGAGAGATACATGTAAAAGAATGAAACTGAACCACTATCTTATACCATACACAAAAATGAACACAAAATGGATTAAAGACTTGAATGTAAGACCAGAAAACATAAAACTGCTAGAGGAAAACATATGAGGTAAATTCCTTGACATTGGTCTTGACAATGATTTCTTGGATTTGACAACAAAAATAAATAAGTGGCAAATCATATATCTGATAAGGGGTTAATATCCAAAATATATAAAGAACTCAATAGCAAAGAAATTAGTAATCCAATTTAAAAATAGACAGAGGATCTGAATAGACACTTTTCCAAAGAAGACATGCAGATAGCCAACAGCTACATGAAACGGTGCTCAGTTATCAAGAACATGCAAATCCAAACCACAATGAGATCCACCACACACATGTCAGAATGGCTAGCATCAACAAGACAAGATATAACAAGTGTTGGCGAGGATGTGAAGAAACAGGAAACCTGGGCACTGTTGATGAGGATATAAATTGATGCAGTCACTATGGAAAACAGCTTGAATGGTTCTTAAAAAATTAAAAATAGGACTACCATATGACCCAACAATTCCATTTCTGGATATTTATCTGGAGAAAAGTAAAACACTGACTTGAAATGTATATGCATAGCCATGTTCATTGCAACACTATTTATAATAGCCAGTCATCACGGAAACAACTTAAGTGTCCATCAATAGGTGAACGGATAAAGAAAAAAAAAAAATATATATATATGAATATTATTCAGTCAGAAAAAAAGAAGGAAGTCCTGCCATTTGTGACAATAGGGATGGACCATAAGGACATTATGCTAAGTAGAATAAATCAAAGAAAGATCAATGCCATATGATTTCACGTATATGCAGGATCTAAAAAAAAAAAGAAAAAGAAAAACCAGGAGCTCCTAGATATAAAGAACAGATTTGTGGTAGCCACAAGTAGGGGGTATGGTAAGGGTGAAATTGGTGATGATGGTCAAAGGATACAAGCTACCAATTATTTAAAAAAAAAAATGTCCTAAGGATGTAATGAGCAGCATGGTGATGATAGAAAATAATGCTGTATTATATATTTGAAAGTTACTAAGAGTAAATTTTAAAAGTTCTTATAAGAAAAATCATATAACTGTGGATGGTATGAATGTTTAACTAGACTTACTGTGGTGATCATTTCTCAATATACATATATTGAGTCATTATGTTCTACACCTAAGACATAATGTCAATTATGTCTTAATATAAAATAAAATTAAATAAAATATAAATTCCCTGGCAAATTATTCTGAATTTGATTCCAAATTTGATTCTGATTACATATTGAAATCATCTAGGGAGTTTCTAAAAATATCAATGCCTATGTCCTGCCCAAAGTATTTGAATCGCACTTCTGTCTTTATTGTGTCTCAACTGGGGCTACTTTTGTCCCCCATTTGACAATATCTGAAGATATTTTTGATTGGCATCATTGAAAAGGGATATGCTACTGGCAGCTAGTAGCTAGGATGCCAAGGATGCTGCTAAACATCTCACAATGCATGCAGCCACTACCAGTAACCATTATCCAACCCAAAGTCTCAGTGGTGCCAAGGTGAGAAACTGCCTTTGGTGATTCTAATGTGCAAACAAAATTGAGAACTACTCTTTTGGCTTTCTCTCCATCGATATTACTGAACTACAGCTATAAACAGAGCTCTGGACCAAAACCAAGACCAAAGACCAAGGAAAGAAAAGTGGGATGATTTGATAGCTGATGTCAATATTTAGAATTTTCATTCCATTGAAGTCTTATCATTGGGCCTGACAGATGAACAATAGCAATCATTTGTGGGTCTATGTACCAAGTGACTTATATACAACAACGTCATTTAATCCTTACAACAGTCTTGTAAAATACATATTACGGCCCCCAGTTTCTGGCTGGGAGTAACAGAGGCTAATTCACTCCTCAAGGTCATACTGCTGGTAAGTAGGAAAGTGGGGCCTAATGTCTACTTTGGTCTGATGCATTATAATCCACTGACACATATCCTCTCTGTCTTTGTGTGCTTTGTAGGGTTTAGTAGACCTATTTCCCTCACACTTCGAAATGCAGCACACCGTGTGGATATTAAATGGGAGGTGGAACAGAAATTAGCTGGCAGGAAGAGAGAAGTCCTGACTCTCCTACACGGGGACCCTTAATGAGCCACCAGCACTCTGGTAGTCTTTTTATCTCATCCCTTTAACCTACCCAAGCAGAAACAAAGTCACATTGCTTGGCAGGTGCATATTAAAAAACTGCTATTGGGGTGTATGCTGGAAATGCATATTTTCTTTATAGTCTCTTCAAGTTTAGGCAAAATACATGTGATAGGAATAACATGATTGACAACTGTGTTAAAATTCAAATTAAGTTTGGTTTATGCTATGTAGTTTTTTCTTGTTTTGTTTCAAGGGGTCTTTATTCTGACTTCTTTAATCTTCAGCCTATTGACTGATTTTTCCATCTCTGGGGAAAGAGTTCCATTGAATTTTTTCTTTCTTTCTTTCTCTTTTATCCTTTTATTCAATACATGTAATGTTCCAATCTATCGAGACTCCTAAACTAGACTTGCACATTTCATACTAAAGTTAATCGTCCAATCACCTATTTCTTTGCCTTTTATCTTTTGCAGTTAAATTTTTGCAGCCATGCTGAAATGTAGCATTGTATTATTTGCCCCAAGAAATAACATATTCTGACTTTATTTTGTGATCATTTATTATTTCTTCT
The DNA here is from genome assembly GCA_033961575.1 of Aselliscus stoliczkanus. Lineage (NCBI taxonomy): Eukaryota > Metazoa > Chordata > Mammalia > Chiroptera > Hipposideridae > Aselliscus > Aselliscus stoliczkanus. Next base: position 25,254,586 of record CM066728.1, read on the forward strand.
TTATATTATTTCTGTAGCATCTTAGCATACGTGCCACTAAGATATCTATGCAATGCTAATATAAGAGCATGTTTTATATGCCAAGATTTAATTCCTCAAGGAAATCTCAAGAGTCTCTCCAGAATAGCAAGAAGTCTGAAATTCTAGCAATTAACCAGATTCCCTAGCAAAAGGTAACAGAACTTCCCTGACCAGAAGCAAACCCCATGACTCAGTTTTATCATAAGTGGAAAGTGAAGGAAACGAGGGGAAAAAAACCATCTGAAGGGCAAAAATGGACCTGAAAGTAAATCTGGGGTCACACTCAAAGAATATCAGATTTGCAGAACATAGTAGGGGGGACATTTGAGTCTTCTTCCCTCTCTATTCAGTTCATGTCATCACCTATCTTGATTTTGGTGTGTAATTGTTGAACTTCTTTATCGCAGTCTGTGACCTTCATTAAAGTAAATAAATAATAATAAAATACTTCAGAAACTCCATGAATTTATCCACAGGATTTCAGCTCTCCCATCTCCTCAGCTCCCCAATCTCACCATCCCTGCTCATTCAACATCCCTGAGGCAGTCCAGTGCACAGTGGGTTTGTTATCCCCAAAGTCCTCCCCCTGCTTCTAGTCCCATGAGAGCCTTTCACATACTAGGTGACTGATGCCCATTATACACAGCCTTTTCAGTCTTTGCCCCAAACTATTGTAGAATCTGCTGATTAGTCACATTCTCCCTATGCTTCCCACAGGCACCCTGACCCCTGTGCCTCTGCTCTAGAATCCTGCTCTCTACTGGACCTGCTCAGAGAGGAAGAAAAGCCCGAATTAGACTTAAGGAGGAGACTCCATGGAAGCCTATATTCATTTCCTACAGCTGCCATAAAAAATACCACAAACTAATAGCTTAAACAGAAATTTTTGTCTTACTATTATGGAGGCCAGAAGTGCAAGAGCAAGAGAAGTGCATGTCAGCAGGACCATGCTTTCTCTGAAGATGCTAGGCTTCTCTCCCAGCTTCTGGTAGTTCCTCAGCAACACCATTCCAGGCTTCACATGGCAGTCTCCTCATGTGTGTGTCTCTGCATCCACGTTTCCCCTTTTTATAAAGATACTAGTCTTACAGGATTGAGGCCTGTCCTACTCCAGGGTGACCTCATTACAACTTCAAACAACCCTGCCTCCAAATAAGGGCACACTCTAAGGCAGTGGAGGTTAGGACTTCAACATGTGAATGTTGGAGGACACAATTCACCCCATAGCAAAATGCGTTTTTTTCATAACAGAAAACTCTCAATGCTATTGAACTCATTTAACATAGATAGGAAGGCCAGGCCCTCCACTTTCACACATAACATTCCATAACCCGCCTCAGTCCTCCGGCCTAATTCCTATACTGTCCGTCTGTCCCCCATACCACTTCCTACTCCCTGCACACACCTCCCTATTTCCCAGCCAACTGGCATGGCCAGGAGAAAATGTTTGGTGTCACTTTAACTTAGCCTTAATGTGTCATTTTATACAGTCCATTTCTCTACACCAGCCTTTTTACTGATCCTTTTCGAGAATAACTTTGGGCAATTTGGGCTTTTTTAGTTAAGACCACATTGCTTTCAACTGACTACTTGACAACTGGCCATCTCTTAATTGGCCTTCACAGTTTAAGTCCCTTTCCAAAGCTGGTGATGGAAAGAGTTTCTCAGCCAGACCATGATTCACATTTTCCTTTCAGAGCGCCCTCACACTGGGTTTCCATTCTCAGCACAGGTTACTAATTACCTGTTTCCTATCGTGTTCCTTCTGCTTTCTTATTATTTCTCTCCATTGTCCTGACTCAAGGGTACTTTGAGACATTATAAGCCAAATCACTTCCATCTCTATGGCTGACATGATTATACACCCCCAAGAATTCAATTTATTTCTTTCAAGGCTCTTGTAACAAACTAAATCTAGCAAACACCATGATTCACTCTTTCCCTCTTTTTGGTTACATGTTTAAGCAAGTCTCAACTTCCATTTTCCTGTATATTTGGGTTCATACACATCTCAGATGGTATGCTTGATGACTTGTCCCTGTTAGGCTTCCTATTATCCCCAAGTGCTCCTCAAGTGCAGATCACATGCATTTTTGTTTTTTAAGGTATCTGAGTCTCATGAGGGTTTCAATAGCTATTATTATAGTGAAGGACTCAGAGCCCGAAATTCAGAATGTATTTCATAATACATGGAGAAGGGGTTCATAGATGTCTTCATAACCTTTTACTTTTCTCCCATAGTGTTACATTCAACTTAGGTCCTGTGTTGAAATTCTTCTTCCAGACCAATCCATGTGTTTCTGGCATAACATGGTGTATTAAAAACCCATTTTCCACTGTATCCTGCCTTTATGCTCCAGACTTTGATTAAATATAAGCATTAGCAGCATTTAAACCCAAAAATTTCTCCTATGAATATATTTGATTGCTCAAGCAACTTGGTACGGGACGTGGTGGAAAGCAATGGCTCAGAAGGAGGTAACCAGATAATAGTAAAAAGGAGCTGTCAATCATATTTGATCAGAAGATAATAGAACCTGAATCAATATATATATATGATGTGCATCTGCCAATACCTAAAAACTTCAGAAATGTTCATTACATTAATGCCCAAATCAGGGGCAAGTAAGGAAGGAAGTTATAAGGAAATGAGGACTTGGTACATACAGTACCAATGAAAGATGCTGCAACATAACACTCAGATGTATAACATCCCAGTGTTATAGCTATTTGGGTTTGCCTTGGACAAGGTTTTATTAATTGCTAATCTAATCAAGAATGAGTTTAGGAAAGTAATGGACAAAGCCAGAGTTCTCTTGACCTAGGAGTGAATGGGAACTGTACAAGACAGTTGCATAGCCTAAGTTTTGGAGACTTGGGCTGGAAGGGAAAGCAAGAGGCAGTGTATGCTTAAAAAAATAAAAATAAAGGAGGATTTGAGAAGATTATATTGCTAAAGACACCGACATCAGCTTTCTACCTGGTTCCTCTTGTTAGAGATGCAAAAATTCTATAAGATCCACTGCTAAGTAGGTGTCCAAATTGCAGATGACCTAGTTCCCTTAAACTTATTTCTCAGTCCTGGTTATGCATTGGAATCACTTGGAGAGTTTCTTAAAAATACCAATGCTTTTCCCACCACCAAGATTATAACAGATCTGGTTTGGGGCTCAGGAATCAGTAGGTTCTAAGAGTCCCCAGGTGGCACCAAATGAGAATCGCTCTTGTAGGGTAACGCTTCCCAAATGAACCATGTATACAACTGGTCCTGTAGGATCCTCTGCAAACAAAGGTCCCATTCTGATACATTTAGGGAGCCTCTTATGTATGATATATGTGCTCATCATCTCCCACCCAGCACACTAGCTTTCTAAATACACTGAGAAGTCTGGCAGAAAAGAAATCACCTTTCCTTTGTTGGTCTGAGATGATCATACTTGGTAATGTCACCTTGAGAAAAGCTGCCCTGCATCAGTTTTCCAACTGTTACCTTTACTTCTCAGTTTCCCCTGCCCTCTATGTTTCCTGAAGGTCATCCTCAGCAAGTTTTAAGATATTGGATTTTCATATACCAGGGTGTATGGTCTTATAATAATGGTTATCTAACAGAAATGTGTAAGACACACTGTATTTCCTGGGTGGAGCCAGAAAGCCCAGACTTCACCAGATGCTCCTTTTTAGAGGCATAGTGGGTCCCATACTGAGATTGGAGGATAAGAGTTCTTGGGATCTCATGGCCCCAACCATGTTCCTTTTGGGGTATTTCCCTCAATCATCAAATATTTGGGAAGCAGGAGCAGAAATTTCATAAGTCAAGACATGGACATTGAAGTAAAAAGACGTAAATTCAATGTGTTGTTCTTATTATTACCTGAGTGACTTAAGCAAATTATCAAACTTATTTGCATCTCAGTTTACTCTTCTATAAAATGGGAATAATAAGGGGGCCAGCTAAGTGGCGCAGTGGTTAAGCGCTGGCTTGGGAAGCCAGCGGCCCCAGTTTGGGTCCCACATATGAGGGCCAGTGACGCTGCCCTCAAAAAAAGTAAATAAATAAAAAATAAAAAATAAAATGGGAATAATAAAATATAACTCCAAGGGCTATTAGTAAGATAAAATTAAATACAACACTGCATTTAAAATCTCAACAATCCAGGTATCTGTCAGAGGCTAATGTTGAATTTACTATCCCCTTATATTTATCAAAACTTCATCTGAGAAATATATTGTGTATGGAAAATCATGTAAAGGATATTCAGTCTATCCGTTTTGTGTGTCCATTCTGCTAAAAACTCTAAAATATGCTCCCTCATTAAGCTAGATTATCAGAAAGTTCTGTTTGCGTGCATCCTAGCGGCCTTGACCATGTGTATCTGTTTCCTGAATTCCATTTTGGTGCCATGCCATCAGCTCACATCAAGAACCATTATTGGGCCGGCCGAGTGGTGTGGTGGTTAAGCGCTGGCCTGGGAAGCCAGCGGCCCTGGTTCGGTCCCACATATGAGGGCCAGTGACACTGCCCTCAAAAAAAAAAAGAAAGAACCATTATAAGAGAGAGCCCTGCAAAAACCTCACAGCAACTTTGCTCTAAGGATGCTATTGAGGTTTCTGCTTCGTATTCAACAAAGTGTCTTATTGAAGGGGGCCCAGGGGGGAAATCTTTCTTAGTGAGAGGAAGAGCTCTGTTTTCGCTGAGCAATTGGTTTGTTTTACTTTTATGGCCATTCCAAGCCATGGAGCCAATCATGTTTTGTCTTCAGTGCTGGTTGCTGGAGAGCTTAGAGTTACCGTGTGCTCCATCTCCAGTGGACATGTCCATGAGCGCTGGCTCACTGATAGTCCTCAGCCTTATGTTCACATTTCCTCATTTAATTGTTACTATCTCAAGTGTATTGTATCTTGTATTTCTTTTAACTTTCTTAAAACACTGTTGTTTTTTAATGTAAGGTGTTGAAGAGAAATGACTGGATATAAAAATGTATTCAGGTACTTAAAACAGTGCTTGGTTTCCATTTGCTTCCATATCATATTTTCCCCATCACCTTCTGAGTTTGGAAGAATTGCAAATGGTTTAATGGCAAGCAGGAATAACTGGCGGTTGCCAATTTTTACACCACCTCTTTCTCCAGCCAGCACTGGAGACTTCTTAAGAGTATGAAATCTCAGAGAACCTTGATTACTCCCAGGCCACTCCAAGGACACATATGATGGTGAAGTCAAAGATAAACATGAATACTCCCATTCCCAAAACTCTAGGAACCTGTAGCAACAATTATTGTGTGTTCCAATGACTAAATTCAAAGCCAATTGCATCCGAATTCTCCTTAAGAATCCGCCACCTATTAAATCATTTGGGCCCATAAGTAAACTAGCCACCTTCTAGTTTCTTCTTCCAAAAGATGACATCTACTTCACAAGCCTCCACTCAGCTAGAAGCTGCCACATAGCATAGGCTAATTGACCCCTACATGTGTCAATATAGATACACATATCATTCAACATCTGATTTCACCTCTCCTAAACAGAGGATGCTATTTTCTTTTTCACATCAAACACATGTGGTTTCTTATTGTATAACAATACTAGAGTTATTCTGGGTCCTGCAGACTTTCTCTCAGAAATTTAAGCACTTCTTTTATTGCCCATGTGAGTTTTTCATTTACAAGTGGCAGTGATTTTTTTTTTTTAATATTTAAGTGACATTATAAAAACATGCTTAATAGTTGTGTGCTGAATCAGTACATACTTGGGTTTGAGGTCCTGGAAAAATGTGATCGGCATCAAATTGCATTTCATCAAACTCATGTGGAATTTTCAGGGCTTTCAGTTCTTTAAATTCTTCAGAAATTCAGAAAGAATCCCCCAAGACTGATGGAAAGCTGACTACCAACCACAGACTTCCTGGCATGCAGCAGAGTTCAGGAAGGGCGATGCTCTTGTTTCTCTCCAACCTTCTCAGCCCAGATAACAATCTGGCAGTTCAGAAACAACAAAATGCCCAGGGCACTAAGTTCCTGACAGGGTTTTTCTGGAATCTGAGCACTTCCCCGGGGCAGAAATGCCCAATTCAGAGACTCAGAATCGAATCCTGAGCCATGGTAGTCTAATAAGACAGATCTCCTTCAGTAACTCTGGAGGAAAGTCATACTAGTCTGTCAAAAAGCAAGCTGACAGATCTGTAAGACCTCACTAAAAAATAAAGCACAATTCAACATGTGCATTTCTGACTTCTGTTACCCAAGAGTCTAGGACCAGTGGCATGTTTGTAAATATGTAACGTCCAGTTCTCTGCAAAGAGTGTTTCAAAAGCAAGCCCTGATTTGCATCATTTGCCTATTTCTGTGGTATAAATACTAAATAAGTCTACCATAACTGAGTTCAAGCTACCTATCTGAGATCACAGAATGTGGACTTGGGAAGAGATGTGCACAGTCAGCTCTCACCAGCCAGAGCCAGTTCAAGCCACCACTGCTGGGGTCACTCCAGCTCAGCTGCAGGGTTATACATGGGAGAGCATAAACTTTCGCTCACCCCTTCTTAGTCGAATCTCTCTTTTCCGCTTCCATCATATCCAGAGTATATGCTATCTGTCTCTACTGCTCCTTTTTAACCTTAATCAATCAAAGTCTTATCCCCTGCAAGGGTACTTCTGCTGCTCCCAATGTAATTTTGAGATCATCTTCCATGTGGCAGGCCTCCTCTACCTTTGTGATATGATTAGGTACTTCTTTATCCTGGACACATCTCCTGGATTCCACAGGCACTAATCCTGAGGCCCCTGGAGGAAGGGCTTTGGGGTAGGATGGTTCTTATCACTCTGAGTGGTGGGTAGTTGCACGACCCCCATGAGAAGTTGGGAAGCCATTGAGTCCCATTCCCCAGGTATTGTCAACCCTTCTTTCTCTCAATCATTATCACCCCCCTGTCTCCTCCTTAATGGGTAGGGGGTCCAGGGAGGGGCACGGATCATGTCTTCCCTGAGCTACCACCTCTTCTTTTATTCTACAAGTTTTTTAATATAGCTGTTTCTTGACCTCAATCAATTAATTCTAATATTTTGTTCCCCTAATAGCCATTTAGTGCTATTATGTTGCATGTAGCATCTATTAATATAATGTAAAGATATTTCAGAGACGGTTTTATCAAACACATTTAAGAGGATACTCCATCAATATACATATATATATATTAGTATGTTGTATATATACTGTATTTGTATTTTGTATTCTGTATTGTATTTGCATATATGTATTTGTATGTATACTATGTTTATTTGTATATTGTATGATATACATATGATATATATATGTGTATATATATATATATATATATATTTGTCAAGAAAGCTTTTTTGCAATGAAAACATAGAAAAATACATCGTAACTTTTTCGACAACCATATATATAATATGTATGCAGGGTGCATATTCCTAAAACCACACCAGCACGAAAATCTCAAATTTGCAAATGGGCTATATGGTCCCACTCTCAGACTCTGACTTAATTAACAAAGGCCACAGGTTTCCTACTCTCAGTTCCTGTGACCCTCATGCCTTCTAAGCTGATATTTGTGCGTGTGGTTTGAGACGCTTGCCAGAGGCCACAAAAGTCAGTGCAAATGCACAGACCACTTGGCCCACCAGCATCAGCAGCTCTTGCTAATTCCGCTTCCACATTCATTTCTCATCAATCAGATTCTTAACCTGAAGACTAGGTTCCCTTCCAGTACCTGGGGCTCCTCCAGGCTGCCTTCCCTGAGATTCAGTTCTGTATAACATGGCTGCACTTTTCAGATTCAGAACCATTCCCATTATGTACATGTCCCTAATTGAGTCTACAGGTCATTTTTTTTCTTTCCCTAGCAGCATCTCTATACCTCACTGAAATAACTCTGAAGTTTCAGTACCTGGAAGTTTACAATACAACCCTGTCCCACTGCTTCTTCCAAGCTACCAACCTAAGATCTGATGTGAGCAGGAAAACGGTTTAGATTCTCCCTACAAATCTTCCATATGGAGTTTCTATCTCTAGAAGCTATCCAACACTCTCATGTTCCCGACATTGTTATGAACAACTAATCGAATAATGCATCACCCAAATCGAGGTGCTATTAAATATAAAATGAAATAAAGCATTGAAAATAAATAATGGACCTACAACAGGTATAAACCGGGACTGTCCTGGAAGACATATGGTCTCCCTAATTATAATTTTCTTGCCATGGGCTACCTTCACTTGTGACCTCAGGCAGAAAATTCCTGCTGCAGTCAGCTTGATGGATTCACACAGTAAAGTGGAAGGCTGGCTCCCTGGTTGGAACTCCTATTTTTGAACTTTATGCTACCTCAGGGATTCTAATATTACCATCCTTCTGTCTCCACACAGTTCCCCTTTTGTTGATTGTTCATGCCACAGTAGAATAGTCCTGGAGTCCAGGCATGCCATCTGGCTCTGCCTTTTCCATGTCTCCTCCCTCCCAATTCCATCCTGGAAGCAAGCTGCAAAAGCACAGACATATTGGTAACTGTAGTCCTGGGTGCCTCCGTAGAAGAACCAGGAACTATAGTCCTTTTTAGAAGAGGCAATGGAAGAATACAGTTTATAATTATTGAGATGAGAAAGACTACAGAAGAAACATTTTGTTAACAAATGTGAAGTTTAATTTAGGAAACGTTAGGATGTGACTACCATAGAGAGGATAAGACTACCCCGGAGATTTTGGGAGTCACCAACACATAGAAGCATTTTGAAGTCATAAAAACATTGGAAAATATACAATATTGGTTCAATATTTCAAAGTCAATTCGTGTAAGCCATCACATTAAATAGATGCAGGGAAAGCATTTGACAAACTCCAATCTCATGATAAAAACTCTCAATAAACTAGGAATAGAGGGAATTTCTTCAACTTGATAAAGAACATTTACAAAAAAAGAAATCCTACTTAATGGTGAGAAACTGGAAGCATTTTCCCTAAGTGTGGGAACAAAACAAGAATACTCTCCTATTCATTGTACTGGAAGACATAGCTAATGCAGGAAGACAAAAAAAGGAAATAAAAGGCATACAGATTAGGAAGGAAGAAATAAAACTCTTTGTTCACAGCTGACTTGATGGTCTATGTAGGAAATCCCAAAGAATCACCAATAACACAGAAACAAAAACACCTCCTACAACTAATAAATGATTAGAGACGGTCCCTGATTAATGACAGTTAGACTTACAATTTTTTAACTTTACAGTGGTATGCAAGAGATAGGCATTCAGTAGAAGCTATACTTAGGATTTTGATCTTTCCCCAGGCTAGCGATATGCAGTACAATACTCTCTGGTGATGCTGAGCAGCAGCCGCCAGCCGCAGGTCCCAGTCAGCCATGCGATCCCGAAGGTCAACAAGTACTCTACAGTGTACTGTGTAGCAAGTGGTTTTTGGATACTGTGTTGTGTGTTTTCACAACCCATCATGTCTACAAAATGCCCATGTGTGTCTCAGGCTTCTGGTGATAGATGAGGAAGGCAATCACTTTATAGATGAAACTCAAAATAATTAGCTAACTGTAGGCTAATGTAAGGGTTCTGAGCACGTTTAAGGTAAGCCAGGCTCAGTTATAATGTTCGGTAGGCTAGGTGTATTAAATGTATTTTCAACTTACGATATTTTCAATGTATGATGTGTTTATCAGGATGTAGCCTCATCATAAGTTGAAGAGCATCTGCATAGCAAAGTTCCAGGACACAAGGCTAATATACCAAAGTATATTGTATATATTATTGGGTATATATGTGAACAATTGCTGAACATATATGTTCAGCAATTATATATGTTCATTGCTGAACAATTGGAATTTGAAATAAAAAATGCAGTGCCATTTACATTAGCAACCCCCAAAAAATGAAATACATAGGCATAAATCTAGCAAAACATGTACAGGATTATATGAAGAAAAGTATAAAACTGATGAAAGAAACAAAAAAGAACTAAACATGTTCATGCATAGAAAGTTTCAATATTGTTAAGATGTCAATCCTCTCCAAGTTAATCTAGAGATTAAATGCAATCCCAATCAAGATCCCAGCAAGTTATTCTGTGGTAACAAACTGATTCTAAAGTTTATGTGGAAAGGAAAAAAAACCTAGAATAGCCACCATAATATTGAAGAAAAAGAACAAAAGTGAGAGGACTGATGCCTCTCAAATTCTAGACTTACTCTAAAGCTATAAATACAGCATGATATTGGTGAAATAATAGATTGATCAATAGAACAAAAATAGAGATCCCAGAAATAGACACATAGAAGTATAGTCAACTGGTCTTTGACAAATGTAATCTATTGGAAAAAGGATAGTCTTTTCCACAAGTGGTATTAGAACAGTTAGAAGTCCAGACATAATACCAAAAGCACAATCCATGAAAAGAATTAGTAAGTTGGACTTTATTAAAATTGAAAACTTCTGTAAAGTTGAAAGACATCTGTAAAAAAGAATGAAGAGATAAGGCACAGACTAGGAGAAAATATGGGTAAACCACTTATCTCATAAAAGGTATACAAAATGCACAAAGAACTCTTAAAACTGAACAAAAAGAAATCAAGCAACCCAATTATAAGATGGGTCAGAGATCTGAAAGGATACCTCACCAAAGAAGATATAGAGATGGCAAATAAGCATATGAAAAGCTGCTCAGCATCTTATGTTATTAGATGATTGCAAATTTAAAGAAGGGAATACCACTGCACACTTATTAGAATGGCTAAAATCTATAAAACTGATAATACAAAATGCTGACAAGATTGCAGAGCAACAGGAACACTCATTGATTGCTGGTGAAAATGCCAATTGGTATACTTTGGAATAAAATTTGGCAGTATGTGATGAAGCTAAATATTGTGTTACATACAATCCAGCAATCATGCTTCTAGGCATTTGCCAAAGTTGAAAACTAAAGTCCACACAAAAACCAGAGCACAAATATTTCCAGAAGCTTTACTCATAATCACCAAAACCCAGAAGCAATCAAAATGTCCTTCAATAGATAAATGGATAAACAAACTGTGGTATATCTACCCATGGAAATATTATTCACTATTAAAAGGAAATCAGCTATCAAGCCATGAAAAGGCATGACTCAAATGCATGTTAGTAAGGAAAGAAGCCAATCTGAGAAGGTTATGATTCCAATTACATGACATTCTGGAAAAGGCAAAACTACAGGAGGCTATAAAAACATCAGTGGCAATTCAGAGGTTTGGGGGAAGTGTAGGATGAACAGGTGGAGCACAGGGGACTTTTAAGGCAGTAAAACTATTCTGTACAAAACTATGATGGTGAATCCAAGTCATTATGTATTTGTCAAAAGTTAGAACTCTACAACACAATGTAACCTGTGGACTACTGTTAATAATAATGCATTGATTCATTAGTCGTAACAAACACACCACACTTATGCAAGATATTAATAATGGGGAAACTATGTGTGGGGTGGGGAGGGGAGGGTGGGGTTAGGTGTATGTAATTTTATGTATTATCTGCTCAATTATTCTGTAAATCTAAAACTGTACTGAAAAAAATGAAGTCTAGCAATTGTGAAAAATAAGACAAAAACACCAAGGGAGTGACTATTGATTAAGAAGAAAAAAATTCAGATGATTTCCTAGGACACAACATTGTTTGAAGTTTGGAGAGATGAGAAGGAACTCACAAAGGACAGGGCAGGGCAGGGCAGTGAATTAAGAAGGAATAAGAAGCCAAGGAAAGAAAGTGTTTCAAGGAGGAGGGAATGATCAGCCATGTCAGACACTGCAAATGGACCAAATGTGAAGACTGAAACTGTCTGATGCAATTAGCCAAGTGGAGGTCATCAGTGCCCTTGATTAATGGAGTTTTGGAGAGTGTTGGGGGCAAAGTCTTGATCCTGAACTTTTGAGAGAAATAGGAAGGGGATTGGAACTAATGAGTACAGACAGCTTTTTAGGAATTTTGCTGCAAAAGGAAGCAAAGAAATGGGCAAAATCTCAAGAGGATGTAGGGTTAAGAGAGTTTTTTTTTAAGATGAGAAAATATACAAAATAGGATGTGATGACATAAACAATCTAATAGAAAGGAAGAAGAATGGTAATGTAAGAGAAAGAGTGGGAGAATCCTAAAATGATGAATGACAAGGAATGAGATCTAGCCCAAAGGGAAAATTTACCCATAATAACAGCATGAAAGAAGGAGTTGGTAGGATTATGTAGTAAGTGGGGATTCAGAGATTCTCTGATTCTATTTCTCAGTTAAATAGAAAACATGGGTGACATCTGCAAATGATAATGAGGAAGCTGGTGCTGGAACTTTGAGGGAAAATGAGAAGCTATCCCGGAAGTAGAAGAGTGAAATGTAGTAGGATTGCCAAGTAACACTCAGAGCCAACTTGAGGTAGATGGCATGAAATTTAAAGTGACAATAGGAAGCCAAGTTTTATATATATATATATATATATATATATATATATATATATATATATATATTCTATCTATGTTTAGCGGAACAGGTGCAAGCTTAGATTAGTCAAAGTTGGACTTAACCAGGGATGGAACTTTGCTAGGTGTTCATGCAAAGTGAGAAGGTGAAGTTTGTTGAATACGTATGCAAACAGTGATTATCATGAGGGTTGGCCTTAAGACCTAAATTGAGTGAGGATGCAAATTAGGACATAAAATGGGAAGTGAGGAATAATGCAAAGGTGGCAGGAACAGGGAATACTAGATCTGGGAGTGGTATTGTGGTGCTAGAAGGAATGAAGTTGAAAGATAGTAGGCTGTAGTTGGGGAAGGAGAGACTTCTAATCATGAATATGGAAAAGTAATAGATATTGATAATGACAGCTTCTTAGGTATCTCCCTCCACTTGAGTGAACTAGGGTGGTTGTCAAGATAACTGGAAGAAAGGAGGTTAAGGAACTGATACCAGGGTATTTGGAAAGGCTAGCGGCATGGATGTGGGTATGGAAATCTCCAAGAACTGTTACTGCTGATAGTGGCTGACACTGTTAGGGTAGACAGACTTGCCCATGGGGAAGCTATTAATGCAGACACATTCAGTCCCTTGAAGGTGCCATTTCAGCCACACAAGTTTCAGAGGTTTTATAGCTTGACTGCTATGAGAAGCAGATATATTTTGCCTCATATGCCATGTATCTCAGGAGCAAACAAAATGATGACACATTTCACAGGGGACGAGGACCAGGACCAAGGTTATGGAACTCAGCAAATATGAACTGTCAGATGCTAGAGGATTGGCTCAGTAGTAGAGATCCCAGGGTCAAAATACACACGGTTCCCTGCAACCAGAGATTCCAATCTCAAAAGCATCAACTGAGTCTGTCACCCTTTGAAGGCAGATAAATTGGGTAGCAGTAAATTGATTGGTTAGGGTCTCTTAGATGTCATGTTAAGACCAAAAGTTCCAAATCTTTCTTAGGACATCAGGTAACTCATGGCTTTCTTTAGGAATAAGAATTGACATCCCAAAACTTGACCAAAGAAATGGAGACATTGATTTTTCCCTGGAATATATTCACATATAAATTACCCCCTAAAAGTAAACAGAGAGAATAGTAATATGGTATGAAAGAAGTTCTGTATCATAGGCTAGCTCAAAAATTCCATTGCCAGTATGCATAGCAAGCATATATGTGTATATTTCAAATGGAGTGAAATATCAACCCTGAACTAGTGAGATGATTCTTTTTTTTTTATAGTAAGAACACATGACTTTAATAAACACAGTCATCTTAGGTACTTTCAGAGTTGTTATTGGTTGTCATTGTATTCTATTGTAATAATTTACTGTTGGGCAAATGTCAAACAGAATTGGTTGTCCTAATTATTTTTCAACATGGTCTCAAAGTAAAATTATCAAATGAGGCAGATCCATAATCTATAATGAAAGTAATCAAGAGAATCAGGAATTCAAACTGCTTGCATAGGCATCATATCTGAGTGAAATAAAATTGATCACATCCAAGTAATCACTGATGCAAACTTTTCAAAATGTCACATTCAATACATGACTAAATAGAGAAGTGTATCACCAAGTTACTGAGCAAATTTGTACTTATGAAAAAATATTCTAGGTATCAAGGCAAATTGTAGGTAAAAGTGATTGCTATATTTGAACATCAGGAACATTACACATGGAAGACAAGAAATTGTAGTCAATAATGCCTCATCTTGTACAAGGGTTTGTTCATGTTTTGAACTGCATTGCTAGACATGAACCAGTATACTGTACGTGCAGACTCATGCTTTCATGAATTTCTGTCATAAAAGTAGAACCAGGTTTTCACACAAGAAGAGCTTCAGACCTGTAAATATTTGACAAGTTACTGAATATACTTAATGATGTCAAGTGTAGCTGTGTTCTTTCAAAATTCCTGGTGCAGAAAAGTGCATAATGCCCTCATGCAAATTCTTCAACAAAAACATTTTTTTTTTTCCAAAACGAAGATTACATGGTGGTCCTGGTTCACAGCTACTAACTGACTAGTTAAAGAGGCTCTGCCTGCCTTCCATATGCTGATTTATATTTGGCAAGGAAGACTGAATTCACAGCTATAGATTAAATGTCAGCTATTTAGAAAGTTTACTCAGTCCAAAGTAGCAGCTATCACCATATCATACACCCTTTATGCCTTTATGAGACCAATAAATGTAGTTTCCATGACAAAAAAAAAAAAAGCATTTGGAGATGATTAAAAGTGAAAACATATAACCAGACCAAGAACGATGAAGGTACTTCCATCCTTACGGTCATATACAATTGTTCAAGATATCAATCGTCACCATCACTCCAGTGCTCTCTCTTATGCTCTCAAATGGGCCCTAAATTAGTGCTAAGGAAACTTGGCAGGGACTGGGCGACCCTGACCTTTTAGATAAAATAGTATTACATTCTATTCAGTATAAGTGCTGTGGTGCTTCCTAGTCAACTACCATTAAATTTAAATCTTTATTTTTCAAATGCCAACTCACTACTCCCATCAAGACACACTGTGCATTGAAATGCTCCTTGATGTAGTCCTATCCCATCATATGATTAGAGCCCTGAGCTCCCTAGGGAAAGATAAGGGAGTTAGCCAAGGTGTTGATTCAATATGACAGTCATTGGAGTGTCCTCAGAAGCAACATCTCCAAGTAAGGGAGAGGGGGAATTTTATGCCTCCCAGTTACATTTTTAGAACCTAGATAAAACTATTGCTTCTGTTCTAGTGCATAGTTCTCCTTTGGTGGCAGAGATAGACACAAGGAGAATGTAACAGTCTGTAGTCACTGATTATCTTTAATTTAAAGTTAAAATTTCTGCTAAAAGCCAATTTATTTATTTTCCTAACATCTATGAAGTTATAGGAAGTGGTAGGCAGGCAATATAAATCCAAATTATATAAATGGGAAGCTGAGAATTACAGCATTTCCAGAATTAAGCCTAAGTTGAAAAGACATGCCAGGCCTTCCAAACCTCATGCCACTTCTTTCAACCAAACAGTCAAAATAAGATATCCTTTGGCTTTAATTCAAGTAACTTTTATATATTTTCTTAGAAAGCAATGATGAGTTATTTGAACAGATCTTTTAAATTTTTAAACTGATAAAGCCCTCAGATCAATGCCAATTCTATTTCCTAGAATACTCACCCAGCCTCAGGGTGAGTTAGTAGCCTCCTTCAAGGCATACTGCTTCTGAGCTGATACTCAATCCATCTCACAGTGACTATTATTAGTTAAATATTACTGACATTGCCCATTCCTATCTCCTAAGTTGCACAGTAGCAAAACTTTGCATTCGTAACATCAGCATTATCACAATGCCGTTATTAACCAAATTTGAATCACTTTGAGAAATGTAAAACCTATTTTTAAAAACATCAATTGCAGCTTCTTGGATTTTATCTAGAAATTCAGTGTGACCAGGCAGTTGTGGGTGTTTTCTTTAACACCAACCAATTCTCCAATTCCCTGACACCAACTGGGTGCCCAACAATTCAATTCATTTCTGACATTACCCAGAGTTAATGCAGACCCCACAGTGTAGAGACTCAGCCCCCAAGTCTGCTCTTACTTCAGATGCCATCACAAGCCCCAGGCCACCCTTTGACTAACTAGCTATAAATTCGGTTCCCAAGACCCCCTCCTCCGGTTCAGTAATTTAGCAGAACAGTTCACACAATTTAGGAAGACATTTTACTTATGTTTACTGGTTTATTACAAAAGATACAAACAAACAGCCAGATGAAAAAATACACAGAGTGAGGCCTGGAAAGGTCCCGAGCACAGGGCTTCTATCTCTGTGAAGATGGGGTGTGCCACCCTCCTAGCACGTGGATGTTTTTCTCAATTCAGGAGCTCATAAAATCTTACTGTTCAAGCGTTTTTATAGAGCTTAATCTCCAGGTCCCCCCTTCTCTTCCTGGAGGTGAGTGGATGGGGCTGAAAGTTCCAACCCTCTACTCACTTGGACTTTCTAGTGACCAGGCCAATCCTGAGTCTATTTAGGGACTCCAGCCTAAGTCATACCTTATTAATGTAAGTTCAGGTATGATCAAAAGAGGCTCCTTATGAATAACAAAAGACACTTCTGTAACTCGGAAAATTCTAAGCATTTAGGATCTCTATTCCAGGAACCAGAGAAAAAGGCCAAATATATTTCTTATTATATTACAATTATTCATTGACATTATAGATAGATGGATAGATAGATAGATAGATAGATATAGATATAGATAAGATAGATATAGATAGATATAGATCTATATATATAAATAAATATATATAAATATATATAAATATAAATATATATAAATATATATAAATATATAAATATATATATATATATATATATATATATATATATATATATATATATATATAAACTTCCTGAGGATTTTTAGGTACCATGTTAGGTGTGGGGATACAGTAGTAAGGAAAAACAAATACAATTACTGTCCTCAAAGAACTTAAGTCAAGTGGTAGAGGAAAGTAACATTATTCAAACACTGGAGGAGAAATGTAAAGCAACAAATGTGATAAGAGCTCTGAAGGCTGTGATGAACCACAAAATAGGTGGATCGACTCCCCCAAGGCTGTGGAGATGGAAGAAGTCTTCCTGAGGAAGACAGCTTTGAGCTGAGTTCATCAGACTGAGAGGTTAAGGAAAAAAGCATCGCATGACAGGGCAGAAGCCAGTTTGAAGACACTGAAGATGAGTTTCAGCTAAGAACTAGGAAGATATGGTTTTCTCAACATTAACCTAAGAATGTGTTTCTTCAAATTGTATGTCTTGTTTAGGATTATTATACATATTTTTACTGATTACTATATACTAAATATTATTAAATATTATAGGCAATCACTAATAACTTACAAGGACTCAGTCAGATCACAGAACTAATCTAAAATATGTTGGTTTGGGTACATAAAAAAATAAAAAAGGAACCAGGTTACAAGTTAATAGACTATAGCATTTCTACCAACCGTGCCTCAGTTTCCACCATAAAATGAATGTGTGGGTGTGTTATTCAGGACTCTTCCAGTAGCAGGCCCTAGAAAATCATCACAAAATGGCTTAAACCATAAGGGAAACCATCGGCTCACTCTTCTCTGTTTTTCCTTTTGGTTTTTCTCTACATTGGATTTATTCTTAGAATAGGATCAAGGGTAGCCCATGGCAGCTTAAAACTTTTTAGCTAGCATTGCCCAAAGAAATGGAGTATACTTTTTCAAAAGTCCAGCAAAAATCTCAGGACAGTTTCTGATTGGCCTGTTGGTTCAGGTAGCCGTACATGAGCCAATCACTGTGGCCAAGAGAATGGAGTACCCTGGTGGCTGGCCTAGGTAGCAAGCCCACTCTCCAGGCTTAGGACAAGAAGTCATGTGCTTTTCAGCCTCCCTAGATAAAGTAGAAACAATTCTAGGAAACAATGCTGCTGAATAGATGCAATGCTTGAATGACCACTATAGTGAATTTTTAATCATTTTTTAAAATTAATGTTCTGCTACCCTAAATTTATTGACAGAGCAGAGGCAATATGCATATTCTGAGACCCTTGACAACAAGGCATATGTTTTGATTTCCTGAGAAAGCTCTAATGGCCCTTGCCAGCACACTGAATGGCAGTTTCCTTTGCCTGTTTGTTCTGTCATGAACATAATGTGCGTCTCATCTCTCCTCAGTTTACACATCTTCATTTTTAATTGGTCACGAATGTTTTCCAAATGTCTTCCCCTTCTCTCCTAGCACACCAAAAAGTACACTTTACCCACATTCTCTCACACAGACATTTTAAGATCTCAGAATACCTCATTGGTTTGCACTGCAAAAAACCTTAGGTTTCCAAATGGTTACAACAAAGATAAAGGAAAAAGGAACGTCTTCTCTGGCTGCCCTCCAACTGTGACCAAGCATAAGTGAACATGTAAAGTTTCTCTTTAGTTTCTATCTGTCAGGGCCCAGGGAGCCCCAGCTTTTCAAGGTCACCCTTACTTTCCAAAACACACTTTCTAGGCTGCTACTGAAACCAAAGTTTCCTGCGAAAGAAGAGGATGAGATCACAAAGAAAAGCATTCAGTCATTTATTTTACATTATGAAAGGACCTCATATCAATAACAATAAGGGATAATTAATTAAACCCTGAAAAATTGTCCTGATTCTGTGTTGTGCCCCTGAATAATTTATCACCACATCATCAACTAACTCAAACACTGCCGAGTCTCTGTCCTGTTTCATTCAGCTCCCTCAGCCCATCCCCACTGCCTAACAACCTCCCGACTCCCTGACCCCTGAATGGACATGCTAGTGCTGATCACCATGGTTTTTAGTAATTCGCTTTAAAAAGTCTAAATCCTTCTTTAACTAGCAAAATTTGGTACTTTGCATGAATTCCAAGTGACTGTGCTTTACATAAAAGAGACCACACAACTTAGTTTCTCAAGGACAGATCATCCCAGCACCGCCACCAGGAATCCAAAGCAAGTTCTTCCTGACCTCTGTATGGCAAAAGTCTCACTCCATGGCGTTGTTATTTTTGGACATTGAAATCACAGAGCTGAATGCCAAACTCTTTCTAACAGCAAGTTGATTTAGCAGTGTTGGCTGCCGAGTTCCTCTTTCACCCAACTCACCAGTTGCTGAAAGACAAGTCTGGGTTTTCAGCTCCTCCCAGGATGGTCTCCTAAGTGCAGCCTGCTAACGTGACACAATGCCAATATCCTAACAGAAACACAGCTTCAATATTTGAAGCAAACAACGTGGTTATCACCAATCAACTGCCAAATATAGGCCGTTTCTGATGTCCCTTTTTTTTTTTAGTCACAGTTTTCAGTTTCTACCCACAGATGAGGGCATTTTCATGCAACCAGAGATGGGGGGACACCATGCATTATGTGAATGTAGCAACAAATGTAAAATGATAAATTAGCAAGCAACTATTTAATTATTACTGTGTCTAATTCCTCTAGACGGTGCCACAGCTAATGAATCTGCGCTTGTCCTGGCTGACTGCTGTGTGCTGCTGAAACGTTTCCATTTGGTGTGTTTGCTGCATGTGCAGCCCAGTGAAGTAGATAGCATCTGTTTAATGAGCTCCCACTTCATTACAGAGCTGTACTCCTCACTGAGTCATTCTCCTCAAGCATGCGGGCTGTGTACGCTGCTGTTGTTTTAAAGCAAATACTAATTTATGATTACCTGTCACATTAGGCCACTGAAAATTGTACTCACACCGGCTCACGTGAGCAGAATGCTAATGAGCTGATTATGGACTGTGGGGGGTGTCCCTTGCTTATAATCCATGGACATAAATTCAGAGCCCACTACAATATGGGCTCCGGAACAATAGATGCTGTTTGAGAGGAGGGAAAGGGAAGAGAAAGGGGGCGGTGAAATCATCGCATGCAAATGCACACTCGCTCGGAGCCTGACAGACTCAGCAATGACCTAATTCAATGTGCACCGTCAGAAGCACCCGTTACACTATGTCATGTACAGAGGAAGACAAATGGTTCCCCGGCTATTCACTCTTTGCCATGGTCATTATCTAATTGAAGTCTGATGCCCAAGCAAAGCAGATCCTGACACGGTGACTGCCAGCCTCTATTGTATGGAATAAATTCTCTAGATATGTCCTAAAATGGTACTTGCAGAGAGAATTCCAATCAATAGCACTTTTCCAAAATGCCGCTTTTCATCTTCAAGCCTCATATTTACCTGCAGGC